>CM021105.1:30920409-31135390 GCA_007115665.2 Sequoiadendron giganteum | reverse complement strand
AACTCATTGAATTGATTTACTACAATGGAAGGAAAAGGGAGGAAAGCATGTACATTGGGAGTGCTTGCAAGAGAGCTTGTCTGAGTTGGATGCTTCCAGTGGTAGAAATCCATCTATTTGTCCATTTGGATAGTTGCGTTGCAATTTAATGATGGTGGAAGCTAAGGGTGACTTATTACTTTTGGTGTGCAGCAGGAAGCAAAAATATATCATCGAGAGATACCCTCTTAAAAGTCCAGAGCTCAAAGAATTTCCACCTTTCTTTTCAATGAGATTTTAAAGAAACTGGATTTATTACCGTTAATTTGCTTCCCTAAGTTGCCGACTCGGAATCAGAATTGGGTATTGGGTACAATACATGGGTGCGGCACAATTTTTTTGGGAGGCTGGGTACACTTGGGTATGTCCATGCAAAAAACATATAAAAATAATAAATAATTATATAGTTGTAACATATATAGTATATATTATATATACAGTATTAACAATTAGTTATTAAATTATTAATTATTGAACTATTGGTAACATATACAATATTTATTATATATACAGTATTAATAATAATAGTTACTGAATTGGAATCAGGCAAGGGTACTAATATGTTGATACAATACACTAGTATGGCAAATCTTTGGGTACATTCTATGGACCTTCATACTAAAAACATATAAAATCATAAATATGTACATATTTGCAGCCTAAAAACTAATATAAGGCTATACTATATCAAATATATTTTTTATAATAAATATTAAAAAAACTAAAGCAAAGTTGTATGGTCACAGATAGGAATACGATATCAAATATGGATAAAACTATTTTTCAAAACCCTCTAATATAGATACCATTCAATATGGCATTCATAAAACAAATTCTCTCTCTCTCTCTCTCTCTCTCTCTCTCTCTCTCTCTCTCACACACACACATAACAATTAAATAATAAATATTAAGTAATATTAAATTTAATAAATAACCAATTTAATGCTAATTAATATTATATATGTAACAAACAATTAATAAATATTAAATAATATTAAACTTAAAAAAAACCAATTTAATACTAATTAATATAATTTAATATATTTAATAAATATGTTATATACCAATAAATTAAATTTATTATTTACTAAACATTAAAATTCATTTAAAATAATTGTAAGATTAATAATTATTAACAAACGATATTTAATTTAATAAAGTTCTAATAAATTAAAAACCCGAAATTAAAGTTAAACTTAAATAATATTGTAGCTCAAGTTCGGTTAAAGAAAATAATAAAAATTTGACAGTGATAAAATACATTTTGGCGATGAGCATGGAGAAGACGGGCTGGAGAAATGGTAGTTAGCTCGTGCTGGGTATGGAGTAGAAGTCTTGGTCATAGCTGCTTCATGAGCAAGTGAAAAGGTAGAGAAGAACATCGAGTGCCTCTGCATTTCTTTGCCAGTTCAATTGGAATATTGGGCGGCCAGTACTAATATATTTCTTGCTCAACAAGGATGGTTCACATTTGAATATACTCCATAATGTTAAATCACAAATTGCCACGTCTCCACTAGAGCTATGAGCCACCTTATTATAATCGGGAGACTCAAATCTAAAAATGCCTCCCATTGCTATTAAATCACAGCCCTTGGATCATATTAAAACAATTTAGCATATTTAAGAATTTAATTAATTAATGTGATACTTCATTACAAGAACAAGGAAGATATTAACTGCATTTGAGATTTAAAGACATGCTTCACATATATAAATTTATAGAGGTGAATACTATAAAAATAAGAATGGTTGAAATCCTTTTTATCCGAATGCACAATACAATATATAACATGCCAATATTTAAGATCACATTGAGGTATTTACCATCTTTTATGTTTTAATTATTTGATGGGAATTACCAATAAATATACAAGGATGCTATTAATTACACCTTGGAGAAGAAATAGTCTTAATGTGTGGATGAACTTTAGAATATAAACCACACTGCACCATAACATATGAGATGTGACACATGTCATGAATATTGAAGAGATAAACCAGAGCACAAAGCAATAAATCTAATACATTGGTGTGTCTTGAAAGGTTTTGTAGAAAAAACCTTTCAATAAGATATGTTTGATTGGATCATGGGAAAAACAAATATTCCAAAATTACAAGGTAAAAGAATGTCTTTGATCACCTTACAAAAATACACATCCCTTGATTCAAATCTATATTAACATGTGAATGACAACAACAACCAAATACTCAAAGTGCACTGTAGCTGCATAAATAGATGTGTATTATTGAGTGCATTAGTTTGTTTCAAAAATTTATGTTGAATATGATGCGGTGCACTGATTACCAAAAGAATATCAAGGAAAGAATATACGACCCAAATTTTATGGGGTTGTGCAACTCGTAAGAAAGAGTAAGAACAGGATGATAACATGACAAGCTTTGGTTAGTTGCTTTATCAAAAAAATCATGTAGAAAATGACATTAACAAACAGGCCTACCCCATAAGAAAGAAGTTGATTTCATGTGAGCATTTTTCTTACCTGCTGATTGTTTAGGTTCAGTTGAAGCTACCCACAAAGTGATAAGAGTATGCCCATGTAGCCAGAAAGGAAAGCTTAAGCCTTCTTGTACAATGCCAACCTGTAAAAATAACAATTCCTTAAGCTGTACAAATTCAATGGTGTAATCATTGGATCATGCTCAAATATTTAAACTTACAAAATGGTATGTCCCTGCACGGAGCGTGCCAATATTTGACAAGTCTAATAATACAGTCAAAAAGAAATTCAAAGCTTAGATGTACAGTGCTATATTAAATGCTTAATAATTTTCCTTCTGATAATGAGCATCACTACTTTGTTTTTCTTGTACCTATTTAAACTCTTCCTTTACATTAGTGAAAAATGTTTCAGCCGCTTCTCTTCTTGTTATTTTCTTCTTGCATGGAGTTAGTATACAGATTTTGCTAAATCTATCCACAGTGACAAACAAGCAGTCACAATCATCCCTACTCATAGGTAAACCCCTTATAAAATCCACATAACAATTTCCAATGGCCTTGTTGGTACAAGAAGAGTCGAACACAATCTTTCTTTTCTTGTTTTAGACTTGCTAGTACAACACAATTTACAACTTCTAACAAATCTTGCCAATTCTTGTTGCATTTTGGACCAAAACACATGCCTTTGCAATGGGCCATCATTTTTCCAACACCTAAATGACCTGGCCACTTTAGAGGCATGCACCTCCCTCATGAGTAGCAACCTTTGTGCCCTTGGCAAACATTATTTTCCCAACTGATAGAGCACCCTCTCCTTGAGGTAGAAGTCTTCTTCACTTCAGGCAACTTGTGCTTGCAATTCTTTCAACTTCTCCCTAAAATCTGCATCTTGTGCATATTCCTCCTCTTTTGCGAAAGGTCCTAATTGTCATAGCCATGGCCGAAATTGGTTTTCAGATCGGTGGCCTAGATAGTATATCCATCACCACACTCATGCTCATTTTCTCATATTTGATCACCAGATAAAAATGTTGTAAAAATTGAATTTATTTAAAATGCCTTGCATGTTGCAACTTACTTTTAAGTTTGCAAACACTATAAATGTTGGTGGTTAGAATACACAATAGTTTCTTTTCCAAACAAATAATGCCTCCAATTCTTAATAGCTTAAAATAGTGCATATAATTCTTTATCATAGACTAGATATCCTCTAACTATTAAAGTAAAAACCTTGGAATGATAACAAATAGGCTTTACCTGTTTGTAGTAAGACAACACCCATAGCATATTCACTTAGATCAGTATCTACCTCCAAGTGTTGCCACAGACTAGGACAAGTAAGCATAGGAACATGACTAAATTTATATTTTTCAAAAGCTTTATCATGTTTGCTACCCCAATGAAGACTCCTTCCCATGGCTGCAACTTTGTGTAGAGGTGAAGCTATAGATGAGAATGCTTGAAATTTCCTCATATATTGAACAGCACCTAGAAAAAATTCTAGTTTTTTGTGGCACTCTTTGGTGTAGCCCAATTGGTGATGACCACCACCTTGGTGGTATCTACTCTAATCTCACCCCCTCCAACCAAATGTCCTAAGTACATCAATTATCATTTGCCAAACTCATGTTTCTTCATATTACATAAAAATTGTTTTTCTTTTAGAACTTGCAAGACTTGTTAAATATGAAAGAGATTTTTTCTCATATTGCACTAAAAATCAAGATATCATTTAGATACGTTATCATTTTAATCTATGAAATCCCTGAATATATTAGTCATTAGCCTCATAAATGTAGCAAGCACATTACATAATTCGATAAGAAGAGCTAACCCTTCATAAAGACCTTGCTTTGTTTTGGAAGCAATTTTCCAAGTGTATACGAACGTGGTGATACCCATATTCAAGACCCAACTTAGTGAAACATTTGGCATGCTAAAGTTGGTCAAACAAATCATCTATCCTTGGAAGAGAATATTGATTCTTTATGGTGATCTTATTCAATTCCTTGCATATGCTCCAAGAGCCATTTTTCTTTGGTACCATCACAATAGGAAATTGGGCAAATGACCCCTCATTCAGTAACTCTTGAAGTTGGTTTTGACCTCATTGCTCTCTAGAAGTGATTGCCCATACAAGCTGATGTTTGATAAAGGAGATTCAGGTATTAATTAAATCTCATGCTCCATCTCCCTTCTTGTTGGCAACTTCCTAGGCTCATGGAACGCTTCCAACTCTTCATCCAAACCCTTCCTTTTCAAGTTATTGTAGAAATTCCATACTTTTGCTTATCTTTCAATAATAGTAAAAAAATTGTTTGGTTTCTTGAATTAACTTGATTGCTTAGTTAAAACTTACCATTGCAACTTTTCTTTCAATTTGATGTCCCTTTGTGATTTATTTAACTCCATCTTTAACCCATTTTACATTCGTTTGCACTCCTAATAAAAATTGTATCTCAAACATACATGTAAGGACTACTAAGCACCATATAAAAAGAATCAATGTGAATTACATCGACATCCACTTCATCTATGTTTCGTGGACTTACACCAAACTTGAATTTACACCTTTTGGTTACTCTCATTCCATACCCTTTTTCACCCAACCCAATGGATATGGGTGAGGATGATCATATGTTTTCAATCCAAGCAAAAGTTAAGTTGCAATGCAAACTAAGATCTACAAGTGCGTTTACTTTAGTTTTATCTATTTGCAATTTTTGTAGAAAAAGTTTTGTTCATCTCATCAAGTTCTTCATCCATATTTCCATAGTGTTAATAGCCATGCATCCAAGCCTATCATCTACATCCAAACTATCCTATATCTCCATTTCTTGTAGTTCTTGTAGTCCTCTTTGGATTTATTTTCAAGGTACAATTCTCGATATAATTTCCAACACTTCACATCAATATTGTTGGCAATATTGTCATTGATGTCAAAGGCATATGGACAAGATTGTTGGTAAGTTTATTGTCATTGATGTCATGGATGTCACAAAGGAAATCGCTGGTGTTCCAAGAAGAAAATCGTCCAAGTCAAAAGGCCATAAATCACCTAGTTAAGATCATCAAAAAAGGATAGAAAGGATGGGTTCTAATTATGGCCAACTTCATGAGACACTCCTATTTGCAAATCTTGGCCGACTATGTGAGAAGAACTTTTCATTGAAGGCAGCACTAAAACGAGATTAAAATTCTATATGGCCGACCATTCTTACTAAGGCCAAGACAAAATTCCATTCCTTACATGGCCGACCAGTATAAGGAAGTTTAAATGAATTAATATTTAATATTTATAAAAGAATATAAATGTATAAAAGATTTAAGTCGCCCAAGATAGAGACATAGAATATTAAAGGTGCAGAGATTCATCTATTCATTATAGAGCAGCGATTAATATCAATGAAGGCAATCATATATTAATAGTCCAATTTAAATTGTATAAGACAAAAAGTCTAAGGGAAGCGATCAAATCAAAGTGTTAATATGCAGTGATTAATATTTATTATGTGTAGTAATTTGGTTAGCAAACAACAGCAATGGGGAAATGATTCATTAATGGGCAGTGAATTATATAAGAGGAGCAATTATATTGTGTTTAGTGGCAGCAATGAATAGAGGAGTAATTACCTTTTTGAAAGGCAGCAATTATCTTCAAGGCAGCATTTTGAGGGATAAATAAAAATGTTTAAAAAGCAATCAGCATAAAGGTTTCTTAACAAAAGGTCATGACAATTCAAAAGGCCATCTCTCTTCAAAGGGATGCCTCTCTTCATGTAGAGCCATGAAGATATAAAAGGAAATAAAAAATGTGTGAGAAGTGTGGAATAAATGTAATATCATACAAGCAGATTTGTGAAGAAGGGATGTGTGTGAAACACAAAGATATATCATTCAAGAACAAGAAGATTTAAGAAGAAGAATATATGCAGGTTTAAGAAAGAGAATATGCAGATTTGTGTATGAATATTTAAGAAAGAAAATATATGCAGATTTGTGTGTGAAGATTTTGAGGAGGAGAATATAAAAGGAGATCATTTAAGGCTATTTGTGAAGAAGATTTATTCTCAAGAAGACATGATTCTATTGAAGAGGTTGGTGCCTCATATCAAAAAGATTGGTGTCTCTTGCTAAGTAGGTGCTCAGTTGCGGGGATTGGTGTCTCTTGCTAAGTAGGTGCTCAATTGTGGGGATTGGTGTCTCCAGTGGGTTAGTGCCTACAAATTCTACAAATGGAGATTGGTGTCTCTAGTGGGTTGGTGCCTACAAATTCTAAAAATGGGGATTGGTGTCTCCAATGGGTTGGTGCTTACAAAGCTTGTAAAGAGAATTTTATCATGGTTTTCTCCTGAAAGGGTTTCCACGTAAATCCTGTGTTCTTCTTGTGTTGCATAAATTGTTAAATCTTGTGTGAATGATATTGTGTAATTGGCAATATTGTGGTTGTTAGTTTGCAAAAGTAAAAGTTTGTCTTATATTTATTCCCCGTATTGTATTGACAAGGTTGGTGCCTCATATCAAAGAGATTGGTGTCTCCAGTGGGTTGGTGCCTACAAATTCTACAAATTGGGATTGGTTGTTGGCCCACAGTTGCCGTTGCACCAAAAGATTGACTTGTTAATGCCCAATACAACTGCTAGAGTTAACAGATCCATGGGAGGCGGTTAGTCCATGTCACGAATCTCAAGGGGAGCACTGACCATCTGCCAACAAACTCCCCCTCAACGTTACCCGAGGGGATTCGAACCCAGCACCTTTGGCTCTGATACCACTTGTTGGCCCACAATTGTCGTTGCACCAAAAGATCAGCCTGTTAATGCCCGATACAACTGTCAGAGTTAATGGATCCACAGGAGGCGGTTAGTCCATGTCACAAATCTCGAGGGGAGCGTTGACCATCTGCCAACATTGGTGTCTCTAGTGGGTTGGTGCCTACAAATCATTTAAGAGAAGATAGGTGTCCTTTGTGAGTTGGTGCCTACAAAGCTTGTAAAGAGAATTTTGTCGTGGTTTTCTCCTGAAAGGGTTTCCACATAAATCCTATGTTCTTCTTGTGTTGCATAATTTTTAAATCTTGAGTGAATGAAATTGTGCAATTGATAGTATTGTGGTTGTTAGTTTAAAAAAGTAAAAGTTTGTCTTATGACCATCAATTACAATTGCTACAACAATTCTTTGGATCTTTACATGGGTGTCAAACAATGTTAGTCTTCCTACCCCCAATTACCTTTCTTGAAGAATTGTTTGTCTTGGGCTGATTATTGATTTGGCCTTGCTTGGAAGACTCTTCTACATGGTAGTCTTCGACACATGCTTAATCCAAGTCTTTCAGCCTTGTATTAATCATCCTTCTTCAAATATTGGTGTGGAGACCTACAAGATATTTAGTGAGAATATCCTCCTCCTCTAGGTCCATTCCAACAAAATGGCCTATCAACCATTGTCATGTCCCCAATATTGCAACCTATTGAAATACAAACAACTAAATAAAATAGATATCAAAATTATAAAATCTCAATTTACATATTATTATAATTATCACAAATAATTTTGTGATAATATTGTAATAATATTATACCACCGATATTAAAATAAATGATTAAAGATATTATAGAAATCAATATAAATTTTAAAATAATAATTATTATACATGAAACTATTCCCAGATTTCCGAAAGGGAGTTCATAGTCTCCATCTTTGATCAACGATATACGAAGACATGGTAGAGACCCTTATGAACTCCTCACAAGGAAACGACTCACCTCTGCGAGTTTATGGAAGATCACAAATGCATATATTTGCCAATACGGATCATTTGTTATCATCTTCATGGGAGCATAAAGTTGAAGCATCGAATTATTGAACATGAGGTTCTTCAGACGTTACTCGACCTCATACTACCGATTATCATTGCCACGTCATTTGATATGTCGTAGCACTAAACGGGAGTGAAACGACACCTATTCGATGGTCTTCACATAAAATACAATAATCATTCAAATATTGTTAGTCTGGGCCGAATTCATTAGGGGAGCGATTCCTATTATAAATTGTAAGACATCTTTGATATAGTGACAAGGATCAAACAAATAAAGGTAAAGATAGCGTTAATTCCCTCTAAACAAATAGTGCATAGTGAAACGTCACCTCCAATAAAGAGTCGCAGCCTAGGATAAAAAGGATACGACCTCTCACAAACATAAATATAGATGAGGAAGTCATAGGGGAGGGGGAAAAACAAAAAAGAAGGTAAAAATCTATAGGGTCTACCCAAGGAGAGCAGACATGCTGAATCAGGTGAAGTCCTTCACTTAGCCATTAATATTTAACATTTCCAAGTTCATAACTAAATAAACATTCTGCAATAGATGTCTAAACATAATATACATTGTTGAATACACCCTGCAATCTATGTAGTAAATACAAACAATTATCTGGCCCGATCTGATTGCCTTCTAGGCTGTGACTAACCCTTGAAAGGTTCAAGCCGATAAAGCTGAACTCGAGTATGCCAACCTCATTTATAGATCATAAAGGGCAAAGAATCTGATAATTAAGATTGCTGCATTTCTGAAAGTGTTAATTCTGATTTCTGTATTTATCGATGCATTGTCTTTTTAGCAAATACATATTCATGGTGCTATTTACATATCAGTAGGAAGAAATGTTGATAATATGCAGATATATGATTGTTTCTCCATTAAGTCAGAATTGAATATACAAATTAGATGTTGCTTATTAATTACCTGATTATTAGTACAATGATTTCTATAGTATTATCATGATTATAATTGTTCTAGGAATAGATTTGATATTGACTTAAAGAATCAATGATAAATGCAAATGTATTTGACTGCTTAAAGATTGTCTGAGTGTTTGCAAACCTGCTCAGGAGGAAGGGCCTGAGAAAAGTGGTGCCTAGAAACCCCACTTAAGATCCGCCCAACCTAAAGGCAAGGATGGGCCATGGAGGAGTGAAAGTTCCACTTAAGATCCACCCAATCTAAAGGAAGAGTTGGGCCATGGAGGGGTGCGGGTCCCACTCAAGTCTGCCTAGATCAAGGAAGAGATGGGCCATGGAGGGGTAGTAGGCCTAGATCACTTATAAGCTCGGTTGGCTTCCCCCAGCAGGTTAAGTGTCTTCTGAGGTGATGACATGGGTGGAGAAAGCAGGTACTAAGTCGCGGAGATGAGAGAGTTGTGATATACAGCCTCTTGGGCTTGGCAAAGGACTTCGTGCTAGTTACGGTTGGTTGGGGGGAGGTTGATACGGGAAATGGTGAATGTTTTTTTTAGGGGTTTGGGTACGTATGGGTTCGTGTGTATATATATATATATATATATATGTATTATATATACAAAAAAGTAAGAGAAATATACAGAATTGTAAAACTAAATCATTTCATAGTATGATACTTGATCATTGATCAATGCCAAATGCCAAAGATAAATATTAAATGTCAATTGATAGTTGAAAAATATTCAAATACGCCATATCAATGATATCAATTATGGAAATCATCACAATTACAGTATTACTGAATTACAAAATGTAGTTCATGAAAGTTGAAACATGATTCAATTTCAATGTTCATCAATGATCAAAAGGATTATCAAAAAAGTCATCTTGATTTGGATTTTCAGTGGCTTCAACTTCAAGATCATCATCATTTGAACCCAAAGCGGTTCTGCTTCCACTTCCAGCACCATGCATGTCATGATCATCATTATCATCCACATCATCCATAGTGGCTCTAGCAAGATCCTGAATGGTTGCATCCAAGTCAGCAAACTCGGGTGCTACATCCCAAAGCTTTGCTGCCCCCTCCTTGTATTGAGGTTCCGTACGTGACAGAAGACGCAAATTAGAATGAATATACACCAAGTCTTCAACTCTTTTTGCAGCCAACCGGTTACGCTTCACTGAGTGGATAAAGGAGTATGTACTCCAATTCCGTTCAGCAGCAGAAGAGCTTGCAACCTAGAGAGAAAACCAACAAAATTAAAAATATAAAATGCAAGATAAATTCAAGAATGTTTAAGTGTTAAATTCTACAATACAAGTGGCAAAAAAAAAAAACTTACTTGTGAGAGGATCTTGATTGCAAGAGGTTGGAGGTACATATAAACTTGACCATGGAGGTACCACCATGTAATAGCATCCATTTTGTATTGGTCTTTGGCAACAAAAGGGCTAAGATTTTTTTTTATGTTAAACATTCCAAATTCTTTCATAACACTTGTCTCCATTTCTGGATCACTGAAGAGTCTCTTAAATGCACTCTTATACCCTCTAGCAACTTCAAGATCTCTATATGGCGGTATTCTCCTTGGGATAGAAAGTACTTCTCTAGTATAGTACCTTGGAGATAGGGCATATGCAAGGAGGTGCAATGGTGTTGTCATCTTGTTCCAACGATGAAGAGCGATTGCTTCCACCCTTTTGTAAAGGGTGTCTTCAGGATCATTCTCTCTCTTTTGTATTTCAATTTTTATTTTCTCCAACATTGTATCCATGCTATCATAGACATCCCCCAAGCATGGTTCATCTGTATCAGCAAACCGAAGCATAGACATGATAGGTTCGGTCATCTCCAATACATAATTCACACGATCCCACCAATTGTCATCCAAGATGAATGCCTTCACCTTTTGCTTCCATATACCCCATTGGTTGCTAATAACCATTTGACTCAATGCCCCTTTCACCTTCACAAGTCGTCTCAGAACAATTGTGTGAGATGCAAATCGGGTCTCAACAACCTAAGAACATGTAAATAATTAAATAAGTTAAAAAAAAAAATTATTCAATTATGTAAAACATGACATAAATGAAACTAAATAAATAATAAATTAAATTTACCTTCAACAATTCCAATCTTGAAAAAATTCTGAAAATTGCTTGTGACATATGGTGGTTTGTCACAAACATCTGGATCTCCTCGGTCTCCTGGTATATTTCTTTCACCCACTCTATTTGGTTTCCAATTGCTTGCATCACCAAATTGAGGGAGTGTACGGTGCAAGGTGTCCAAAAGATGTGCTCATATCTAGCCTCTACCAAAGCACCTGCAGCCCTGCAAACTTTTGCATTGTCCGTAATTACTTGGACAACATTTTCACTACCCACCATCTCTATGGAGTCAATGAGAATCCTGGAAATAAACTTTGCATCTTTCACTTCCCTTTCACAATCAACCGCCCTCAAAAACATTGCCCCTTTGGGGGACACTGCAATAACATTGATCAATGGACAGTTTTTGCAATCTTTCCATCCATCGGAAACAATAGATACACCTATTTCAATCCAAGAATCTCTAATTGGTTTTAGTTGGCCCTCTATAGATTTCTTCTCTTTTTGCAATAAGGTGGTACACACCTTTTCATACCCAGGACTTGTGAAACCAGGAGGTGCACTATTTATTGCTGACACCATGTCCCACCAATATGGTGATCTCACCAAGTTGAATGGAAGACCATTGGCATAGAGGTAACGTGCAATTTTTTCTTCAGCAATATCTCTTGCCTCCAATTTAAATGCCCTCTCCAATGGACCTCTCTTGCGGGTGGTGATTTGTTGTTCATCTTCATCTTCCTCTTCCAGAGGGGCATAGGCAAGAAGAAGGGAGTTGGAGGCCCTAGCTGTGAGAGGGTAAATGTTGGTGTTTTTTCTTCCAGGAAGAATAACTACTCTTTCCTTTTGCAATTGATTTGTCGACATTTCTTGTTCTTTTATAAATTCTTCTATTTGTATAGAAGACAACCCCTTCTTATTTGGGCCCACACACATATTAATCCTTTTGCCACTAGGGCCCATAAAATGAAGTTTCACTCGGTAATAGGAGCTATTATATTGTACATTGCATAAATTACACTTCCAAACAAAACCCTTACCTCCAGGAATTTGTGAAATTCTTGTGGTATGTGCCCATAAAGGAGATCCTTTCTCAATTTTGAACTTTTGACTTCCTTCCCCACCCACTGAACTTTGACTACTGGCCATTGTTGCAATCTATAAAAAATATGAAAAATAAATAAATAAATTTGAAAAAATTCTTCACAAACTTGAAAAAATTCTTCACAAACTTGAAAAAATCATCAAAAACTAAGAAACTTGAAAAAATAGTTCAAAAGATCAAAGAATAGGGTTTAAATGCATACCTTAAACACTTAAATCTCCTTTGTAGAAGCTATTTGGCACTCCACAATCGATCTCCTTCGAATACAATCAACTCCTTTCAAAATGCCAAGATGTAGAGAAAATATGGTGAGAGCAAAATGAGAAGTAGAAATGAAATGTTTTTGTGTTGAAAAGCCTCATATTGGGCCGGATTAGGGTTAGGAAATAAAATAAAATTAAAAAAAAATGCTTTTAATCTCTATTTAGGCGAACTTTATTGATGCTGGGCCATGGGTTCTTGAAGGTTCGCCCGGGTTCGGGCCTGGTACCTTCGGGTCCACGCACCAAACACCCGGGTGCGCCCTGGGTACGCACAGGGTGCGTGCCCAGGCCTGTGGGTTCTCCCGGGTCCGCGCTCTGGTACCTTCGGGTCCACGCACCAAACACCCGGGTGCGCCCTGGGCACGCACCCTGTGCGTACCCAGGGCGTACCCGCAGGCGAACCCGTACCGGGTTCGCACCCGAACCGGGTTCGGGGCCTCCGGGTACGAATCCGGTAACTTAGGATTATATGGTTTTAAAAAAATTAGTAATAATAATATCTTAAATATATTTATATAAAAAATTAGTGACTTTTTTTTGAGAAAATTAAAATATTTTTATAATTTATTTACTCTATTTTTAATACAAAAGATATTTTCTATTTGGTTGAGAATTATTAAAAAAATATATTACTTTATCTACATCATTTATTTACTTAGAATTATTTTATAGATATTTTATTTCTTAAAGAGCTATTCTATTTATTATTGTTAAGTGTATTTAAAAAATTATTGAGTAAAAAATGTAAATTAAAAAATTATTCTTAAATAAGTGTAGGGAAAATCAAAATAAATTTTAGATAAATAAATAAAAACAACTCTTAACTATAATAAATATTAAATAAAATAACTTTTAAGTAGATCTTACTACTTTAATTTACATGTTAATTGACATAATACTACATTATGACATTAATAAAAATTTGAAATTATGAAAACATTACATGGATTAAATAAGTTCTTCTACAAAACATATTTTATTGATATGCTATTTTTAAGACAAGTATATATCACTATGTGACTTATTTATATTACAATATTAGTTTTTATTAATATGTGTTTCTTCATAATATGAATATCTCTTTTGTAATTACGCTGAAGGCATCCCCATGCTGAGCTTTTTCAACCCCTTTTGACGACCAACAGTGCAGATTGCCCGACACGACATGGAATACGATGAAACGAATCAACCATTCATCATTTTTTTGCCATTTTTTCGGTCGTTTTCGCCCCTTTTTGCTGCTTTCCCCATCGCTATTCGTCTTTTCAACAGTTCGGTTTGATATTTTCCTCCCTTTAGTAGTTGTATTAGGTTTTCTTAACTGGTAGCATCTTGGCCATTTTTCTTTGCAGGTTAGGATTTGAAGATGGGATCGAGGGTGTTAATTGCATGCTTTTTTTTGGGTTTATTTATTTTCTCCAGTATTTCTAGTGCTTATGAGGGTTTGGTAATAGTTGGTTTGAAGAAGCAATGGTTGGATAGAACTAGCAGTAGTTAGATAGAGCCAAATCGTATATTCAAAATTTTCTTGTTAAGATCACTAGCCAAATATATTTGCTTTGAGCTAGCAAGCAAATAGCTCAGCTAACACTTTTAATGTTTGTAACGCTGGAAACATTTCAAGTAAAATCCATAATGCTAACAACCTGAATTATAACTATAACCAACCTATCATTCATATATTTTCCATTGCATTACACAAAAGAATAGAAAATCATTTACCATCCAACTATGTTGCTCCTTGCTCCAGAAATCCAATCTCATTTTTGGGATAAAAAAATGGTATTGCTTAATTCAGACAAATGGTTGTCTCCAAATTTATATGAAGAAACAAACAATGCCAGGAAGAATCCAATAGGAAATGGATTGGCACTATCCATACCATGAATTTATAAAGCTATTTACAACAAAGTCTACAAACACCAAAAAAAACTTTCCTTTCTAAATAATAACATAAGTAATTGAGATTTGCATAGCAATGCACAATGCAAAGCTGATCTCTTTGGCATCTTAGGTAAGGTATGTTTAAAAGTATGGAAATGGTGGACATGCCAGTACCTTAACACCCACATGTATGTATCTAAACCAATTGATAAAGATAGACTCAAAGACTTGCCACAACTGATTGAGGATAGTGACAGCTATTTTACAAAACATATTGGCTTGAAAAATCATGTGTCAAATAGAGATGGACAATAATTTATGAAATTTGTATTTACCTCTCAATCACAGTAATTTTACAAATATATATAAGAAATTAGATAATTTTATTTGGAAGCATAAGATATCTTCCATATGGAAATCTAATTGAAAATCAATGAAACCCATATATATTCTCAGTCACCTCTGTTGCTTGATGTTACAGTAATGGAAAAATAGTTTGGTATTATAGGACCAAAAGATAATTGTGGCTTTATACTTTTCCAATGATTCCAAACTACCTGAAAATTCCAATATTTTTAGATGCTTAATTAAGTGATCATATAAAACTTGGGAGCATTGACATGTAGTATCTCTCTGATTTCTAGGGTTTAATTTTGGTAGGGTTCAAAATTCTATGGACTTGTGTTTCCTTCAATGACCACATTTCACTTACTCATAGAACTCATGCCTGCCCTAAATCCTGCTACAACCAATCTAGTTAGGGTTCAAAATGTTATTAAGGATCCTTTGGTATGTGGTTCAACTTAGTACTCTTTGTTTTCATCTATTGAAAATGAGATATAATACCATTTATGAAGGATCTAGAAGAGACAAAAGTAACATGAACTTTCATGAAGGAAATATATCACTGTCTCTCAAAGTTGTAATTGCTTAAAATTCACTTTTATTAGAACTATGAATCTCATTTGTTTCACAAAAATGCATTTTTTCGAACAACAAGCTTCCCATTTCGGTTTTAGAAAATATAGTTTTCCCCTGTTTTCGTTTGAATGCCAAGAATGCAACACTTTCAAAATAGGCGTAACAAATTTTCAAAAGATGAATGAAAAATTTATAGAACATGAGAAAGAAAGATGCGCCTCACACAACATCAACAAGCGAAAACAAATTCTCCAAAGCATTAAATCAATATTATTCGCTTATTATTGTTCGTGGTTGGATCCTACCTAGCTGGTTCTATTATTTTGCTTCTAGCAGTGGTTGGATTAGTTTCCATTAATATTATGATTCATTAGCATCATTTGTGGCTGCAAACGACTAAGGTTGTTATTATACTTGTCTGCGTTGATTTGCAAGTGCAGATAAATTTTCCTCATATATGCTCTCAATTCAAATAAATCTAGATAAATACCATGATGAATTACATGCCACCACATTTTCTTGGGTTTACATCAAAGGAAATTTAGTTTGGGCCTCTACTCAACCCATCAACTTCAATTAAGAATACACACACAGAAGATAAAATATACGCAATTCCACCAAATCAAATATATCTCATCTCAACATTGCATATATTATTTCAATACAACTATATCATTTAATCGTGGCAAAATAAGATCTTACATATTAAATAAATACAAATAGTGCAGTGTAATCCACTAAAGTAGAATATAAGTAAATAGTACTGCACTCTATTTTATAGTAAAGTAAATTGCACGGTAACACAATATAAAAGAAAATAAAAGAGTAGCACAACACTTCAATTGTAAGAAAAATAATAGAATATAAAAGCAGATTAAAGAAATAGCACTGAATTTGACTACAAAATAAAAGAAAATGATGTTCCACACCAATCTTAAATTGATTTAACTTTCATAAAACACAATATAGTGCACCTAAGCAAAGTGCACGATCTTCCTACACTAATAAACATACTTTGAATTCAGTCAAAATTGAGAAAATAACAACAAACCTAAGTAGTACTTGAAACAAAAGAAATCAAATGCCTTAGGAACTGTTAGCTCAAAATATGATAAATCTACACTACTGTCTACCCCCACACAGTGAACTATAAATTCATATGTTCTCAAGTTACCATGTTAATGGAATGCCTTTTCAAGTTTTGGGCTCTAGTATTTTTCTCAAAAGTAGGTCTATATGTTGAACTATTGTATTGGATTTCTATTGGGTTTCAAACTTTTGATGCATAGTCTATCTTGCATTTGGTAAAATCTGTTTGTGCCCTGAATCATCTATCATTCACTTAAAGCTTCATCCGTATTTTTTGCTCTTTACTGAATAAACTCTCTTTCATTTAAAGTTGTAAGAGATCTGTGATCTTTAATAGGTTGCTAAGAATCTCTCCTATTTTTTTGCACAACATAATTTATGGAGAATCTTGATTTAAGTCACTTGCCATGGTTTCAGTGATTTGTTTTTTGAATGTGTACATGGTCGAATCATTTTTTTTGTGTTTTATTTCATCCAAAAAATAATTCTATTGTTCTCTGTGATTGGGGAGGTTTGCAGATGTAGAGCATGTGTGATGCTATAAGGACGCACTGTAGGTATTTTTTCTCACCAAATTGCTCATTTTCCACAAAATTAGATTCTACTATGTAGTTTAATATTTACTATTTTGATTTTTTCTTTTTTAGCAAAATTAGAATGCACTTCGTAGGTTGTGCTTGCTATGCAAATTTGTAAGATGAGTTTATTATATTCAATTGCACGATACTTTCATTTTTTAATAAAATTCTATGCAATGGAGTTTAGAAATTCATCATTTAAAATTATTGTCTCAAACTGTCATATTTTTCATGTTATTTAAGACTATATTTTGTTTACTATGTGTGCGGGGAAAGGTAATTTTGTTTAAATGTTACTAAAATTTCCTTTAAAATTATGGGATGTAGGCGTTCACTGTTAAATAATACCAAATTGGTAGCTTGAGAGCAGGTAAAGTTGTTTTTGTGTAAATGGAAAAGTGTGAATGACATTGCTGGTGTTTATTTATTTAATTTTGCTAGCGCTAACAAGGGTTTTGCATTTTTTCTTGAAGCCCAAATTTAATCCCATAACCAACTAACAAATTTCACCTTGGAGCTTTGACATTAACTTGTATTTGGTAGATCGAGCTTTCTGAAACTGCTTTTATTGTATGTGGACCCTGTCATATGATCTATAAGAGACTATTGTTGACTATGTTGTTTGCGCCAAGATGTAAGATTTGTTTTGAGTTCCAGTCCTGTTAAGTTATTCAAGCTATGTTCTGCCCTGTTTGTTTGACACCCTGTTCCAAATTATGCCTTTCTTGAAATAGAATTTTTCACACTGCTTGGACATTCAACATTTCATTTTTCAATTTTTTGTATTCAGCTGTGTGGTACTTTCCTTTTTCAATAAAATTTTATGCAATGGAGTTCAAAAATTCATCATTTAAAGTTAATGTCTCAAACTATCATATTTACTATTTTGATTTTTCCTTTTTTAACAAAATTAGAATCTAGTTTGTAGGTTGTGTTTGCAGTGCAAGTTTGTAAGATGAGTTTTTTGTATTCAACTACATAGTACTTTCGTTTTTCAAAAAAAATTTATGCAATAGAGTTCACAAATTCATCATTTAAAGTTAGTGTCTCAAACTGTCATATTTTTCTTTGCCAGTAAGTAGTTTGTCAAACCTTTGCCAAAGTTCTTTTAGATAACTTGGTTACAAAATTATACTCGATTTAAAGTAGATTTCCCAATAATTGACAAGGTCAGCATATCACTCTTATTTTGTTATTTTCATGGTTATTTTGTTTTGTTATTGATGTGAGTTTATCCGTCATATAAGAAACAATCTTGTGATAACTAGCTTATCTGGTATGCTTATTGGATTTTTAGTATTTATATTGCAATTTTGTGATGTATATTGAGGTCAATGGTGATAATGCAGTTCATATTTATAAGTTCTTGAAATCAAGCAAAGGTGGCCTTTTGGGTAACAATATTAAGTGGAATTTTACTAAGTCTCTCTTTTGTAGTTTCATACCTTCTAATACTTTCTTATGATGATAAATTGTTTGGGCTCTTGTTGCATGTCAATCACAATAACACCAAGAACCTATTTATGAACAACAAATGTTTGAATTGGTAATAAGATACATGCTTTAAGACAGACACTAACATTTATGTTTTATGTTTGCAGAAAGATATCACGAAGATCCTTGGAACTACCCGATTCTTAAAAAAGCAAAAAAAAATAGTATTTCTACAATGCCCATATAGTGCTAAGGAATAAGATGAAGAAATCCATTTACATGTGATTTTGGTTACATAACAGGTTGTAGCTAATAATGTTAGGAATTTCCAAGTTGTAATTGCATAAAATTCACTATTATTAGTTCTATGAACCTCATTTATTTCACATGGTTTGAACTATACCCTAAATAAGGGTTGTATTTCCAATCCCATCATATATTTTTGAAGCAAAAGAGCAATTTAATCTTTCATGGATCGTATGCAATTTTATTTAGTTAGTTTTCTCAATTGAAAAATATTTTTATCATGCTTTTAACATTAATATTTTGCAAGCTGCCCATGATTAGCATATTGTGTATCTTTTACAATTCACACTACTATACCACATTTACCACTCTTCTACCTTCCACGTCTTCAATGTGCCCATCGCACACAAAAGTGTGATTGCTAGTGATATTTTCTATTAAACAATTATTATCATATGATTTAATTAATCAGAAATCTACATTATTTCCACACCATCTTCCCCTAAATAGATGCATAGTTGATTTGAAGCTATCACTTCTCCTTTAAAACCTATGTTGCACAAACATCATTTGTTGAATGGTCTACCAAAAAAATAGACCAAAATTTATTCTAATTGACCTTCCAAACCTCTTCGACGTACCCATTGTGACGATTGCTAATATCCTATAATTTTAACACAAAGACTTCAGCTGTATACTAACTGCAATGTCTACCTAGCATACAAAACCATCATTTGACCGTAATTAGTAATTAATTAAAAATAAAAAATGCATTATTTTTTTTTTTAATTAATAAAAATAAAAAATATATTGTTTCTTTATTTTTAATTAATTAATAAATGTGATCAAATGGTGGTTTTGTATACTGCATAGCGAGTTCCCTATACTAACTGCGTTTGCCCAAAGACGTTGTCGTGTCCAACCCGTACTGCACGGTGCACCAACTAGCAACAACTTAGCTGTATACTAATTGCATTCGCCAAAAGAATTGCTTTAAAATTTCTCAAATAATTGTTATACGGAACTCTAACGTCTGTAGAATGCACTTCAAGCTGCCAAAAGTTGGTAGGTATATCCATTGATAAGTAGGAGGTATATCCATCTTAGACCATACGCTTTATTTGCAAATCGTGCCATGTCCGTCGCCGTCAAACTCCCACACAACGGCCGTAAATGCACAAATGAAGATGAGTTGGCGACATAGGTTGAGGACAGAGTTTTAATTTACTGCACGCGTTGGATTGGAGCTTTTCTTTATTAGAAAAGATGGTATGATTATTATTTGGGAAGTCGTAAAATTAGAGAACTCACATATTTTTTGGCCTTTCGCATTAGTTTTTCCAGTTACAGATAAATCCTTACACTCACATTGTATGCTTCAGTTCTGAATATATTCCCACGGCAATTGAAGGTTTAGCGGAAAAAAATGGGTAAAATGGATCTAATGAATTTTCCAGTCGACCTTTTGTGTTCACAGATTTTAACGAGACTCCCTTTGAAAGAAGTCATTCGCTTTTCAGCGGTTTCCCGAAAATGGTGTAGAGCGTGGACTCGGTTACCACATCTGAAATTTTCTGATGAATTTTTCGATTCTATCTGTACTACTCCTACAAACAGAAAGGCTGTGTCTAAAATGTCTCATGAAAATATGGCTGTAGACATAATTAACAAGATTATCCTTATACAGTGCCTTGGCCTAGAAACTTTTGAGCTTTACAATTGTGACTGGTGTAAAAGTAGCATTCACAAGTGGCTTCTGTGGATTTCTTTATCACATGTGAAGTGCATAGATTTGATAACTGGAGATATTTGAACGGCGGTTTCTGAGTCTCTCTTTTCATGTGTGACCCTTACATCTCTATCTCTTGAGAATTTTAAGATGACAAAGGTACGTGCACTGTTTAAGGGTTTCTCTCAGCTTGGAAAATTTTATTTTGAAAACGTTTGGCTAAGTGAGGAGGCATTTGAAAAGATATTAAAATTGTGTTGCCTTCTTCAAAGTTTGACGGCATCCCGATGCATATTGCCTTTAAATTTGAGAATAATTTCTTTCAGTCTTAAGTCTCTTGCTCTTCTTGGACCGAGTTGTTTCCGATCAATGGAAGTAAATTGCCCAAGATTAGAAAGCATTAAAGTCATTGACTGCTATGGCTTGAAAGTGGTGAACAAATGTTTACCTGTATGTGTCCATTTGGAAACTGACTTTCGACTACTTGAGCATTTTGTAATAGTAAAATCGTTAAGGAAAATTATCTGTTTCGGTGATGCAAGCTTTGTCGAGGCTCTACAAAGTTTTCCTCACTTGGAAGAGTTGTGCATTGACTCTCCCCGTTTTACACCTTATCCAGAGGTTAGTAGTTATGTTCTTTTAATCTGCTTCGAAACTTTCATTTCCAATCATCTATTTCAAAATTGAATGACATTTTGGAATACACTAGTTCATAATTTCGAATTTCTAATTAAAGGAAAATGTTAAAATGATACTGATAATTCCCTGTATCTCTTTTCGCTGATTGAATTTTTCGTTTTATCAAAACTATACACCTGCCATTTAATAAGAGGATTCAAATCATTCCAACCGAGTTGTGTGCTTGGAAAAGGGGTTAATCACTTAAGAGCTATTTTGTTGTGCAAATTTTAACGATTTGACCATCTTTAACTTACAACTAGTGTTCTACGGCGGGGGACGCGTTTCCGAGATGGGAGACCGGGGACCTAAGTTTGGGAACGGCAAGGGGACGGCGGCAGATTGGGCGGGGGGGGGGGTTGGTGTGGCGCTGAAATATATATAGTACTTGAAAAATTAGTTATAAAAAGATGTATAACAATATAATTATATAACTTTAGAAGCCTAATGAATAAGTAAAGTTAACACATGAAAACAAAACTTAAAACTTAAAAGTTTAAACACAATAACACATTGTCATGATATATCATTTCATTGAACTAGTGAATCATTGAACTGAACATTGAAAATCAAAATGAAAATATAGACATTGGAAAATGCAACAAAAACTAGATGTTTCATAATTTGAGTTTCATAATCATGATTCATGAATCATAATTACAATCAGATATCACTGTATCATCAATTTTCAAAATTAAAAAACAAAGTACAAAATAGTAAATACTAATAGTTAATGGCTCCAGGCTAATAGCCAGGCTAATAGCCTGATGCCTTTGGAAGTCTCCCAGAAGTTTCCTTGGAGTCTCCCAAAAGTTTTTTTGGAGTTTCCTTGGGTGGAGGGGACATTTGGAAGTCTCCCAGAAGTTTACCAGAAGTCTCCAAGAAGTTTCCCTGGAGTTTCCCATGCAGAAACGTCTCCCTCCAAGAGGAGACTTCAGGGGGACGGTGGGGAAACAGGGGGATGACAGGGGAACGACGGAGGGACATTTTCTAGGCGTCTCCCCGTCTCGAAAATGGATGGTTGTTCTGGAGGAACACGTCCCCATGGAACACTGCTTACAACAATGCTTTCCATGTAGGATGTAGAAGAGTCGACTCTACAACTAGCAAATTTGAAGACTTTTTGTGAATATTGAGTTGGACAATACATACTATGAAAATTATGATTCGACTGTTTTGTTGTGCTTTTGGGTTTTGAAAGGTGCTCCTCTGTTGAAAATAGTCAGAATTGACATGGATTACAATTTAGAGACATTTGGAGCTGACGGGTTTGATGGTGCTCTTCAAATTGCAAATGATTTCCTTAACCTTGCTAGGTGTTTCCTGAAGACCAAAGTTTCCCTGTCAAAGAGGAGGATAGTAAGTTGAGGTGGGCGATAAAGTTAATAGTACTTTACGCGTTGTCAAAGTTTTTAATTTTGGTAACAGTAAAAGTGTGTCGTTTTTTGTTTCATAGAAGTGTAGCAGCTTTATTCAAAGCAAAAAAGATGTTGAGAATAGGAAGTTATGAAATTTGGTACAATTATCAAGAATGTCATTCTCTATAACAGTTCTTGTATTGAGAGATGTTAAGTTGTGAGCGAATCACCTTTCAAGACATATGGTTAGGTTGGCATTCTGTATAGAGAATTTTGTTTTCCTTTGTAAAACTCAAATATCAATGGAACATTTTCAAAGAATTATCTTACGAAGATTTAAAACAAACTCTTGGCATTTGGTTAAATTAAAAATGAGGCTTTAATAACTTTTAAATTATTATTTTTTATTTTAAAATTATTGTTTTTCATTTTTAAATTAAGATTTACAAATTGTTGTTTAGATTTGTAATATTATAATTTAATTTAATTTAATAATACAAGTTTTTAATAAAATTTGATTTAAATTGATTAAATGTTTAATATTAAATTTTATTATTTTTTAATAAAATTTGAAAGCATTTTTATCATAATGTGTTTATATCTAATTATATTTGATTGTAATAATTAAACTCATTTATACTAAATTAAGTTATTATTTATCTACAATAAATTTTTAAAATAGCACCATTTTTAAAGATAGAAGCCTTATTTTCTAAAGATAAAACAAAATATAATATCATATTACCATTTCATTTTACACTTGTTTGCACTCAAAGCACTGTAATATGGAAATAGTGGAATGTATCCATTTGGAAACCAAATTTCTACTACTTAGATCATTGAAGAGAATCATTTGCTCCTTCTGTACTCTACATCATTTGAGTCCAATTGTGTGAAATTAAAGTTGAGTAATGTTTTTCCAAACATTTATTTTTAACCTCATGAAAGAATTTAGCAATCCCAAGACTTGTAAATGTCCAACTAAAAACTTAAATCTTTAAATTCGTTATTTGTAACTTTTTTTAATCAACACACCATAGTAGGTTATTAATTGACCGATCGAAGTTTTGAATAATGGACATAATTTGTAAATAATGGATATAATTGAAACCGAGTGAATTTTTACATTGAGAAATATGAAGCTTTGATGGTTTCCAAAGATATTAAATGTAGTCCATCAAAAGATATTTAGTGTGATGAAATGTTTAATTTATTTCAGCGAACAAAGACATGACACTTAATGGTTTTGGATCTATATGACAATGGGAGGAAATGTGTTTTGGGACATGAGGATACTAAAGGAAGGGGGTATTTTTTTGGATACATTGGCAGAAATATTCTTTATAGGGATGACAAGGACAATTTAAAAATAAAGAAAAAATTGTAAATATAATTTTTTAATTATGTTTATGATAATTAATCATATTCATTATATAATTATAATATAAATATATTAAAGTTGAGAATTTAGATGAGTTGACATACAAATTAATATCTAAATTAATGAGGAGGTACAATGGTTACGACAATAGAAAATTATAAGTTAAATAATATATTAGAGAGTACTAATCAAGAAAGGGAATAACATTTGGTGTAGAATAATTTACGTAGGTATTTATTTAAATTTTGCAATAAATTATTATTGGATCTCAATGTGTATTAAATTCGCAAAGCTTGGAAATACATTAAATCATGTCTCATCATTACAAAAGTAAAATTGTGTAATATGACAACATTGGTGGGCATCAAAGAGCTTCTTATGATAAGGTTATGTCATAAACCTTAGCAAAGTTCTAAATTTAGGAAGGAATGAATTAATAAAAAAATATATATATAATATCTAGAAGTGAATGCATTAAATTTATAATATTCTTCATAAATATGTAATTTTGGATAACATATAATAAAATCAAATCTTGGAAAGATACTAAAACATACATTGTCTCACTATAAAATTGAAATTATGTAATATGATTGCAACTATAGCTCACCTCTCTAATGTATAATCAACTTAGTACTAATAGGTATACACATAGTTCAGAGGATGAACTCATACTAACAAAACAATTCATCTTTCACAAGAGGTTGTATTTAATTATAAACCAGGGACTTATAAACTTTAGATAGTGCTGGAACAATATATGCATTCATGGATCCTAGACACATCCTATATCAATAGAGTATAGGAAATTACACATGTTCAAAAGACCACAAAATCTAGAAAATGAAATGAAATTCTAATTCATAAAACAAAGGAAACAAATATAAATTGCTACCTTATGCTATGGGTACCTAACACTCAAGACTATAATGTCAACTGCTAAAGAACTTAATTTCTATGGAGTATGAAACCAACATGAAGCTACAAAATTCAATTCAAAACTACAAAATAGCAGTAATGAATTACACATGCATATAACTAGAAACTACTTAACTAATTTCAACAATGCATCATTTAATATAACAATGGAATAGCAATACCTCAAGCGGCCTTTGCTTGAGTTGCTACTTCCATATAAAAGTTGTCAAAACCTACTTGACTCAACAATTCATGATATCAACTAATTATCTTTATTGCATAAAACTCTAAACTCTTACATACAATCTAACAAGAATCTACTAGAGATTTCTTATTTAATTAAACATATATATTGTTGTAACTAGTACCAGAAAACTAGCTAACAATTAACAACTAAGAACAATGATCAACAACTACTAGAATTACTCCTTGACAAAAAATCCCACTATATAGGGTCTATAAGGAGTTTTATTCTTCTAAGACTAAAAATAGACTCATAAAGTAGTCATCCATAGTTCCTCGAAGATAGGAAGATGACTTAGTCTAATGACAAAAAGCAATAACTATTAAGCAAGAGGTAGATAAACTAATTTAGAACTTTGTGCTTAATGGTTAACTTCTATGATAGAGATGTGTTCTTGAGGACAGTCATATGATGAATTAGTCTCATTCAAAGAGGACTTCTTCATCTCTTGGTAGTCTTGTTTGATGGGAAAAAGTATGATGTGGTGACTCACAATTGATCATTGAATGATCACATCCACTCTTTGTTGGAAGTGTCGCATTTTGGTTGTTTTGACCTCTCCCTTGCAACCATCCACAATCCTTATGCTAAAGGCTGAAAATCCTATTGATGTGAGTTAATAGTCTCTCTTCCTACAAGATGTTATTTTAATTCCTAAGGCATCCACATTATTAACAATAATAATTATACATAGAAACAATCTAAATCCCATAGGCATTCATGCATCCATTCAAACATATATCAACATAACTCGTTTATATTTCCACATACTTAAGTTTATTTTAAAGTGTGTTAAAGGCATATAAAACATGTATAATGTCTTGCTAATGTCTGTGAAATTTAGCAGATGAAAGTATAGAATCATAAAATAGTAAAGAAAACTAGCCATTAATTGGACCCATCATTTCCCCCCAACTAAACCATTGCTTGTCCTCAAGCAATCTTTAGGGTTGAAGGTTATATTGTGGGGCCATCTCTCTAAAATCCACCACATAGTCCACTCCTTTGCCTTGCTTCAAGTAGTAACCTTTCTAACCTGAGAGCTTTTCCAACCTTTTAATTTGTGTTGCTTTATATTCCCCTTGTTTCCTCCTTGACGAGTGTGGTATAGGAAACAATAGGATAGGATGATGAAAGATAAGTGGGAACCAAGAAACACCATTTCTCATTGGAATTGAAATATATTTATCAGACCTAGATGGATCATGGCTGCATAATTGTAAATAGGGTGTTGTTCCATTCTCTTGAGTTTTGGTGTAAGCTCATGTCACATCTTCTCTGAACAAAGCTAAATTCTTCATTGATGGTACCTATTTATTGTTCTTTCATTTTTTTTATAATCTCTTTCTCTACCTTCCATAATAGTTTTTCCAACTCCCTTATGATCTAAGAGATCCAACCATTTCAATCCATCACTACATTTGGGTCTACTGCCTCCTTTCTTAGCTATAAGGGGATAGATTTCTCTTTCTCTTTGTATTCCTGTAGAATTTTCCCCTTTGGTGCTCATTTCTAACATAAGAGTACAATGCCCTTATTTGGATATTCCCTACAAACATCAATGGGTTCCATGTAGTTTCATTTAAAAGAACAAACTTATATAAATAAAAATCACATAATTGATCTTGCATTTTAGGTGTGGGGATCTAAAAAGTGCCTAAGAACAAAAATTCCTTGTTCATGGAAACAAGTAGGTTACTAATCATCTAAATAAATTAAAAACATAAACAATTTCATGCAAAAAAAGGCATAAACCCTGCCATGCGGCTACATTTCATTAGATGTATTGTTTTATTGACCAATTCCTCAATTCTAGCATTCAATTTCTTCACCTCTATTTATTGCTTATCAATTTCCCTGGTATGATTAGATATCATTTCAATTTTTTCCATTTCCCATTTTTTCTTTTTGGGAGAATTTTTGTGTTCTCTTCCATAACTCAGTATCTAATGGCATGATAGTTGATCCAGTGGGGGTCTTTATGGGTCCAATTGACTTCTTTGGGTTTGGGTCTCTTTTCCATTTGTCTCCAACATTACAAGTTGTGCCAATATGTCTAGTTTTGACCCATACTCAAATTTATTTAATCTTTATTCCAACTCCCTGATTCTTGCATCCCTCTCACTATCTTTTTGTTGATATTTTTTCAACAAGTCTTCTAATTGTTTGATTCTTTGTAAGGCTTCTTGTAGTTCTTTGCCTGTATTCCTTTCTTCCAAGAAAAATCCTCTTGTTTCTCCAAAAAATGTTCTTCTCCTACCTCCTAGATGTATACTCAAACCCTTCTAAGATAGGGCTCTTTGGAGACCTTTTTATTTTCTTTTTAGCAACAAAAATATCTTCTGAATCAAATTTAGAAGTGCTAGCAAAATATAAAGGATGCATAATTGGTGTTTTTATTTCATCACCAGGGGTATTCCCCTCTAAGTTTGTGTTTGTTTCTATCAAATACCAGATCTTCTTTTTATTTTTGTGTGTTCCTCTCATGGGCCCATTCTTCCTTAGGTGATTTGATCACCTCCTAGATTGTGTTGGCTTCCTCTACCCCTTTGCAAACTATGCAGAGGTAGAAGCCCCACTCTTTCTTTTCTTTTCTTTTGGTGGCCTTTTATTGGAAACTAGGGTTTTTGGATTGTCTTCAGCTATGGGCTGCTCAGAAGAGGCTATAAGTTGGGTTTCCTGCACACCCTACTCTTTTGGTTCCTCCATGTTCTGGGTAGGTGTTGTAGCAGGGGAACTAGAGGGAATTTCTCCCTTAGGAGTAGTCACCTATTCAGGTTCTTCTACTTCTTGTTTGTGACCCCTACTTTCTTCATTAGGTAATGAAATGATGTAGTTGATATTGTTTCAATTTAGGAATCCTCCCAAGACAATTAGGAAATTGAAATCCAAGGCTCCTTTTCACCAGTAAAGTGACTAGACAAAAGTGTGATAGTGCTGACAAATTCCTTTTTCTTTTGTACTCTGAGGACATTCTTTTCAACAAATTTTTAAAAAAAATGGAAGATTCACATGCCTTTCATGTTGTAAGTGACTAAGGAATTTAAAATGAACTGTATACAATGGTGTCTATCTTCCATCACCTATTAAGTACCTAACAACATAAGTGGCTCAAGAGGCCCAAAGCGAGGGTAAGGATAAGCATTTGGTACCTTGTGAAGAAGAGTCCAAGCTTTCTTCTAGAAAGGAGAATTCATTCTTAGTTGTGATGGAATATGATCTTAGTGGAAACTCTTCTTCAACCCTTGGAATTCCTAACACTTCTGCTTAGCAGCTTTTGATGCATATACTCTCAAACCCCTAACAATTGCCTAATCATTTTCTAGGGTACTAAAAAAAAATCGGGTCATAACTTCATTGAATTCTATGAGTCTCAAAAATTAGTCCAACTATCCAACTTGCTCTATAAGATAGGCCAACATTTTTGTCTTTTATGATATTGCTTACTATTATGGTTCGATATAATTTTTCCAAGCATCCATAGTTTGTTCAAAAGAACCTGTTTTAGGCTTTTAGCCATAGCAGCAAGGAAGTGAACTATTTGATAAATTTTTTGGTAGAAATATATGCAAAATGTGGTAGCATAGACAAGGAAGTGAGTTGTTAGAAAAAATACATCAGTCCATCACCATGATACCATATTTCTTTGAGGCATTTTTTCAAACTCACCACCTTGTCTATGCTACCACATTACTATTATGCTTTGATAGATTTTTTCCAAGCATCCATAGTTTTTTTCGAAAGCACTTGTTTTAGGCTTTAAGCCATAGCGACAAGGAAGTGAATTGTTTGACAAAATGCTTTGGTAGACATGTATGGAAAATGTGGTAACATAGATAAGGCAATGAGTTGTTTGAAAAAATTCCTCAAAGAAATGTGATCTCATGGCAACGTAGACAAGGAAATGAGTTGTTTGAAAAAATTCCTCAAAGAAATGTGGTCTCATGGTGATGCCCATCACCATGAGACCACATTTATTTGAGGCATTTTTTCAAATAGCTCATTGTCGTGTCTATGCACTATAGCTTACTATTATGCTTTGATAGATTTTTTCCAAGAATCCATAACATAGACAAGGTAGTGAGTTTTTTGAAAAAATACCTCAATAAAATGTGGTCTCATAGAATTCCATGACAATAAAATGCAATTGGTAGCTACTCCTAGTTATTGGTTATGCAATGCGAAGTAATTGCATAATTACTCATGTTGTCTTTCTAAAAAACTATATTGTAATTGAAAATTTGTCATCTATCAACATCTAGTTATTAGTTATGTAATGTGAAGCAATGCTTTGATTTTGA
The DNA here is from genome assembly GCA_007115665.2 of Sequoiadendron giganteum. Lineage (NCBI taxonomy): Eukaryota > Viridiplantae > Streptophyta > Pinopsida > Cupressales > Cupressaceae > Sequoiadendron > Sequoiadendron giganteum. Next base: position 31,105,901 of record CM021105.1, on the reverse strand, counting down.
AAGATATGCATTGCAATGCAATCAATGATATGAATAAAAACTATAAAAATATATTAAGTACAAGGGTATGTGCAGGATCATGGGGATCCAAACTAGGCCCCTAAGCGGAAATGAAAATTCAAAAAAATAGAGTTAGGCAGCTTGAAATAAAAATTTGAATAGTTTATTAACATAATTTGAAAAATATGTAAGAAAAAAACTTGTAGCAAATTGAATGTAGTTTCTAGGCTACTAGTTCTTTTTTGGAAAAAGGTAAATTTGTTTTGCGAAAATTTAAAATTTCAATGCAACGGTACTAAATTTTTCAAGAAAAAGATAAAAAGTAGGTGTATGTCTGACCACCCTAAGTACAATTTTTTTTTTTTGAAACTTTCAATATATGTAGATGACACATGCCCGAATGTGTCAGACTTTTTTTTGAAATTTTTTTTGCATGTAAATAATTACTTATGATTTTTTTATTAGAACATTTTAGAATTATTAAAACGTGTTTGTTTGACCACCATAACTTGGTCAAAAATTTATGAAATTCATTTTTTTATCCTATAGTATGTGAAGCATAGAATGTGGCACATTTTTTAGGTTCAAAAAATGTGAAGTAGTCTAGAAGTTATAGAAGTTTTTGAATTAGCCTATCAATTAGGACTTTAGTCGTAATGTATATAGAAAATCAATAATAATTATTTATTAAATTCAAAATAAGGCATATCTTATATTGTTGGAAAGTTCACAATTTTTTCCATAAACCCTTTTCATTTCATGAAATTCGAATAAAAAAAAGTCGTTAGCCACAAGCGCGAACTTTGGAAAACTAAGTAAAATTTGTAAACACGTTTTTTGGGTTGACTTTCGAGGCTAGGAATCCCAAACCAAATCCTGAGCCTACTAATTTTTTCAAAAAAAAAAAAATCCGTTCAGAATGGATATCTGTTTCTAAACGGATATTCGTTTATAGATGGATATCCATTCAGAACAGGTATTTGTTCCTAAATGGATATCCATTTCTAAATATTTATTCGTTTAGAAATGGATATTCGTTTATAAACAGATATTCGTTACTAAATGTCCATATATATTACCTGTATTATTTATAATAAATAATATTTAATATTTTAATATATACTTGTAGACACTGGAAAATTTCCTGAATGATATCATGCACTCGAATCAGGTACACTAACATCATTTCTTCCTAAAACCCATCCTCTTTTCGCTTAATTGATTAAATTAGCTTAGCTATTTAATTACTTATGTCATTTTCAACTATTAATCTAATTGATTTAATTAGATTAACACATCCCCTTTCATGCTCACATTTCATCTATTAAATTAAATAAATCAAATTATTTAATTTAAAATCCCTAAGTCCTATTATTTAATTAAATACCCCTAAGTTATTTAATTGTCATATCATATCTCCCCTTTTCATTAAATCACTTTATTTAAGGAATATCATATAATTCTTCTAAAATTGTATAATTAAACCTTTATTTAATTATCAAAATGCTAATAAATCTAATCCCCCCACTTGCAATGGAATATTCCAAGGGAATATTATTCCTTGCACATTCCTCCAAAAGAAATATTCCTATGGAATACTCCTTCCCCTTTTGCACAATTAAACTTTGTTTTAATTTGCTAAATATTCTTTTTCCCTCACACATGAGAATATTTTAGAGAATATTCTCTCTCCTCACTCATTTGAAAAAAGAGAATATTCTTACAAAGCTTCATATGAAAGTTAACTCAAAACTTCTTGTGCAAGTTAACTTATGACCTCTTGTACAAGCCAAAAGTGTTTTTTTGAAGGAATATAAACCCTTGATTAAATCTCATCTTGCATTCTCACTCGTTGATGAGAATCCATGATCCATGCCTCCATCTTCTTTCCTTTTTGACCATTGATTAGCTTTGTCAATCTTAACCCTCCATTTCTCATTTGCTCTCCTATAAATAGGTCACTATTTGAAGACAAATGGATCCATCTTTTAACAAAAAACTTATGTTGTTAAAATCATTTACACTTGCACTCACTTTTAACATAATTTTAGTTTTATTTACTTGCATGTTAGCTTACCTTCCATTAATGACTTCCATGATAACATATAGATGCATACATTTAGCTTATTTGTTAATTAGGATTTTAATATTTTGAAGCTTACATACATTTAAATTAGATTTGCATATACCCTTCTCAATCATCTTAGCATATATCATGTTAAAATAGCTTGCATCATGTTCATTTAGCTTTAAATCATGTTCACATACACATCTATCAATGGTTTCATTAGTTTTATTCAATAAAATTATTTAAAACAAGCTCATTATCCAAGGGATTGGGGAAAGGGTCACTATTCCACATCAATGCAACACCAATCCCCCAATAGGATAAGTTTCAATGTCTTAGAATAGAGGTTTGTCAAGCTTTCATAATTTAGAATGTTAGTTTTAATGGCTTCTTTGTCTTTGTTTACAATGAATGATCTTATTGGGATTGATGCTTAGTGGGTTAAATATGCCTCGAATTTGTATGAATCGGGTGTAGTTAACCTATAGTATGTCATTAGTCACATTTTGGTGCTAGGAGGGAAAACTTTGATGTTTTGTTTATTTTTTGGAGAAATTTTGCGAGTAATACCCCTGAATTTGCTTGAAACCCACCAATTTTTTTAATCATAGAAAATTGGGCGAATTAAAGCTTGAAAAATGACTATATGAGTTTTTTAGATTTCAGTCTTACCTTTCCATAGCTTTTTACGGCACTCAATTGCATCAAGAATTGAAAAAGATATCGAATTTTTAATTTTGCTGTGTTTTTTTTTTTTTAATTTGGGTTTAATCTCTTAAATGCATGTTTTCCCTTAATTTTTAATGAATTCTATATGACTTATCTTGCAGAAAGGTTGTTGGGTTTTGAATGTCTCATGTTTAGCGTTCCAAAACATTTGATGATTTCAAAATTAATCAAGATTTGAGGAAGTTTTCGTTGTCTCATATTGTCCATCATTAATTATGCTATTTTTTTTAAAAAAATTTGGGTTTAATCAACTAAATGCATGATTTTCCTTAATTTTAATGAATTCCATATGACTAATCTTGCAGAAAGGTTGTTTGGTTTTGAAGATCTCGTGATTAGATTTACAAAACATTTTACGATTTTAAAATTGGTCAAGATTTGAGGAACTTGTCGTTATCTCAAGTTGTCCATCATTAATTTTGTTTTTAAAAAATAAAATAAAATTGGGTTTAATCTCTAAAATGCATGATTTTCCTTCATTTTTAATAAATTTTATATGATTAATCTTCTAGAAAGGTTGTTGGGTTTTGAAGATCTCATGTTTAACTTTCTAAAAAAAAATTGATTTCAAAATTGATAAAGATTTGAGAAAGTTGTCATTATCTCAAGTTGCTGTTATAATCTAATTTTCTTCAACACTTGAAAGGATAAAATGAATTGGCTTTCAAAGTTGGATAAAATTGAACCAAACAACCTCACATTTGTTTTAAATTTTGACATTTGCTTTAAATTTTTGATTTCATCTAATTTCTAACATGTCTCTCACTTCTTTTTTTGGTTCTTATACTAACTAAGTTTTGTAGGTTTGTACATTACAACTTGAAGAAAAGAAGCATACTATTATCATTTGAACTATAATTTTAACAAGTGTTTCGATACTTTTGGGGCAATTATAGCCCATTTGTAATGCTTTTTTATTTAATGTTTTAGGACCACACTAGCTTTCAATTGGGTTTTAAAATGAACGCTCAGATCAGTTAAAATTGAACCCTCACATCATTTTTACTTGTTGGGTTAAAATTGAACAAGGAAAACTCACACTTGTTTTGTGCTAAAATGAACTCATCTTTGCTTTGAGGATTAAAAGTAACAAGTATTTGCTATGTCTTGTGGTTTACATTTTCATCATTGAATGTGTATGCTCTTCTCTCGCCCCACTCAACAATCTTGGGAATCAAAAGCGTTCCTTTGACATTTTGTATAATCACCCACATATTTCAATTTAGATTAAAATGAACCCCATGCTAGTGTGAGGAAAAGGCATTGTGAATTCTCTCTCCTTACATCATCTGACTTTGGAAAATGAACAACAAAAGTATGTCCTTGCTTTTGTTTATCTTTAGAGTGCCCACCTCCCTGCTTTGTAAAGAAGGAATGAACCAAGCGAAAGCAAGCTAAATCCAAGCTCTTTCAAACCGCTATATAAAAAATGTGTTTGTGATGAAAGTTAGAAGCAACAAGTGCGGATGTGTCATACCAAAAAGTACGACCCTTAGTGTCCGCATGACATGTCATAATCCTTTCTCAGGAAGGGACTAAGAGGCCTCTTGATTGAAATAATCTTGAGCTAATATTGTTGTGTGTATGGCCACCTTGAATGAAATCCCTTATTACGAACCAATTGTTTAGAAGCCAAAAAATCCTTTATGCTTGTTGGTGCAGGAACGGTTGTTTCGAAGCCACCCCACATTTTAATATTCATTGTTGATATAGGGAAATCCTCAAGATCTTTGAATCTTTAGGATTTGAGATTTCATGGTCCCAAGAAGTGTGTGTCATGGAGGGGAGTCAGTGTCACCAAATCTCTATCTATTCACATTGTCTTAGTGTTTGGGAAAATCCTAGTGGGGATTCAACAAGTAGTATCTTTTGAACCTAAGGTGGTAAATTCTTGTGAGTCAATTTAATACTTTGCTTGGTTCCAAAACAGTGCAAACAAACATTCATGATATTCCTCAAAATTTCAAACCCCTTGGTCTAAGTATGGATACCCTTTGACAAAACCTTGATATTAATGCATGTCCTAAGAATTTATTCTTAGAGACTTCTAAGTATTTTGGTTTATATCTCAATCGGCACTTCTCGAAGTTAATGTATAGGCAACTATGGATTCAACCTCATGATATTTCACAAACTAGACCTTGTGAATTTTATTTTATTTCTGACATAGACATTTATTTTGAACTTAATCAAGACAAATGTTTGTTTGTGGTAAAAGAAACTCACTTAAGCAAGATAAATTTACAAATTGAATCCCACATGACAATTTAGAGACTGATCACTCCTGTGGAACAACCAAACCTTACATTTGCTATCATTCAACCAAAATTTAAACTCATTCAAGGAGAAAAACCCGATATAATTAGTAGTTTGAGAAGCTTCACTTTTGAAACAAAAGACACACCACATTAGTGGAGAAACAAAACATATATATCATAGATGAAGAAGAGGAAAAATTTGATATTATGGCTGGAAGGCCCATATTACCACCACCCACGTGGCAATAAATATCTTCTTTTCATGGTCTTAAACTTCTCTAAATGATCTCACTCAAAATAAGAATCCCCAAGAGAAAGTCTACAGGTCGTAACTTTAAAATTAGGCATCTTAGTCCAAAATCTATCAAAAGACACCTTTTAGCACTTCACCAAAATAGAAACACATTGGTATACAACTTCTATAAACGTGCTTCAAGGAACAATCTAGACTTGTATGCATTCTTTTGGAGTCAAAACCCTGGTCTTTTTTCACAATCTTGAACCTATCTAAATCATTGGGTGTTTAGGATTTGAAAACTTTAAAGGTCTATCATGTTTCTCACTACCTTGGTATTATCAAACAAAGGTTCACTCTAGGTCAAAATTGGGTCAAACATTTCATCCACCTGTTCATCAAATTTTAAACTTCACTTCACCAAACTTTGTGAAAATTTTGAATACACCAAAACTTTTGGACTTAAACATCTACCAATCCAAACCATAATTTAGCTAATTTGTATGTGAAATGAATCCTTTTCCATGCACTTAGTTAATTTAGTTATCATCTTTGAACTAGTTTATCTTCAAGGTCACGAACTTCTACTCTAAATATTTCCAAGTTCATAAACATATTTTATCCAAACATCAAACAATCAAACCTTCTAAGTCAAAAGTGTTGTGCCAAAGCATTTGTAAAAATCACTTCCCACATCATTCACCTTTTTCATCTCCCATTGTCACCATTGGCCCAAAACACCTTAAAGGTTCACTTTTGCAACAAGGTCAAAACACAAGAAAAACATGGAATATAAACTTGATTCATACATCATGAGTGGTCTAAATCAACCAAACTATCAAAACCTTACAATTCCAATTGATTATCAAAACTCACATTTATACAATCCACACATGGGATCATTATATCCTACAATCCTCAATGCTACAAAAAATGTGAGTATGCCCAATCTAAATTTTGGAATACCTTTATCTATGGTAGATTTAAATCAAAGTCAAAACCTACAAATCTATTAGCCAAATGATCAATACATGAGTCTTCAAAAAAACAACATTATCCCATCAAACCAATACATGCTGGAAATGTGAGTATACCAAATACAAACTTACCAAATATGAACATATCAAATCCACACTTGGTAAACTATGGGATAGTTACGTTTGTAAATCACATCAATGTTTAAAATCTAAACAATATGTTGACAAGTCAATGTATTGATCCAAATCAAGGTTACCTAAATCAAAACATTTTTTTTTCCAACCACAAAAATGTTCAATTCCAACTTGTAATGTAAAATCTAAACATCATCCCAAATCAAAACATTGTCCAAAATCAATTTGTGCATGATCCCATACAAATACCACAAGTGTATATTTCAAATATGCTTGACCAACAACCAAATCAACTACACCAAGGGTATCAAAATCAAAATCAAGATCAAATTATATGAAATCAAATAGCTATAATTAGAAAATTTATTGATTCATATCACCAAAAGACATCTCCACCCCAAAATCAACACACTCCCCCATTGGTTAAACTGTGCCATCAAAAAATAGATTTGTGTCCACAACTGGATATCAAGAACAACATCCTCAATATCAAGAAGTTGGATTCCAAACTCAACAACCTCAACAAGATCAATCACCAAATCTCCAAAATGAATCACAAGGTCAAACAAAACAAGCACAAGCTTCACAAGACAACAACACCACTACCAAATGTGAATACACTCCTTTAGGGGAGCCAATTGAATCAACATTAAAAATGTTAGTCCATGCTAAACTTATCAATCTTCCAAAATCATTAAATGGAGGTGAATCTAGCATCAAGTTCCCATGGGATGATGATAATGCTTATTGCAAATACCATAGCACAAAAGATCATGACACGTCAGATTGTATCAAACTCAAAGATCTCATCCAAGACCTTCTTGATCAAAGAAAAATAATTGTTGAGGACATGACCAAGATTCAACCACTAATGATAGCAGTGATAATCTCTCCACCAATTTTTTTTGAAAACAATGATCAAGATCTATCCATCAATGAGCACCTTGAAGATTTTTCTACCACATTCAATGATCAAATCAACATACATAAAGAGTCACTTTGTAATCCTGATCAAAACCCATCAAAAATATCCAACAAGGATCCCTTTCAAGAAAGGTTAACATTATTTGATCTCATGGTTGAATACATCGACATGTTTCTACCATAATTTTTGAGGATTAAATTCAAGATCCATCCATGAATTATCATGTTGATGATGTATCTACATCACCCAATGAGTTAGATGGCATACCTCAAGAATTTATTCCAAAGAATGATCAAAATATTTCACCAAAGTCCAACAATGGTCATTTCCAAGACATATTGACATCCTTTGAACTCATGGTTGCAGATATAGAAGGAATCCTCAACTCAACACTTGATCCAAATTTACTTGAAGATCAAGAAAATATTGAGCCAATACCCATGCCTAATGAAGAAATTCAAGAATCCTTTGTAAGAAATCCATACTTTGAAATTAACCTATGTCAAGAACTTAATCTAAAGCATGTCAAAGGAAATTCTAAAGTTAATCAAGATCAAGAATCTGTATCTCCAAGATGCTACAATGGTCTAATGGGAATTCTCCAATCCCTACAAGATGTCACAAATAATGATCATATCCATACATCACATACTCCTCCATCTACCCATGAGATGCTTACTCCTAATGGACATGCAGATTATCTTCATCTAAAACAAGAGTCTCATACTCAAGATAACATTACCAAGGAACAAGAGTCTCCTACTCTTAATATCTTTACACATGATCAAGGCATAGAAGAATTCATAAACATATCAAAAATCGATCATAGAGAAGACATCTACATGGATGATGAATCAAAAATGTCCTTTGAAGAGAAAGAAAAAATGGATCATAAGGAAGACTCCTATATGGATTGTAAAGCATCAACACCTTTTGAAGAAGCATCAAAATTAGACACATCCTCTATACATATTGAAGAAAGTGAGTATGATTATACCAATCATTGTCGAAAATCAACAAAGCTAAACCATCTTGAACAACAAGGAAATGGTTTATCAACAACAAAAATCAAAGCATGTCATTACTAATCCCATAATACCAGGGGCAACTTTATCTAGTGTAAACAACAACATGGGGAGCACGAAGAGTCCTTATGATGAAATGGCTACCAACACTCCAACCATTCATATCATGAATTGTTGTCCACACATCTTTCCGCCCCCTGATTGGGACCAACCACAAGAAAGAGGTCTATATCAGATAAAAGAGAAAATTATTGAAACAAAAGAATCGACAAAGAAAAACGGACAAGAAAATTCCAAATGGATACCAAAGAAAAATAAATAAAATCATCCTTATCACACTCCATTAGTCAAAGAAACTATGGGAAAAAGTAAAAAATGGACATGTATCCATCAAAACTGTGCATCTATACAAAATAAAGCTTCAAGAGCAATGTACAAGGTATATCAAGAAGTTGGTCCCAATCGAGTCTCCATATCCACCCATCATTGCTCATCATCCCAAGTTTGGAGAATCAAAGATTCCAAACTATCGACCAATCCATCTGCATCTTGTATCCCTTAACGCATTCCACCATCCATGATATCCAACTCTTGTATTGATCATGTGTTGGCAACAACTCTTTATCATAAGGACTGTAAGGGAACTCTATCATGATGTGCATATCTAAGTAAGGTTAACTTAGATATCGATAAAGAAGATGAAAAGATCTAAGGGTTACATTCAAGTTCTCATATCTTAGCAAAAAAACTCCTCCAAGAAGGATATCGTTGGCACATCATGACAAAAACATCTATATCATCACCAACAACATCTACATCAGCACCACGAGGTGGTTTGACATGAGCATAAACTTTCAAAAAAAAATAAAAATGAAGAAAATAGTCAAGAGAAAAATCATCCTCTAGTGAAAACCTCTTTGGTGGCACTTTGGACAAGTACCATGATAAAAATTTAGCAAACATGCATCATGAGTAGAATCTAGTATCTATGTGCACCATTTTAGGTGGAGGCATCTCATCCCATCCATAATAAATCTTGCATTTCATCCATCTCATCCATAATAAATCCAAGAACCCTTCATTATCCAATCCATTTTCATCCAATTTAAAACTTACCTTGATCTTGGAAACGGTTTGGTATGTACTTCACACTTGCTTATGGTAAACATCTTGAAATGGGTCACTATCATTTTAATCCTATCCTAACGAACATTATTTGAGCCATGAGGCATTGTCCAAAGAGCCATACTCTATCCAAACATGTTATCCTATCACAAGATAATCATATTCATCCATCCATTCATTTATCCATACATCCACCCATATCATTCCATACATTGCTAGACACTAGGGGTAGATACTTATATCTTATTTTGGGAATAAATCTTGAGCTATATCCTATAACTTATGTGGTGATCTAAAAATTTTCAAAACACAAAATCAAATTGGTAAAATTAATCGTAAGCAGAAATCTAAATCACTAGCCCATGACAGATTTTGATGAGAAGATGTTCCTTATCAAGCTTTATCTTTTATCAAACATCAATCCCAACAATCAATATCAGTTGAATCTACCTTGTACTTCAATGTCACATCAAAACATTTCAATAAATCTTGTTCCAAGTCTAGCTTCAAAATCTTGATCTATCTTATCCAATCAATCCATCATCATCTCGAGATATATCATTTCCCAATCCTCGTGTTTCTTAACACTATCCTTGCATTGTTGTGTATCCTAAACAATGTTATCATCATCAATCCAAAAATCAGATCAAACAACCCTAGGTTGGTTTTCAACAAAATCCCAAAATAGATCATTGAAATCGTCACATATTCATGTCCAACTCGTCAACACCGTGAAAAAAAATCCAAAACATCCAAACCACATCAAAATCCCTAAAAATGTCAAAAAATCAAATATCCAAAAATAGAGCCCTGTCGAACTATGGGTCTCTCAGCTTGAACAAAGGAAAGAACATCATTGATGTGCCCCCAAGAAACCCTAGGTCAGTCTTTAGGAGTCTTTCATAATAAACTAACATCCCATCAATTATTTATATCTCATCTTTAATAAGTCAAGTTCGTCGAACTATGTGGTCTCTGCATGTATAACGTAGGCAAGGGTAATCTTTGATCATCCCCTGAGGCCCCTAGGATAGGTATTTAGGTTAGGTTCTTGGTTGAATGTCGAAAAAATACCTAAACATCCAAATATCATAAAAGCCCTAAACATCCAAATATTTTGGAAAACCCCTAAACATTCAAATATCAAAAAACACAAAAACATTTGAAAATTGAAAATCCAAAAACATTAGAAAAAATTCAAAAAGACCTAAACAACATCAAATATCTTAGAGAAAACCCTAAACAACCTCAATTAATTGAAAACCTAAACATTCACATAAACTTTCAAAAAGACCAAAAAATAGCCTCAGAACATTTTCAAAACACCGAAAACATTGAAATATTCTAGAAAAATCCAAAACCACCCATCCCATTTTACTTCCACCCGCAATAAACTTTCATCCATAATAAATCGATCATCACCTTCAACCTTTGGAAAAACAAATATAAAGCAAGTATCACATGTCATAAAGTGAGATCCTAAGCATCAAAATATAAAGTCTAAATCATAGGTAAATGCGTCAATGAAGTTTATATAAATGACTTATCAAAAAAAAACCTCATCCTAATGAACACCCCTGATCAACATGTCCTAGGATGTATCCTTCCTACGATGGACATCAGTATCATAAATCACCTTAGCTAAGTTAAATTGGCAGGAGATATAAATAACACTGACTGTTTTTCTTTGATCTTTTCTTATGATTTATCTTAATGACCCATTCCCAAGACCTCTTAATGATGTCTATCAAAACAATTTAGAGAGAAAGGAATGGGGCATAGATCATTATCTTTCATTTGTTGTGCTTGTGGGTATTCTTGTAAAATAATCTTGGTGCATACTTGCCTAGTTGTGTGTAGGGAAGTTGTTTAGAGTACATTGTTGACTATTACATATGCTTTGGTCCAATATATTATGAACTACTAAACTACATTCCAACGAGGTTTTCGTATGTGAAAGTGTGAACAAGAACTATGCTATCTGTTTGCAAAGTCAAAGTCCATTACACTAGATACATTGTCGTCCTGGTTATTAATACCTTGATGCATTGTGTCTATGTCTCATATCAAACAATAAGGGATGACCAAAAATCCCAGTCCCAAGATATGAGCAAATTATCATCATGCATTTCTCATCATCATCTCTAATAAAGTCTTGGTGGATCATAGACTTGTTGGATCTTTTAAAGAAATCATCAAAATAAATGGTCAAATCATTCATCTCATTTCTTTTATCTTCTCTCCATGCTAACCTGGTATCATAAAAATCAACAAAAACATCATCAACGCATCCATCTTACATTCACAAATCATCAACATGCATACATCCTGTATCATCACACCATATCATAAAACATACATGTTGCATCATCATTATCATTTAAGTTGTGAAGAATAATATAGATTTTCTATTCTAAGAATCTTAAATCATTGCACAACATCAACATATATCATGTTATCATATCATAAGCATGAACATCTGTATTATCCATCCATACATCCATATGCATACATCATCATCTCATAAAACTGCATAAGAAAATACCAAAAAAGAAATGCATCCATATCATTTGCATAACATCTACATCCATCCCATAATATGTCATGAAAAAATACTAAAAAATAAATGCATCCATTCATTACATTGCATCGACACATGATCACAATGCATCACATTATATCCACATCAAATACATCCATATATTCATAAGCATGAAATAAAAGAACACATTGCATATTGAATTCATATCATCTCATATATATATCAAAAAATAATAGTTGTCATGGTACAATATCTAAGTCAGTGTATCTATATCGATCAAAAAATACAATATCCACAAAGCTATCAAAAAGGAGCCCATGAATTTATACTTGTATAAAGAATTGAGCAATAATAAAAAAGTGTATGTGTACAAGCAAGCTAGCCCTGATGACTGCTCCCCTCACTAGGTTGTTTCTTTGGCTAAACCTCAGCCTGGGGATTTGCCCCACTCTTCTGTGAGTAATCTAGCTATCTAATTGTCGTTGGCACATACCGATGGTAGTGCATGTGATAATATTTTGCCTCAATCATAGCCTCTCTATACAATCAAGAAGAAAAAAAATTGCCCCTAAGTTGCAGCTGTCATGGTCTCTAACTATTGGCGCCACCTGACCTCCTGTGCTAAGTGCATCTCAGTGATCTACCTGAGCTAATGATCCTCATCTTTCTCTACCATGACAACCTCTACCTACTGCTTAACCTAGTCTCTCTCAGCAGTAATAACTAAAATCTATTGACGAGCCTGATCTTGCTCAACTGTGATCACCTATATCTATTGTTGTAGCTATTGTTTCTGTACATCACAAGGATTTGGCCCTAACGGTGGTTGTTTTTGTATCGATGATTTTTGAGGAGGCTATTGGTGCCTTGGTGGTGCACCAAGGACCTATCCATCCTACTGATCTTGGCTATCATGGACATCTTGTCCTCTACCCCCACTATTTGGACCTATGCCTTGTCCTCTACCCTGTCTGTCACTTGGCTATCCTTTGCCTATGCCTACTCCCCTCCCTCTCGACCTCCATCATGGAGGTACACCTACTGGATCTATAAGTCAAGGAGGAGGTATGAACGATGCATCATAAGCAGGCATAGTGATTGCATCTTCCTGTCCCTGATCATAGGCCCATTGCCTAGCAACCAGCTATCTGAAGCCCTCAAAAATCTTGTGGGCTAGGATCATGTGTCCCTATGCTATCTCTTAGGTTGACCTAGCAAAAATAGTAGTATACTAGTCATTAGGCATGTCCTGCCTCTCACCAAACTATTTGGCAACCCTATCAGGCAAGTATTTCTCAATGATGGTATGCTCTCAACCCTGCATGTACCAATTTTTTCAAGCAAAGAAAATTTGTTGCACATCATCATACCAAATTGGCATCTGAAGCCATGGCTGCATCAAAAAATTGTCATCTCATCGATCACCCTATGCCAATATAGAATCTCGAGCTTCCCTATATGTTGCAATGTGAAGGCACCCTTGTATTGCCAAACAACATGATCATCTAGATCTACATCTACCATCTAAACAATCGATCAAAGCACAACAATGTGCTCCCAAGCCCAAATGTGGAGAAGAGTGACTCTAGTGCCAATAGCTTTTCCATCGCAGTATATGAAGTCATGCATATCATGGTATAAGGAGGCCAGCATCACTCGACCCCATACAAATTGAGTCCTCCAAAATAGCATCATGTGCCAAGCCAGTCTCCATCCTAGATTGAATCCCCTGATCCGCTGACTAGGGCAACCAAACCTGAGATCAGTACTACAATAATCAGTCTAAAATTCAATACCCGACCTCTGTACATCTCAAGGTCTATCTAGGAGTTGACCAGGACAATTTCCTCTTGGTCAAGAACCTCATGGCAGGCATCATAGCCAACATCAGTGTCATAAATAACATGCTCACCATGTATCGACAAACGCAAAATCTGCCATACATCCTCTAGCGTTACTGTTTCCTCACCGATAGGTAGGTGGAATGACAAAGTCTCGCTATGACATCGCTCACATAACGTTGTCATCATCGCCAAATGGGTCTGGATGACAAGCATATAAGTGACGTACCACAAACCAATCTCTTCTAGGTGTTCTTGTTGCAACTTAGACAAATCACCAAGTCTGGATAAAACAGTCGGTCAGTGTTCACGGGACATCAAAGGCGGGATGACCTCTTGCACCCATGAAGCGCATGACATCAAAAATCACCAAAATTAGCTAAGTTTGGAGTTTTTATCCCCCAAAATGAAAATAACGTTGCTATTTATGATAGTGTCGAGCTATATCTCGAATTCCAAACAAAAACACTCGAATCATTTAAATTTCAAATCGCGATATGCATCGCTAAACACATATGGGCCGCTATTTGAACTAGGCAAATCCTAACCCTAAATTTCAAATCAAAAGTTGGGTCTCTATTTAAATATGTGTCACTATTTAGAATATGAAACCCTAAGTTTAAATTGTGAATTGTGTTGTTATTTACATATGCATCGTTATAAATCAAAATAGTATCATTGATTCTAAAAATAGCATCACTATATAGCAACACCACCAAATTTTAAATTTCAAAATGTATTAAATGTGCTTAAAAGTCAAAATTCAAATCCAGTTTTGAATTGCATACCAATGGTCTTGTGCCTGGAAGCCTTAGGTACTCGCGAACCTAGTCAAAAATGTGTTGTTGGAGCACTCTTTGTGCCATTTCGTCAGAGGGTCAGAGCTCAATTTGCAAGGTTTATCTCAAGTTTGAATGCAAAATGACTTGAAAGGGACCCTTGTTAACCTAGTTATGCCTCAAAATTACGGTTGTTTGCCCTAATTTAGCCCATGAAGCTAGGGTTTTTGACCACTTTCACCAATCTTGCCAAACTGAAACTTATTCCGCATCATTTTTTGCATTTTTGGTATGTTTCTTACATCTTAGAGCCCTTTTAGACCCTTGGGGCAACATTTAACGTTTGTCGAGAAATCAACTCAAAATTCAAATTTTCTACCTGATTTCTCGAGGGGGCAGGGGACTAGCTTATTCCTTTTGTTGGGGCAATAGTGAGGCATCTAAAAAAAATCAATTTTTTATTTATTTAAGCAAAAAAAATTAATCCGAAAAGTATCAATCTTTGAACCAACGTAGTAGGTACCTCACTTCAAAGAGCCTGGGAAAAATGTAGACACTAAAAAATATCCTGAATGATATCATGCACTTGAATTAGGTATACTAACATCATTTCCTCCTAAAACCCATCCTCTTTTCGCTTAATTGATTAAATTAGCCTAGCTATTTAATCAATTATGTCATTTCAATCTATTAATCTAAGTGACCTAATTAGAATAATTCATCCCCTTTCATGCTAACATTTCATCCTATTAAATTAAACAAATCAAATTATTTAATTTAAAATCCCTAAGTCCTCTTATTTAATTAAATAACCCTAAGTCCTCTTATTTAATTAAATGTCATATCATATCTCTCCTTTTCATTATTTAATGAATATCATATAATTCTTCTAAAATTATATAATTAAACCTTTATTTAATTATCAGTTACTAATAAATCCAATCCCCCTCCACTTGCAAGGGAATATCCCTCCTTTGCACATTCCTCCAAGAGGAATATTCCTTCCCCTTTTACATAATTAAACTTTGTTTTAATTTGCTAAATATCTTTTTTCCCTCACCCATGAGAATATTCTCTCTCCTCACTCATTTGAAAAAAGGGAATATTCTTACAAAGCTTCATATGCAAGTTAACTCAAAACTTCTTGTGCATGTTAACTTATGACCTCTTGTACACGTCAAAAGTGTGTTTGTTTGAAGGAATATAAACCCTTGATTAAATCTCATCTTGCATTCTCACTTGTTTATGAGAATCCATGATCCATGCCTCCATCTTCTTTCCCTTTTGACCATTGATTAGCTTTTTCAATCTTAATCCTCCATTTCTCATTTGCTCTACTATAAATAGGTCACTATTTGGAGACAAATGGATCCATCTTTTAACAAAAAACTTATGTTAATAAAATCATTTGCACTTGCACTCACATTTAACATATTTTTAGCTTTATTTATTTTCATATTAGCTTAGTTTCCATTAATGGCTTCCATGATAACATAGATGCATACATTTAGCTTATTTGTTAATTAGGATTTTAATCTTTTGAAGCTTGCATACATTTAGATTAGCTTTGCAATATATACCCATATCAATCATTTGAGCATAAATCATGTTAAAATAGCTTGCATCAAGTTCATTTAGCTTTAAATCATGTTTTCATACACATCTATCAAAGGTTTCATCATATTTTTTTCAATAAAATTGATTGAAACAAGTTCATTATCCAAGGGATTGGGAAAGGGTTGTCATTCCACATCAATGTGATACCACTCCCCCAGTAGGATAAGTTTCAATGTCTTAGATTAGAGTTTTTTCAAACTTTCATGATTTAGAATGTTATTTTTAATGGCTTCTTTGTCTTTGTTTACATTGAATTATCTTTTGGGGATTGATGCTTAGTGGGTTAAATATGCCTCAAATTCTTATGGATCGGGTGTAGTTAACCTATATTATGTCATTGGTCACAATACTAATATACTATTATATAGTATATATTATATATTATATATTATGTATTATATAATATGTATTATATTATATCTTATTATGTTATATTATATTATATACTATATATAGTATATATATTATATATTATATATTATATTAATATTATGTAATATATATTATATAATATATTTAATACATAGTATATATTATATAATTATTGATGTGCGGCCAATTCACAAAAGAGAGGGAGAGACCTAAGAGAGAGAGAGAGAGATACCTAAGAGGAAGGGGAGAGAGAGAGTTGAGAGGGAGAGAGAGAGAGAGGAAGGGAGAGAGGGAGGGAGAGGGAGAGAGAGTGTGTGGGAGAGACATGAGAGAGACCTGAGAGAGAGAGGTAGGGAGTGAGACTTGAGAGGAGAGAGAGAGACAAAGACAGACTTGAGAGAGAGAGAGAGACTTGAGGAGGAGAGATACCTGAGAGGGAGAGAGACTTGAGAGGGAGAGGGGGAGAGAGACTGGACAGGAAGAGATGGAGAGAGAAAGACTTGAGAGAGAGTGAGGAAGAGAGAGAGATACCTAAGATAGAGGGAGAGAGACTTGAGAGGGAGAGAGGGAGAAAGAGACCTAAGAGGGAGAGAGTGAGAGTGAGAGAATTGAGAGCGACCAGAGAGAGAGAGAGAGGGTCTAAGAGTCTTCTTTACAATCTTAGTTTCATCTATAGTAGCACCAAGAACTCGCATTCTAGCTACTATCTCATCCAATCTCTATACATAAGCTTTAACATTTTCATCTTCAGACATATGTAGGAGCTCAAACTGTATTTCCAAATTTTGATATTTTTTCTTCTTTGAACCTTTCATCACCTTCATGCATGCTTTTCAAAGCATCCAAGACATCCGTAGCAGTTTTTGCATTCAAAACTTTAATCAACTTGGAATATACAAGACTGTTCTTTAAAATGTACTTCACCTCCTTGTTCACTTCATGTGCTTTGATCTCATCAGCCGTACTCAGACCATTAGTAGGAGGAGTGTAAGGATTATTGTAAGCTTTCTCCACATCATATCGACAATACTCTAGATATTCTTCCATTAGTATTTTCCAGATAACATAATTAGTTCCATCGAACCTTGGATAGTCATAAGTAACTTTTCCAGCCATCCTGGACCTTCCTTAAGGAATTAAGCTCTACTCCAAGGAACCAAGCTCTAATACCAATTATTAAATAAGAAAATTAAGAGGGGGGTGAATCAGTTGTAATAAAATTAAACCTTTAAATCATTCATTAGAACTAATCCTTAACACTGCTTAAATGATTAAACATTAAGTGCCAGTGTAGAAAATAAAAAAATATCACACAAACAAAAAAACACTAGATTTACGTGGAAAACCCAATGAGGAAAAACCATGGTGAGGATTAACTCACACTATAGAGAATATCAAAATTGATTACAAAGGCTCACTTCCTAAGAAACAAGGCTCACTACCAACACAAGGACTCACTATCCAATAGGGTTAACCACTTGGAGGGCTCACTTCCAAAGAGATACAAAGAATATAGAAGAGATATGCTATAGATAGAAGACAATCTTAATGCAACAGAGAAATCCACCACAATTTTCTGAACCACTTGCATACCTACATGAATGATAGAGTACACCTTTAGCTCACTACTTCCAAAAACTCAACATTTAGACTTCACACCGATCTTCCACACTTGCATCACACACACTCACTGATTTGAATCAATCTTGCATCTATCTGATCTATTTATTTACACTTATCTCTTGTTTTCTTCACCACTAACTCATCCTATATTTATACCATTTTCAACTTTGAAACATATCCAAAGTTAGCCATCCAACATTAAATTCAAATTAGGTCAGTGCCAAAGAATCCTAGGGTGGAACTAGAATGAGGGTGAACCAAACACATGCTTTATGAGGACCCAAATAGATCCAACACGCTTCATCAATCTTGAAAGATAGTGTTCAACACAAGGTCGGCCAAACCAGTGTAAAACACATAGAACAATTAAGCACGATCCTTCTAGATACTAAAATTATTTTCAATACAATCATAACAACTTAACTCTAGAACTGCAAGTCATAAGACTTTACCAAAGAGAAATCTGGACCAACAACATTTCTCTCAAACCTCAACCAGAAACACAAAAAACCACAATTCACAACTGGTGAACATAACTTGCACTATACAATAAATTAGTAGCCAAAATTCTAGATATAACAGCTTCCAACAAAAATGATTAACATATTTGAACCACACAAACATAGGAGCAAATCTCAAAGCAAAACCCAGAGCAACCATTGAACACCTGCAACCTTTATTCAATATAATTTTCTCAATATAATCAACATGAAAAACCAATAACCTGCATCCATGACATCAATGACAACAACAACTTGTTGATAACCAATTGACTAGTTGACATCAATGACAACACCTTCATTCATTTCATTCTTGCAACATCTTGTATGGTTTTACATGCCTCAAATATGGTTTCCATCGTAATATTCTTTCACGTACCTTGTACCAATTCAAATGCCACCATGTTTGGCTATTATTATAGTTGATCCAATGCATTTATTTAGCCACTTTCATGGTCGATCTTCCATTCGATGTGGCTACTCTCCTTAACTTTATTAATATATAAAATATATCAATATATATACATGTATTAATAAATCCATAATCATCTTTCAATAAAATAATATATATGATTATATATCAAATATAATAATATATATATTAATATACATATATGCAACAAGCATTTAAATAATGCATATATATTAATATTTATATATATGACCGATATATATGTGAACCCCTAAACCTGAACTTGCATAAAACAACAAACAATCATGATATTAAATCATATGCAACCAAGAATGAAGGATTCCCAATGAAATTAGATTGAAACATTAATATAGGAAGAAAAATGAAGGAAAATGCAAATGAAAGTAAATAAATCCTATTTTAATGAACAACTATCAATCCTGTGGGGGAATTGGTGCCAATTGATGTGTTGAAATTGGCCCTTTTCCCAAATCCTTTGTTGCAAATGTTGATGATGGAGATTTGATCCACTTTGTTGATGAAGAACAAAATGAGTTCTTGAGAAAACCTGCAATAACCTAGCTAAGATCTTGCATTGAGGATGAAGTTGAGTAGAGTAAGTTTACTCAAGTTGTGGATGTTTGAATGAGAGGTGTAGAAATCCAAATTTCATCACTTCCATATGACCAAAATCATCTATTCTATTCATCTATTTCATTAATAGTGATCAAATAATTTATTTAATCATTATTTAATTTTCTGCCTAAGGTTCATAAAGTATCTAATTAAATAAATTAAATAATTTACTTTAGCCCCTTGTCTTCTCTAAATTAAATAAACATGACAAATTATTTAATTTAGTCATTTAACCTATTTGGATTAAAACCAAATTTTAATTCCTCTTTTCTCTCTCCTTGTCACATTCTCCATAATCCTCTTTTAATCCAGATTAAATTAATTAATCTGTGATTAGGATGTGCACCACTTAATCAAGATTAAGTGTCACATCCTCCATAATCTCCCACTTGCCTCTAATCTCTCATTAATTATCCTAATCATGTGTTTGCGCAACCTTAATCAGAATCATTAGCCACATTTGGCTTACCTTTTCTAGTCAACCTTCCCACTTACCATTTTTAGCCTGGACTCTCTTCCCCATGTGAATTTTTAATTCACATTTATTTGCCCAAGGTTCCTCTCTTTCCCATGTGAATTTTTAATTCACTTTTATTTTTCCAAGGTCTTCCCCATACCCCATGCAAGATTCTAGAAGCCTTGACTTGTCACTTCACATGTGCCAAGGGCTTCTAGAACCTTGGACTTGTCACATCACCCACATGTGACAAATCTCCAGCTTTCTGGAGACCCTCTCTTATCCACTAGATTCTTCCAATCATTGTGAATTTTTAATTCACTTTTATTCCTCCAAGGAATCTTTTCATCCCCCAAGATCCACCTCATGTACTTCCCTTTCACCTCATTTCCACATTACTCCACCCTAAGACATCTCACATTCCACATGTCAAAATGTGAGGGCTTGTGAGTCCTCAACTCACCATAGCCCTTCATCTTGATCTTTGTTGGATCAATCCCAACCGTTGAATTCTCTAGAGAATTCCAATTAGCCTATAAATATCCCCTCATTTCCCTCATTTTGAGGATCAAGTCTTATGCAACAAAACTCTTGCAAATTTGTCATTCAATCTCTCATTTATTATAGCACTCAGCATCATCTTGCATCTTGCATCCATTCAACTCCATTGCCATCCAAGGAGAACACAAGACTTCAAAAATCAAGGGCCAACCAAGGAAGCAACAACATGAAGGTATAAGAATCATTCCATTTGTTTTTATCTTACTTTCATATTGTCCATTTTCTTAGGCTAATCGTTGAGGTGCCCTTTTATCTTGTTACTTCTTCTCATTGCATTAATAGTTTTTATCTATCATCTCACATTAGGAGTAGCATTTTATTAGGATCACAAGAGGAAGAGTCTTTCATTTATAGATTTCAAATTGGAAGAAAGAGCAAGATTTGAGCAATGTGCGATAAAAGACCAACCAATGAGAGAAGGCCACTTGTCCACATGTGATTGGAGGAGGAATGAGCACATTTTGGTCAATGTGCATGATAAATTCTATGAGATTCAAATTTAAAATTTGAATATGATATGTTGGAGGGAGAAAGAAATGGAGTTATTGTCACTTGGATCAATGCAAAGGACATGTAAAAGATCTTAAATGCCTTGTTGGAAGGACCAAGCCATTTGAATTTGAATTCAAATTTGAGGGAATATTCCCTTTTTATGCCATGTGAGGAAAAATAGATGAATTAATAAATCAAAGTAATTGATTTATTGTGCAAGTTGCATTCTCTAGAGAATGTGACATAGATTAAGATTAAATTAATCAAAGTTTAATTAATTTAATGAGGAATTTAGGAGATGTGACAATTTAGACTTAAATTTATGAATTGATTTAAATCAAATTGAGAGGAAGGGTTTAATTAAATAAATGATTTTGATTTATTTAACTAAAGGGGATAATGTTAGATTAAATCAAATAATGTTTAATTTATTCAATTTAATAAGAGGACTTTAGAAATTAAATTTAAATAAAATGAATTATTTAAATGACCAAAGACAAAGGATCAATTAAATTAAATTGATTAATTTAATCAATAGGGGAGAAAGATCTAATTACATAAATAATAATTTATCTAATTAAGAGATGAAAAGTGATGATAAGTTGAGAGTATGATTCAAGAAGAAATAATGTTAGTAATCGGGATCAAGTGCGTAGGATCAACTTGTATATTTTCCATGTCTACATTTTGCCCCTCTTTGAAGTAATGCACTTGTTGCAATGATTCAAAGAATAAACTGTTGTGATCAAAGTTCAAAATTTCTTGATTTTTCAGATGCCCCACTGTTGCTCCAGTGAGAAGGATTACGTTGGTATATTGCCCCCTCAAGAGATCGGGTGGAAATACTATTTTTTCGATCGATATCGCGATAAAATGCGATAGGAGTGGTTCTATTGATCAGAGGATGAAAGCTAATTTTTTGATGTAGACAATTCTGATGATGTATAGACAGTGATCGGCCATGGGTAGCCTCATGTATATTTTGAGAGATCTCACACCTACTTTAGATAGAGATGTTAGTAAAGATATAAGGATAAGATGGATGGAAGGAGGATCCAACAAGTCTACATTATTAATAATGATGATGATGATGATGATGATGATTTGCTTACCAAGAGTTGGGATTTTCAAATGGCCAATTACTTTATGTTTGATAATACACGTAGGTATGATGCATCAAGGTATAAAGAACAAGGATGGTGTTGTACCTAGTGTGATGGACTTTGACTCGTCCATCAGATAGGAGTATTCTTGTTCACACTTGACATATGAGAACCTTGCTAGGACGGACCTAACAAAGCAAGTATTCACCAAGTTATTTACAAAAACATCCAACAAGCACAACAGATAAAAAAGATAATGATCGTTGCCCCATTCCCTTCTCTTTAAACCTGTTTTGTTTAGGCATCATCAAGAGGTCCTAAGAATGAGCGCAAAATAAGATAAGTCAAAAAAGATCAAGATAAAGTAAACAAACAAGCTAATGTTCTTCATATCACTAGCCAAGGCTAAACTACTGCGAGGTACCTGATGCTTATGTCCATCGTGGGAAGGATACATCCTAGGACATGTTGTGATCAAAGTTTTGGTGAGACTAATTGGGTGATAAGCTATTGATACTCCGAGTTGATCAACTTCCTTGCTTACTGACTTTGAAGTAAGACTCTGACGATTAGGGTGTTCACTTTGGAACCTGTTATACTTGCTTCTGATTGTTTCACCAAAGGATGAAGGCGATGATTGATTTTATTATGAGATGATAATCACGGGTGAAAGCGAGATGAGATGAAAGCACCATTTTGGATTTTTCAAATATTTTGAGGTTGTTTTTGGTATTTTTGAGATGTTTTACAAATTTTTTTTGAATTTTTGTCTCGGGGGCCAATCAAGGATGGCCTTGCCCGCGTTTAAGCTCAGAGATGACGTAGTTCAGTTGACAATTGACTTGACTACTGATGAGATAGATGGGAAAACGAATTGCCATTGCGACTGATGCCTAAAAGAATGTCCAAAAATATGAAAAAGATAAACAAACGGATTTCCATTGCGATGTATGCCTAAAGGACTAACCTAAAATGTAAACTAGATGGGCAAACAAATTGCCATTGTGATTGACACCTAAAGGACTGACCTAGGGTGTGAAATAGATGGGAAAATGGATTTCCATTACGACGGACACCTAAAGGACTGACCTAAAATGTGAAATAAATGGGCAAACGGATTGCGATTGTGACGAACGCCTAAATGACTGACCTAAAATGTGAAATAAATGGGAAAACGGATTGCCATTGCGATGGATGCCTAAAGGACTGACCTAAAATGTGAAATAAATGGGCAAATGGATTGCCATTATGACGGATGCCTAAAGGACAGACCTAAAATGTGAAATAAATGGGCAAACGGATTGCCATTGCGATGGATGCCTAAAGGACTGACCTAAAATGTGAAATAAATGGGCAAATGGATTGCCATTATGACGGATGCCTAAAGGACAGACCTAAAATGTGAAATAAATGGGCAAACGGATTGCCATTGCGATGAACACTTAAAGGACTGACTTAAAATGTCTCGGGGGATGATCAAAGATCAACCTTGCCTATGTTCAAACTTAGAGATGACATAGTTTGGTAAGACGACTCTATTTTTTATTTTTCAAATTTTGACATGTTTTAGATTTTGAATGATTTGGATGTTTGTGGATTTTTGCATGATTTTGACGATTTGGATGTGGATATGTGATGATATCAATGCTTTGTTTTGGGATTTTGTTGAAAACCAAGCTAAGTTTTCAATCAAATTGATGGATTGATAGTTTGACTAAGTGTGTTAAGTCAAACAAAAGTCATAATGCACTCATAAAATATAGGAAGTTGTGTTATCCTAAAGTAAAATCATACACGAGAGGGTAGTTTGACTAAGTGTGTTAATTCAAACAAGTTGATGATGGATTGGATAATTTGACTAAGTGTGTTAAGTCAAATAAGATGATAATGCACTTGTAAACTCTAGGAAGTTGTGTTATCCTAGAGTAAACTCGTGCACAAGAGGGTAGTTTGACTAAATGTGTTAAGTCAAACAAGATGATAATTAATTGGATTCGATTGATCAAGATTGATGAAGCTTGATTTGGAACAAAATTGTTTTGATGATTTGATTAACGCTGATGTGCAAGTTAGATGCGACTGATATTGATTGTTTGGATTGATGTTTGATGAAAGATAAAGCTTGATAAGAAACATCTTCTCATCAAAATATGCCATGGGCTAGTGATTTGGATTTTTGGCTCACAAATGCTTTGACCAATTTTCTTTCATGTTTTCCAATGTTCATATCACCATATAAGTTGGAGGATATATATCAAGATTTATTCTCGAAGCAAGATGTAAATATCTGCCCCCAGTGTCTAGCAATGTTTCAAATGCCATGGGTAGATTCTTGGATAGACAGATGGACAAATGGATAGGTATGGATCATCTTGCGATAAGATAGTGTTCAGGTAGTGGATGCAAATTTGGATAGTGCTTCATGGCTCAGATAATGTTGGATTGGATAGGATCAATGAAAATGACCCATGTCAAGATGACTACCATAAGAAAGTGTAAAGTGTGCACCAAAATTTCATCAAGATTAAGATACCTTGGAGTATGGATGCAAATGGATGAAAATGGATTGGATAAATGGTTTATGGATGAACTGATGATATGGATGGAATGTTGGCTTTATTTTGGATGTGTTAAGATGCTTTCTCCTAAAATGGCACATGTAGATGCTCAATTCTACACATGATGCTTGTTTGCCAGGTTTTCATCATGGTACCTGTCCAAAGCGCCACCATAGTGGTTTTCACTAGAGGATGATTTTTTTCTTTACTATTTTCAATCCTTTTTCTAAATTTTTTTAAATTTTTTTTTTTTGAGATTTTAAGCCGATTTTAATTCATTTGTTTCTACTGACATTGATGCTTTTGTCATAACATGCCATCAATATCCTGCTTGAAGAAGCTGCTTTTCCAAGATACGTGCACATGAATGCAACTTTTGAGATTGTTGATCTGCTTTGTTGATACTGGGTTTAACTTTGTCTTTGTGTGCACATCACAATAGAGTGCCTTCTGAATCCTTATGATGAAGGGTCATTTCCAACACATGGTCAATGTGAGAATTGGATATTATGCATGGAGGCATGGATGGTGGAGTGCGTTTAGGAAGAAAAGATGGATTGGTTGATAGTTTGGAGCCTTTGACTCTCCAAACTTGGGAAGATGAGCAAAGATGGGTGGATATGGAAGTGTGCATGGAATTAGGACCAACTAATTGATACACTTTGTATGTCGCTTTAGAAGCTTATTTTTTCCTTTGTGGACATCTTTGATGGATACTTTCCCCTTTTTTATTTTTCCCCATAGTTTCTTTGACTAATGGACTATGATAGGGATAGTATTTTTTTTGTATTTTTTGGTATCCATATGTATTTGATTTGACCTTTATGCTCCTTAGCTTCTTTTTCTTTGAAAATATTTTTCATGCTTTGATTTAAATCTTTCTTTTGATGTTGGTCCCAATTTGTGGATGGGTTGATGGGTGGATGAAGATTCGTGACGTGGTTGGTTGTAGTATTGGCATTGATTCCATCGTAAGGATTCTTGTGCTTCATATGTTGATGTTTTCTTGAGACATAGTTGCCCCCAGTTTTATAGAGGTATCACCGATATGTTTGTATCCCTTGGTTATCGAATAACCAAGACCTTGATGCTTAGGATTGCCAATAATCTGCACTAGTTCTAGGATACCTTGTTCATGCAGTCCTAATCCTTTGCCTTGATAATTCATCTGCTGAAACATTTTATTTGTAATAGAATGTGATTTACCTTGGAAACAAGGTGCTAATCCTTCTTTGTTCTGTGGTGGATCTTCAAAAGTGACAACTACTTTATTGATGAGATAGCTTGCTCTAAGAAATGTAAGTGATCCAAGTTTATAAGTGATAGGATCCTCCACATGTGGGATGAATTCCTGATTAATATCTTTAGCTTGATCTTGTGAGTTATCAGATTGTAATGCTTATTCAAGAGGTGTTGGTGATTTACTATCCACATAAAAGTCTTCCTCATAATTCATTCCACAAGATGTTTCTGATTTACCACTTTTGTAGGAGCCTTTTTCATGACACATTTATGATATTTCTCTAGATTTCTCCATATCTTGACCATGTGTATAAATGTTAAGTGTAAGATACTCTCATTCCTTGGTAATGATATCAAGAGTATGAGACTCCTGTTTTGAATGAAGATCATCTACATGTCCATCTAAAGAAAGAATCTCATAGGTAGACAGAGGGGTATGTGCTATATAGATATGATCCTTATTTATGACATCTTGTATAGATAGGAGAGTTTCCATTACCTCATTGTAGTATCTTGGATATACAAATTCTTGATCTTGGTTAATGTCAGAATTGCTTTCAACATGCTTTGGATCAAGTTCTTGACATGGGTAACTTTCAATGGATGCATTGTATACAAGGGGTTCTTGGACATCGTCATAAGGCATGGGAAGTGGCTTAATATCCTCTTGATCTTTGAGTGGATTTGGATCAAACGTTGAGTTGAGTATTCCTTCACTATCCGTAACCATGAAGTCAAAGGATGTCAATGTGTCTTGGAAAGGATCATTGCTAGACCTTGGTAAAAGATGTTGATCATGCTTTGGAATAAATTCTTGAGATATGTCTTCTAACTCATTAGCTGATGTAGAGAAATTTTGAACATGATCATTGGTCGAAAGGTCTTGATCATTATTTTCAACAATTGTGGTGGGAATCTATTGCAAGCTCTGTTGTGGGAGTAAGGCCTACATTTTCTGCTAAGCCAACAACGCTTGTTATTGGTCATGTTGTTGTTGTGCCAATAATGCTTTTTGTTGGGCCTATTGTTGTGCTACTTGTTGATACACTTGTTGATGGATTGCTTGCAATAGTGCTCATAATTGTGCTTGCGCCTGTCGAGCCTGGTGTTGGGCTTGAGCTTAAGCCTATGCTTGTTGCGCTACTTGAGCCACTTGCGCATCTTGTGTGGCTTGTTGGGTGGCTAATTGTGCTTGCGCTTGTTGAGTAGCTAGTTGTGCAACTTGTTGGTTTTGGAGCACTTTTTATTGGGCGTCTTGTCGAGCGG
This sequence comes from Sequoiadendron giganteum, assembly GCA_007115665.2. Lineage (NCBI taxonomy): Eukaryota > Viridiplantae > Streptophyta > Pinopsida > Cupressales > Cupressaceae > Sequoiadendron > Sequoiadendron giganteum. The sequence continues at coordinate 31,078,423 of CM021105.1, read as the reverse complement.
CTTGCAACACAATGGAGTATGAATTTTCCATGTTGTGTTTTGGCGGTGGTGGCGGTGGATTGGGAATGTTTTTGACCATTGTGGTGAGCAGAATGTTCATATTGATTGTCAGGGTTTGAGTGGTGAATGGTGTGATTGAGATGCTTGGTCCCTGAGATGCTTGAGGAATGATGGATGTGTTGACCACTTGGGTTGCTTGGATGGTTGTCATTTGTTGTTGCGATATCCATGGCGCAACTAGAGTATTTGTTATGATTCTTTGGTTTATGATTGGAGTGTTGCTCATATTTGATTGATTGATCACTGGTAAAGGGGGAAGACTGATGCCTTGATTGTTTGGTTGATAGATTTCTAAGTTTTTACTTTGATTTAAATCTACCAAAGGGAAAGGTGTTCCAAAATTTAGATTGGGAAGAATCACATTTGTTGTACCATTGAGGTTTGTAGGAGATAATGATCCCATGTATGGATTGTACAAATGAAAGTTTTGAAAATCAATTGGTATGGTAAGGCTTGGATAGTTTGGTTGACTTGGATTACTCATGATGGATGAATCAGGTTTATATTCCATGTTCCTCTTGTGTTTTGACCTTATTGACCTCTGAGGGGTTTAGGACCAATGATGAGATGAAGGATGAAATGGGTGAATGATATGGGTGTTTGAATTTTTAGGAACTTTGGCTCAATGCTAGACTTTAGGACTTGGTTTGATTTGTTTTTTATAGTTTGACTAGGTGTGTTAAGTCAAACAAGGTGATAATGCACTTGTAAACTCTAGGAAGCTGTGTTATCCTAGAGAAAACATGTACACAAGATGATAATTTGGCTAGGTGTGTTAAGCCAAACAAGGTGACTTTTGATGATGAACTTGTAAACCCTAGGAAGTTGTGTTATCCTAGAGGTAAATTCGCTCAAGAGGATTGATAATTTGACTAGGTGTGTTAAGTCAAACAAGATGATGTTGATTTTTCCTAAAAGTCTAGCATAAGTGATGTTTTCAAAGTTCCCAAGAATTTGTTGGTGAAATGGGATTTTGATAAATTTTTGGATGGATGAGGTGTTTGACTTGATCCTAGATGACCCTAAGAGGACTTTCTTAAAAGACCAAGGTAATGAAGAACATTATTTTCCCTAAAAGTGGTTCAAACCAAAATACCAACGTTTGCATGAAAAACAAATGACCCAAAAGAGACCAAGCACATGTGTGGTTCAATTGTCTTTTATCTTGCTTAGGTTTGGTTCTTTTTACCACAAACACTTTCTTGATTATTTTTGAAACTGAATGTCCAATGTCCTAATTTTCTTTCATCCCACAAAGTGCATTATGTGAAAATCCAAGAAAACAAGGCAAAAGTTTCCTAGTGTTGACTTTGGTGAAAACAAATGATGATTAAACCTAAGTACTTAGAAACCTCTAAGGATATAATCCCTAGGGCAAGCAAGAGCACTTAGATTCGTCAAAGGATATTTGTTTCCTCAAAGGGTTTGAAATTTCAAAGCTTTTGTGAATGTTTGTTCTCAATGTTTTAGAACCATGCAAGGTGTTTTGATTTCAATAACATGCACAACCCTAGGCTGAAAATATAGTATTTGTTGGGTTCCCACTTGGACGAATCCAACTACGTATATTCAGTGTGGATGATTAGATGCTTGACCACATAGGCTCCCTCTTACACTGCACTCACTTCTCAAGTCAGCCAAACATCAGTAGCCATGAATCTCCCATGGCATAGTTTTCATCTCTACAACAGAACTGCATGTATACGTGGGGTGGCTTCAAAGGACATGACCTTTTGCACCAATAAATAGTTAAGGATTTTGGTCTTTGCTAAACAAGGGTTTTAATATGGGCATTCCATTTGTGGGGGACTATCCATGTGGCGACACACCATTGCCGCCCTTCTCGTCGAAATAATCCTCGTGACTCTCAAACTTTTTTTGAGAATCCACACTTATATTCCGGTTGGAAGTCGTTTGGCTTTAGCGTGTTCCTGGTTGGATCATTCCCTTGGGTGATTACCTTTTCCCATAGGGTAGGCCTGCTAAGATAAACAATAGCAAGCTAACATATCTTGTAGTTCAACCAACCTTCGTTGAAAAACAAATAGAGAACACTCGCAATATACCGTGCTCACACTCGGATGTTTGGTTCAATTTTAATTCCAAAAAATGAAATGTAGAGGCAATTATTTTATTAGACTTAAGATTCACTAAAAGAACTTTTGATTCTCAAGATCACCATGAGGCACGAGAGAAGCACATACGCCCTTTTGATGATATTAACTTGAATAAAAAATTACAAAATAAAATAGCACTTGTTCATTTTAAACCCTCAAAGCAAAATGAATTCTTTTTAAAGCACCAATTTAAATGTGGAAGTTGTCTTGTTCAAGTTTTAAACCTTAAACCAAATCTAGTAGATTGTTTCTAAGGTTCTTTTTAAGCCCTTTTGCAAACTTTTTGAAAAAACAAATTTGTTTCTTCTTTTTAAAACCCAAAAGAAAAATTAGTGTGTCCTAAAAGGATAAAGTAAACAAATCCTTAGAAAGGGATTATAAGTTCTCCCAAAGTGTTTAAAAATACTTGTTACAATCATGTGAGAAATTTTTTCTTTTATTTCCGTGCTCCATGATCCTTTAAAACCTCCAATACAAGCTCCAATTGTTAGATGAAATCAAGAAACAAGAAGATATGAGGGTTAGATAAATGATTAAGCATATAAACCCTAAAATTTAGACCAAGTTTCATGGTGTTTTGAAATAAGGTGAAAGTTTGAAAACTTTAACTCTATGAAAGTTGAGAAACACCTACACCATTGGATAGCTTATGAAATTCTACCCCATTTCAAAAAAAAACTCTAAAAAAGACCAAAAAATGACCAAGATACTGTCATTTTAAGTTTGGGTAAAAAATCAAGAAATCAAAGGCGGTGTTGTTTGGAGCGGCATTGTTTGCAAATGCAGCCTTGTTTGAGTTTCAAGCGGTGCTCTAGTGAAGTTAGTGGCTTTGTTTGGAAAAATAGAGACCAAAAATGCAGTGCAATTCCTTCCAGCAGCTCTATTTGACTTCTAGCGACACTGTTTGACCTAGAAAGACAAAAACCATAAAAAATAGCAAAATTTAACAAAAAAAATGTGTTAATTTCTTCAAATTTCCCCCCCTACCTAGCGCACCAAAATGTGAACCCCTAAACCTACACTTGCACAAAACAACAAACAATCATGATATTAGATTATATGCAAGCAAGAATGAAGGATTCCCCATGAAATTAGATTGAAACATTAATATAAGAAGAAAAATGAAGAAAAATGCAAATGAAAGTAAATAAATCCTATTTTAATGAACTATCAATCCCATGGGGGAATTGGTGCCAATTGATGTGTTGAAATCGACCCTTTCGCAACTCCTTTGTTGCAAATGTTGATGATGGAGATTTGATCCACTTTGTTGATGAAGAACAAGATGAGTTCTTGAGAAAAACTGCAATAACCTAGCTAAGATCTTGCATTGAGGATGAAGTTGAGTAGAGTAAGTTTACTCAAGTTGTGGATGTTTGAATGAGAGGAAGAGTCTCTCATTTATAGATTTCAAATTGGAAGAATGGGAAAGATTTGAGCAATGTGGGATAAAAGACGACCCAATGAGAGAAGGCCACTTGTCCACATGTGATTGGAGGAGGAATGAGCACATTTTGGTCAATGTGCATGATAAATGCTATGAGATTCAAATTTGAAATTTTAATGTGACATGTTGGAGGGATAAAGAAATGGAGCTAATGTCACTTGGTTCAATGCAAAGGACATGTAAAAGGTCTTAAATGCCTTGTTGGAAGGACCAAGCCCATTTGAATTTGAATTCAAATTTGAGGGAATATTCCCCTTTTATGCCATGTGAGGGAAAATAGATGAATTAATAAATCAAAGTAATTGATTTATTGTGCAAGTTGCATTCTCTAGAGAATGTGACATAGATTAAGATTAAATTAATCAAAGTTTAATTAATTTAATGAGGAATTTAGGAGATGTGACAATTTAGACTTAAATTTATGAATTGATTTAAATCAAATTGAGAGGAAGGGTTTAATTAAATAAATGATTTTGATTTATTTAACTAAAGGGGATAATGTTAGATTAAATCAAATAATGTTTAATTTATTCAATTTAATAAGAGGACTTTAGAGATTTAATTTAAATAAAAAGAATTATTTAAATGACCAAAGACAGAGGATCAATTAAATTAAATTGATTAATTTAATCAACAGGGGAGAAAGACCTAATTAAATAAATAATGATTTATCTAATTAAGAGATGAAAAGTGATGCTAAGTTGAGATTATGATTCAGGAAGAAATGATGTTAGTAATCGGGATCAAGTGCGTAAGATCAACTTGTATATTTTCCATGTCTACAATATAAAAATTAATTTATGTACAATAATATATATTATCGACATATATATATTATGTATATACTTAAATATATATATGCCCGTGTACATATAAATATAAATATATATATACATGCATACATAGGGAATGCATATATATATTTATATTTATATGTACACGGGTGTATATAGATGTATATACATACATACATAGAGAATGTATATGTATATATATTTATATTTATATTTATATGTACACATGCATATATATATGTAAGTATATGTGTAATATATAAATGTCGATAATATATATTTCCATACATAAATTAATTTTTATATATTGGTCATATATATGAATTTTAATATATATACATTATTTAAATTCTTATTGCATATATATATTCAAATACTTATATTACATGCATTATACGTTCTTTACACGAGTTTTATCATGTTATATGATTTGATTGATTGGCCAAGGTGGATCAAGACATCTAAAACATAGCTTTTACCTATTGACCAAAAATCCTATCAACTTAAGTTAAGCACTTACCAAAATGCTGCTCATATTGACTTGACAAGGTTCCTCTAACCTATGCTCATGAGTGTTGTGTGCCAACTTAGATAGATATACCAATGGTTCCCATACCAAACTCCTCTCCTGGATGATACTAACCCTCCCACTCTGAAGGGTTCGAACATTTCTTGCATCTAACTTAGTGCAACATGTGCGTAGTTAGTTGATAACATATAAATCATATTTATCATATATCATAAGCATCATTAAACAATTTTTAAAATTAATTCATCATAATGCATATTTTTACATTTCATTCATCCATTGAACATATAAAATTCATAATATTGCATTAAAATCACATGTACTCATAAAGGTAAAATTAATTTAGTAACTTAGAAATGAGGTGTAACACTTGGTTTGTAATGATTTCTTTAGGGACACCATGAGTAAAAGTACAAAGTTGTGTCACACATTCAACCAACTTATCAGCACAAGAGAAAAATTTATGATCAAAGAAATTCAAGAGAAAATTCATCAAGCATTTTGTTGCAGCATTCAAGATCTCAAGCGTCATGTCCAAGTCTTCTTGCATCATGCATCTTTTTGGAGCTAACATTGTATATAGTTGATAAAATAAAAGAATCTATATCAAGATGGTATAATTTTTTTCTATTTTAGATATATAGTTAATATGAAAGTTGACATCAAATGGAAACAAGTGTGTTTAACACACACATTTTAATATTTATTTTAAAACATGTATTTATCAAAATTGGGAAAAAAATCCATGCACTAAAGTTTTAAGTTATAAATATACACAAAAAATTGAAAGAAAAAAAATTACAATAAAAAGATTGATGTCTCATGTAGCTTCATTTTTCAACATTTTATCAACAACTAAATTATAGTGTCAATTTATAAAAAACTATATTCATTTTTCTTTTCATATTTTCAAAAAAGTAAAAAAAAAAAAAATACTAGAAAATAAATATTTTATTAGTTTACATCATTTGAAAATTTAAAACATATATATCACTTTTTAGTGATTCAAATTTAAAATTTGGATCAATGTTGATCATTTCCTTTATAAAAGTCTGACACAGATTTGTACGTTTACCCCATATCTTGTCAAGATATCTTCATAGAGACATTTTTCAACATTTCCATCCCTTGTAAACTGCAAGGCTTTGACATCCACCCATTTTGTAAGATAGTCAGTAAAAACTAGTATATACTCCTTGTTGTTGGATGTTGAAGATATAAGACCAATGAAATATAACCTCCATTTATCAAATGGTGTTGCAACTAGTTGTAGTTGTAATGGAATTTCATCTATTTTTGTAGGCTAGCCCATTCTTTGACAAACTATTACAACTCCTTGTATATTTGACTGCATCTTTATGAAGTGTTGACCAATAATAACCAATAGTCAAAATCTTAAGAGTTGTCCTTTTCACTACAAATTATCCTCCAAAAGGTTCATTGTGACAGGCTTTGACAATATCATGGACTCCATCTTCTCTGATGCATCTTCTTATTATGTTATCAGGCCCTATGTGAAACAAATATCCAACTACCCAAGAGTAAGGATTTTTTTTGTGAATTAAATGTCTTGTATCCATTGGTGAGAGATGTGGTGGTTTTTTCCCTGCAACTAGGTAATTGGATATGTCTGCATACCAAGGTGTATGTGGAGATATGGAAAAAATTTCTCATCTAGAAATGAATCATCTACAATATCCTCTTTTGACTTTGTTGGCAATCTAGAGAGAAATTCTACTACCATATTTTCTTTGCCTAGTTTGTCCACTATGGTAATATCAAACTCTTGAGGTAGCAACAACCATCTCAGAAGTCTTCCCCCCACTAATATTTTATTCTCCAAGTACTTGATTGTTGTATGGTTTGTATGGATGAATACAAAATACCCTAGATGTATTGTGTGAGTTTGTTGATTACATGGAATACTGGACTGACAACTCATTTTCAGTCACTTTTTAGTTGATATTCACCCCTTGAAGGTTCTTACTTGTATATTATATAACATACTCTGGATTCCCTTCATTTTGTCCTAACACAACTCCAATTGCAAAGTTAGAAGCATTAGTATGGATGTGAAAAGGCAATGCCCAATTTTTCCCTCTTAATACTAGGGTCTTTGTAAGTGCTACCTTAAGAGCTTTAAAACCATGTTGACAAGCAAGTATCCAATCAAAATTTGCATCTTTAGACAATAGAAAAAATACTAGTGTTGCAATCTTACTAAATTATTGTATAAATCTTCTATAATAACCAGCATGGCCAAGGAAACTTTTGACATCTTTTTGTTTTTGAGGTATAGGAAGTGTTGATATTATCTCTATTTTATTTAGGTCTACTTGGATTCCTTTATTGGACACAAAGTGTCCCAAGACTACTCCCTCATTCATCGTCATGAATCATTTCTCATGACTTAGGGACAAATGGTGATCCTAACATCTTTGTACCACCTTCTTCAAGTTAGCAAGTGCTTCTTCATATGTATTTCTATGTTGTGAATTCATCCATGAAAACCTCCATGGAATCATGAGAAAAATTTAGGAATATGCTTAGTGTACTCATTGAAAGGTGGAAGGTCCATTGCATATCCCAAATGGTAAGAAATAGTAAGCATAGGTACCCCAAGGGCATGTAAAAGTTGTCTTGTCTTGGTCTTCTGGGACTATCTTAATTTAGTTATACCCATTGAAATCGTCCAAGAAAAAAAGTACTACTTTCCTACTAATGAATCTAGTACTTGGTCAATGAATGGAAGGGGAAATTGGTCTTCTCTAGTTGCTACATTCAACTCACGCTAGTATACAAACACTCTCAATTTTCCCCCCTTATTAAGTATAATTACTAGTGGAGACACCCATTGACTTATTGGATAGATGAATCTTGCATCCAAATATTTTTGTAATTCTACCTAGGCTATGTCATGAACTATGGGGTTCATTATCTGCTAATGTTACCTAGTCATTTTATAGCCATCATTGACATAAATTCAATGCATGCATAGGTTTGGGTCTATTCCTTTCATATCATGGGAATCCCATGTAAATACAATTGTGTGTTCTCATAACACATTCAACAATGAGGAGTGTTGTGTACTAATTAGTTGACTATATATATTTAATGTCTTTTTCGATGTAATATCCATTTCAAGGATGATTCTTTAATAAATGCTATACCAAGACCCACTATATTGAGGCTACAATTATGTGGTAATAATGTATGAAAATTTTGAGAGATGTAATTAAAGGTATTGGTAGGGATTAAGTTCTCAAAGGGTCTTGCAAGCATGTTAGACAGTCATATTATTGAAGGTTCCTACCATAGCTTTTTTGCATGATGTTTACAATCAGTTCATCTTCATCATATATTTCTAACATGGGATTATGTTCAATAGTCATCAAAATTTTTAATGAGTATTGATCTTCCTCATCTAGGGCAGGTCATATAGTTTGCTCCAAATCTACATGTGGTTGGGAAGGTGCATAGAGGACTAGCTTGTTGGTTATATATCCATTGGAAATGATCATGCTACCAAACTTGTAACCTATGAAGAAATCCACAGTAGCCAACCAAGGTCTCCCTAAGATGAGGGGATATCCTATAAGATTAGCTTTAGACTGTAACACCATAAAGTCTATAGGGTACTCCCATGAGTCTAATTTCATTACCAAGTCTTCTATGATTCTCTCAGGTTTGACTGTAGACCTATCTACTAACTATAACATAGTAGGTATAATTCTTAGCTCCCTTAGTTGTAACAACTTCATGGTTTTTGTTGTCACATAAAATTGTATCGTACCGAACATGAGGTTCAACATTCTAATGACACAATGGGAATGACCTCAAGGTGTGGGACCTTTGCATGTATGAGGTCGAATCTTTGGAGAAGACTGAATTCCTCTTTCAATCCAAGTGCAATGTGCTAGTCCAACCCAATACATGAAATCCTACCACTACCCTACTCTAAGAACTCACAAGGGAAAAGGGGGAGAAAGAATGCATGAAAGAGAAATGGAGGTGGTACACCAAGATGGAAAGTTGTTTCTTCCTGGCTGAGATTGTAAAACAACATGTTGAAAAGGGAACGTGGGACACATAGATATTTATTTAGTCAATCAAAGGAAAGCATGAAGGTTAGGGTTTGACAAGGTGTTGGAAGGAAAAAATATTATCAAAAAAATAACTGTAAACAATTTAACTCAAACATACATTCATGAAAAGAGAGAAAAAAAACTAAGATATGAAGACAATGAACTTACACAAACATACAAAAAGATGAGAAGAGGCAATATTAATCGATTTCATTGATGTAGAGCAAAAAAATCCAATCTTTAAAACTACAAAGTGAAAAATACAAGTATGCCAAAGAAAAACCCTAGAGGAGCCAGAGGAAGAACCCTTGAAATGAATACATTTCTTGCCTTTATAGATTAGGAATAACTTTGAACCACAAACCAAATCCTAACCCTAACTAGGGTTAACAATAAAGTGTGTGCGTGAAAGGATGGAGCTATCTCATGAAAATCATGATTAGGGCATGGATCCATTTGGAAAGTTAGAAAACATCAATAAATGATCATGGGAACCCATAAAATCCACTTGTAGAAGTTAGGGGAGCAATAAATGTCATCCTCGAATCCCCAGAATTAAAACAGGTTGCTCAAAATGTTGGATTGAGTATTAATGGAATATCCCAGAAAACACATCAAATTCATTGAAAGGTTGGGGTGTCAAGCCTAAAAGAAAACCTTTACTATGTATTAAATGGTCTAGAGCCACAAAAAAGCATCTTCATCAGAGATTGGGTATTGGGTCTTCTTCATACCGCTTACACATCATTGGCATTAAACCATCAAAGGTCAAGCTTTGGGAGTACAACTTATCACATGCTATAAGAAGGAAGAAGGAAGAAAGCAATAAGAGCGAATTGTGAAGTTTGAAAAGGATCACCCTTTTTGGCCTTTGAAGGTCGAGAAGGAGGCTTACAACTTATTGCAAATGCAAAAAGGGTAAAAGGGAAGACCAAAGGTCGAAGTTCGAAAGGAGTAATCAGGGATTGAAGGGAGATTTACTTCTTACAAAAGAAAGGTAAGAGGTAAAGGAGAAGACCAAATCCCAACGTCTAAAAACTCAACACTTAGCTGAATTTTCAAAGGAGTGAAGGTGAGAAAGAAGAAAGGAGGAAGATGAAATTCGGATGCTCTGAATCCAAAGACAAGATTTCATGGATCAAGGATTGGGAGGAAGGCTTAAGCCTTACAAGGATAAATTGGTAAGGCTAAAGAGGCAAGACCAAAGTCCGACACTCAAAGTATGATAGAAGAAAAGGGGAGAAGATGGAAGAGGTAAGAAGGAAACCTAACCCCTGAAGTCTAACAAGTCAAGGCTCGAACAAATCTTGAAAAGAATCCTTAGAACTTCGATGATCGATGGTAAGGCTTAAAGATTACCAAAGGGAAGTGGTAAGGGTTAAAGGGTAAGGCCTATTGTGAACACCTGAAACACTTAGAAAAAAATGGAAGGCAAATAAGAACAAGTCAGAGCGATAAAGAAAGAATGTGAGTGGAGAAGTAAGTGAAAGCTTGAAAGCCCAAAAACATGGTACTTAGCCAATTTTAGGACCCTTCAAGGAGAATTCATGCAAGATGGCCCATGTAGGATCTCTCAAATTATTTATCAATGATGGGTTATCAAAGGGTGGCATGAAATGTCAACATTTTTCTTGGTCATTACATTAATGGCTGCCCCAAGGTCAATTAAGGTATTCTTAATGAGAGTGCCATTGATTTTTAAATTCACTATAGGGCTCCCATGATATGCATACTTATGGGATAGTTATGTTTCCCAACATAATATTTTCAAGTTGTCTTAGAGGATACACATAATCTAAGGGTCCTTACATTTCCTTCCTATCTTTTTCGGGCATAACTCTCTCATTGTTTTGGTGTATATTACTACTTGATTGATTGAATGAGAGGTATCTAAATGTAAACATCTTTGAGTTGTCCTAATAGATTAGTTTTATCTTGTGAATGATGTTTTTGGATTTTTAATCTCTTAAAGGGAATATGTGTTATGGACTTATGTTTGTTGGGTTGACTTGATTTGACTTAGGTTTCTTAGATTGTTTGTCCATGGGCTCTACTAGGGGTTCTTCATATATCAACTTTGTGATGTGAGGAGATGAAGTCCCAACTAGCATTTTCCCTAATCTGAGGTGTACATCACTCACCTCAACCCCATAAGCTGTGTATTTTATTGTGTCATTAGTAAAAGCATGCTGGACAAGCTTATTATTTGAGTTAGGTGTAGACTGTGTTGGAAATTGAGGTTCTCTTGGTGGTGTTGGTGTTGCTATTGTTAGGTTTGATATTATGGCTTGCTGTTGTGGCTATTGATAATTGAGACTTTGATTTTTCCATTGTTGACCTCTTTTCCATTTTGGTTCCCATTGGTTTTATTGGGGTGGCCATTGGCAGTTATAATTTGTTCCCTAGTAATTATGTGGTGGTCACATTCCCTACTATTATTGATTCCAATTGGAGGCTTAGGGCATTAACCATTGTGAGTTTTGCATATTGGTCCAAGATCGAGGGTTCTAATTTTGGAAGTTTGCATTATTATTTGGAAATGAATTATTATAGTTCAAGGGCTCTTGGGGCATACATTTTCTTGGCTGCCATGGTTTGTGTTGAACTATGCACAACACTTGACCTTGTTGGAAAAACAAGGATAGAAACTTGAGAGGGGGGTGAATCGGTTGTCACAAATTATTCAAACTTATTAAACTTGACTCAACTTATTCTCATATCTGATGAAGAACATTAAGCATAAACAATCACCCCATCATAAACACAAAGAACACCAATATTTTATACATGGAAACCCTATTAGGGGAAAAACCATGGTGGATTTCAGTCCACAATATTATACACTGTTAAAAGTATAGAGACGAATAATGGGAAAAATCTCGAACATGAAAACTCGAACATGCAAAGGAAAAATCTTCGATCACGAGCACACCGATCAATGCAGATGTGTAACAAAGATAGAGAATGATCTAGAAACATCCAAAAGCATCATGAATAATAGAGAAGCATCTGCAACAACAGAACTTAGTAGAATCACATCACCTTCAATCAGGAACACTAACTGAAGCCACAAAAAAATTGTCAAAACACATTTGTTCATAACATGATCAAATCTTCACACATATCTCTAAAACTTACAGTGGATAAACTAGATACACTCAACATTCAACCCTTTAGTGCGTAACTTCTAAATACTAACATACTAAACTTTTCATCACACTGAACTTCACTGCTACACATACAACCTTCAACATATTTATTATAATTTTCTTAATATCCTCAACATATACACCCTTAAATACATCAATGCTAATAGTGTTGACATCAATGAAAACCACATATAAGAAACACAACCACAATATCCAACAATCTCCCCCTTTCGCATTGATGGCAACACATGATGTGAAAAACACCATCTCCATCAAAGCAACTCTCAATCAACACTTACTCCCCCTTAGGTTCTAATTCTTCTCTCATGACTTCTTCTCCAGCTTTTATCCCCTTTTCACACTTTTTCACATTATCCTTCTCCCTTTTGACATCAATGGAAAAGTTACACACAAGCTCTGAACCACATATCTGAATCATCTTACTACTCCCCCTAAGTAGCAACCACCATAAATTCAATTTGAAACAAGATATGATTGTAAATGCATGGACTGATGCAAAGACTTGCATCTTAGTTCTGGTTAGGAGGGGAAATCACCCCTAACTTCCCTTTGAGATACTCAAAAATATCCTTAGGAAATGACTTAGTAAAGATGTCTACAATCTGTTCCTTACTAGGCACATACTCCAGTCTGACTTCTTTGTCACTCATCTTGTCTCTCAAAAAGTGATATTTAATAGATATATGTTTTATCTTTGAATGTAGCACTGAATTCTTAGAAATGTTTATTTCACTTGAGTTATCACAAAATATAGAAATAGGCTCATCATACTCAATTCTAATATCTCTTAGCATCTGCTTCATCCATATTACTTGAGTACAATTGTTTGTAGCAGCAATATATTCAGCCTCAACAGTAGATAAGTAAATAGAATTCTTCTTTTTACTTCTTCCCCAAGAAGAAGGCACCACCACTAGTAATTTTCTTGTCATCCCCATCTCCTGCCCAATCTGCATCAGTAAAGGCCCTCAAAGTAAGATCATCATCTTTAGGATATCATAGGCCAAAATCAACTATCCCTTTCAAGTATTTGAAAATTCTCTTTACAGTAGTCACATGGTATTCCTTCAGGTCACCTTAATATCTAGCAACCATGCATAAAAAATTCATGATGTCTAGTCTGGTCTGAGTCAAATAGAGCAATCCACTGATCATTAACCTATATCTTGTCTGATTTTACTTAGGAGAATCATCATTCTGTGTTAACTTGCATCTGATTACCATGGGTGTACCAACAGGCTTTGAGTCTTCCATGCCAAAGTTTTTCAGCAACTCTCTTACATATTTGGATTGAGATATAAAAATTACATTATCTAACTGAGTGATTTTCAATCCCAGAAAGAACTTCATCTCTCCAATCATAGACATTTCAAATTCACTTTTCATTTCATTAGCAAACTTCATACATAAATCATCATCACCTCCAAAAATGATGTCATCTACAAAGACTTCAATAATCAACTCTTTATCATGATCCATTTTTGAAATACAGATTCATGTCAATCGTACCTTTATTAAATCCAAGCTTCAACAAGTATTTATCCATTCTAGCATACTAGGCTCTAGGGGCTTGCTTGAGTTCATGCAGTGCTTTCTTCAATCGGTAAACCATATCTCCCTTATCAGTCAATTGAAATCCATCTGGTTGCTCAACATATACTTCTTCTTCTAGCTCACCATTCAGAAATGCTAACTTTACATCCATTTGATAGAATTTGTAGATCTTAAAAGCAGCATAAGAAAGAAACAATCTTATAGCTTCAATTCTAGCAACAGGGGAAAAGGTTTATTCAAAATCAATACCTTCCATTTGTGAATACCCTTTACATACTAGTCTTGCTTTATTCTTGACCACTTAACCTTGTTCATTCATCTTATTTTGAAAGACCCATTTAGTTCCAATCACATTTATATTCTGAGGTCTGGGAACAAGAATCCATGTATCATTTTTCTCTATCTACATCAATTCTTCCTTCATTTCTTCCATCCAATGTTCATCTTTACATGCTTCATTGATATTGTTGGGCTCAGTCTTAGAAATTAGACAATACTCTTCTACAATTCTTCTTCTAGTCTATGCACCTTTTTTCTTTTCTCCTATAATTTGATCTTCAAAATGATTTAGCTTTACATACCTCAAAACTTTAGGATTCTCTCGAACTTTTGGTTCTTATGTTCTCTCTTTTGCACTTCCACTAGCCTCTCCTTCTTGATTCACTTGATTCATCGGAACAATTTGAACTTGATTTTGTGTTTGAGCATTCTTTCCTTTATCAATACTATAATTTTGGTCATCTAAATCATATCCACAGTATCTGGATGATCTAGCAGTGTCTTCATCAACTCTGACATTTGCACTTTCAACCATTTTCCTCAATCTTCTATTATAGAACCAGTAGGCTTTGCTTTTGGTAGAGTAACCCAAAAAGATTCCTTCATCACTCCTAGCATCAAACTTTCCTATATCTTCATCTCTCTTGATATAGCATCTACTTCCAAAGATTTTGAAATATTTAACAGTAGGCTTATAACCAAACCATAGCTCAAAAGGAGTCTTACCAAAATTACCATTGACATTTACCCGATTAATAGTATACATAGTAGTGCTTACAACTTCTCTCCAATAGATATGAGGTACATTTCCTTCTAATATCATAGTTCTAGAAGCATCTAGAATTATTCTTTTCTTTCTCTCTACAACTCCATTTTGTTGAGGGGTTTGGGGAGCAGATAACTATCTCTTGATTCCATTCTCTTCACATAAAAAATTGAACTCCCAGGAAGTGAACTCACCACCTCTATATGACCTTAAGCATTTAATCTTCAAACCTATCTCATTCTCAGCCATAGCTTTGAAACTTTTGAACTTCTCTAATGCTTCATGTTTTTCTCTCAAGAAAGCAACCCATATCATCCTAGAGTAATCATCAATAAGTAGCATAAAGTACCTTTCTCCTTGTAGACTTCTAACTCTGGAGTGACCACACAGATCAGTATGCACCAACTCCAATACTCCATTAGAATTATGATTGTTTCTCTGAAAAGAAACTCTAGTCTACTTTCCCATCTGACATTCCTTGCATATGGTGTTAGTAGGCTTCACTAGCTTTGGAAGATCTCTTACTGCTTGAGTGGAGATTATTTTGACAATGTTATAAAAATTTACATGACGTAGCCTCCTATGCCATAACCAGCTTTCATCAACTTGATAAATTAAGCAACTTTCACTAGCAGCACTCAAATGAAAAATATCACCTCTTGTCTTTGTACCTGAAGCAATTACATTTCCAGAACTTCCTAGCATCCTGCACTTTCCATCTTTGAACTGAAGATTGTATCCCTTTTCGACCATCTTTCCAACACTCAACAGATTACACTTCAAGCCTTCTACATAAAGGACATCATCAGTATTATGTTTACCACCAAGAGAAATACTGCCTCTACCACAAATCACACTAGCATTATTATCTCCAAATCTTACAACAGCACCATCATAATTTTCCAAGCTTACAAAATTGCTTTTGTCACCAGTCATATGATGTGAGCATCCGTTGTCAATCACCCACTCATCCTTTTCTTCAATTTTGGTTGCAAGAGATTTCTCAACATTCTTATTACTAGTAGATTAAGTAGACAACGAACTATTTTCCTTGATAGAAATGCATACCCATCCATCCTCATTTCCATTTTATTTATCAAATTCATCATTAGTAACACCTTCTTCAACCTAATAACATTTCTTTTGAAATCTAGGCTTGTCAAGTTTGGACCTAAGAACTCTTTTAGGACATCTTGAAGCAAAATGACCTATCTTATTGCAGGAGAAACATTTAATAGGAAAATTTCCTTTGTTCTTACCTTGTCCTCTGGCTTCTCTTTTCACAATAAGTGCTTCCAGCTCTTCTACCTCTCTTTCTTCATCTTCAATCTGCTTCATCTCATCTTCATACTTGAATGTCTTTCTAGAACTTTCTCCCGAATCATATCTTCTTTTGTTTCTTTCGGATATAGTAGCTTTAAATGTAGATTCTATCTAAGGAGTAGATTCACCAAATTCACTCAACTCAAAGGCAACAAGCTTACCAATCAACATATCTCTTGTCACTTTTGTTACTCTCTCGAGCTCTTAAATAGCATGAGCTTTCGATTTGTAAGAAGTAGGCAATAATCTGAGCACTTTAGCTACAATCTCTTGTTCATCCAAGTTTCCACTGGCACATCTAATACCCATCACTAGTTCATTTAATTTTTGCATGAAAGAAAAAATATTTTCATCTTCATCCATTTTCAAATTTTCATATATGCCTTTCAGACTTTGTAGCTTAGCAACTTTAACTTGTGCATCTCCTTCATACAATGTTTCCAACTTCTTCCAGATCTCATGTGTTATATTTAGATCCATCGCATTTGTCATATCTAAATCTATCAGAGCACTCAACAATGCTTCTATAGCCCTGATATTAGTTTCAGCTTCTTTGATCTCATTAGGGGTAGAGGGACCATTATGAGGAATAACATATTTGTTCTTTGTAATATTCCATAAGGGTTCACCAATGCACTTCAAATGACACTCCATTCTAGCCTTCCATAGAGAATAGTTAGTTCCATCAAATCTAGGACTATCCTTCTTGTATGATGCCATCTCGGATCACCTCAAGCTATTAAACTTATTCAGAGGAACTTGCTTTGATACCAATTTTTGGCAAAACAAGGATAGACAACTAAGGGGGGGGGAGCGGTGAATTAGTTGTCATGGATTATTCAAACTTATTAAACTTTACTCAGATATAATGAAGAGAATTAAGCATAAACAATCGCCACATCAGAAACACAGAGAACACCGAGATTTTATACGTGGAAACCCTGTTAGAGGAAAAACCATGGTGGATGTCAGTCAATAATATTATACCCTGTTAAAAGTATAGAGATGAATAATGGGAATGCACATGCATTCAGGAACACTCCCTAGAGCTCACTACTAAAAGAAGACACACTATCTTATAGAAACATTCAAATTAAAACCATTTGAAGAATTTGAACTGAGAAATTAGCTTCTTCAAAAAGCCCGATTATAGTTCGATTAGGCACAAAAACACTTCTTCACACTTCACTCAATCTTCTTCACACTCTGCTCTGCAATCGAATGATCCAATATTTATTCACACACTTCATATCACACTTCACATATGCACTTCTTAAATCAAGGAAACAATCGCTCTTATATATCCGCTACATGGAATTACATCAACAAAATAAGATAATAGATGAGTACAAACTGTCAGCCCAATCCATGAACAAATATTAATGCGCACCAACTGAAATCAGTCACAACATAATGAAGACCTAAGAAAACATCCTCAAATGTGCTAAACATTCAAATATTAATTCAAAAGGATCCACAACATGCTACAACCACCATGTCGGCCAAGAACATGAAAACCTGAACATGCAAAGGAAAAATCTTTGATAACAAGCACACTAATCAATGCAGGCGTGCAACAAAGATAGAGCATGATTTAGAAACATCCATGAGCATCACGAATCGACAAAGAAGCATCCACAACAACTGAAATTACTAGAATCACATCACCTTCAATTAGGAACACTAACTTAAGCCACAAAAAAATTGTCAAAACACAACCATTCATAACACAATCAAATCTTCACGTGGATCTTTGAGACTTACGGTGGATAAACTAGATACACTCAACAATTAACCCTTTAGTGTGTAACTTCTAAATACTAACATAATGAACTTTCATCACACTGAACTTCACTGCTTCACAGCCAACCTCCAACATATTTATTATAATTTTCTCAATATCCTCAACATATACAAACTTAAATACATCAATGCTACTAGTGTTGAAATCAATGACAACCACATATCAGCAACACAATGACAACATCCAATAGACCTTCCTCATCTTTCAGAGCATGAAATTTTGGTTTCCTTTGCTTTTCCTAAAAAATGTTGGCTAGCTTCTTGCATTTGCAAAATTAATCTTCTTCTAGCGACAGTGTGGACAATATTCTATGAGGGATACCTTTGCTTCTTTCTTTTTATTGATATCGAGGGTATCTAGTTATGTAGCCAAGTGGTTGATGATATCCTCCTTCATGCTTGATAGAATATTACTCAACTCCACCCATGAGACTCCATTGGATGATTTTTTTATAGAAGAGGTCTTTTCTAACCTTGCCTTCTTGATGGAAGACCTGGAATAGTTTCCACATAATTTAAAGATCTCATAAAATGGTAAGTGTGAGATTCCCACTACCTCAATGGGGTTGATGGCATCCATACAATCCTCATGAACTCCCCTTAAGAATATCAATTTCAGGGATTCATTAGAGAGTCTATTTTGATGGGATTTCTTGAGGAAAAATTGAAACTTGTCAATATAATCTTCCAATGATTAATTTTCTTTCCATGACATCCTAAAGATGTCATCCCTATTTATATCTATGCCTCTATAGTAATTGTTGGGAAATAAAGTGGGGCGTCTCAAAAAGAAACATCCAAGATCAGTAGTGCCTTCAGTAATTTCAATTCCTTCAAATCACCTCAAAGACACAAACTACTATGCCATAAAGTGGAAATAGACATAGTTCATTTCCCACATTGATCCTTAGAGAGAAGTTAGTACTTAACCAATTTCAACAAAACCAAATGTAACAGATTTAGCAAACAAAACCAATAATCATGAAATATGAAACAAAAGACATGAACACACAGATGTACATGGGGAAAACTCTTTCAGGTAAAAAACCCCACACTCCAAAATCCTATATCGCCATTGTATTATTCAACAACAAAAAATAGTTACAATACAAGATCAAGCTCACGGCCTTTACAGAGTTTACATCTTGTTCCATTCTGGAGAATATTAGGCAGCATAACCCATCACGACATCTTTTTTTTGCAAGAGATATCTCGTTCAGTTACATAGCCTCATGGCTTGACCACCAGCCTCTCGACCTCTATGTCACACAGCCACTTGGCCTTCACCTTCTGCAAGATTCATCTCTCGACTCATAGAAACCTAGCCTCTCAGCCCGCACCTAGCCTCATGGCCTACACCCAACCTCACAGCCAATTTGAAGCTCATCCTCTCGACCAACACCGCCATTCAGCCAACACCCTGGTTCTCAGCTTGCATCCAACCTCTCAACCTACATGGCTCCCCAACCTCTTGAACAGTTCATCACTCAACCAAGTAAGCATCTCTCTCTCTCAGCTCCCAGAGAGATTTTCTCTTTGTCTTCAACTATTCAACTACCGCACCCCTTTAGGGTTACACCTCGACCCACACACCATCATCCAACATTTTTGGCCATTGGATAAACAGTTGAACAAATCTCCATCATTAAACTTAGGGTTATCAACCTAACACCATGTCGCCCATTCAAAGAGATTCATTTTGATCTCAACAAGTTCACCAAGCACATGGGACCAAATGCCATCTGTCCTCCATGTCATCACCACCTGTCGGCCTTCAAATGATCCACCAACCAATCAGGTCCCACATCCACTTGCATGGTGAGGGGTCCACCAAGACATGTGTACATTGCTTGTGCAATTTGAGAGCATCAATAAAGGAATCTACAATATTCACAGCAAGTTTCCCAAAAAAAAATTAAATATTAACTCCCAACATTCCAAGTGGTCCCCATAGCCATCGGCATCCAAGTCACTGAATTGCCCGAAAACCAAACTTCAAAACCTCATGTTGGAGGTTGTGAAGTTCTCAAAAGTCGTGACATGCCAATAACAAGGTCGCCAAGTCAGAAGAAACACAAACTTCACAACCTCCATCAATGGTTAGGAAAAACTTGAAACCCATGACATGCCGACAAAGGGATCACTCTATCGCTTAAAACCTGAAATTTCAAACCTCAAGATAGAGGTTGTAAAGTTCTCAAAATATGTGACATTCCAACAATAAAGGGATCACCCAGTCACTCCAAACCCGAACTTTTGAACCTCAAGACAGAGGTTGTGAATTTCTCAAAACCCACAACATACTGACAATCAACTTCACTTCACAGTCGCTAAGTCGAGAGGTTATGAAACTTTAGAACCCCGTGACTTCAATTAGAAAAACTTGAAAACCAACCACTTAACTTAGGCCAATGATGGAGGAAAACACAACTGCTCTAGGAAGTTAAACAAGCCAGTAACTTTGAGTCGCATTTCTCAACATTATCCCACTTGACAAAGAACTTACTGGCTCCTTCCATAAGCAAACTCAAGAATCTTAAACAATTATTTCGTGCTCCAACCAAGACACCTACAACAACATCCAAGATTTCCACCAACTCAGACAACAGTTCCATCCATCCACCACAGGGAATAGGAACAAGCCAAGGCATATATGCACCAGTCTTAGGAACACAAGCATCGTATCCTGCAAATGACAAGGGCACCAACTCTACCAACACTCCACTGTACTCATAAGCCATATAGAAGAAACACAACATCAGCTTCAAATCCTTCAATCATGAATAAAACCATGAAATCATTCTCCAAAAACAAGATAGAACATCAACAAGAACAACAACCAAAAAATTGACTGCTCCCATCCAACTGATCAACCCATGCGACTAAAAATAGCACACACATCAAGTGCTAATCCATCTAATCACACAATCCACCAAGGTATCCACATCATCAAACTCATGCCACTTACATAGCCAACCCATCAACTGCAAATACAAGCTCCAAGTGCCAACCAGTCAAAGAAGACCAAACACATCCAGGAACTCCCACTGCATGGGTAATGCCAAATCTAAAAAGATCAAGGCATACTGGTTCTACCAACTACATCACATAGAGAGTTTAAACATGTAGTTTCAAGGAACCATCCGCAATGATATGCACAACCTATACAACACTCACAACCTATACAACACTCACTACAAGCCTCTATAACCAAGACCATAGAGAGAAAATTCTACACATCATATACTTGTAGAAAATCCTTCTATATACAACTCTAAAATGACAACTGTGTCACCTTATTCTCCATGTATCCATGAGCACCTGCAACTAATCATCTCATGCTAAACTCCAAATGCATCACTACACTATCATGAAGTTCTCGAGCATATGACCAATACACCCAAAACACGGAGAATTGCCAGACCATTATCAAAGCTTCAATCATTAGAATCAAGAAATTATCATGACATCATGATCAACACATCCCCCTTAGGAGATATCATGCTCCAGGTGAACATACCATGGTCTCAAGAGCAATCCATCATGCCAACAATCTAATGTGCAATCAAGAGTATACCATGACAAGAAACACAACAAACTCTAAACCAACATCACCTCTCAAGCACCACCAACACCTCAACCAAATACTCACAAGAGTCCTCCATGGCTCCAAGATGTTTCACACCTTCAAATAGTGTCCATGCAAATGCGAAAGAACCCTTCTGTAGTGACAGGATCTAAGAGCTCCTCCTAGTAACATCTACAACACTAAAGAAGATTGTTCACCACCAAGTGATGAATCCACAGTCATTACTAAAGCTCCCATTGAACCGTGACACTTGATCTCTCTAAGAATCATGACCAAACATCTTCTAATCTGAAAACCCTTCAAGTCCACACAACAACATGTCCATCTGACAACAATACCAAGTGCCACCCGAATCTCCAAACCAAGCAAACAAAATCATCACTGTCAAAAGCTTACACAAACCTGTGTATCCAAGCTATCCATGACACCATGATACAGTCTACCACAAGTCCCCATAACTAACTATTCAAGTAATCAACACCATTCATCCTCTCATCTCAAAGCAGCTACACCAATGCACAAGTGACCATAGACAAGGCTAGCTAACAAGTCTGCACCAACACTGAATCTACCTCATGGATATAGACAGTCCACTTCCGAGCTGCCTCATAGCAAACATGTAGGTAAAGACAACCCACAACATTGCACAACTCATAGATCCATTCAACAGGAACATGCAAACCCATCATCACATAGTAAATTTCAAAATTGATATCTTAAAGAGAATAACCATGTAGATAACATGGCTCAAACACAAGATCAGACTCAAATATGATTCGCCAATCATGTCCATAACGAGCACCATAGTCTAGGGAACCACCAAGCAAAACCACAAGAATGTTGAGTTACAAAAACCATACCAACACTCCCATGCAGAGAATACATCACACCTCCTCAAACCATGCCGAACTACAACTATCTCATCCAATCACACCCCAAAAACTAGGGCCTAGAAAATAGCTTAAGAGTAGCTCCACTTTACCACAAGTTTTGCTTGACTATCTAAAACTTGCAAAACCATAGAGCCTGCAAGGAAAAACCATCCTTAAAAGGAAACAACGGTTTAGGAACTCTAGGCCGATTTCAAGCCAACTCCAAAACCACCAGCATGCACATGCATTCCAGAGATACAGGCTATTTTAGAAGCTTCCAAATCATCCAATGATCAACTCCATAGCCTTCATGCAACAGGGGTACTAGAAAAATTGTGCCTTCCAATACCAGGAAAAACACCCAACATAAGCACATTACTCCATGACTGAAGAACAACCCAAGCTTCACCATATCATCAGTGAGCCTCACACACAGACACCAAATATGAAAGGTCGCTACAACACAATGACAAAGAAAAATATTCCACCCCATGCATGAGGGTTATATGGCTGCGAAATCACAAGCTTCAGGTCACATCATTTCAATAGGACCAACTAAATTTTCTCCATCTTCCCCATCTTCCATATTCTGTGTTGTTTCAAAAACTTAAACAGAAAAGAAAGAACTTCTACTCATCAAAGGATCAATACATCGACCGATTCCTCTAGATTTCCTCAAGCCTGACAGACTAAGAAATCTTCACAGAAGGAATACCCAAAACCAACATCTCCAGGGAGGAAACCCAGAAGAAACGGTCTAATACCATTTTTTGGGAAATAAATGGGGCATCTCACAAAGAAACATCTGAGATCAGTAGTGCCTTCAGTAATTTCAATTCCTTCAAATCCCCTCAAAGACACGGACTACTATGCCATAAAGCATAAATAGATAGTTCATTTCCTGCATTGATCCTTAGACAGAAGTTATTGCTTGACCAGTTTCAACAACACCATTAATAGAACCAACAATCATGAAAGATGAAACAATAGACATGAACACACAGATGTACGTGGGGAAAAAACCCCACACTCCAAAAACCCAGATCGCGATTATATTATTTAGCAGTACAAAATAGTTACACAATATCAGACTCATGACCTTTACAGAGTTTACATCTTGTTCCATTCTAGAGAATATTTGGCAACATAACCTATCGCAACAACTTCTCTCAACAAGATACATCTTGTTCGGTTACATAGCCTCACAGCTTGACCACCAGCCTCTCAACCTCTCTGTCACACAGCCGCTTGGCCTTCACCTTCTATAAGATTCATCTCTTGGCTCAAAGCAACCCAACCTCTCAGCCCACACCTAGCCTCATGACCTACACCCAGCCTCTCAGCCAACTCTGCCATTCGGCCAACACCTTGGTTCTTGACTTACATCCAGCCTCTCGGCTTGCATGGTTCCCCAGCTTATCAGCTAGTTCAGCACTCAATCAGGTAACCACTGTGCTCTCTCGACCTCTTTGTCACACAATTGATTAGCCTTCAAGTTGCTAAATCACTTGAAAACCAAACTCAAAACCTAATGTCAGAGGTCGTGAAGTTCTCAAAATATGTGACATGCCGATAATGAGGTTGCCAAGTTAAAAGAAACTTGAACTTCACAACCTCCATTAGAGGTTAGGAAAAACCCGAAACCCGTGACATGCCAACAAAGGGATCACTCTGTCGCTTCAAACCAAAACTTCTGAACCTCAAGACAGAGGTTGCGAAGTTCTCAAAATTCACGACATGCTGACAACAAAGGGATCACCCAGTCGCTCCATACCCAAAATTTTGAACCTCAAGACAGAGGTTGTGAAGTTCTCAAAACCCATGACATACCAACAATCACCTTCACTTCACAGTCGCTAAGTCGTAAGGTTATGAAACTTTAGAACCCCATGACTTCAATTAGAAAAACTTGAAAACTAGCAACTTAACTTAGGCTGATGATGGAGGAAAACATAATTGCTCTAGGAAGTCAAACAAGCTAGTAAATTTGAGTCACATTTATCAACAGTAATCCTAATATTTCTCAAGGAATTTTGTCTTTATTGTATTCCAATTGGGTACAACATCTCTTCCCAACCCCATGAACCATCTCATAGCATCATATTTCAATGTAGATAGAAACAATTTGAGTATGTGACCATTCGTAGTTGATCATAAGTTCGTCATAGCACATCAAACTCAAAAAGAAAGGTGTTTGGATCATCTATGACCATGCCATAGAAGACAAGCAATGCTAAAGGATGTTCTTTTTTTAAAGCATCAACCCTTTCCTAGTTCATTTTAGGGAATTCAAACATTGCATGCTCTAGTGGATCTTCTATTTTTTCATCACCAACGATGCTTATATATGTATATGGGAAGTCTCCTCTATGGTTGGTGTAGGTACTGGTGTAAGGGATGGTTCTTCTTCAGGGTTCCCTTAGTCTACTCACTTTGTTCACTAGTATCTTATAATGCTTCCTATACTAAGGAGATAAATATTCCCAAAGTGTCTTGTTACCTTTGCATGCAATGGTTGTGACTCTTTAGATCGGCAGTTCCTAAACATTGTTAGTAACTTGTGTTGTTGTTAATGGCTAAAACCTAATTACCCTAATGTTGAAAATAGAATTACTAAATTATGAAAGCTTGAAAGGAATAAAAAATTCACAAGAGAATCTTGAACTTAGCAACATCCTCGGCAAGGGCACAAAAAATGTAGAGCATATCTAATGTCTAATCAACTTGGTGGTGCTAGGTATACACACAGTTCAAAGGATAAAATTCTAACTAAAGATTTCATCTTTCATAAGAGGCTATGTATTTAATTATCAACTGGGACTTGTTAAATTTAGACTATTTTGGCACAATAGATTAATTCATGGATCCTATACACTTCCTATATCAATGGAGTATAGGAAATTACACATGTTTAAAGGACTAAAAGGGCTAGAAAATGAAAGGAAATTCTAATTCACAAAACAATGGAAATAAATATAAACTGCTACCTTGTGCTCGAGTACCTAACACTCAAGACTGTAATTGTCAACTGCTAAAGAACTACAACTAATACCTTCAGAGTATGAAACCAACATGAAGCTACAAAATAAAAT
This sequence comes from Sequoiadendron giganteum, assembly GCA_007115665.2. Taxonomy (NCBI): domain Eukaryota; kingdom Viridiplantae; phylum Streptophyta; class Pinopsida; order Cupressales; family Cupressaceae; genus Sequoiadendron; species Sequoiadendron giganteum. Next base: position 31,052,943 of record CM021105.1, on the reverse strand, counting down.
CTAAAAATATAGAATAACATTCATGAATTACACATGTGTATAACTGGAAACTACTTAACTAATTTAAAAAATGCATCATTTAATCTAACAACAAGAAATAAAGTGGAACAACAGTACCTCAAGTGTCTCTTGCTTGAGTTGTTGCTTCCATAGAAGTTATCAACACCTACTTACTTTGCTCAACAATTCATGATATCAACTAATTCTCTTTATTGCATAAAAAATTTGAACTCTTACATACAATCTAACAAGAATCTGCTAGAGATTTATTATTTAATCACATATATCTATGATTGTAATTGGTAATTAAAAACTAGATAACAACTAAAAACTAGGAACAACGATCAACAACAACTAGATTTACTCCTTGACAACATATCCCACCACATAGGGTCTATGAGGAGTTTTATTCCTCTAGGACTGAAAAAAATTCATAAAGTATCCCTCTACCATTCCTCAAAGATAGGAAGAGGACTTAGTATAATAGCATAAAATAATAACTATGAAGCAGGAGTAGAGAAATCAATTTAGAACTCTATGCTTAACGATTAACTTCCACGATAGAGACATGTTCTTGAGAAAAATCATGTCATGAATTAGTCATATTCAAAACAAACTTCTCCTTTTGGTATTCTTATTCGATGAAAAAAGTATGATGTGGTGACTCATAGTTGATCGTTGAATGATCACCTCCGCTCCTTGTTGAAAGTGTCACATTGTATTTTTCTTTATCTCTCCCTTGCAACCATCCACAATTCTTATGATGCGGGCTACAAAACCTATTGCTATGGGTTAACAATCTCTCTTTCTGCAATATGTTAGTTTCATTCCTAAGGCATCCACATTATTAACAATCATAATTACACATAGAAACCTACTAAATCCCATAGGAATTCATGCATCCATACAAGCATATATCAACATAACTCATTTCTATTTTCACACACTTAAGTCTACTTTAAAGTGTATGAAATGGATTTAAAAGATGTATAAAGTCTTGGTAATGTCTATGAAACTTAGAAAATGAAAGTATAGAAGCATAAAATAGTAAGTAAAACTAGCCATTAGTTGGACCCATTGGGAACCATGAGCATCTAGGAGCTTCTCATTGTAAATTTAGGGGAAAAAAAATATAATTGAAAAAAAAGGAAGTCCATTAAAATATTGCTAAGGAAGCATAATATTCACAATTGTAAGAAAAATATTAGATGGAAAAATTTACAAGTAGAAAATATAGAAAATGTTTTATATCTTTGCAATAATTAATAAAAAATGTCATACATGCAAACTATTTGTCAAAATTTAAGTTCCACAATTTATATATTTGAAGGTGACACAAATAAATTACTAGAATGTAGCAAGTGCATATGCAATGCATTAAAAGCCAACCTCTACTATAACTCAAATCAATGAAATAGAAATGTGTACAAGGATCACATATGTCTATAGCTACAACATTATGGCCAAAGCTCATAGACCACTAAATTAAGGTATAACTAGAGACAATGTTTGATTCTAATCTCAATTACTGAGTTTTTATAAGCATATAATTAGGTACAAGGAATAAATATAATTAGACATCACCATCATTCATAAGATAATTACACTTGAAATGTTTGACGATAGAATACCTCTGCATTGATCTATATAAGCATATAAATTAGTTATTTAGGGTTGCATCTCAATTTAGTAGAAATAATTATTTACAATAGTCCATACTAAACCTTAATTAATCAACAAAGACAATATACCATGTAGCCTTTTTAATTTCATAGTAAATATGATGCAAAGAAAAACTATGATCCACAACTAACAATCCTTCATCCTTGAATTCATTTTTGAGGAACCTTATAGAAGACAATCTACTTTTTGTAATTGATGAAAAAGTAAGAGAGAAGGTATGTAAAAATTCCCTTACAAACATCCACAAGGAATTGTTCACCAAGCATATATATTTGGACAATAATATTGTAGATTTTTTATTACAAGCCAAAATTAATCTAAATTTATATAAATTTTCATAAATCTCTCTATACAAATAATGATACAGCAAATGCAATTACCGATTCTTTCATTGGCCAAACTTTCAAGATTAATATCACATACTACAAACATTCCTATGAGAGTGAGATTTTTTTTTCCATATTGTCTTCTACAAATATTTATATGAAAAAGGAAGAAAAATTATACCTCAAAATGAATGAAAATAGAGTGCATTATTATACTATAATTTCAATTTGAAATTCGATTTCTATACTAACTATTTCTTTGTGTATAGTTTCTAAACGTTTTCTTGGGTTGGATGGTGATAATGACCACTAAATTTGACATTTTAAAAATAAATATGAAATATTCTCTACCACATGCAATCAACGCACCAAAATTTGGATCTAGGATACCAAAGAAAAGGTACTCATGTAAAGGGATGGTAAAAAATTAGCTCCAAATGGTAACTTACTATAGGAATTATGGATTCAAGGTTTGAAGGAAAAACATGGAAATAAGATAAAAGTTTGAAACTCTGACAAAGGAAAGGGAAAACAATAGGGGCTAGAGGAAATGCATGTTGAGAAGGAAAACTCTAAAATTTTAACGAGGAGAGAGATCAAGGTAGGGAATAGATGAAAGATATACCAGGATGGGAAAGTCCAATATCATAATAGGAATAAAAGAAATGATAGAATTGGGAAGAAAGACATACCTAGAGGAGAAACACTAAAATTTTGACACACTAATATGGGAATAGAGAAGGAGAATACTTAAGAAAATTTTGACCTAGTGAGCCCTAATAAGAGGTGTCCCAAATTGATCATCATCATTGGGTAAATAGGGTCAAATACACATCATGGGGACATAACAAAGAGAAATGATCGATAAATAAAAATAGGGCATGAACAATACATTTTTCCCATAAAATACAAACTTGATGGTTGAGACACTCAACATTAAGTTATTTTTTCTATAAATTTTTCAAAAAGCATATCTCGAGCATTAATATGCAATTTCAACCGTTTGGGTTGGATTCCCATGGAAAATCCAACCCTAAGGATAGGTAGCTTCCAAAGAAAGTTATAAAGTGAACATTTTATAACATTCTCTCATTATGTAAAATTCAAAAAATAGTATCAAAATAATGTCCTTTTCACTTTTATGGAAAACAAAAACTACTCATGTTAAATGGAAAATGGACAAAAAATGCTTTTGGCCACTTTTTGATCCCCCGTCTTTGTGTAGTTACCCTCTCTTGATACCTTTCCTTTTACTAAAATTTTCCAATTTCAGTTCAAATTGTTACTAGGCCAAGTTAGCATTTGTGAATCATTAGAAATCATTTGAAATTATTTTCTCTTTAGGTTCTCGATTTATAAATTATTTTCAAGGAAAATGTTTAAATCATTATAGAAAATTCATCTTGTGGCCCATGGGGGCCACATCATAACAAAATATAGAAGTTACCTCATATGACATCAAACTTATAAAGTGGAATTTTATAAGTGATATTAGATAGATCTTATGATTTTTATTAAATTTTATCATGAAGCTTTAAAAGGTTTATGTAAATAGTTTTTCCTTATAAATTTTTATGAAGTTCTCATCTTGTGGGAAGAGAAAACAATGTTTGAATGTGAGGGGTGTAAAAAGGAATAATCAAAAAGGATTTAGTATGAACATTGTTAGGAATTTCATATGTTGGATAAGTTTTAGTCTCAAGGATCTCCAAGTGATTGGGAATATAATGTTTAAATTGAAATTATTGTTGGCTTAATTTCAACAAGAGTTAGTTGTGGTAAAAGCTACAATATATTATTAAGCTAATTTTCTTTCTTGTTTTCATTTAGCAATAGATCAATAAAAAAATTTAGTTGAATTATTATTTTGTTATGGGATTTGATCATATTCTTGGGGCTAGAAATGAATTGATTGTTAAGATAGAGAGTTGACATGTTTTCATTAGATATAACATAATCTTATGAAATTTTGCTAGATTATTTTATTTCTATAAGTGTTTTATTTTGTATCAACATTGGTTTTGTTCTCCATCCTAGATATATGTAGAGGTTGATGCCAACGATAAGTTCTTGCTAGGTTGTTATAATATAATTAACTTTTTATTGATCTTTGCTTTGATCAATCTTTTGGGAGTATAAAAATTTGAGGACAACATCCTATTACAATGCTCTTTAAAAGATGTACAATACTAGATTATTTTTAGAGCATCAATTGAAGGTTGTTGATGCAGAAGACATTCCATTTATTTTCTTTATTCTCAAATTATTTGTTTGCTTAGAACTAATCCATTAAATGTCTTTAAACACAAAGATGTAGCAACATGTCATGTATCCTTATGCTTAATTAGTCCTAGAAGGGAAGGGCAATGGTAGGAAGTTGGAGGAATTTGATTTTAAAATTCAAAATTAGTGTAGAATGAGTCTTAAACCATGAGGATGACCTTGTCATTCCAAACTAATATTTGGGTAGAAAAAGAGTTAAATCACATCGGATAGCATATGCATGGGAGTAATATAAATGGACAGGGAAAATTTGTAGGTGTGTGAACATGAGAAAGAGGATAACTATTAGATGCATATACGGGTGTATCATGAAGTAGGTGTATAATATAAGACATGGGATCCAACTTTATAAAATATTTTGTTATTTTTCAATATATTTATGTATCAAAACAACCCTTCAAAATAAACACAAAACTAAATACAAAATGACATTGCATCCTAGTATCTCTCAAATTTAATTTTGATTTTTTAAATATTTATGTCGAAGGCATTCCTTATTTGAAGAAGAATGATATAAATTGCAAGATCAATGTCTCAACGTGTTCCAAAAGGGATGCAATATGATTGATTTGATGTTGCCCTCACTTTTACTATTATTTTTGTCAGTCTTTTTTGTCACCCAACACAAGCTACCGATATCCACTCCAGATTGATTTGCATGTTGATGTGTAGCAAGCCGATCTTCCGTGATCTTGAATGTCTAGAAAGCTGCTCCTGATCTACCATCCTCTTTCTCCATTTTTCTCAATAATTTTCCCTCTCTCAATCACTTCTCTACCATTTTTTTTCTAAAAATTGTTGATTGGTTTGTTAGGAGCTTGGGTGTTGGATTGGTCCTACTTGGTCATTTTTTCAGGGATGGATCTTTCTTCCTAGGTGTTAAAATAAATAGTGATGCATAGGCCTACCTTTATTGGAAGGTATTGAGTTGGTGGTGTCTTTATTGTTCAACAATTGGAAGGTTGAAGGTGATTCAATGTTGATCATCTAATGTATGAACAACATATTAGTACATTCAATTGATAGCTTAGTAGCATGGATTAGAAGAAGCTTTCATGATTTCTCTTCACTTCAAGTGCATTTCTTTTAAGCATTGATTTAAGGAATGCAACTATAGTGCATAATTCCTTGCAAATGATGGCATTGAGCATCTCCTATTTGTGGTAGAGGTCAACAACATTTCTTTCCACTCTTTTCCCCATGCACTGTATCACTCCAAATATTAATGTAGAACCAAACTTTCAACCTCTCATGCATTAATTAAAAAAATTCCATGCTTTGTAATGAATGGAGGGGAGAGTGGAAGTTGCCATTGGTTGGTCAAAGTTTGACATATAGGAACTTATAGCTAGCATTATTGCACTCATTCTTTCTTTCTTTTTGTCAGTGAGCACTATCTGAAAATGCATTCTTGGCTTCTTAGGTTTTCTTTTCCTTTACTATGCATTTGTAGGATATGAAATGAGACATGGAATCCAAAAGACTCATGCCTAGAACCCCCTTTTAGCATTGTTGTTTTTGGTTGCTTTTTGAGAAATTCTTTGTACATACTTAATGAAACAACTTTGAATTTTTTTGTCACTTTTGGGAGATGTTCTCTACACACGCGAGATTCCATTGGGAACTTGAATTTGAGTAAAAGTTGAGAAAACAGACTTTAGTCACTCCAACATTCTATTGGATTTTAAGTAGGGACATCCCTAGTGAGGAGGTGATTGTGTTGGGGTCCCAAAATACTTTGTACTCTCTAGATGTGAATTTTTCTCCCTGGCTCCTATAACACACTAAAAATATTTTGAAACTAAATAGGGTTTCCAAGTCTCTGCAGAAGAGGCATGCAAATATGACCCTGTCTCGCTAGGACTTGGCATTAATTGTTAGATAATTTAAGGGTTATCTTATATTATAGGGGCCTAGACATAAATAGTGCCTTAAAACTATTCCCTCTTTTCCTAATAGTGGTGTTGAAAGAGCTAAACAATTCTCCTTTAACTTGGATTTAAAATTGATCCCACCTTTGTGTCTGAACCAAGATCTTAATTTGGTTTGTGTCTGAAGTTTTTGTGGGTTAATTTTAGTTGTTTCCTCCTTTTGGGTGGTCTAGTTGGAATTTTTGTTTATGTTATTTTCTTGTTTCATTCTTGTAGATAGTATAGAAACCTGTCTATGTTCACCCTCTTTTGTTTCTATAACACATTTTTCTAGGGAATTGGGCAATAAAGAATCTAAACTTAATTGAGAAAAACATATAATGAATTATATTTTGTATAATAGATATATTGGTATACCATTCTAGATATTTAAAAAATCTACCTGTGTTTTTTTTTTTTTTGGAGTAATTTTCACTCAATTTATTGGCTCTCACAAGTCATTTACAAATATTAGACTAACAAAAAAGAATTTGTGTACATGGATTCTATTGTCATATAAACATGATAAAAACTCAATAGTCAAATTTAGAAATACTATTACGGAACATCATGTACTATGAAAACCAATGTCTTTAAGACTTTGACACAATAAAAGTTAATAAGTAAAAGAGATCTTATAGGCCATGACTGAGTTGTTTTCTTATAGTTTGTGTTGGAAGGATCATTTAATTTGTCTATTTGTATTAGTTTGAACTTGAATTCTATTCTTACAAAATCACTTTAGGGAAGAATTAGTTATATGGAAGGGGGGATGTGATTATTACCAACACATTTGAAGATGATGCAATGGAAAGAGCACTCTAAAATTTACCTACTTTCCTTCATGTATGATTCTAAACCTTAACAACTCAGGGTGTTAATTAAATAAGTGTTTCTAGTGAGAGATATTTTTTGTAGTTCAGGATGACATGTCAGAATTCTTGGTAGACTTCTATATATTCTATCTTTCAACAAGGACCATCTTTCAACCAAAAAATGCAAAGAAAATAGTGATGTGGCCTTTAGTACAAACTTCATTGTTATTGTGTAGAAGTTAGTGGTCTAGCAATGGACTCTTATGCTATATTTTATATGTTTTAGAATTTATTATATCTAGTTGAATTTGATTAATGGAAGGTACTAATAGCTATAATATGAAGGAGATGAATATTCCTTTGATAATCCCTTAATGAATGCAACTTCGACTTGTTAATGGTTTCTAAAAGGGCTAAGCAAAGATTAGTTGTATAAGAGAAAGAAGTGGAAAGTGACTATATATGAAATAAGTACATCTATACTTAAATTATTATAGATAGGACCTTGAAAAGAGTTGTACAAATGACAAGGACCATCTTTCAACCAAAAAATGCAAAGAAAATGGTGATGTGGCCTTTAGTACAAACTTCATTGTTATTGTGAAGAAGTTAGTGGTCTAGCAATGGACTCTTATGCTATATTTTCTATGTTTTAGAATTTATTATATCAATTTACATTTTATTAATGGAAGGTACTAATAGCTAGAATATGAAGGAGATGAATATTCCTTTGATAATCCCTTAATGAATGCAACTTCGACCTGTTAATGGTTTCCAAAAGGGCTAAGCAAAGATTAGTTGTACAAGAGAAAGAAGTGGAAAGTGACTATATAGAAAATAAGTGTCTGCACTTAAATTATTGTAGATAGGACTTAAAAACATAAAATTTTCTTTAGGGATTAGTTCTATTTTGTTATGCTTGCAAGCTAAGTCAAAGTTTACCAATTATTAATGAAAATATTCAAGGCAAATTTATTTGAATCCTCCAAAACTCATTTCATAGTTGTTGAATAAATATGTACAATTTGAATGTAAATGAATTTATTGTTTATTGTTTGATTAGAATTGAGAATTGAATTGAAATTAATAAAATAATATTTTTTCTATATCAGTTGTTTGATTTTTCTAAGAAAATAAAATTTCTCTATTTTAGGCTTTCTCCATTTGATATAAATACTAAAAATAACTTTTGTGTGTCCATTAAAGTTCAAATTAAAAATAAGCTACGATGGGGTTTAATACGGTTTGCAGTTATGGGATTACAAACTGATTTTTGAAAGATCCCCTATGGATTTTTGCCCTGATTTTCCCCCAGATCTTCCACAGAAAATGTAACAAACAATTTGCATGTAAACTGATTTCTATTTATCCCTCATATTATACTGAAAATCATCTAACATCAGACTGAAATAAAGATCTAAAATTCAATATGAATATTCCTTTAAAATCTTCAATGGAAAATACAACATAATATGAATTTGAAGCACAAAGTGAGACACCTGAATAATATCTCCAATAGACAATGGGTTTCTGTCCACTGCCTCCAAGCTTGAGGGTGGGTTTTCGTCCTTAAACCTACTGAAAGCCAAAGCTTCCCAGAATTCTCCAAGAGAATATAATAATCAAGCATAAACCAAGCATGTTGAAGTGAGCCCCTTGCAACCCTTTTATAAACTTATCATAAGAGCTCATTCACACTTTTAACCAATGTGGGATAAAACATAAACTTCCTTTTTTTCCTTTTCGATGGACATCTCATGTATTTTAAAATAAGGGGCCCCTTTTACTATTCATTTTCCCACTTAACTTTAGGCTCACATTAATAAAGTTAAATGATTGGCTTTAACTTTATAATTTAAACTTTATTAATGCAGAGACGAAATAAACCAATGGACTAAAATCATCTGACAATAATATAACCAATCTTCCATTGAAAAGACACTATCACTGGAGATCACGACCCACCTGATGAATTACTATTAATAGCATTAATGACTTACTAAAATAGTAAGTATACCAAAACTGCCTCCAAACGATCCATATTGATTTGCAACTAAAATTGCCTAGGTCGAAAATCCTCAAGATTCCTTAAAAGCCATGGTTAGCCTCTGGAGTCAAGGAGAAATAGGTTAACAACAACATCATGCCATGCGAGCTAGAAAAAGGCACATTACAATTTCAACAACATAACATCAGTGAGGATTTGTAGTATTTCAGTGCTTTTTGCAAGCCCAACTTTACACTCTTTGTCATTTGTTGTTCAGAGCACTACAACCTGGAAGAAAATATCCATCTAAATGGGGGCCTATTTGTGAGGCTTGGAATTAGTTTTCCCTATGGACGAAGAAGTATTTAGCTTCAACCAACCTAAATTATAATTTATTGAGAAATCTCAAATATTTTGTAAGTACTTGATTTAGGTCTTTCAAAGATTTTAATTTTCTAGTAAATTAAGAAGAATTAACATCTACTAAATATATATAATTGAGTATTACAGCATTAAGCATGTCTAAAGGATGATAGGCATCATTATTGTCATCATCATCATATATACGTATCCATCCCTCTCCTTTCCATCTCCCCGTAAATAGATGCATAGTTGATTTGGAGCATCACTTCTCCTTTGAGATCTATGTTGCACAAACAACATAATTTTCTAAATGACCTACCAACTAATCTCATGTATTGCACAAATTTATGAAAAAAAACAAGACCAAAAATTATCATAATTGACCTTCCAAACCTCTTGACGTACCCATTGCACACCAAAATGTGATTGCTAGTATAATATAATTTTAAATTTAGATAATTTGACAAAATAAATCATTATTATTATTTTTAATTTGCTTAGAAGATAAATCAACCCCCAAATTTTGACCCTAAGGACGAAACCTATTTCCTGAAGAAGCCCGGCCCATCATTTTAAATAAGAGTCGAACTAAGGGAAGCCCAGGGAAATCATGGTGGACAGCATTATTCACTACCGTTCTAAAATATAGAATTTGTAAAGCTGGGTGCGCAGTGCCCAAAGACATGTTTGTGTCCAACTATATTGCCCGATGCACCAGCTGGCAACAATTCAGCTGGTATAATAACTTCATTTGCCAGAAGAATTGCTTTAAAGTTGCTCAAAGAGTTGTTATACGGAACTCTTAACGTCTGTAGAATGCAGGTGGTAGGTATCGATCTTAGACCGTACGCTTATTTTAGCTCATTTACGCAACTCCCATTGTTAAAAATCGTGTCATGTCTGTCGCCGTCAGATTCCCACACAACGGCAGTACATGCATAAATGAAGATGAGTTGGCGAGATAGTTTGAGGACAGAGCTTTTAGTTTACTGCACGCATTGGCTTTGTGATTGATTATTAGTATAAAAGATGGTATGATTATTATTTGGGAAGTTGTAAAATTAGAGAGCCCGCATATGAGAAGCCTCTCCATCATTAAATCCAAGTTTCTTGGTCTTTCGCATTAATTTTCCCAGTTACAGATAAATCCTTACTCTTTCACATTGTATGTTTCAGTTCTGAATATTTTCCCACGGTAATTGAAGGTTTAGCGAAAAAAATGGGCAAAATGGACCTAATGAATTTTCCAGTTGACCTTTTCTGTTCACAGATTTTAACGAGAGTCCATTTGAAGGAAGCCGTTCGCTTTTCTGCGGTTTCCCGTAAATGGTGTAGAGCGTGGACTCGATTACCCCATCTCAAGTTTTCTGATGAATTTTTCGATTCTATTTGTGCTACTCCTACAAAGAGAAGGGCTGTGTCCAAATTGACTCATGAAAATATGGCTGTAGACATAATTAACAAGATTATAAGTCAGTATGTTGGGCTGGAAACTTTTGAGCTTTACAATTGTGACAGGTGTGAAAGTAGCATTCACAAGTGGCTTCTGTGGATTTCTTTATCTGGTGTGAAGTGCATAGATTTGAAAAGTAGAGCCGGTATTCGGATGGAGGTTTCAGATTCTCTCTTTCAATGTGCAACCCTTGCGTCTGTGTCTCTCAGGAATTTTAAGATGACAAAGCTTCCTGCACAATTTAAGGGTTTCCCTCAACTTGAAAAATGTTATCTTGAACACGTTGAGCTAAGTGAGCAGGCAATAGAGGTGATTTTAGAATCATGTCGCCTTCTTCAAAGTTTGACGGTGTTCCAATGCGGATTGCCTTCAAATTTGAGAATAATTTCCTCCAGTCTTAAGTCTCTCGCTCTTGTAGGACCGAGTTCTTTCTCGTCAATGGAAGTAAATTGCCCAAGATTAGAAAGCATTAAAGTCATTGAACGCTATAGTTTACCTGTATGTGTCTGTTTGGAAGCCGACTTCCGACAACTTCAGCATTTTGCAACAATAAAAGCGTTGAGGAAAATTACCTGTTTCAATAGTACAAGCTTTCTCAACGTTCTACAAAGCTTTCCTCACGTGGAAGAGTTGTGCATTAACTCTCCCATTTTGGCATTACATTTAAAGGTAAGGATTTCTGTTCTTTTAATCTGCATCAAAATTACTTTCGTTTCCAATCATTTGAAATCAAAATTGAATGACATTTTGGAAAACAATAGTTCACAGATTCGAACTTCTATTTAAAAGAAAATGTTATAATGACAATAATAATTTCCCGTATCTCTCTTCGCTGTTTGATTTGTTTGATTTTCCAAAACTATACACCTATCGTTTAATAAGAGGATTCAAATCGTTCCAGCAGAGTTCTGTGCGGGTTAATCAGGAAAGACACATTTTGTTGTGCACATTTTAACGACTTGAGCTTATTAAAACTTACAGCAATGCTTTCCATGCAGGATGTAGAGTCGACTTTACAACTAGCAAATTTGAAGACATTTATTGTGAATCTTGGGTTGTATGATACAGACTATTCAGAACATTATGAAAAATATGATGCGGCTGTTTCACTGTTCTCTCGGGTTTTGTATGGCTCTCCTATGTTGCAAACAGTCATAATCGGCATGGATTACAGCTTAGAGACATTTGGGCCTAACGTCCTTGATGGTGCTCTTCAAATTGCAAATGCTTTCCTTAGTCTTGGAAGAGGTTTACCAAAACCCAAAATTTCACTGTCAAGTAGGATAGTAAGTCGAGGTGGGCGATAAAGTTAACAATACTTTACGTGTTCTCAAAGTTTTGATTTTGGTAACAGTGAAAGTGTCTGTCGTTTTGGTTTCATCTTTATTCGAAGCAAAAAGATGTTCAGAATGGGAAGTTGTGAAAGTTGGTGTATTTCTCCAGAGTGTCGTTGTATGCAACAGTTCATCACCGTTTGGCACACATCGTTTAATAGTTTGGCGTCTGTATTAGAATTTTGTTTTCCTCTCTGAATATTTTCAAAGAATTATCTTGTGGGGATTAAAAAATTTCATATAAATTATAAGTCATGGTTTTCAACTCTTAAATTAAATTGTTAAGTTGTCGTAGAATCACGGACATTTTAATAGGTTCGTGTCTGTACAGAGAATTTTGTTTTCCTTGTAAAACTCAAATATCAGTGGAACATTTTCAACAAATTCTTATAGGCATTTTTAAAATTATAAATGAGGTTTTACTAACTTTTAATTTTTTTTAATATTTTAAAATTATTATTTTTCATTTCTAATTAAGATTTACAAATTGTTGCTTAGATTTGTAATACTATTTTTTTTAATTTAATAATATAGATTCTTAATAAACATTTAATTTAAATTGATGAAATATTTAAAATTAAATATTATTATTTTTAATAAAATTTGAAAGTGTTTTATCATTATGTGTTTATATTTGATTGTAATAATTAAAACCATTTAGAACAGTTAAAAAAACACCATTTTTAAATATTTTTTCAAAGATGAAACAATGTAGTCTTATCATGAAGAATGGTTTATGTACATGAAGAAAGGTTTATGTAAATAGTTTTTTCTTATAAATTTTTATGAAGTGCTTATCTTGTGGGAAGAGAAAATAGTGTTTGAATGCGAGGGGTGAAAAGGAATAATAAAAAAGGATTTAGTATGAACATTGTCAAGAATTTAATATGTTGAATAAATTTTAGTCCCAAGGGTCTCCAAGTGATTAGGAATATAATGTTTAAATCTTAAATTGAAATTATTGTTGAGTGATTAGGAATATAATGCTTAAATTGAAATTATTGCTGGTTCAATTTCAACAAGAGTTTGTTGTGGCAAAAGCTACAATATATTATTAAGTTAATTTTCTTTCTTGTTTTCATTTAGCAATAGCTCAATCAATTTGTTTAGTTGAATTATTATTTTGTTATGGGATTTGCTCATATTCTTGGGGAGCTAGAAATGAATTGATTGTTAAAATAGAGAGTTGACATGTTTTCATTAGAGAATTGACATATTTTCATTAGATATAACATAATCTTATGTTTTTGCTAGATTATTTTATTTCTATAAGTGTTTTATTTTGTATCAACATTGGTTTTGTTCTCCACCCTAGATATATGTAGAGGTTGATGCCAACGATAAGTTTTTGCTAGGTTGTTATAATATAATTAACTTGTGATTGACCTTTGCCCTGATCAATCTTTTGGGAGTATAAAAATTTGAGGACAACATCCTATTACAATACTCTTTAAAAGATGTACAATACTAGATTATTTTTAGAGCATCAATTGAAGTTTGTTGATGCAAAAGACATTCTATTTATTTGTTTGATTTTAAAATTCTTGTTTGCTTAGAATGAAACCATTAAATGTCTTTAAACACAAAGATGTAGCAACATGTCATGTATCCTTACGCTTAAATATTTCTCGAAGGGAAGGCCAATGGTAGGAAGTTGGTGGAATTTGATTTTAAAATTTAAAACTAGTGTAGAATGAGTCTTAAACCATGAGGATGACCTTGTCATTGTGAACTAATATTTGGGTAAAAAACGTGAGCTAGATCACATTAGATGGTGTATGCATGGGAGTAATATAAATGGATAGGGAAAATTTGTAGGTGTGTGAACATGAGAAAGAGGATAACTATTGTTACAAGTATCTATAGTATAAGATTGCAACTAACTACTATTCATAAATGACTGCTGGAAATTAACTGAATTGATAATTAACATATATTACACTCTGGAGTACAACATATTAAAAAAATTACAGTATAATTATAAAACAAGAATTGCTCATGCTTTCATCAATGATTGAAACACAAAGAATCTATTAACATAACTTGTATTTATGAAGTAACTACTAAAACATAAATACAATAAGAGGAAATGGAGTGAAGGATAGTTACCTTGAGTGGCCCTTTCTTAAGTAGTTGTTGTTGGTTATTTTTTAGGAACCAAACTTAATCTTACCAAATGCTTATGAATTTTTCAAAATTCAATAATTAACATAGGTAAGGATTGGCCAACGAACAAGTAAAAGATTACTAGGCCCTTACTTCTACTCTTTAGTCTTTGTGAAACCCAGGAGGGTGATCTTGACAATGTTTAGATAATATTCATGTGTGTCGCTTTATTATGAACATTGTAACACACATAATTCTCACATAGTTGCTCGACAAACATAATGTATTAAAGAAGTTGGCTACTTCTTAACAACATTCAACATTCAGAGCATGAGAATGGTAAAACCCAACACAATTATAATCCATTTTTGAGAATTTGATTTAATAAATGATTTGTTGTTGAATTGACCAACTAATTACAACATGAATACTTCACTTAGATTAGTGCCTCATCCTTGGAACAAAGTCAATTCCAATACCCACATAACCTGATAACAATTTCATACATGAAATTAATTAAGCCTTGAAGATACTGCATTACAGTATTTCAACATAACATTCACAACCACCACTTCTTATCAATATCCTATTACTTAATTTTCCATAAACCCATAGCTTCAATCAAGCATTTACATTAATCCTTTGAATTAACAAGCAAAAACAAAACTACACATCCATTGGAAACAAATGGAGACAAATAAGACAGCCCTTGATTATATTATTCATAACTTATGAGACAACTACATAGGGGAGAAAATGGTTATGAATTTGTACCATTCTATACTATATTGCCAATATTGTTATCAAAATTACATATGCATTAGCAGACCTGAACCTAAGACTTGACTCTAAAATGCCCAGTCTACTCTTTACAATGTCCTTTCTGTGATCAATTACAAAACAACTAACCTCTTTTGTAACTGGGCCAAAATTCGTATTTATAGAAACACGAGAGCAAACAAGCCTCAGGCCAAATTATAATTTCAGTCACATTTACGTTTGAAATTCAATTTCACTTCAATTTCAGAGATTCTCCAGATAGTTGGGTGATCCCACATACTGCTTTACAATTTTTGGTCAAACTGGACACTGAAATAATTTTTTCTAACTAAATTTTCACTTTTGGGCACCTGTAGTAGTTAAACCGTGAGGAATTTGAAGATGATGCAAACTAGTGATTTGTGACATTTTGTTTGTAGATTCTAAATAGTTTTTTTCAAAAAAATTGGAATCAGATTGCACTTCTTTTTCCATCTCCTTCGAAAACTAGTTTTTTTCAACAAACAACATTTTTAAGGAGTGACGCTCACCAAATACAACACTAATTTTTTTCCATGAAGAATAAAATTCTAATTATTTTGAATTTAGATTTGTAACTATGATATCTAGTGCTTCAAATTATTCTCATAGTGTTTTATTGAATATTTTTTCCTTAATCAAGTTTCGAAGTCAAACTAATTACAACTCAGACATAGGCGGACCGTATACAACGTAACATTTTTTGTATGTATTGAAATTCATTTTTTTCTTTTTGTTAGATCAAGGACTTCAATATCTGGTACACTCATATTTTTTATTTTTTTTTATAATCTGCTATTTTTCCACATGTGCAGAACAAAGAGCTTGATTTTCGGTGAAAAACCTATGTTTAATAAAACTAGAAAAACAAATGTACATAATAAAACCAAAACATATTAAAATTATATTCGTTGGATAGCTCATTCCAAGGACTACCATCATCCAGTTGGGTCTATGAAGTATCCTCCATTTCCATCCTCAACTCAAGCTTTGAAGGGCAAAATTTTGGAGTTTTTTTGGGCTAGAGGGTGAGAAGGTGGGAGAAGGGGGCTTCGAGCAAACCCCCTTTCAAAAAAGGTTTTTCTTTGTTTTTTTTGTGGGAATGGTGGGCCTGGTGCATTTAGTGGGTTCAGTCAAACTTGGGTTCTAGCAAACCCTCTTTTCATTCACTCGAACCAATGAGTTCGTTCGAACCCCAAAAACCAAATTTTTTGGCATGGGGTCATTTTTTGCTACTTTTCCTTCCTCACTCGAATTGTAAACCCCTTTTGTGGGTTTACCCATTTATATTTGTACTTTGTAGAGTGGTGGAAAGCAAAAGACAAAAATAATTTCCATCACTGAAGGTTATACCCACCTTCCAAAAGGCATCATTCATCACTGCAACAATACCAAAACCTCTTATCCACATTAGCAGAAAAAGCACTCCCCAACAACACAAAAGACAAAACATGTTCGCTCATTGAAGGAGACACACCAGTCGTCATGGTAGCAATGTCCAAAACCTCTCCTTCATTTTGATCATCAAAAACAAAAACACAAAATTGAGACTCTACCCATTCAATTCTTCAGAATTAGAGTACGCACATCCCCTTCATGATTTTGCTGAAACTGGAGAAGCTGCATCTCCATCATTAGAATCCTCTCAACAAGCGAGTATGAGAAGGTATTGGGTGTAATCTAGGTCAATATCTCCCTCATCTTCAGAACAACCAACCCCACCTTCCATGGCAGTGTCAGGTTTCCCCATATAAGAATCATTGACAATCCTCATTATGTAGAGTAACTGGAGCATGTATCCATTAATGTTAAAAGAGCCTTGCATGAGTGAATTGACAACCATCCATCCAACTTTGAATCTTAGCCATCAATCCCTTTTGATTTTAAAACACAATCAATGATGCTCCTCAAGCATCACCACTTGCCTTTTCATCTGTACTTAAAAACAACAATGACATCTTAGAAAGTTGCCCCACAATCATCTGCACATTCACCAACATTTATCTGACAACCATCGTGCGTCACTACTTTAGTTCTCACTCCCTCAATTGAATCTGCGATGGCTAGGAGCCGATGAGTAGAGGAATATTCCATTAGATATTCCATCACCCATCACTAATACATGGTTAAGGAATCCATTTGAAACCGCAATGGCCATGAATGACATGATGGGCACAAGGAATAACATTGTAATCGTCCATCATCGCTTTACTTTGCAATAGTCATAACACATCAGCGATGGAGAACCTCAAGCGACTGGTCAGGATCCAACTACATGCCCATAAGACAAGATCAAGGGCACAAAAAGCATTGCCCTTGAAAATGCTTCATATCAACAATGACATACTTGAACATAGGACCTCATCGCGCATCATTGATTCATAGCTAAAAACTTACAAACAATCGGTGACGGTGAGAGAAACCGACAATATAGAGGACACTGCCTATATCACTCATCGCTACATTGAAACCAAGATCAAAACTCCATCCATGATGAGAAATACAAATGAAAATCATTCATCGCACATTAGTGATTCATGACCAACGATCAAAGGACAACCTGCAATGATCAATGAAGAAGGCGATGAACAAGAACATAAGTGGATCCATTCCACACATGCTCACAAGTTGTCTTAAGAAGGGAATTGCCTAGGAAAATGGCCTCAAAGGACTTAAAACCATTATATTCAAAGGATGTAAAGGCCAAACAAGGTCGATCAATCAACCTTATAAAACAAAAGTATACCTCAAGCCTAGGTAGGAGGGGCCAGTTACCTCATGGGCTTCAATGACTTAAGATATTTATAACGCGACTAGAAATGAGTCACAATAGGTCAATGCCAAAATATAACGGTTGCAAAGGATACAAGCTTAAAGGTTACATAGAAAGGGTTTAACAACACAAACCCTAAGGAATAACAAATGGACATAAACCTAAACCCCAAGATATGAAAATTGACCAATTTTTGCAGAATTTTGAGATGGAACACAAAGCATTTTTAGAGGTTCCATTAGTGGCTCCTATTGGGGACATCTATTCCTCCAGAATAGAGCGAGATCCTAGAATAACATCCCATGCATCAAAGAATATTTCCACTTCAAGTTCATTAATATAGTCTAGTCCATTCTTCAAATCATTATCCAGCTCAATGCAAAATGTTTCAAAGGATGGCTCAAATAACTTAGAATTAATAGGGTCAACAGCAAGGCACTCATGTGCCTCACCAATTGATGGGTGTGTTGATCCAAATGTGAAAGGCTCATTGTAATCTAATTGTTGCTCATTAGCAACTAAGCAAGCTCCTTCATTCTTCTTCTCACCAACATTTTCTTTGTCAAAAACGATCATGTCCATTTGTTCAACAAAACAAGAATACTCCATCTTTGCTTCATACAAACAGTTAGGAGCAACTAGGGACATGATCCTGTTGGTTAGCACCATAGTGTTCATCACCTTTAACACTGTGCTCAGGGTTAAGATACTAAATACATATGTATTCTTATCTTCAAACTCATCATCACTCACAAAGCTAGCATATTCCAGTTCTGATACAACCGGATTGCACTCCAAGTACCCATCACATGGGATTTGTTTACTCACTTGAGAGAGAAAAGTATCATGAGCATTAATATTATTGCATCCCTCATGCGAAGAAAATGCCTCTAGATCATCTTCATGAAAATGTTTAGACTCCTCAGAAAAATAATCAGAAACCTCACTCCCCTTATATGATCATTATCACAAGGAGGCTCATTATCACATGCACTATGCTCAAAGTGTTCAGTGCAAATGCTCAAATTCTCATCCTTAGTATTTTGACCATTGATTTGTGATGAGGCATCAACAATATGTGCAAATGTATCTTTATCTTCATCACTAGTATACGGATTTGCATATATGTTGTTTGTGGGTTGATTATAATCACTATCCTCACCCATACCAAAAGATAGATGTGTATTCTATGATACACCCTTTTCACAAGTTTTTGTGTCAAGCCTTCTAATTATTTTCAATAGGAAAACAATCATCAACACTTTGAGACATCATACCTTATGAATAATCACACATGGCCTCATCAACAATCCTTATCCAATCAAGTATTTGTTCAAAACCTTGAGGCTTCAACTCCTTTGGCAAGGTACTCAATCCTAGCTCAAAAATCTCGCAAAACAAGTCAATGCATATTGAATCCTCAGGTCTGAAATTCTTGGGGATTTCCAACAAGGCATCCAAAAACCTTGTAAACAAGTCATATGGTGATTCCCCCTTATGTATTTTCATGCTAGACAATCTTTGAACATAAGGCACTTGATCAACATTACTTAAAATTTGTTGATGTTCAACTTGGAATTTACCATTAGCTACACTAGGTAAGGATGGATAAATTAGAGCAGTAGAAGCACCATCACCTAGACAATCACTTCTATTGTCTGATCCATTTGTATGAGGTGTGCAAAAATAATTGACACTTGCAACTATATATCCCTTCATTATTGAATATCTCAAGTTTTTTTCAATGTCCATGGAAATTTGATATGCATGATGCATTTTTGTAGGCTCCTTATCTCTTAGCAAGTAACTCATTTCTTCTTCAAATGCACCTAAATATAAAATCAAACACTCTACATCACTTGGTCTCATATTTTCAGGAATATCCCTTATTACCTTTGCAAATCTGAGGTTAAAAGCCGGGACTAACTCATCTTCATACTTTTGAATGTCCATGAGTTTTTTCCTTACTAAACTTGGACTATTTGTTTCACTGAACTATTCTATAAATGCTACCATGAAGAGATAAAACACATTGGAAAATATGAAAACCAATCTCTAGCATCTTCCTTTAAATATTGGACAAGCAATTTCATAACCAAATATTCATGGTTTATCTCATAATCTCCCGTCAAATCAGAGAATACATTCAGATGCTTATAAGCTAATTCAAAACTTCTCCCTTTGAATTTTGGCAAAATTACGCAATTCCAAGGTTTTAGGGGTTGAAATGGTCAATTTACCATGGTTGAAGGAGATTTTGAAGGAAGATTAATTTAAATTAATTAATTTTCTCAACTTGGAAACCTAAGGGACTGTGCATAAGACAAGTGACTCTTGGCATTCCATTTTGGTCTTATTCTTTCAGTTTCGGTTCCTAAAATGGAGGAAAAACTAGTAATTTTTGGAAAATAAATAAATGGCTCTTCAATTTCCAATTTGGGGTGAATGAGCACGACTTGGTTATTTATTTTATTCATTTTCCAAATTAATATACAACAACAAGACATTAGATGTGGTTTAACAACTCTTAATGGCACTTTTTAGAGCAACAAACTATGTTTTATTTTGTTTTTTCCTAGAATTTTAAGGGTCAATCAAAGAGCATATTTGGAAACCACTTTTTTGGGTTTTCACATAGTTCAAACCCTCTTTAAATATAACCTTTAACGATGTTAAGAGGAAGCAATCAACAAAATAAATGTTGGAGAAAGAACTTGCAAGTTGCTCATGAGAGTAGCACAAGGAGTGCAAAAAAATCAGCTTGTGAAGAGAAGAGAAAAGGGATTTTCTAGGTGTTCAAGGTAGCCATGAGAGTTGTAGGATGGAGGAAAAAAATCAGATTTACAAAGAGGAGTAAGACAAGGAAGTTGAAGGCAAGAGACCTTGAATATTTGAAGGCATTAAGTGACTAGAAACCCTTGTAAGAAAATTGAATTTAATTTCTTGTTGAAATCAGGTCACTATATGTAATTGTTCTTGAGAAATTTTCAAGTATGGATGTGTATGAACATTGAAATAAAGATATGTTTCAGATTATTTCTCCATTATTATGTTAATTTGGGTTGCATGACATGATAAGGCTGCAAGATTGGGTAGTTTGATAAGACCCCTAATCTTGACTTCATCAAATTAAAGCTTTGTAAATTACATCAACATATATGGACTAATTGTTATGACATGATATGTTGCACAAATAGAGTTACTACTTATACAGATGTTAGTTCTTGGATTTTGTTCAATTTCCATCTTAATGGTATCATTATGGTGCAATCAAAGATGGAGGTCCTAATAAAGGAATGTCCAAATTTGCATCTCTAACACAAAGATCCATTTGTACAGTGGAATCACAAACAAAAATAATAATAAACTTAAAAGTTGTTTTTTTATCAATCAACGAAATTTACATCAAACCACTTGGAAATATAATGAGGCCTTAAAGACTTATGATTTCAATACCTAGTAAAGCCTTGAAACCCAAAATAATCTCAATGTTCAATCCTTAAATTTTAGATTAATCATTGATTACAGACCATCTATAGATTCCACATGAGCCTCCTCAACTCACATGCTCAAACAAAAGATATTTGATAAGTGTTTAACTTTTTAGGTTCCTTATTTACTAGTATTTATATATGTCTATTTAGTTATCTTGTTACGCACTCACAATGAAGAGGGATGACCTCCCATTATCAAAATACAATTCATAGCTTTATCTATTAATTTCAAGGCTAGTTAGGATTTCTAATGAGTTGATGCCATAAGATAAGTTCCCATAGGGACTAATAATGACCTTGAAGTGGAAAACATATTATTCGACACTTCCTAATCAACCAATACTTCTACCAATTATATCATTCTTAACTATGAACTATAAACTAGAAAGCGAATTAGGATGGTGCATAGCCTTTAGATGAAAATTTTAATTTATAGTGATATTGTATGTGTCTAGACTATTGTTTAACCTTTCTACTTTGTGTGGTAATGAAGGCTCGTAAAAATAGCTTCACATTACCATGGAATTAATCAAGCTTGATACAAAATGTAACTAGGACTAACAAATCAAACTCTATATAGAACTTCAAAATACCTACAAAATACACAAAAACATAAGGAAAAGTAGAGAATTTATTTTTGGGCAATGTAAGATTGCTTAATCCCTAAGATGTTCCTTCATCACATTATATAACTTCTCTTAATATTGATTAATATTATTCTTCTCTTTATAGGAACCCATTCTCCAAGCTTGAGGAAATTTTCTTGGATTGTGGGTTGGTCATTTAGGCTAGCTCAAGGCTATTTAATGCTTTATAGAAGGTATCCATTTAAAAGTGTGTTGTGAAGTCCCATTTTATGAGTGATAATATTGTTTCATTCAAAACATTATTGAAGATGCATCAAATGCCTTAGAAGTCCTTAATCTTTATGCGTTGTTTCTAGTTTTTAATTATTCGTTCAAAAAATGAATAATTGATGATCCCAACTACCCTTCCCCCATAATGGATCCCTAATAAATTATATTCTTTGAAATATGGTCAAATCTCCAAATGACTTGACATCTCCTTTGGGCTAGTAATCACTCTCTTCAACACGTGGAAATGGTTTATACACAAATTAAAGATCAATCTACTCTCTTGGACTAAAAGAATACTCCTTTCCTACTATGTTTATGTTTTATCTTTCTAGATCCCTTCAAAAATATATTACAAACAACTCTCAACTTATAAAAATCTTTCTATGGTCTAAATGAGGTAACAAGAGGGGTGTGGTAGTTTTGTGTTAAACACATTGCATTCACTCAAAGGATCAAGGAGAATTTTGTCTCATTGATCCCAACACTCAAAGCACCTGCCTAATTGTTAAATGGATTCTTAGACTTAACGACATTTCCCTTCGAAAAAAATTCTAATACATTTCATTTCTACACCAAATTCACCAGGTTCGTGATGATTAGTTGGATGGAAAGACATGGTCTTTCTAGTACCTTGCTTCAAGACCCATGTCTTAGCATAATTCAACAATATTTAGAAGGCTTGACAAGCTATCTTACCCAAAATCATTTTGTATGAAGTCATTGAGGCATGTGATAAGCTTCCCAACCTCCATCTAATGGACATGATAATCCAAGTGTATAAGCTACCTCTTTCTATCGAGGAACAATTCAAAGGAATGGTGATTTTTAAAAGAGTCTAAATCTAAACCATCATAGACTTATGGAACATCCCCAATCTTAGATGGAAACAACCAAGCCAACTCCAAGTTTATTTTTCATCTCCCAACTATTGATAGATAAGTTACATCTCGAATTACCTCTCTTGTTTCACCAAATTTCTTAAAATATCTATGTCTTATGTGTGTCACTTTCTCAAAGACTAGAGGTGGTCAAATGGCTATAGAATCTTAGTTTTTCCACTCAAGGTTGTTTACAAGTCTCTTTAATCCTACACTCCCCTCACCCAAACCTCTACCCCATAATATGACAAGAGACTAAATGTAATGCCCCGCCACACAACCCTAGAAGAAGTTTGAATTCACAATAAAAGCATACTAATTTTTTTTTATTGAAATGAATTAAACATACATGTTCATCTACAATCGATAACATCCCCTAAGGCTACGTAAACGAGATTACTTAAACCCAATAACATACATCAATTAAAATTCATTGCATTTAATTTCTCATGTAATAAGCATTAATAAAACATACAAAAACAACATAAGATAAGAAGATAAACATCCATTACTTGAACATTAGGTTACATCACTCATTCTCGGAATGAGTCAATAATACATAAGTGTTACAATTACATAAATCCACCTCATAAATACAAGAGGGGTAAAATAACTTATTACATTTTGAAATAAGACAATGCTAAAATAGAACAAGATCCACGAGCTGTCCAACTGAATGTCTTGCCACCAAGTACTGAAGATCATGGGGGACCCAACGGTTTATGGTGCATGTGGACAGTTTATGGTGCATGTTCCACCCAACCAAGTAGTACCCGAAAGCCCACCCCCCATGCTAGGAGATAGTAACCACTTAACATGGACAAGGATCTACTACCTCTAACCAAAGGAAGACTCATATTGACTCATACTGACTCAACCAAACACATGCACAATATAAATCTAACACTAACATAGTCACATTGCTTCCAGACATAAAATTAATCAAGTATGATAAAGAATCCATATACAAAACACACAACTCAATGTTATCCTAGACAAAGTGTCATCACACAGTTAGACATGAGATCTCCTCTGGGCATTCTTCATAGGCTCCGGAATTCCTAGTGACCTCTAATGAATCGCGGCCCTCATACTTACTCATGTAGAATCAACTATCTCTTATGAGGACAAAATAGTTGACCTTGCCATTCCAGGTCTTCTCACTCACCCCAAGTCTAAACAAGCCCTTGCATCTATGAGTGAGGTTAAATTATCTTGATTAATGTGAAGTGCATCCTAAACAACTAAGTACATTACTTTAATTATCACTTAATTAAATCACTTCCGAAGGTTACTCGATTTGCCTCTTTGGGCTCTAGCCCCTAACAAAATCCACTCTTCTAATGGATAACACACTACACAAAACTAAACTCCAAGGGTAACTCAGGTGCTTACTGAATTTAAACAACTCACTCTCTCCTATTCTAGGAGGCAACAATTAAGGAAACTCACTCCAACACTTGGAGGAAACAAAACACATAAAGCACTACCCAAGGGAAAAACGAACGATTGATTTAACAAAGAATCAACCCACATCCTCTAGAAGACTTTACAATTTAAAACACAAATCACCCTTTCCCACTATAATCAACATAAGGAAATTTAATATCAATAAACCAAGGCAAGGAAATTATGCTATTTTTGGATACATTAAATCCATTTCCCTATCTACTAATTTTCGCAGTAAATAACCAATTGCCTTAACCAAATAATAAAATAAAATAAATTATTTGCCTTTACTATTACAAGGAAGGGAAAAATTCTAATTTTATCAAAACAATATTTTGACTACTTTTAAAAGCAACATAAACCCATGCAAAATAATTATTTCAGTTTCCCAACCAACTCATTTGATTCCTACAATTTCACAAATTAAGTAATAAACACAACCACCTAAACATGCACACATACTAATATAAATATAAATATATAAACTGAATATATAATATATCTGTTTTAAAGTACGTATATAATCTCAACTTCATTTTATTAACCAAATTATAATTTTAAAAACAAAATAATTAAATGTATTTCAATATTTTATATATATATATATATACACTGTATATATATCATATATATATTTATATAAATACATTGAATATAAACTTAATAAAACCAAATACATAATATATATATATTATATATATATATGTATATATATTAATTATATATATATTATGTTGTATATATACCATTTAAATTCTATGAAAACCAAGAAATTGACGATTTCCGAAACGGAAACCAAATACACGAAATTCCATGGAAGTATTTTTTTTGTTTTAAAACTAAAAAAAAAGGAATAAACAAGTGTTCATTATAAGGGTCGCCGGACTGTACATGGTACAGTCGGCTTGACGCCTTGGGCGCCGAACTGTACACAATACAGCTGGCCAACCCAAGAGTTGGGCGTCGGTCTGTACTATGTATAGTCGGTCCCCCACGGTTGGGGCAGTGTTGTTGACATGGGAAAAACGCTCTCCCATGTGGTGCGGCACAGTGGGCGGTGGGGTCATGACCACCGTCCACTAAAACAATAAAAAAAAAAATCAATAAATACAAAGTGCGAAAATACGCACAAGAAACGACTACCAATTTTGCGTACGGCGATTTTTCCCAAAAAAACTAATTTAATTAAATCTTTCACAGTATACTAGATATATATATTTATATGTTATGTGTATATATATTTACAAGAATATAATACATATAATATATAAATATATATATTTATGCAGAATAATTTTACTGGTAAATTTGGAAAAATTAAATAAAATAACCAGCTACAGGAAACTGAATAAAATTTTCCAGAATACCTTCCTAAATTCACATAGACTTAATAACTGATTTTTTTTTTTTTAATAAACCATTTCATCAAATTCTTAGCAATACAAAATAGGAAAAATAAAAGGGATCTAGATTTCTCCATTGTAAGTTTTTTAAGAGGATTTGTTTTCAAAATAAATCTAATTATTTTCTACAGGGATTAAATTTCCTACAACAATCTGCTTGTGTTGCACATTCAAAGGTTTGATTTAACAAACAATTCTACAATTCCCTCAGATAAAATTAAATTCTACAGCTATTGTTTTACAATTTCAAAGAGGAATTTTCAAGAGAAACAAAATTTCCAAAATCTGAATAATAAATTTCTAATCTCCAATAATAATCTCTATTCCCAATGAATTTAACAAACAAATTCTTTAATCAATATCTATTTGCTATAAATAAATCAAGAACAAAACCACAAAATAAAACCTGGAGTTTGAAGCTTCAGGCAAGAAGATTTTTGATGCAAAGCCTCCTCCAAAGATCTCACAATTTCTCCTCAATCGTGCAGTGAATCCAAGCAAGCAAACAATCCAAAAGCCCAATCAATATCAACAGATTATTCCCAAATCAATTCTATAGCCCAAAATTCTTCCCACAATCCTTTGTGCAATTTTTCCAAAAATATCCTCTCAAACCTGAAGAAACTTTTTCCTCTCCAAAATTCTCCCGTGAATGAATTTGCAACCCATTCTTCATATTAATTAAACATGCACTTGTGGCATAAATCAAAAATATCCTCAACAACCAAATCCACTTTTTATGCAAATAAAAAATTAAAATATCTTAATATTATTTAACTCCCACATTTCAAAAACTAACTTTGCTTTTAAAATACAATTTCAATATTTTTTGCTTTTTATATAATATAATCCACATAAAACTTAATTAATTATTTTTAATTATTTAATAACAAAATTCAACCCTTCTAAGATTAAATTTTATTAAATTAAATTTAAATGTAACTTTTAAACATAATTTTAATTAATCACCACTTTAACCAATGCAATTATTCTAAAAATTCATTTAATAAACACGCACCATTCAGAATCAAATAGCATTAAAATAAGGTAAACCATGACTCAACAAACAAGACTAACGACACACTAAGGCTAGGGTGTAGGCTTGACACAAGTTACCTAGCTACTATCTCTCATTCAACTTGACTGTTGGATCGACAGACTCAAACCTATGAAACCAGGTGGAGTTGATGTCATGTACCTGCAACCTGAAAAATCGAGTAAACAATATCATATAATATAACCAGCATATAAAACACACCATGAAGAAGAAATCACGTATTCACAGGGTGCTCGCAAGTGAGTGATGCAAACCCATCCTCTTCACCAACACACTCATCAAAGACTGACATTAACATCATACTCAATAATCTCATATTAAAATATCATGTTAACACTACTAACCTCATTAAAGCATGTAAGACAATAATCTGAAAAAACACATTGCACAATAATAGTTCGTCACTCAATAAGTAGCAATCAAATCACAAATAACAAAGTGTGTCCAGTATCAAAGTAGTTGCAACCAACAAAGCATAAAGCAAACCGAACAAAAAACAAAACGGAGGGGTATTACATTAAATGTCAATTTTTTCATGTCCCCTTTTTGTAATAATCTATGTTATGGGCCAAATCACCTATTCCCTATTCTCACATGTCTCTTGGTCTAATTTTGTGTGTGTCCTTCCTCTTCTTTCCATTTGTGTGTGTATAAGGTCCCCAAACTCTTACTTTGAAGACATGCCCATTCTTCTAAGTATTTTTTAGGCATCAAAGTTTTAGATTTCCTAAACTATGTATGCTTTCTAATCTAAGTTTGACCTTTCCTTGGTCCACTTTAGACTTTCAAACTTCCCCATCTTGTCATGCCTTTCCTCCCAACACCACTTTTCCTTTATGTCTATGAGAATGCCATAATTATTACCATCCAAGCATACCTCATGTCCACCCCTTTCCTTCATTCCCTTCTTTTGTCAAGCTATTGAAATTGCCCATCATTTTGTCCCTTTCCTACAAACACTACTCTTTTCCCTTGCCTTATCAAAGTTTTGGACTTGTCCTTACCATCATGCCTCTTGCTCAAACTTTGATCATTGACTAGTCGTAAGAGTTATGAAGTATTTACAACTCATGAATTCTGATACTTGTTCTTATTTTCCACTATTCACCTCACCTACCTTTTGACTTATCTCAAAGTGCCAATATTGATCAAATTCGATGCAAAAAAATCTAGAAAGGGTTTTATACCATCGAGAAAACATTATTTAATCTTTAGGGTGTGGATTCACATGTACCTATGGTGTTTCAAATAAAGAAGGCACCCTTTGTTGTCATTAATGTAATAAGTTCAAACCCCACATGGCTTCTCACGATTATTGTAGAGGACATTTGCAGATCGCGGAAAAAATTCCCCATGCCTCTTAGATACATCCAAGCGTGCAAGGTGCAATTTCAAGCATGATTTAAGGGAAAACAATAACTGTTAGGTATAAGCATTCTCTATCATGTACCAACAATGAGATGTTGGGATTTAATGCAATCTTTAACATTCTTTTTATGGGTATTAAGGATTTAGAGTTTGAAAAGAAGAATAACTATAAAATTTTATACACAAACCCTAATCGATAAATTGTTCTAAGCACTTATATTTAAATGCCCAGATTTGAGGACAAAATTCTGCAAATTTGTTATCAATTAGAGGATGAAAACCCTTTTGATTGCATGTGTCAGAGGATGAAACCCCTTTGGCCCTATGGGATAGTCTTATTTAGAGATTGTGACTAAGCTTTCATTGAGGAGAGGCTCAATTGTATTGAATTGGTATGATTGACAGTTGTCGTGGGTTTTAGTATTGTATATCCAACATGTTGTGGTTGTGCAATTGTCATTTATATTATTAGTACATCCCATTGTATTCCTAGATGTTGCTTCCATTACAACATTTTGTAATGGGTTTCAAACCTATTTAATATGTATGAAAAAGGTCGGGTCCTACAATTTATTGTTATATGTAAACCTAATTTTAATTGAGTTGTTAATGTTTATTGTAAATGACAAATTCTAGGTTTAATGTGTAAATGTAAATAAATTTATGGGTCATTGCCAAACCTTGTTAAAATACATAAATCTGAAATTAATCTACTTGGTTATTCGTATTAATGTATAAATCATGAGAGATCTAAAGTTTTGCAAGATTGAGTGAAGATATTTAAATTTAAAAATATTTGCAAAAGGGTTTGATTAACATTTTCCCTAATACTTAGCACAAGATATTACAATGGTATCAAAGTCGGTGATATAAATCAATATCTACAAAGGGTTGTAAATAGTATTTGCATAAATATTTGTCGAGGACAAAACAAAATGGAAGTACTCTTTCACCAATTCCAAATGGTTCAAACTCGACCCCTCCCTCTAAAAGTCCAAATTTGATTACCAAGCCCAACTCGCAACCTAGCAACTTCTTCATGCTAGACTCTCCATTCACAATTAACTCTACTTCCTTCACTTTTAACCCATCCTCAAATCTATTTATAAGCACATAGAAACTCTTAAGCACACCTTTTGGTTCTACCCTTATGCCAATCATACTTGGACATCAATCTTCTACTCCATTTGAGAATAATCTCTCCTAAACAAATGGTCTCTTTGAAGTCAATGTTTCTAAGAATATTGTTTCTTTGAAGCTATAACAAACCATTATTAAGCATATTTAGAGATCCCGTTGTTTATCTATTGCCTCTAATCTAATATGTCATCAAGAGATTGGCATTTTTTTTTATATAAACTTGTTTTTTAGATGCCAAGCCTCACTCACACTTTGTATGACATGCTTCGAGTGAATTTAGATTCCAAACAAATATCTATTGATCCACATATTGTTGAAGGTGATTGAAAACAAAAAAGAGAATGAGATCATCATTTGATTAACAATGTGATGGATGCCTTTGATTTATTCATAATTAGTTCTATTGATTTGACCTTCATTGTGCAATATGGCTATGACCAGTATAAAAAATGACTATTAACATTTCTAACTAAGCACATTTTTAAATCTTACAAACAAATAAAATAGTACACCTATAATATTCAAATCTAATCTTAACTTTAGAATTAAAATTAAAATTTTAATACTAACTTTATTTAAAGAATACTTAATACCACAATCCAACTTTTTAAAATTGAAAAGGAATAGCCTAATTTGCATAACATATTAAGATTAACTTCAATGATTTTTAATTGGAGTGTATTGAGATATTCTAATCTACTATAAGTTTAGTGAAAAGATCAAAACATAGAAACATTAGATTCAATTCCATTGGATGCAATTGGTGCCGAGTAAGTCGGTCCCCTCGTGACTTTTTTATGGAAACATTAAAAAGCATATATTAAAACTTAATCACGATGAATTAATCAACGCTCCTATATATGTTGATGTCAATCAAGAAGTAAACTAAATTTAAGTGTGATAAAGAGTCTGAATTTTACATTAAGTTCAGAACTGCCTGCAAAGATGATTTTTTATTTACCTAAATTAGGAATGAGGCAAACAAACCATGTTATATGATTTAGTAATTAGCTTGTGGATTCTTTGAACAGGCAAGAGCAATAGTTTAGTTCACTAGTCCCACGCTTGGAATGCCTTCCAATAAAAAGGAAAAAGAACTAGTACGGCAGAGTGAGATATCTTCCAATTAAAGAACTGTTAGATGGGAGTCATATCATCTACGCCAATTCCATAATATACGTTCAAAAGGTCGTAGACAAAACTTCTGCTGTTTTCTCATCTCAAGCTACTAAAATGGTTTCTCCCTCTCTTGGCTTGCCAGTAAATTATCTCTCCTTCCTTGGTGTAAGTTAGATAGGATCATATTCTTTCTACTATTAGAATGTGTTTTTAACACCCTCGGCATCCCCAATCCATTGAACCTTAAGAACAACTGAAGAGACAGGCATTGGATTAAGTTCCTCAACTGTCCCAAAATGTAATTGGGGGCATGCACAACCTCTTCAATGACATGAAAACCTACTACTGCGGGGTAAAATATCAGCATAACCACAGCCAACTAGTTAAATCAAGCCACAGTAATCATCAGAGAAAAAGCAAACAAAATCTAATCATCTAGATGGCTTTGATTCAAGGGTCATCAAAAATCAAACCACTGTACATTATGTCAGTGCAAACTCACTTTAAAAAGTATGTGATCTTAATTCAAAAAGAATGGGATAGATATTACTTGATACATATTTTATTGCCTAATTACAACATAAGAAAGATTACAATCTTGAAAAATAGGCATTAGTTGTCATCTATTGAAACGCTCAAGTCGCCGTCTTCGTAATTCCTCTAAAGTCAAGTCACGAGAGCTGATTCTGGTTTCTGTTTGTGACGATGGTGGAGCTGAAGGATTGGAATCAGTATTTCCTCGTCTTGTACCACACATTTCACATGCTTCTAAATGTATATTGTTGTCAAAAGTACAAGCTGAGCAGCGCCAAACTGTATTAACATTTTCAGCTCTACCACTTCCAGTTGAACGTGGTACACTTCTACCACCCACAGTTCCACGACCATAAGTATGCCTTCTGTAACGATTTAAGTAACCTTGAAATAGTCTATGGGGCAAACCCACAACCCAAGTAAATTTCCTCATGATTGGAGCAAGAGGATTACTACGAGAGAAGAATCTTCTTAACCAGAGGTAGAGAAGTCCTGCAATGATACCACTAAGATGGCCAAGGAAAGAGACACCAGGAACAAGCATTTGTATAAGTATTAACTCTGTCCATGCAGCATGTCGTGCTGGAACAATCAGTCCATACACGTTGGTGTAACCTGGGGTGTCTGAACTGAGAATAACTTTCAAAGAAAACAGCACGGCTGAAAATCCAACTGAACATTCAGAGAAATAGTAATGTGGGTAATCAAAGAATGTTGCAAGCATCTTTGCAAGGATTACCTCTATCCCATGTGACATACCAAGTAGCACAACAACTGCTGAAGCAAATTCTGTGCTTCCCATCATCCTTTCCAATTGAACTCCCTTCCACAACAAGGAGAGCATATTGTATCCAAGATGAGAATCATCCACATGATAAAAAGCTGAAAAAAATAGCCGTTTAATATCCCTGTTCTGCAAAATGCCAAAAATCAACAAATCAATCAGCTAGCTGTTGTTATACAAGAACAGTATTCACACAAAAACACTTGTAAACTAGAAACATTTACTAAAGACATTTTTCATTTTGAATGCATGCTTATGATGATTTCAAGGACTTCCCTGAATCTAGAGTCTAGATTTCATATTAATCTAGCGAATGAAAACATATCAGATGCTTCAGATTATAGTATATACTTTATTGCAATTTGGAAAATTAGGTATCCAGATTATTCTTTATATTCATAAAGAGGGTAGAAAGTTCTGAGTGATAGTCCACTAGAGTAAACCTGCCAATTCGACAAACTCTATCTTGACACTGGAAACATCTTATACTGAACTCAACTATGGAAGAATTAGAGAGGAATAAACCCACTTTCCAAATATTATCAGGATTTCTAAGGACATTCAACTGCTATTTTCCTAAAATATTGTTTTAAATGCTTTAAAAAATCCATCAATTTAAAGTCCCCAAGGCGACATTGAGAAACTCTCGGAATTACTAAGAGTAACCATTCATGGCAGTTTTGATGGATAATCTTCTAAAGTAGGGGCTCTTAAAACAAGTTTATAAGTTCTGGAATGAACTATTAAAGTGTAAAATGCATAACTGGTAAATTGGCTTCTTGAAATATTGTACAAAAATAATTATTAAGGAAAATAAGAAACTGAATCAAGGTTTACAATTTATATATTAACTGTCTGGAACAGTTCCAAACTAGAGCATGAACAGGATGACCTGTTCTGACAGCACAAATTTCTTAATACTTCTTCAAAGAGTGTATGTGCTATAAATTGAAACATATGACTGTAGTAAATAGTGCCTTTAGTATTTTAGGCATTAGCATTCTACATCAATCCGCTAGAGATATTGTCTTTGAATATTTCTACAATCACATTTATCATCC
The DNA here is from genome assembly GCA_007115665.2 of Sequoiadendron giganteum. Classification (NCBI taxonomy): domain Eukaryota; kingdom Viridiplantae; phylum Streptophyta; class Pinopsida; order Cupressales; family Cupressaceae; genus Sequoiadendron; species Sequoiadendron giganteum. The sequence continues at coordinate 31,019,968 of CM021105.1, read as the reverse complement.
AGATCCCTATAAGTATTACAGTCAAACTTTCAAAGCACACTGACTGAGATGACTCAGCAATATCAATTCAATTTTGTGCTGCTTCTCAAATGCTGCTGAATCTATTGTGTCCCTCGGAGAAACTTTTTCTCATCATTCTTCAATGGCAAATTTTTAGCTTCCTTTAGATGTTAAAAAAGCAAGGTTTTAAGCATAGTTACAAGACTTGCAGGGACTCACCCAAGCTTGGCGAGTCCTGAGCCGAGCAGGCCAAACCGAGCCCTGGGGACTCATGACCCAGGTACCTGGCAAGCCCAGATGGATAGACTTAGCCAAGTCTGAAAATAGGGAAAAAGAAAAACATAAAAAACAAAAATGCTTAAATGTAAAAGCATAAAAGTTTTTGAAGGTTTGGAGGATTTTTCAAGGATGATTAAAATTAAAAGCAATTAAATTATGAAAAATGGGATGCACCATGACAGTCTTTGTAGTCTTAAGGTTGCCCCTCCGACCATGTTGGGGGCGTTACCCCTTAACCCCACTAGCGACACCACACCCAAATCCTTGCTCTAGTTTTAAAAAACAAATAAATAAAAATCTTTTGGGCCATGTTAGATGGAAGAAGAACATTTTTTTGTTCTTCCGACTTTTTCCCAATTATATTCCTAGTAATTTAATTGCATTTATAATTCTATTTTGCTAAGTCAAACCTTATTTTAAGTAATGCTCCTAAGGCTGTAGCAGTATTTTCAGACTTGTTTGATATACAAGCGCATGACTCCATATTGTGATTTTTGTTTTTGATGCCATACACCTAAAACACTTGACAATATTTATATATTTAAAAATGTTGTTTCCTTCAGTGAAAATCCTCTTTTATACTTGTGTGATTGATGTATACTTGTGTATGTGATTACAGTAGCTTCTATTTGATTGGTTTATTGCGTCTTTAAAGTTTATTTATTGAAGGGTGCATGATAATTGTTTAAGCACCAAGTCCCAATCTAGGTCAAAAATCAGCTTGCCAAGTCCAAGTTTTGTAACTTGGGTTAAGAAATACAACCCATGTTCAAGCATCTTTTGCTGGGTTCACTGCAAATGGCAGAAATCTGAGCTTTATAAAGCAAGCTTCAATTCTTCTAGGTATGAATAATGACAAGAAGCATCATTCTTCCACATTATAAACAATACACCACTCACATTCTTGTGCTCTTCATAGGCTCCACCCATAAAGTTATTCAGTTCTAATACCATATTAAAAATAAGAAGAATTTGTTAGGATAGTGAAATTATTTACAATGTGCTTTAAATACAGTCAGAGCTCTCCAATAACTCTCTCAACTACATAATGCTGAATGTTCATCATGTGACCAACAATTGAGTAGTATCAGCCAGATTACAAGCTCAAATTTTAACAAACACTGTGAGGTTGGAGATTGCTTGCTTTGCAATCTCCACCTTACACTTTCGTCCTCATTTTAGTGACCTCTCCTAAGTGTGTTCTAGGGCCCATTTGCCACTTCCTAAGCCTTTTCCCCAAACAATGAATTGATTTCCCTCATTCCTCAAACCTATCCTAGAAATCTCAAGTCAAAAATCCAAACATACACTTGAATGGGAAAACAAGGGTATCCTAGACACATGTCAATATCTAAGACAGGTGTTTGGGAGAATTTTGAAATTGTAAGATTTTCACCTTAAGTTTTAACCTAACCCTAAAGCCATTTTAAAAAACCCCCGCCAGTAACTTTGCCCCAAGAATGCAATAAAACATATCATCAATTTTCCCATACTTAGTGAAAAGAAATGTCAGGTGATACAAGTTTTTGGGCATTATTACTCTCAATGTTAAGTTTTCTTCTGCAAGATCCATACTGCAACAACTTGGAACTCATACATTGAAGATCTTGCAGATTTGTACATAGAGCCATCATCCATCAAGCCTTCCACTCTTGCAGCCTTCACATTATAGCTATTTCCTTCCATTTTCATTTTTGTTTGCTTTCATATCATCCCAAATTTATCCAAATTGTTTCCTAAGATGCCTATTCTCTCCCTCATCCACATGCACATCCTTTGATCCCTTCCCAATCAGTCCATTGTCAATCATGACACATCAATCATTTCACAACACTCACACACCACTCTAGCTTAGCTTGACTCTTAGGGTTTCATATTATAGGATCATTTTCTGAACAAACCACGTCACTATTGTACGTTAGAGCATCATAAAACATATTTTCCATATAGCTATGTTGAGGTTGAAAGCTACCATCTAGGGGACTGAATGAGGCAGTTTCCAATACAGCTACCTATTTTCCCTCGTACCCCATTCAAAAAAGTGAGGTTTCAGATTGCCAGGAGTTCCAAGCTACTACAGTAAATTTTATATTTCAATCCAAGGCAAGATACAGTGATCAAGCAGCCCAAAATGCTTCAAAGCTTCATCACCTACCCATACACTAGTGTTTGAATATCAAAGGTGTTCTGCACTAGAGTTTTCCCAAAACTGCAGGGCAGAAGCACCCAGTTCTGCACAGGAGTCCTACTCGACAACCCACAAAGGGCAGAAGCACCATAGTTCAATGTGGGTGACCTGTCTAGGTGCCTATGTGGGGCAGGATCATCCAGTTCCAGTGCAAGTGTCCTGTTTCAGTGTCCCATTCCTACAAAAGCACCCTGTCAACACAGGTGTCCCCCTTGAATGTATGTACCCAATGCTGGTGCCCTAAAACATCCTCCAATTTCCCAGTTTTGCAAGCTTCTGCTACAGACAACATTCTTCTGGCTTCTTGGGTCTGCAACGGCCTTCTAACAATCCAGGGATGCAACCTCTCTTCTTCCTCTTTTAATTTCTAGTTTACATTTCCTAGCTCCGTACTAGTTTATTCTATTTTGAAATTTGAATTGAATCTGAATTCTCTGTTGCATATCAGTAGTTTATTTCATATTGTTTGAATTAAATTAGTGTGTAATCCTAGGTTTGATGGTATAATGCACTAAACATCAAAATCAACACCTAGGGTTTCCCAAATTGTTTTTTCAAATAAAATTTCTAGTTGATAATGAATTGGACAATAAATCTCAGGCTTAAGTCATTTTATGGATTTTCATTGGAGACTACAACGATTTCGTCAAGAAGAATTAATGGTACAAAAGCTTCAGTCAAATCATTTAATACAGTGTAAATGCAGCCAATCATGTTGCTGACATTTTGGCTTAGCATTGGCATCAAACAACTTCCAGGATAGCTTGTTCATGTTTCACCTCCATTATCATATTATTTCTCATTATTTCAAGGATTTGGCAATGAGCTAAAAAACAATCACCTCATGTCACTGCAGATATACCAAATGAAACACGCATTGAACAAAAACAATTAGGAGTTCTCCACAGACTAGTTTTATTTTCAATAGTAAAGTCATAATTTTGTCCTCTTTTTTTTTTAGACTGCGGGAATCGGAATCGGGTAGCCACCCCACTATAAACTGCAGTGTGCCTGGTAAACTTTTTTCACATGACTGGTGACGCTGGCATGACAAGCCCTCTGGTACCACAGGGACGGTGGGGAGACTAGACCTCGTGACCTCTTGCCTGCAACAGGATGCTTCAGCCAATCGAGCTAGGCCCACCGCCCTGAGTCATAATTTTGTCTTTATCACAGCATCTGAATTTCGTTTTTCCTGAGCTCCTACTGTATGCACCAAATTTAGTTCAGTGTTCTTGAAGATCTGTAAAATAGCTATGATGTTTCATAGTGATTCAAAGAGAGCATCATATTTGACAGAGGAAAAGCATTAGGGTTGAATCAAGACAAAATGATAATACATGCTGAAGCACCTACTGTTTCCCCAAACCTTTCTACAATGCCTCCTGATCTGCAGAGCTCGAGAGTCTGTTGGATATTTATAGTGGCTTAGAAATTGTGAATTGGGTGCAATGAGATGTCAGAAAGGTTTGCGTAGCACCTTGATGCTCAATTCATAACTTTTCTATCCAATTTGGTGATTACATGTGCCAATCCAAGGCAGCAACTACATACGGTTTTTCTGCAGATATCACATCCAACCTTTGGCCAGATGCTTTTAGAACATCAAGGAAATTTTTTGACATGAAGCTTTTCGACATCAACTATATATTTTAATCACTACAACATAATACTGTGTGAAGGAAATATTGCTGAATTTGGGATATGCTATCATTACAGGGCAGCTTGAAGGTATCCTAATTTACTTACTACATTAAAAGTCTAAATAAGCAGGGATTTTGCTAATTCTTGGCATCTAGTTATAACCTATATTTGAGTACATTAAAAATGAGGCCAAACATTTTGCTTATAAAATTAGGGTGCATTTGCTTCCCACCACATGATACATCACAGGTTGGAGTGGGTTGTGACCAGGCTTAAGATCAAGTTCCTGAGGAATCTGGAGCCATTGGGGCCAATAGTTACCCTAGCTTTCTTTTAGGTCCCAATCAAATGCCTGACTACCATATCTTACATCCTTCAAGACACTCATCACTTAGGTCCATTGAACATGTCATTCATCCCATATGACCCAAAGAGGGTAAATTTCTCTTAAGATGGACACATAAAAATTTAAAGGAAGAGATAGCCAATCCACAGGCATTGTGGTATGCATAGGAAACTATTTGCTCTCTTCACTCGGAAATTCTTAGCTTACAATCTAAGGCTTACAAAAACTGCTCTTACACCCTTTACAAACCTGCTTTTCAACAATCGAGCTCCTAAAGTCTTCTACATAGAATTTGAAGACAAAAAGTTCAAGTCTATCAGGACAGGTCATTTTGTCAACATAGCTATGACAACCTACCATCCATGTCAGCAAATATTCCCTATATATCTGAGAGATTACCTTTAGCTTCTTTGCCAAAGATGGTGTCTCACCTGGCCACCTTAAGGGGAGAATGGTGCACCATAACAACCTTGTTTCATGATAGATTATTTTGGAATGAGTTATTTTATTTCATTTGCATGCATCATTGGTATATCTCATTCTTTGCCCTAATCTTTTGTAGGTTAAACAAGTTGTCCAGTGCAAGAGGAGGTACTACATCTTCCATGGAGCCATGCTAGAAAATTGTACACATCTCTCTAACCCTAAACTTTATTTATGCCTTTTGAATATTGTCAATATAGGATTTAAATGTTTGTAATTAGGCTTCTATTGTCCCCTATTATCGTTGCATATTTAAAGAAGCTTTCAGCTTAGTTACATTACAATATTAGCCTTGTGCCTTTCTTCATGACAATCTTGAATGTAGTTAGACCTGCCTGTTTCATTAAACACAAACTGTATATGGGTGAACTTACGACATCCTTGGCAAGGATCTTGGATTTAGTGACAGGTGTTCACATACTCATATCTCTATGTGACTATATAAAAATGCAATAAAGCCATACTCATATTCATTTTCATATAAACCTAGACACCTCAATGCCATTCCCAATACCTATATCCCATGTCTCCTTGTGACTGACTTACATGCATCATCTCTTCTCATAATAGAAAGATTTAATTAGTAAGAATCAGACTACTCGTTACAGAACTTATGCTCTTACAACTAATTATGTTCTTTGTAAGAAAGAATAGATTTAGTGAATTTGGTAAAATTCCAAAAAGACAATCACAGTCTGTTTCTTATACCTTAAGAACTCCACTTTGCCTTGCTACCATAATGCACATAATTTACATCTACAGTGTGACATAGTCACACCTGAGCAAGAACACCTATACATCATTTACATCTCTAGCATGGCACACTCAATCTTCTCTCCTTTACAGTAGACGTGAATATTATACAAGTAACAACTAGATCAACTAACCATTAAACTTCAAAATTTTAAGCTTTAATTCATTTCACAATCATCTTTGCCCCTATCTGTTACATCAATATCTTGGTTCAATAGAACCATCGCAGTTTCTGTCTGAGATAATAAGGCAATTTCTTTCCAAATTTTCAGGAATAGAATGTTTCAACATAAGCTGACCTCCAAAAAATGCAGTATTTTGGTCTTCTTGTTTCTAGAAAATGGTTGTGCATATAAATCATCGTATTTACTATTAATGCTTATAAAGGGAAACCGATTGTTAAATTTTCGACAAAGTTTAAACTTTGAGTACAAGGTATATAGGGCTTCAAGACACCAAATAGGGCTCCTATGGCCAAAACATTGATCGATACAATTTTGAGATGATTACTCTCAGAATTTGGGGGAATTGATAACATTTGAGAACAAGATTTCAATTCAGAAACTAATAAGTTGGCCTACATCAGAATAGGCCTGTGTTTGACTGACAAGATGGACAGCATCCAAATTCCAAGTTGGATATCATCCTAAATGCCGACATCCAATGTCCATTTGTTGATGGCATTCCTCCTTGGCATCCTTCCATGGGAGACATCCCTCTAGGTACAATACTACAAAGTCATTTTGTCACCGATGTGCATTTGTGGCCAATGTCCCTCTATGTTTGATGTCTCTCAATGGTACCCCTCTAAGTAAGGGAAAAATTTGAGGTCAAGGTGGCAACCATCTCAACAAACAAGAGCCCTTAATCAGATGAGGTTCAGATGCAAAACAGGGAACATAATAACCAAATGAAGTTTCAACGTCCACATCTACAAACCAGTTAAGATGACAGTTAGAAGATTGGCCACTGTGGAGGATGTAAATGGCATACAGGAGCAGTTAGAAGACTAACGACCTCACAGGTGCAACTAACACAGAATGCACCCAATAAAGAAAAGTCATTTGAAGTCCAACGGTGGATGTACATGAAGTAGATCATCCAAAAAATTCATGCAGAGTCATGTTTGGTTGAGACATTGATGTGAGACAAACAATGAGCTATCCAAATATTTAATGGTGAAGTAATACATTCACATGATGAAGGAATACATGTAAAATTTGTTGAAAGAATGAAAGATTTTATTAACGTCCACAAAACCAAGCAATCTAAGGGACCAAGAGCCACAGCAGGAAGGCATTTTCAAACTCATTTTGATTTCAGATCTACTATGGATCTTGATAAAAAAACTTTTATGTTTTGTTAAGCCCCGCTTCCATGAATAAGGCAACTAGGCTGTTTACTTCAGGTTGTTTTTATACTGGATATAGATATCCTTATAGTTTGTGCGCTCCATGATGAAGTGCCATCATGTCTCCACCGCCCCTTTGCTCTAAAAAAGGAATGTTCTCACTTCCTAATCTTCCTTCAATATAGTCCATCTACCTGTCTTGCACCTAAGATGATGTGACCTGGTCCTCAACTGTGCAATTATCAGCTTTGCTTTCCCTTTAATTGCAGCTCCCACATATGGTTTTTCTTCATGATCCCATGCGGGATTAAACTCTTTGACATAATAAGCTTTCTTCCAACCACTTCGTCCACATGGCAGTCCTGAATTTTTTTATCACATATTTTTCTATTTCTTCATTGGTATTAGGACACTCTTGCAGTTTAATGTCCCATTTATTCATCCACTTGTTCTACTTCATCCATGTCTTTTTCGTATGACTTAAATCCTCCTCCACAACCATTCCGGACCAACAATAATTATCCAGTTTTTGAAACTTTTTCAGTTAACTTAACGTCTGAGTTATTGCTAATGCCTCCAACAAAAAAGTTCCTGCTTCAGCCAAAAGCATCTCATAAGGAATGAAGTTTTGATTTTGAGGCTGCTTATGATTAAATGCTTTAGCTATCCCCATTTGTGACTTGGCATGCTACTTCCCCATACTTCACATCCATAAAGGACTGCTGGCATGACAAGTAAGCCAAAAAAGATTTTCTTGGGTTTTCCAGTTCCCTAATTCAGCATTCCTGCATCTGTTTTGTAGTAAGTATGAAGCTTTCCACCCTCCCTGTATCCTTTTTGGCATGCAGGTCTCTCAACTGAGCCTGTTGTGGAAATCAACCTCAAGTTACTTGTATTCTTCCACTATTTCCAGTGGGCTTCCTTCAAAAAGAAAGTAAAGACATTCATCGTTGCGTATGCAGAGAAATCCATACAGGAGGTGGGACAGAGACTACAGCTTGTGGAGCTCTGGTATAGGACCAGAGACAGAGAAAACACCTTTGATGGCCACAAGATCCAGGGGGGAGCATATGTACTCTTTAATATGCCCATTCCCATTAATCAAGCATCTTCTCCATTTTCCGATGGAATTTTATCCCTAAGGGATTTCCCCACATAAACAATGTCAAACTTGTGAGAGTGCTCCTCACATTTTGAGTGTTTTGGCAATTTTCATATTTGAGCAAGTATTTTTGTTTCCTACACAGCTTTGAGTGATATCAGAAAATGTATTCGAGTACAAGATTTATATAAAGTTTGAAGCTTTTGAGGTTTATGTGATGAATTGACCAAACCTAGAAGGTTTGAAATACAATTGAAAAAGTGGACAACGGTGATTTATTTCTATATTATTATTTAAATGAAGAACTTGATGTCATTTATTATAACTTTCTAAATATATAATTGACCTTTTTCTCCTAACTGTCTTATTTTTGGTCAACTGTTTTTTTCTATATTTGAGGCCCACCAGAGCATTCTACAAGAATTTTGGGAGCATTTCTTGCACTAAGAGCTGGAAAATGGTGCTTGGAAATGGGAGAAATATGTTGCACCCAAATTTGAATATAGAAACACAAAAAACAAACAGTTTGCACATCTGGAAGTCTTTATGTTACCTTAATTGTTCAGGATTTACACTAATCCTAAAAAATCATAAACTTCTCGATAATTTAAGAAAATTTGTCACAATAGCGAAACGCTTTTAACAAATCTGGCAACCAAGATTATTAAACAAAAATAAAGTACTTCGTCTTCAACAAAAAAACATATATGCCTCAATTTCTAATTATCTATTTCTATTAAGATGTTACAAATTTACAATTAAGTTCTCCAATATTAACTAAGGCAGTGAATAGTTGACACACAACAGAAAATAGAAAATGAATAACACAGAGAACAAGATAACGATATTAAGTATTATTCTACTACTTTGCAGAGACATACTCTGAATGACAATGAAAGCAATCGACCACTGCAATAGAGCAAGCTCCCACTTACCATGGAGCATGATACAACATATGATGATAATAATATGATCTGACTGCTCTAAGAAACTAAGCTCAAATGCTTAATAACACCAGGATTAAGTAAAGCTAACTAATTCTGTGTTTGATTCTCATCCTAACCAGCCAAGTACTACAACCTGACCATCCAACCCCTGCAACTGAGTTAAACTATCTTTAGAGTCATCCAGGATCATGTCTGCCAAATTTAGTGGGGGAAAAGGAGAGCTGGTAAGGCTCATGGTTCGAATGCTAGCCTCAATTGTGGAGAAACTCTCCAGCAGAAGAAAACAGATCAATTGCCAAAGGCAAGCGATTCCATATATGTATGTGTGTATGTGTGAATAAAATATTAGACTACACTTATTAAGATGCTCAATTGTGGAGAAACTCCCTAGCAGGGAATACAGAACCATCGCCAAAGGCCGACGATCTCAATGAGCTAAAGTTCATATCTAATTTAAAACAATCGCTCCAATATAGTCAACTCTTCCATCTGACTGAATCAAGGAATAGAAAACATGATACCATATATATGTATATGTGTATATACACAAAAATCAATCATGCACATTTTTAACAGTTAAAACATCAGTCAAATCAAAAAAAGTTGGGATCATAATGGCAATAGTTCGGTAAGCCAAAGGGTGATTTAATTTGCTAGTACTTACTAGAAAGTGATAGACTGGAAAACAACATGTTAAAAAAAGCTTGTGCGAGCCAGTTTAATAATGCAAATAGAGAAAGGCAATTGTCATGTCGCATTTCTTGCAACTAGGGTTTACGCCACCCAATTGGGCCAGGACATAAATCGGGTAAAAGCTCCAACAGAACATGGATGGAATCCACCCCACAAAATCAGTTACACAAAAACAACGATTACATATCCTAAGAACACAACAATTTCAATTAGGCACTTGTAAGCAAAGTACCATTTTGCTTGAAAAACACAGTACCCGTATTATATATTATTTCTTCTACAGTCTAAAAGAAAAGAAAAAGAAATTAAAAATCCCAATATTTAAACTTAAATTATTTGAGTGTATGCAGTTGAATTTAATTAATTGGGTATGTGTAGCTTACCTTTATAACCAAATGGGGATTGAGACAGACCTCGGAGAGTGAAGGAAGTAATTTATCCAACACCCCAGGCCTGAGATGAACCAAGGTGTTTGCCGCAATTAAGGCGGCTGTGACGGGCGGCTTCCTGTCCATCTGATAAAACTCAGAGGCAACCTGCATTGCCAGCAGGTACAGCATCCCTCTGTTACGACCTCTGCCTCTGTTCATTCTCTTTCTTTTTATTTTCTTCCTCTCTTAGCCCTTGCAATCAAATTTGCTCGTCTTTTCCCCTATAAGAAGAGGCACCCATATGAATAATTATGCTCGTTCTTGATTGGAATGCCTTCGCTGTTAAGAAAACTGCTCGCAAAGCCATAACAAATTCAATGCCTTGTACCCTCGGTCTAGAATATTGTAGATTTTGTGTTAAAATGATGGTTGTAATTGTCGGTATGAGTTATGGTATGAAATGGTGTATAGCTTAACTAAATTTATAATTTTTGGGTTCGTTTACAAAATGAAAAAGCATAGAAAATGATTGCTTAATGACGTCGTAATGTAGTACAGTTCATTATCTTTAATTTTATTGATACAATATAAATGTAGAGATAAATGAATATTTAAGTATCATGTTAATTAGTATGTTTCTAGAATTTGTGCAGGGAAAAATTAATCGGCTTTTTGGAAGTTTGATTTTTTCTATTTAATTAAAAAATAGATTGTAGGAATTTCATTAGAAAAAACAATTAATAATTAGTTTTTAGGTTATATAGAGCATCATGCAGGAAAATTCACGATCATGACAAATTCACTTCAAGGAAAATTCATCATCAGCAATTCACCTCGAGGGAAATTCACTTCAAAGAAAATTCATCATCAGCTGTGAATTTTTTTTGAGGTTTTGGCATGGCAATGCACTATAGGGTGAATTATGACAAATTCACCTCAAAGAAAATTCACCACCAATAATTTGTCGTTGCCATTGCACGCCATGCCAAATTCACCTCAAGGAAAATTCACCACCAACAATTCACCGCTGCTTAATGGTAAATCAATTGTTGCTTAATGATAAAAGCCTCCAAAATCTCATTTATCACATAAAAGCCAATAAATATTGATTTGACAACTAGGAACATTCTATTTCCATTTTCTTTGTTTTTTGGGAACTTTTTTTTCATTTGCATTGCTTTATTATTTAAATTTGTATGCAAATATTTCATAATCAAATAAATACTTAATTTTAGGAAAAAATCTAAATTTGTCTAAGTTTATTTTTGTAGACACCTAAATTTGGACACTTCATTTGTCCAAATTTACTCTTTTTTCGTCTAAATATTCCCTTATCTACATTAATTAAGCAATATCACTATTATTTAATTAACACCTCTAAAGTTCTTCTAATCCCTAAGGTATTTAGTTAATAATTAAACCTTATATCTTTAATCCCCTTTTTTCATCAAATCTCACATGTCACATCATTTTCTTAATCTTAATCCATCCTCTAATTTCTTCATTAGGGATGTGCACATGCCTAATCCTTGATTAGGATGTGTCACATCCTCCAACTTTAACAAGTTGGCCTCTAATCTTCATTAATCACTAATCATCTTCTAATCATTGATCAGTTAAGCCTAATCAGTACCTTGATCAACTCTCCCCATCTCCAAAGGAATTTTTAATTCCTTTTTATTCATCCAAAGCTCCTCTTTTCCCCATGTGAATTTTTAATTCACTTTTATTCCTCCAAGGAATCTTCTCTTCCCCATGTCAGTTCTAGAACCTTTGATTTGTCACATCACTCACATGTGCCAAGGTCTTCTAGAATCTTTGACTTGTCACATGACTCACATGTGGCAAGTTCCCACCTTTTTGGGAACCTTGTCTTCTCCACTAGATTCTTCTAATCATGTTCACTTTTATTCACCCAAGATTCTTCTCTTCCCTATGTGATCATTGAGAGGTCACATCATCATTTTTCCAAGGTACTTCTCCTTCCTCCATATCATATACCTTTCTTCCACCTCACTCCCACACCATCTCATCCTAAGCCATCTCACATTCCACATGTCAAGATGTGAGGGCTTGTGAGTCCTCAACTCACCATAGCCCTCCATCTTGACTTTGTTGGCTTAATCTCAACCATTGAATTATCTAGAGAATTTAAATTTTTTTATAAATACCCCCTCTTTCCTCTCATTTTGGAAATCATGTTTGTGTTACCAAACTCTTGCCAATTTGCCATTTGAGCACTTCTTGTCTTCACTATAACATTTGAATTCACCATTACCACACCCTCATTCATCTTCCATATCATCTTGTACATTTGATTTCATTTGCTATCCAAGGAGCATACAAAGCATATAATATCAAAGGCCAACCAAGGAATTTGCAACACAAAGGTATAATCAATTATTGTCTTATTTCATCTTATTTGTTTGCTTATCATTCCTTAGGCTAATCTTGAGGTGTACTCTTTGTGTTCTTCCTTTTATTACATTATTAGCTTGTTTTGCATCATTATAATAAGGGTAGAACATTTAAGGGATCACATTTTTGGCACACCCGATGGGACCCACAAATGGGTCATTTTATTTCATGTTTGTTGTTGTTGAAATTATTTGCAGGTCCAAGTTGCAGAGGGGCGAATTGGCCCTGTAGAGGGGCGGACTTGCCCACCCGTGTGTTGCAAAGGGGCGGACCTACCCTGTTGTTTCCACTTTTTCTGACAATTTTACTACAGAGGGGCGAACTTGCCCTGTTGTTTTCATTTTTTCTGACAATTTTACCGCAGAGGGGCAGACCTGCCCTACTGTTTCCACTTTTTTTGACAATTTTACTATAGAGGGGCAAACCTGCCTTGCTGTTTCCCCTTTTTTGACAATTTTATTGCAGAGGAGCAAACCTGCCCTGTTGTTTCCACTTTTTCTGATAATTTTATTGTAGAGGGGCGAACCTACCCTACTAGTTAACTATTTTTAACAATTTTCACTGCAGAGGGGCAGACCTGCCCTACTGGTTAACTATTTTTAGCATTTTTCACTACAGATGGGTGAACCTGCCTCTTGGTTCACTGTTTCTAACAATTTTACTGCATAGAGGTGGACCTGCCCCGTTGTTTCCACTATTTTGACTGTAGAGGGAAAAACCTGCCCTCTTAGTTCACTGTTTCTGATAATTTTTCTGCAAAGGGGTGAACCTATCCTCTTTGTTCACTATTTCTGATAATTTTTTTGTAGAGGGGCGGACCTGCCCTATTGTTTCCACTATTTTGACTACAGAGGGGCGGATTTTCCCTAAACAACATATTTTGGAAGGTAAAAATAGGCATTTTAGCTTCGTTTTTGTTTTAGTTTTTTGTTGTTTTGAAATTCTAACCCCCTAACCTTGCTTGTTTGTGGGCGTAGTTAGATTTCTTGCTAATACTTTGCAGCATATTGTTGTAATTCACAAGGAACGAAGGATAAAACAACTAACATGTGTTTGCAGGGCCATCCATTTATTCAAATTTTAAAGCCTTTCCTTGTTGTTTTCATCTAGGCACATAGTTTAATTAGGGGGAAGCAATATTTACTGTGCGATGTGCCTATTTTTTGTGTTACCCAAAGGGGGCATTAGTTTGTTTTCAGCTTCCCCTTGCACTTCGTGTGAACCTAGGGAGTATTTGAAAATGATTAGTGCCTTCTTTTTAGAGGGACCTACTTGAGGATTTCATCACCTCAAGGGATGATCCCAACCATGCATATCGCTGAGTTATAAAAAAGGGGGAGAGCCAAAGTTGTACCCCAATCTAGTCATGTTATATTTGGCGGAGCATCGAAGCTAGGGTGATACCTAGATAGACGTGAAGAGTTGGTCTGAGCCCTTCAGTATCTCATTGGGGTTCTCGACTCACGCTTGTGATAGATTGTTGTTCACGGTCTGGGCCTCATGTACCAAGAGTATATCGAGGACTCCCTAGAAACCTTATGCATCCTAGATTAAGACCTTTGTTGGCCATACCCTTAACACTAATCATAGGGTTGTGCTTGCTTAAAGTGTCTTTTTTTGTGAGAAACCAGTAAAATTTTGACAAGTCAGCCTCATTATTGTCACTTCAAAGTCCTTGTCATGGTCATTCTCATCCAAACCAAGTCCCTGTTTTCCGCAGAGGGGCGGATTTGCCCTCCTGGTTCACTGTTTTCACTGCAGAGGGGTGAATTTGCCCTCCCGATTCACTGTTTTCACTGCAGAGGGGTGGATTTTCCCTCCTGATTCACTGTTTTGATTGCAGAGGAGCAGATACACCCTCGTGAACAAATAATTTTGCCCCGTTTGACCATTTCAAGTCTTCCTTTGACCATTTGACCATCCCAAACATCCATTTAACCCTTTTAAACATCTTTTTGACCATTTTGAGCCTCCATTTAACCATTCCAAGCATCTATTTGCTTGTTTTCATATTTTGAACAATCGCCCCCCCTATTTCGAACGTCTTGTCATCATATTGAGTGATCATCCCCTCAGTCAAGGAAATCATCCCCTTGTTTCGAGCACCTATTTACTTAATCCAAACATCTATTTCTCTATATTTTTCACAAAAAGACAAACTTGCATACATTCTGTTTCAAGCCATCGTTTCCCCGTTGCGAGTAAATTGTCATACATTCTAAATAACCTTTCATCCCCCTCAATCCTTCGTTTACTTGTTCCGATTAATATTTCATCCATTCCAAGCATACATCTCCTCATTTCAAGAGTTGTTCATCCATTTTGATCAATCGTTTACTCGTTTTGAGCTTTCATCTCCACAACCTAAGAGTCATTTATCCATTCCAATCAATCGTTTACCAATACTAAGTGCTTGTTCATCCACTATGGTCATCTATTTCCCAAATCCAATTATCTAACACCCCATTCCAATCATCTGTCTCATCGTTTTAACAGCCCGTTTGCCTGCTTAGAGAAGTCTAAAAGTAGTGGGGTAGACCTACCCTCTTATGGGGCAGACTTGCCCTACAGAGGGGCAAATTCGCACCTTTGTGCTCTGCAAAGGGGCAAATTTTCCCATTGTGCCCTGCAAAAGGGAAAATCAGCCCCACAGAAGGGAAAATTTGCCCCTCTGTGAGGGCAAATCCACCGCGGAAGGACAAGTTCACCCCTCTATACCAAAAAGTTGTCAAACAATAGATTTAACCTCCAAATCCGATCGGTGGAATTAATCCCATCATATTCTAATCGAAGCTTTGATCCCATCATCTGAATTTGAGTCCATATCTATCATCAAATCATTCATCCCAATCATCTACACTTCGTTTTGAGGGTTTTGATTTTTATGCAGAAACTTTTGGAGGCCATAACTTTTGACTTGGATGTGGGTTTTGGCTGAAATTTTACGGGTGGTTGTGTTATGAGGTGGATTCCCAACCAATCGATGAGTCGGTTGGACCCCGTTTCAACACATTTTCGAGGCCTCGAAGTTTCATCTTGACCCTCAAAATCACAACTTAGTGTTTTTTTTTTCTAGTTTCTGAAAAATCATTTTCGTTAATAACTCAGAATGCATGTCTCAATTTTGGGATTTTAGTTGGCAATTCATCCTATCTTAGTATTGGGTATTGTTTGGGAAAATACTGAACTCTTAAGGGTACGCCTATGAAGTTTCCTAAAATGGCAAAAATCTGACAATTTTTGAAAACTGCCTGAACTTGGTTTCGAATCAATCCTATCATATCCTTCGATCTAATCCGAGCCTTAATCCAATCCTAATATGAGATTTAATCCCATCATCCTAATATGAGCTTTAATCTAATCCTAATATGAGCTTTCATCCAACCCAAATCTGAGATTTAACACGATCCTGCTTCGAGAAGCTATTCACCCATTCCGTGAAGCTATGCACCCATTTCGGCAAATAATTTTCCCATTCTGAGTGTTGTTACCTTGTACAAGGGACCCATTTACCCAAGCCAACCATTCGTCTATCCATTATGAGTATCCATTTGCTTGTTCCGATCAATCGTTCCCTCTTTCTAACCAGCTGTTCACCCATTTCAGCAACCAATTTTCTTGTTTTGAGTGTTGTTCCCTTGTTCAGGGGACTCGTTTACCCAAGCCGACCATCTATCTATCCATTTTGAGTATCCATTTGTGCATTCTGAGCAATCATTCCCTCTATCTAACCAGTTGTTCACCCATTCTATGAAGCTGTTCACCCATTTTGGCAACTGGTTTTCCTATTTTGAGTGTTGTTTCCTTATTCAGGGGACCCATTTACCCAAGCCAACCATCCGTCTATCCATTTTGAGTATCCATTTGCGCGTTCTGAGCAATCGTTCCCTCTTTCTGACCAACTGTTCACCCATTCTGTGAAGCTCTTCACCCATTTCAGCAACCGATATTTCCATTTCGAGTATTGTTCCCTTGTCTGAGGGACCCATTTACCCAAGCCAACCATCCATATGTCCATTTTGATTATCCATTTGCACGTTTCGAGCAAATGTTCCCTCTTTCCGACCAGTTGTTCACCCATTCCGTGAAGTTGTTCACCCATTTTGGCAACCAATTTTCCCATTCTGAGTGTTGTTCCCTTGTTCAGGGGACCCGTTTACTCATCTCAACCATCCGTCCATCCATTCCAAGTATCCATTTGCTCATTCCAAGCAATCATTCCCTCTTTTTGACCAACTGTTCACCCATTTTGTGAAACCGTTCACCCGTTTCAACAACCTATTTTATCATTTCGATTGTCTTCCTCCTGCTTCAGGTATCCATTCACCCATTCTAAGTATCTATCTACCCATTCCAAGTGACGACCATCCATTCATTCGTTCTAAGTATCTGTTTCCCCATTCTAAACATCTACTCTCCCATTCTGGGTATCCATTTCATCATCTTATTTGATCAATCATCTGATCCTATCACATCCCATCATCTGAATCTGAGCTTTAATCCAATATCCTAACTTGAGCTTTATTCCACCTACACCTTCCTCCAATCCATCCTATTTATCATTCCATCATCTAGTCCCCTCCATCTTCTCAATCCATATCCATTTTGTATCCATCATGAATCCTTATCCCCCTCTCGCACAACCAATAATAGTAGTCAAGGGGAATCCTAACTATGTTGATGATGATAACAAAAGTCTCCTTGATCATGAAGAGTGTTATATAGATCCCCTTTATGCTATCATTGCTAGTAAGCTCTCTCCACTCACCTCCCAAAATCCAACTACTCCTTCAAAATATCCCACCATGCCTTCATCCACATCTAATAACAGTCCTTATGCTACCCTTGACAAGGGATATCCAACATCCTCACCATCAACATATTCATCATATCCCCCCTCTTAACCTCCATCCTATCCAACATCCACATCCTCTTACCCTCATCATCATCAACAATCCCAATATCTCTACTTTAATCACCCATCCCTATATTTCCATCCTAATCCAACACTCACACATTCCTATCACAATCCCCCATCTAAATACTCCTCTTATCTTAATCCACCATCTCAATCCCCTTATCCTCATCCATCATCCATATCCTTCTTTGCCAACTCACCATACATGTCTTCCTATGGTGGTCCACCACCTCAATCTTCCTGTTCTAATCCAACATCCACACCTTCCTATCACAATCCCTCATCCCAATACCCTTACATTAATTCCATATATCCCCATTCTAATCCTGCATCCATATCTACCTACTATCACTCACCATCCCAATCTTCCCAATCTAATCCAACATTCGCATCCTCTTACATCACTCCCCCTTTCACCACATTATATCTTAATCCTTCATCTAATCATAACCCACCTAGCCCTCCAACCACTCATAGTGATGACACATAAGTCCCATCCATTCCTTCCACTCCTAGTATCATCAACCCTAATCCTCCATCTCCTCGTAGTCCTCCATCCAATCCCATCCACTCATCTAATCATAATCCTCCATCTAGTCCCATCCACTCATCTAATCATAATCCTCCATCTCCTCCTAGTTCTACATCTAATCCTCATCCACCCATCCACTCATCTAATCCTCATCCACCCATCCACTCATCTAACCTCCAATCCCTAACCCTAATCATCCATCTCCTCCTAGTCCTCCATCCATTTCCATCCCCTCATCTAACCCTAATCCACCAATTCCTAATCCTAATCCTCCATCTCCTCCTAGTCCTCCATCCAATCCCATCCCCACGTCTAATCCCAATCCACCAATCCCTAATCCTAATCCTCCATCCATTCCCATCACTCTACCTAATCCTACATCCCTTCCAAATTTCGCCCAAGGACTCATGATAAAAGAGACACCATGCCCTCCCACTCTATCATGTACTCTCACTAGTGATGAGGCCCTCCTCCATCCTACACCTATCCCTCCCATCACCATTCCTGATACTATCCAAATGGTTGAGCCAGTCAAACCCATTGAATCCATTAAATCCACATCTTCTACTACTAGATCCACCCAATCCATTGAAGACATCCAATCCCCTCCTCCCAGTCCTAATATTCACAAACTTCAATCCCATGATCTTCATGAATCCTCCATCCTCCTCTCTCTCCCAATTGTGGAGTCCCTCCAACACTCTTCCATCATCATACATCCCACACAAGATGAGTCATGCCAAGGGCTTGATCCAAAGCATACAAGCATATCCCCTCCTCCAAATCAAGATCCTTCCATCCCATCTACTCCATCTCAAGAACATAGTCTTCCATCCATTTTATCTCATGATCCATATCCTCAACCAAGTCATGATCCTATCCTCCCATCCACCCCATCTCAATATCACACTATCTCATCCACTCCATCCCATGATCCCCTTTGCATTCATGATCCAATCACTCCATCTCATGAGCCCTTATCATCCACTACCATAAATCTAGATCCTAGCATACTCCCTAATTCCCCTCTTGATCCCTTATCACCTCCTCCTCCCAATTAGGATGTTGCTCTCCCCTCATCTCCATCGCACGATCCTCCATCACTGCCTGCCATTCCAACACCACTTTTTTATCACCTCGATAACATTACATATGTCCATGGTGGTCTTCTTGTGGAAGAAAAACAAAGTATATGCACCACCCATCCTCCTTTACCTAATAACGAACTCGCCTCATGCTTCCAAAAGAATAAGAATCCTACCATAAATCACATGCTACAAAACATGAACTATCAAGGAAAAGGTTTAGGCCTTCATGAGCAAGGTACTTTAGAGCCCATCCAAGTCAAAGAACACCCAGACACACATGGTCTTGGATATATCTCCCAAAACTCACACTCCAAATATGTTGGTACAACCTCCGTACATCCTAAACGATCATCTTCTAAAGGCACAAGAGGTACTTCCCATCGTTCTACCAAGCCATTTGCCACCATCCCCCTTCCTCCATCATATTACCTCAAAACAACTGTCCATCTTCCTCCTTCATCCTCTAAATCCATTTTAGGTCCTTATGTCCCTCCATCCATCATTGCTCATTCTCCATCTACTATGGGTCCTTATATCCCTCCATCAAACCCCACACATCCTCCATATATAAAGTCCCTTTTGGGCTCTCATATCCCAAAATCACCCCCTCCATCTTATCCTACTCATCCTTTCATTCATCCACCACCTATCCCTCATACACAGCATAAAAATCCTGCATTCATAACTCCTAATCAAGATCAACAAAGGCACCCCTCCATGCATGCTATCTTGCATCCTCCATCCACACTTCTTTGTCAAATGCCTACTTCTATCACTCCATCCACGTCCCCTCCATGCATGCTATCTTGCATCCTCCATCCACACTTCTTCGTCAAATGCCTACTTCTATCACTCCATCCACGTCCCCTCCACATCATCCATCTCCCCATACCCATCCCATTGCTACTAAAAGAACTTTGGATGCCAAAGCAAAAATATATAAATCCAAACGTCCACATGAATCTACAGCTCCTCATAAAAGACATGTTGACAAAAAGAAAAATTGAATCCAAAATCCAAATCAATCCAAACGGCCACAAAGGCCCACCAAAACAAGAATCAACACCATGTGGATCCCAAAGAAAAAAGAGGAAATGCCTTCAAATGAAAAATCCATGACGACATCCAAAGTTGCTATTCCCAAAGCTCATAATTCACATCCTCCGTCTCCTAAATCTATTTTGGGTCCTTATGTCCCAAAATTCACTATCCCAACACCTCTAGTCTCACCACATTCTCCATCCATCAACCCTCCTCTCATTTCACATCCACCACATGTGCCAATGTTGGTCTTGAACACCTTCCCCTATCACACATCCACTCCATCATTCCATGCATACACTTTCCAACATCCTATCCACTATCCCCCTATCTCCCCCATCCAATCCTTTGATTCATCCTCTTGCATAATCTATTTCTCCTACTTAGGTTATACTAACATCCGATGGCCACTTTACACATGGGCTCTTATTACCTCATGTGGAACTTGATGCTTGAGTCCTTCATCCATATCCTTATCAACTATCCTCTAAATCCACATATCCATATCCCTATCTTTATCCCTCTTCGTCCACATCCTAGTCCAAAAAATCAAAAAAGAGAAAAAGAGAAAAAACAAAGAAAATGAAAAAAAAATAGTAAAAATAAAATCATTCGTCCAATGGTGAAAACTTGGAAAAAAAGCGCCTTGGATAAGTACCATGATGAAAACTTGGCAAACATACATCATGCGTAAATCCCCCATCTAGTCTCCTTCCATGATTGTGGGAAACATCCACTTACACATTCCTTTCCTCCATCTGCCTATCTTCTGCATCCTATCCATCCTATCCTATTCATCCCAGTCCCTCCATCTTCCTTGTGATCTTGATAAAGATAGGGGCAAACCTATATACATGCTTTAGACACCTCTTGGCATATATTCCCCTTATCCATACACTATCATATTCCTTATCCACCTCTCTCTATCTCCCATTGTCCATGCATCCTATCCACCTCCATCTATCTTTCATTGTCCTTGCATCCTATCTACCTCTATCTATCTTCCATTGCCCATCTCACTCCCTTATCCACCCATCTTGCTATCCTTCTTGCCTCGTCCTGCATGACACGTCTAGAGTGGGGGCATCTCCTTATTTACGATAGAGTCCTTGGAGACATCATCCATCCATCCATCCAAGTAATCCTCTCCATCTCCCCCTCTTGCCCATCCTTACCTCCCCATATATTTATCCATCTAGTAATCCCTGCCATCTACCATATCCTTATCTTCCTATACTCTCATCCACTAGTCCTTTTCCATCTTTTCATCCTTATCCTCCCATCCATTTATCCATCCAATAATCCATTCCATCCTTCCAATTCCTTATCCCTCTATCCACGTATCCTCGCATCTTTCTATCTCCCCATATTTATCCATCCATCCATTTACTTCTATTTTTCCTCCCATCTCATAATTCCTTATCATTGGTATCTAGCTATAAGCTACCCCCCTCTCATCATTCCTATCTTTTTCCCACATCTTTCTCATACCTTCATCGTTCATCTATCCATCTTCTCACCTTCTCAATTCATATTCTAATGATCTGAATACCTATCCCATCCCTGAGCTTCACATCATACATATCTTACACATATCAACCATCGTCCTATCCAATCCTGCAAGTGTATCTTGTCTCATCATATCAGCTCCATCCTTTTATCCATTTATCATGGTCATCTCATCATCCCTTATTTTTTGTTTGTCATTGGTCTTGTTCCGAACTACGTTGCCCCTGTGCTTTCACGTAGGGAAGGTCGAGCATTTGATCTACCCTCGAGGTTCTGTCTTTTGTATGTCTCGTCATCTTCCATCATCTATTTTTGGCCTTATATCGAACTATGTTGCCCCTGCGCTCTCAAGTAGGCAAGGCTAAATCATTTCTTCGGCCCCTAGGTCTTTAGGGTGTGCCGGTCTTGTGTCCCCTAGGTCTTTAGGGTGTGTATGCTTTGTCACCTCGTCATTTTGTCATCTTATCACCTTATGTCTCATTGTCTTATCGTGTTGTAAAGTATGTCCTTATCCTAGTTGGTACTTTCAAAACAAAGGTCTTTAGTCTCATGAGATTCAATCAATTTCAAATATCCTACGTCATGTTGATCAACCAATTTACCCTCCATCTTTGGTCTCAATAGGATGTATCCTTCCTAATAGACCTCATCAATCCCATCCATTCTTTCGATCCTGTGGCGAAGGACGTTTTAATTTTTCTTGTGATATTTTGTTTATCATTTGAGCTACCTATCATCACTTGTCATGGCTGCCATGATCTCTCATATTATGGTGTGTTTTGACTAGTTAACATAGGGGCATATCTTGATTTTTCTTTTGTTTGTTGTCTTTTTGGTTGTCCCACGTAGTACCCACCAGGACCCCTGTGGTCTTGTGTTACGTTAGGACATCCTTTTGTGCTTGTGGTTATCCCAATACCTGGCCCGACCAAAGTCATCATGACTTTGGGGTATTGGGATAGCCTTCTTGTTTGTTGTGTTTGTGTATGCATTAGACACTAATCTGCCTTGGTTCCACATACCATGGTATCTGGTGTCTTATGCTATAGCAAAAATCAGTGCTCCGAAAATGGTAAATTGCATCTTCCATTGAATTGCATCTTTACCTCCATCATCATTCCTTTTAACCATCTCACATCTCCATCCAATCCTAACCCATTCAATCTAACACAAATCACCTAATCACATCCTTTGTCTTGTCCTCAACCTTATTACAAGCCTCGATCCAATCATCCTCATCCTCATCCTCATCTTTGAGATGTACCCTTTCCTATCCTCGTGTTGTTTTGGGATGTATCCTTCCCCCATCAACAACACTTTCATCATCATCATTGGGATGTATCCTTCCTATCCTTTTGTGTTGTCTTGGGACATATCATCCCCTAACGATAACACTCCATCCATCATCAACCCATTTTGGCTTGTAGCTTGACTGGGGCAACATCACCTCTTGTCCTAAAATCCATTTGTGCTTCTCATCATCTCATATCGCTTTTCATCCTCCCTTATCCATCCCTTTGCATCATCTTCCTCATCTCCCCTTTCATCGCCTCATCCATTTCGAGAGCACACTCATTTTCTCTTGAAACCGCATGTCCTCTCGAGGGGGCATCCTCAATCCCTAATCTTCATCTTCACCCCCATCATCTTTCTTCCTAGTCACTACTTTGAATGACTGAGGTATCTTTCCCAATCTAATCATCTTCTTCTAGGTTCCATGTTTTAATATTCTTTGAAATGATGCTTCTTCATAACACCATCTCAAAGAGGGGAAAAATGTAGACTACATTTGGACACATCATTTGTCCAAATTTACCCCTTTTTTGTCTAAATATTCCCTTATCCGCATTAATGAAGTAATATCACTATTATTTAATTAACACCTCTAAAGTTCTTCTAATCCCTAAGGTATTTAGTTAATAATTAAATACCTTATCTCTTTAATCTCCCTTTTTCATCAAATGAATTAAATAAATATGACATTTATTTAATTCCTCACATGTCACATCATTTTCCTTAATTTAAATCCATCCTCTAATTTCTTCATTAGGGATGTGCACATTCCTAATCCTTGATTAGGATATGTCACATCCTCCAACTTTTGCAAGTTGGCCTCTAATCTTCCTGCCTTTCTATTCATCCAAGGCTCCTCTCTTTCCCATGTGAAATTTTAATTCACTTTTATTCCTCTAAAGAATCTTCTCTTCCCCATGCAAGTTCTAGAACCTTTGACTTGTTACATCACTCACATGTGCCAGGGTCTTCTAGAATCTTTGACTTGTCACATCACTCACATGTGGCAAGTTCCCACCTTTTTGGGAACCTTATTTTATCCACTAGATTCTTTCAATTATGTGAATTTTTAATTCACTTTTATTCACACAAGATTCTCCTCTTCCCTATGTGATCATTGAGAGGTCACATCATCATTTTTCCAAGGTACTTGTCCTTCCTCCACATCATGTACCTTTCTTCCACCTCACTCCCACATCATCTCATCCTAAGCCATCTCACATTCCACATGTCAAGATGTGAGGGCTTGTGAGTCCTCAACTCACCAT
This sequence comes from Sequoiadendron giganteum, assembly GCA_007115665.2. Classification (NCBI taxonomy): domain Eukaryota; kingdom Viridiplantae; phylum Streptophyta; class Pinopsida; order Cupressales; family Cupressaceae; genus Sequoiadendron; species Sequoiadendron giganteum. The sequence goes on along the minus strand of CM021105.1, from coordinate 30,995,744 downwards.
AGCCCTCCATCTTGGCCTTGTTGGCTTAATCTCAACCGTTGAATTATCTAGAGAATTTAAATTTTTTTATAAATACCCCCTCTTTCCTCTTATTTTGGGAATCATGTTTGTGTTACCAAACTCTTGCCAATTTGTCATTTGAGCACTTCTTGCCTTCACTATAACATTTGAATTCACCATTACCACACCCTCATTCATCTTCCATATCATCTTGCACATTTGATTTCATTCGCTATCCAAAAAGCATACAAAGCACACAACATCAAGGGCCAACCAAGGAATTTATAGCACAAAGTTATAATCAATTATTTTCTTATTTCATCTTGTTTCCTTGCTTATAATTCCTTAGGTTAATCTTGAGGTGTACTCTTTGTGTTCTTCCTTTTATTGCATTATTAGCTTGTTTTGCATCATTATAATAAGGGTAGAACATTTAAGGGATCACAATTTCATTCCATTAATTAGCACTTATTAATTGTTTAATCTAAACATATTAACATACATATAGTTTTCTATGACGCAATCTTTAAACCTCCTTTAAATGAAGTGTTAGTTTTAGTATTCTAATTTTTTTATTAAATACCATTTTTTAATTTTAATTTGTTTTTTATAACTATTAAATATATTTTAATTAATTATAATCTATTAAATATATTCTAATTAATTATAACTCTAATATTAATTTAATTAAAAAATTATATAATAATAATTATAATTGTAATTTTGATTGTGAGGGCTAAATATTTGGATGATGATTCAAATTGTTTTCTTACGACCAAGTCCCTCCCCAGTGGCTCCAGAATTTGGAATTTTATATGCAACTCTAGGGATCTTAGTTTGGATTATTTAACATGGGAGGTTAAAGATGGGGGGGAGGCTCTGTTTTGGGGAGACTCATGGGAAGGTTATCCTAAATTAGCAGAAAATCCAACTTTAGTTAGAATTAAAGAAAAAGCTAAACAAGTTTGGGGATCAAAGGTTAGATATTATATTGATACTTTGTTGACATCAGAGAGTGGACTCATCAAATGGAAATCTTTTAAGCAACTGGGTTTGTCAGAGCAAGAGGTGGAGACAATGGAAAAAAATTTGTTGGAAAGGAAAATTTGGTAAAGACTAGGTAGGGATAACGTGCGGTGGAATGCTTCGCCTACAGGGGTTTATTCGGTCGAAATTGGTTATTTTATTTTGGCTTCTTCAAGGATTGAGTCTTCCAATATTTCAATCCAATTATGTTGGAATAAGGCTTGCTTTCCTAAAGCTGGAATCTTTACTTGGGCGGTTGCACAAGGTAGAGTTTTAACAAGTGATAGATTTGCTAAGCTGGGCTTTCAGGGGCCATCTAGGTGTTCTTTATATCAGGCAGCTAAAGAGACAGTAGATCATTTATTTTTGAACTGTGAGTATACTTAGGTGATTTTGCAGTGGTTAAGTTTGAAGCTTCGATGGAAAATGACCCTATCGTTCAATTTATTGGAATGGTTAAAGTCGTGGCTATCTTAGAGTAAGAGATCTCTATTTGGAGATTTGTGGGTGTCGAGCCCATTGATTGTTCTATGGGAGGTTTGGAAGGAGAGAAATAGGTGTATCTTTCAAGAAAAGGAGCTTTCAATCCCCAGGTTATAGTGCAAGATTGAGGCATGCATCATAGAACTATTTAATGCAAGAGTGGCAAAATTGAACCCAAAGAAAGGCAATTTCCTGGAATGGGATGCATGTATTTTGAAGAATTGGTTTGGCCTAAGAACTCAAAAATATAGGGATTCAGGAGGGGAAACTTCAACAGAAGATCGAAAGTAAGTAGTATGGCTTCCACCGAAACCAAGTTGGGTAAAATTGAACTTTGATGGGGCTTCCAAGGGCAATCCTGGGCCCTCTGGTGTAGGATGTATAATTAGATATTCTCAAGGAGTGATTTTGGGGAGGTTAGGAAAGTCTCTTTTGGTAGGCACAGACAATGTTGTGGAATTTCAAAGTCTACTTCTGGGTCTGGATTTATGTGTTGAATTGGGGGTGAGCAGAGTAGAAATTGAAGGGGATTCCTCTTTGGTAATTAATGCACTTATAACAAAACAAATTCCAAATTGGAAGTTAGGAGAACTATTGGAAGTTGCCTTGGTAAGGATTGAAAAGTTAGATCAAGTAATGTTTAATCATGTGTTGAGGGAAGGCAATTCAGAGGTAGATTTGTTATCCAACATGGGCATCTCGGGCCCATATTTAGGAGAAATTATTTGAGAAAGTTCAATTTGTAGGCGGCGGGGTGGGCGTCTCTCCATGACAGTAGAGGGAGGTGGCACGAGTTGCCACATTGGTGGTAGGTTGGGGGGTCTCTTGATCCTAGCTAGCGGTTTCGAAGGTAAGGTGGTGAGGGATTTTCTTTTTGACAAGCTGGGAGTACGATGATGGACAACTATGACACTCATTTTTATGAAAAGGTGATGATCATTTTTAATGGGAAGTGAACTCTCTTCTTAGTTAAGACATCTTGCATGTAGGATGGGGTACGATTTATGGAGGTTGGCAACATTTTCATTGTCTAGGTTTATTTATTGCTTTTTGGGCTTTCATTTTGGTATTACGTGTTCTCTGCATCTATGTGGTGATTGTGGTTTTTTCTTCCTTTCTTGTTGAGAGCTTTCGATGTGGAGTTGAATGGTGAAGTCTTCTAAATTTGTTATTAAGGTTTTAGTGGTGAGCCTGGTTCGGTTTGGGGCTAACACCCCCATCTCACTCTGATCGTCGAAGAGGCAAACTTCTTTTAGGGAAGTCACAGACCAAAGAATTAAGCGAATATTGTTGAATTATGAGTCGTTGGTGCTAGTGGTCATGAAAATGGTTTTGGGTTCTGACCATTTGGAAAGTAGAGAGTACAGGGGAGGCAATTTGCATGTCTCTTTCCGGTTCTTATCCTCTCTTTTAAACAATCTAGTGCTGAAGGTGAACAAAAAAAAGCTTAATGGTTAAAATGTTTAGAGAGGATTTGGGTGAAGGTGTGGATGCAATTCTTCATGTGGTGGTTGAAGGTAGAGGATGTTCAAGGCCTTGCGACGTGGAGAGGGTGAGCTCGGAGGACACTGTGAAGATATTCTCGTTACTTTTGGATTTGCAAGGACCTAGTTTGATGTGACATCAAGCGATTGTGGCAGTTGCTGTGGTATTTCTCAAAAATTTATTCGAGCTAATGGCAGTCGACAGTGAGGAGTGGAAGGAAGAATTCAAAGATTTTGCAAGGTTGAATAAATTCTTGTAAGCTTGATGGTGGTTCATTTTTTGGCTTGTAGGTGTTAGTTTCTGGTTTGTCTTAGCTTTTGATAGTCTTGGCTATTTAAATGACATTAAAATGTTTTAGTGGGGATAATTTTGGATGAAGATCTTGGTGGCTCGATTAGGAATTCGGTTGTTTGTTGAAGTTGTCTTTTGGGATGGGTGGATAACATGCTTTCAAATTGCCTTATTACCTGCATGACAGATGTTTGTATTTTAGTTTTAATATTAATAAAATATGACCCTTATGTATCAAAAAAAACTATAATTGTAATTTTATCTTAACTTAATTTTTAAATTATTATTATTTTAAGATTATATGATTTGTGTTTATATAGAAAATTTTAATAACCAAATAAATGTTTAAAAAAACTTAAAAAATCTATTATTCATATAAAGCAACCTTTTAATACCTAAAGTTAAGTTTTTAGTCAATCATATTCATGATAAATATTTTGAAGTTATAATTCTTGCATCTCTACTTTAGAAAAGATAAATATTTCTTGAATAGAAAAAATAATGACTTTTAATTTGAAAAACACATTTATTAATAACTAATTAAGTGTCACTATTGCAATAATATTCGTTTAATGAAAAGTACTAATAAATAAATTTATATTAGTTAAAAAATAAGAAAAATACATGTTTAATGGTGTGAAGTATGACAATATAAAAATTTAAGTTCATTTCTAAAGTTTTTTTTATAATATTTTCTTTTATAATTAATGTTACACCCCATAGTATATTTAACTAGTTAATTTTTGTTGAATACCTCTTATGTTGTTTTGTCCTTGATGCAATCTTATGGTTATCTGACATCTTGATGGCTTGATGGCTATCTTCTCAGTTGGTTCATATTTTGGTTGGCACATTCACTTCATTGGTTTTATTTTTTATTATCTTGGTGGCACTGATCGTTTAACCTCATGTGCAGATTACAAATGGCTGTTGAGGTATTCTGATTATTGGTCATTTTCTTAGGTGATACAATTCTGGTTACCAATGATACAATTCTTGTTACATGCTCTTGATATTTACAAAAGTCTATTTTACTCATCATAAGTCCTTAAGTTTTTCATGACTTTCTAAAGTGGAAAATTTGACCTTGATGTTTATTATTGAATATTGGTTGGCACTTTATTTTGAAGTGCACCTTATATTTCTATCGAGTCTCATCATGGTTATTTATCATGGCTTAAACGTTGACTGTCGGTATAAAGCTTATCGCACTACTGCTGGTAGTTATGCCAGTGATCGCGGTAGTGTGGTGAATGTCGTTAGCGGCATACAGGTCTACTACCACCATACCGCAAGGAGTCAGGATGGTAACCATGGTAACGCAGTGGAATCAGCTAGCGGCAAGCACGACTGTTACTGCTACACCGTGGGCAGTCAGGAAGGTAGCCACGATAACGCGGTGGAAACCGCCAGCGACAAGCCAGACAGTTACCGCTATACTGCACACTGTTAGATGTGTAGCTGCGGTAACGTGGTGGAAACCGCCAACAACAGGAATGATCACTACCACTGTACCTCGAGATGTTAAGTAGCTCACTGCGGTAACGCGGTGGAAATGTCTAGCGGATAGCTTGAAGCTATCGCTGTACCGCAAGTAGTCTGAAGGGTGGCCACGGTTGTGTGGTAAGGGAACAAATGTCATTGATCTACATGCATATTCCAAAGTGTGTTATGTGATTTCAACTGTTTAATGGTTGTCCTCTTGGACTTCAAATGGGATTCATTTTTTGCAAAGGAATTCACTTCGTCTGTTTTGGAAGTTTAGGGCAAAACATTATTACTGTTGCTCGAAGGTTTTGAAACCCTACTGGCTGCCACCATGGATCATTAGACTCAGCCGTTTTCTTTGCTATCCCTGCCATTTTTCTTTTGTTGTATAGTAGATCGGGAGCAGTCAAGAGCCCTGCACAAAAGTTGCTCCACTTGTCATCTTTCAACCACAATATGTATGCACGTTTTTTGGGAGTTTGGGAGGCCATTTTTGCTCCTCTACAGGACTGGTAATCATTCATTGACAACAACATTAGTTTGTCAGGTACTCTTCTTTTGATTGGTTTGCAGATCCGTTATTGGTCAAGCAAAATGAAAGACATTTTTGTTCTTCTCATGAAAATTCTAGAACAACACTCATTTTTGAGGGCTATCATGTCAGTTATTTTAAGGATCTGGGTTGTCTGGTTATGGGTAATGATAATTCCATCAAATCTTTGTATATGGTTATCTGGGTCCATGGATAACATTTCCTATGAAGCTTATTTGTTAGATCTCTTGGGTATATGCATTCTTCATTACTTCATTTGGCTAAAAATACTTATGATGCATTGCTGGTTCAGTCAAGGAAAATGGTTATCATTTCAATTTTAAATGATGTGATCTCACTATTTTTGTTTAAGCACTGCATGCGCATGCTTCTGGTGAAGACATGCTAAGTCACTCTTCTATTCTTGGTCATTGTTGTCCTATCCTCAACAAAAAGAAAGAATCTCTCCTTTGTGAACACTATAACATCAAATCTGACCTGACAGTTATTATGTAACCTCAAATACAACCTTGCAATAACCTTCTGGTATGTGTTTTTTTTCGAGTAACAATTGTAATACTTCCAAAGTGTAATGATGTTCTTTTTGAAAAAGGCAAAACCAGTGAACTTAGGGTTCAATTATGTTAGAATATCAAGAATGAAAAACAAGGGTAGTATCATAGAGAGCTCTGGAAGTCTATTCTGTACTTGTGATGCTGAAAGTTGAAAAAACATAGGGTGTATTCAGATGGTTAGTTTTCTATATGGAAAAACATTGAAAATTAAACAGTGAAAAAGAAAGAAAGGATGTATGATTGAAAAAAGTTTGATGAAACTGTATTGTAGCTGTGTTAAGATTTTCCTCAAGCTGTCTTAAGGCTGGACAATGGGTGGAACACTAAAAATTCACTTTTAACTTTTGAATGTTTTACACATTGTCCGTCAAGAGGCACTTGACAAAAATCAAGTGAAACAGAGAGATCCTCTGTACTATTGTATGTTCTATTAAAATCAGGAAAGGGGTTGGTGCTCCTTGAGATAGGTGTCTCTAAATAAAGGGGTTGGTGCTCCTTGAGTCGGTGCTTAGAAATCAACCTTTGAGGCTTTGTCAAAATAAATTATAGAAATGAAAGCCTGAAAAAGGCAGTAGTTTCAAGAATGGTTTTTCTACCCCAGGAGGGTTTTCCACTCGACATATCTTGTGTCTCTGTGACTCTTTTGTTTCAGTACTTTACTGATTTAAAATCCAATGTTACATTACTCATTTTCAGTTTATATGATTGCATTCGATTATATGAATGACACTATCATTGAAAAATGAGAATATATGTATGGCTCTTTTCAGTTTCAGTTTAAATTATTTAAGAAGTTATAAACACTGATTCACCCCCTCCTCTCAGTGTATTTTCACTCCAACAATTGGTATCAGAGCCTAGGGTCCTCTGATAGGTCTTTCCAACCTAGGATTGATTCTAGACTTGGAGCCTATTCAAAATGTCTCAAGCTCATGAAGGTACTTCCATGACCAGAGCTCCATTATTTGATGGAACTGATTATGTTTTCTGGAAAATTAGAATGGAGACCTATTTAACCTCAATAGACCTTGATGTCTAGAGCATAATATTGACTGGGTACACTGTACCAGCTACTTTGCCAACTACTTCTGATGAAAATAAGAGATATGAAACTAATGCTAGAGCAAAGCATGCTCTTCTATGTGCTCTAACTAAAGATGTCTTCATCAAAGTCATGCACTGCAGTTCTGCTAGAGAAATTTGGACTAAACTTGAAACCATCTATCAAGGAAACGAAAAGGTAAAATAGTCCAAAGTCCTCACTTTAAAACATCAGTTTGAAGAATTGAAAATGAGGGACGATGAAAAAGTAGCTGACTATTTTCTAAGAGTTGATGAAATAGTAAATGCTATGAAGGGTCTGGGAGAAGAAGTCAAGGAGTTTGACATTGTGACCAAGGTCATCAGAACCTTGCCAACAAAATTTGAAGCTAAGGTAGCTACTCTAGAAGAGAAAAAACATTTTACCCAGCTTACCCTTGACAGTTTACAAGGCACTTTGACTGCCTATGAAATGAGGATCAGTAAAAACAACACCTCTACAAAAGAAGCAACATTTAATGCTGAAAGGAAAGAAAGAGATGAGCTCTCTAAATTAAATTTTTTTGATTCTAAAGAATCCCATTTTTTAAGGAAACTCAAAAAGGGTTCTGGAAAGTATAAGGGAAAAATTCCCTTCAAATGCTTTAACTGTGGCAAGATAGGTCACTTTGCTGCAAAGTGTCCCTATGGTGGCACAAACAGTGATAATGAGAAATCTGAAAAGTTGGCCAAGAAAAAGGCCTACAGACCCAAACAAAAATTTAACTTCAAAAAGAAGAAAATATTGTTCAGCAAAAACGAAACAGATTCTGAATCTAATGACTCTCTAGATGAAGAAGATGAAAATCTCTTCATGGCTGAAATCGTTTAGCAAGATGAAAAAAACAACAATGATGCTAAAGAAGGTGAAGTGGACTATGAAGGAGAATTGAAGTGTGCTCTAAAAGAGCTGAGAAAACTTAAGAAACAGTTGTTTGCTCAAGAACAGAATGTTGTTCAAGATAACTCGCAAGAGCAACTCACTAATCTTGAGATAATTTCTCTAAAAACTCAACTTGAAGAATCCAATAGAGTTGAAGATTTCCTTCGAGTTGACATAAGTCTTAAAGACCAAGAGATTCATAAACTTGAACATGAGATTGTAGATCTCAGGAAGAATATCGAAAAGTATGAAAGCACTCTTAAATTGAATGACATGCTTAGCAAACAGAAATTAAACAAAGACAAAACTGGCATTGGCTTTGTTAAAGGTGAATGCTCAAATGACAGTGATTAGAAAAATACTGTTGCAGGAAACAAATAGCCTGAACACAAACATTCTGGGTTTGTCAAGGATCACATTCATCCTTTTAGGAGCAACAGAAAGGTTTACAACTCCTACCCTCTCTTTTATGGGTACTATTACTTCTGCAATAAATTTGGTCACAAAGTAAATTCTTGCAGATTTGTAAATGCTAGAACTCCTAGATTTGGCTTTAGGCAGAATCATGTTTTTGCAAGACAGATTAGATGTTTTACTTGCAAATCATTGGGTCATTCAACAAAGCAATGCAATGCTGATCAGCAAATTAAAAAGCTGAAAACCATAAAAGTTTGGAAACCCAAAGCAGTCAACAACATTGAACAGACTATGCTTGTTCAAACTGATTTTCACTCTAAGAAGAAGGACCTATGGGTCCTGGACAGTGGTTGTTCAAACCACATGACCGGTGACAAATAAAATTTTACAAATCTAGAAGACTATGTTGGCGGATATGTAAAATTCAGAGACAACTCTAGAATTCAAATCAGAGGAAGAGGTTCTCTATTACTGAATGAAGACACTCCAATCTCAAATGTTTATTATGTAGAAGGATTAAAACATAACCTTCTGAGTGTTAGTCAAATTTGTGACAGTGGCTATCAAGTTCTATTCACTTCACAAGGATGTGAAATCAAAAACCAGTCAGGTAAAGCTGTTGCTGCTAGAAGGAGGACTAAAGGAAATGTCTACAACTTACTAGAAACCTCTGGAAATGAGAATAATCACAGTATATGCTTAATGGGTTAGGTTGAAGAAAGTTGGCTGTGGCACAAGAGACTAGGCCACATTAATTTTGACAATATGGTAAGAATCAACAAAAATAAAAATGTAAGAGGTCTGCCCCCTCTTAGAAACTTGACAAAGCTGTTTGTAAAGAGTGTCTAAAAGGAAAGCAAACCAAGGTAAGCTTTAAGTCCAAGGAACATTTTTCTACAAAGCCTCTGCAAATTGTTCATATTGACTTATATGGTCCTACAAGGACTAGATCCATAAATGGTGAGAAATACTTCATGCTTTTTGTTGATGACTACTCTCGTATGGTATGGGTTACTTTTCTCAAGAGTAAATTAGAAGCTTTTGAACACTTTAAAGTTTTTAGAAAACTTGTAGAAAGAGAAAAAGACTTAAAACTGAAGTGTTTAAGATCTGAAAAAGGTGATGAATTAACCTCACAAGAATTTATAGACTACTATGACAAACATGGCATAAAAAGATAGTATGCTACTGCTAGAACATCCCTGCAAAATGGGGTAGTTGAGCAAAAGAACAGGACTGTCAAAGAAATGGCAAGAACCATGCTAAATCAAGCAAATCTGGAAAATATGTACTAGAAAGAAGTTGTTCATACAACTGTTTAAATTTTGAATAGAGTGTAGATTAGAGTGAAATCAAGTTTCACTCCATATGAATTATGGTATGGAAAATCTTCCCAAATTAAATACTTCAGAATATTTGGCTGTAAGTGTTTTATTAAAAGAGATGATGAAAACTTAGGCAGTTTCCAGTCTAAAACTGATGAAGGTATCTTTTTAGGATACTCTACACACAACAGAGCCTATAAATGCTTTAACAATAGGCTAAACAAAATTGTTGAATCTATCAATGTTAAATTTGATGAAAATCCTCTGTTAGATGTTGAACCTATGCAGGATGATGAAAGGATGAATTTGAGCTTGATATAATCACTGAGAGCTTTGAAACTGGAAAGCCTAAACCAAAACCAACAAGCCCTAAATTTGCTGAAGCATAACCTGAAGATGCTGAAATCAACTCAGAAAAATGTGAACCCAAAGTTACTTCAAAATCTCTTGCTAGAAATCATCCTAAGGATCTGATTATAGGAGATAGATCTACAGGAGTTCAAACAAGAAATTTTTTTGTTAACTATGATGAAAAATCTCACATAGCTGAGCTTACTGCATTTTTTTTAATCACCCAGTTTGAGCCTAAATTTTTTGATGATGCTCTAACTGATGAATGTTGGCTTAATGCAATGCAAGAAGAAATTGATCAAATTGAGAAAAATCAAACTTGGGATCTAGTCCCAAGACCAGATGACGAAAATGTGATAGGTGGCAAGTGGATCTTTAGAAACAAACATGATGAAAATGGTCAGGTTGTTCGCAAAAAGGCCAGATATGTCCGCAAAGGATATCCTCAGCAAGAAGGTATTGATTTCGGTGAAACTTTTGCTCCTGTTGCTAGGTTTGAATCCATTAGAATTTTCTTGGCATATTGTGTTTTCAAAAATTTCACTATATATCAGATGGATGTAAAGACTGCCTTTTTAAATGGATACTTAGAAGAAGAAGTTTACATAGAGCAGCCTGAAGGGTTTATATGTAAAAACAAACCAAATCATGTCTATAGGCTGAAAAAGGTTCAATATGGCCTAAAACAAGCTCCTAGAGCTTGGTACTCTAGATTGGACAGTCATTTATTGTCAAAAGGGTTCATTAGAGGAGGAGTTGACAACAATCTATATGTTAAAATTGAAGGATCTGATATTCTTGTTTTTGAAATTTATGTTGATGACACCATTTTTGGTTGCAACAATGTTGCCTTGAGCAAAAAATTCTCACAAATCATGGAATCTGAATTCAAAATGTCAATGTTGGGAGAACTGTCATTTTTCTTAGGTCTCCAGATTTCACAACTTGACTCTGGCATCTTTCTATCTCAAGCAAGGTATGCAAAAGAAATGTTAAAAAGGTTTAAAATAGATGAAAGTCATCCAGTAAGCACCCCAATGGCTAATGGTTGTAAACTAAGCAAAGTTGATGACTCCCCTGTAGTAAACTCAACTAATTATAGGTCAATGATAGGCAACCTATTGTATTTAATAGCCTCAAGACCTGACATAATGCAAGTTGTTTCCATGGTTGCTCATTTTCAATCTGCTCCTAAAGAATCTCACATCAATGTTGTGAGAAGAATTCTTAAGTATGTACAAGGAACAATTGATTATGGACTCTAGTATCCCAAAAGCAATGACTTCTCTTTAATAACTTATACCGATTTTGACTGGGCAGGATGTCTAGATGACAGGAAAAGCACCAATGGTATTGCTTTCTTCCTTGGTGATCGTTTAGTGGCTTGGCACAACAAAAAACAAGAATCTGTGTCACTCTCTACTGCTGAAGCAAAATATATAGCTGCCACTTCTTGCTGCACTCAGGTAATTTGGATGTGATAGACATTATCAGATATGGGTATTGAAATCCCAAAACCTATTACTATTATGTGTGACAATACTAGTGCAATAAACATCTCAAAAAATCCAATTATGCACTCTTGAACTGAGCACATAGCTATAAAATTCTATTTTCTTCGCGAAAAGGTGTTGGCCAATGTGGTATCTATACAATATGTCCCTACACAAGAACAGGTTGTTGACATTTTTACAAAACCGTTGGCTAAAGATGTCTTTGAGAGACTTCGGTCTCGATTTGGAGTGGTCTCTCAATCTTTGTTATCTTAATTAGTCTATCTTGGTTATAGGGGGAGTTGGTTAGCTCTTCCTACAACTTATACTTTGCTGCTCAAAGGTTCTTTATGCAATTTGATGGCATGTCACAGTTGATTCTGGATTATCTTTGTTTGGTCTCCCTTTATCCTTGTGTCAAAAAGGGGGAGAATTTTGAGCATCTGGTTACAGTTCATTATCTTTGGTTTGGATGCTCAGTTTTTCCATCAAGGACAAAGGGGGAGTTTGTTGAATCCCTCTTATGTTGTTTTGTCCTTGATGTCATCTTATGGTTATCTGGCATCTTGATGGCTTGATAGCTATCTTCTCAGCTGGTTCATATTTTGGTTGGCACATTCACTTCATTGGTTTTATTTTTTATTATCTTGGTGGCACTGATCATTTAACCTCATGTGTAGATTACAAATGGTTGTTGAGGTATTCTGATTATTGGTCATTTTCTCAGGTGATACAATTCTGGTTACAAGTGATACAATTCTTGTTACATGCTCTTGATATTTACAAAAGTCTATTTTACTCATCACAAGTCCTTAAGTTTTTCATGACTTCCTAAAGTGGGAAATTTGACCTTGATGTTTATTATTGAATATTGGTTGGCACTTTATTTTGAAGTGCACCTTATATTTCTATTGGGTCTCATCATGGTTATTTATCATGGCTTAAATGTTGACTATCGGTATAAAGCTTACCGCACTACCACTGGCAGTTATGCCAGTGACTGCGGTAGTGCGGTGAATGTCGTTAGCGGCATACAGGTCTGCTACCGCCATACCGCAAGGAGTCAGGATGGTAACTGCGGTAACGCGGTGGAAGCAGCTAGTGGCAAGCACGACTGTTACCGCTACACTGTTGGTAGTCAGGAAGGTAGCCACGTTAACGCGGTGGAAACCGCCAATGACAAGCCAGACAGTTATCGCTATACCGCAGACAGTCAGATGTGTAGCTGCGGTAACGCGGTGGAAACCGCCAGTGACAGGAATGATCACTACTGCTGTACCTCGAGCTGTTAAGTAGCTCACCATGGTAACGCGGTGGAAATGTCTAGCGGTTAGCTTGAAGCTACCATTGTACCGTGAGTAGTCCGAAGGGTGGCCACGATTGTGCAGTAAGGGAACAAATGTCATTGATCTACACACAGATTCCAAAGTGTGTTATGCGATTTCGACTATTTAATGGTTGTCCTCTTGGACTTCAAATGGGATTCATTTTTTGCAAAGGAATTCGCTTCGTATGTTTTGGAAGTTTAGGGAAAAACATTATTACTATTGCTCGAAGGGTTTGAAACCCTATTGGCCGCCACCATGGATCGTTGGACTCAGCCATTTTCTTTGCTATCCCTGCCATTTTTGTTGTTGTTGTACAACAGATCGGGAGCAGTCAGAAGCCCTGCACAAAAGTCGCTCCACTTGTCTTCTTTCAACCACAATGTGTATGCACGTTTTTTGGGAGTTTGGGAGGCTGTTTTTGCTCCTCTACAGGATTGGTAATCATTCATTGACAACAACATTAGTTTGCTAGGTACTCTTCTTTTTATCGGTTTGTAGATCCGTTATTGGTCAAGCAAAATGAAAAACATTTTTGTTCTTCTCATGAAAATTCTGGAACAACACTCATTTTAAGGATCTGGGTTGTCTGGTTATGGGTAATAATTCCATGGAATCTTTGCATATGGTTATCCGGGTCCATGGATAACGTTTCTTGTGAAGCTTATTTGTAAGATCTCCTTGGGTATATGCATTCTTCATTACTTCATGTGGCTAAAAATACTTATGATGCATTGCTGGTTCAGTCAAGGAAAATGGTTATCATTTCAGTTTTAAATGATGTGATCTCACTGTTTTTGTTTAAGCACTGCATGTGTAGGCTTCTGGTGAAGACATGCTAAGTCACTCTTCTATTCTTGGTCATTGCTGTCCTATCCTCAACAGAAAGAAAGAATCTCTCCTTTGTGAATATTGTAACATCAGATCTGACCTGACATTTATTATGTAACCTCAAATACAACCTTGCAATAACCTTTTGGTATGCGTTTTTTTTCGAGTAACAGTTGTAATACTTCCAAAGTGTAATGATGTTCTTTTTGAAAAAGGAAAAACCAATGAACTTAGGTTTCAATTATGTCAGAATATCAAGAATGAAAAACAGGGGTATTGTCATAGAGAGCTCTAGAAGTCTATTATGTACTTGTGATGTTGAAAGTTTAAAAAACATAGGGTGTATTCAGATGGTTAGTTTTCTGTATGGAAAAACATTGAAAATTAAACAGTGAAAAAGAAAGAAAGGATGTATGATTGAAAACAGTTTGATGAAACTGTATTGTAACTATGTTAAGATTTTCCTGAAGCTGTCTTAAGGCTTGACAATGGGTGGAACACTGAAAAGTCACTTTTAACTTTTGAATGTTTTACACATTGTCCGTCAAGAGGCACTTGACAAAAATCAAATGAAACAGAGAGATCCTCTGTACTATTGTATGTTCTATTAAAATCAGGAAAGGGGTTGGTGCTCCTTGAGATAGGTGTCTCTAAATAGAAGGGTTGGTGCTCCTTGAGTCAGTGCTCAGAAATCAACCTTTGAGGCTTTGTCAAAATAAATTATAGAAATGAAAGCCTGAAAAAGGCAGCAGGTTCAGGAGTGGTTTTTCTACCCCAGGAGGGTTTTCCACTCGGCATATCTTGTGTGTCTCTGTGAATCTTTTGTTTCAGTACTTTACTGCTTTAAAATGCAATGTTACATTACTCATTTTCAGTTTATATGATTGCATTCGATTATATGAATGACACTATCATTGAAAAATGAGAATATATGTATGGCTCTTTTCAGTTTCAGTTTAAATTATTTAAGAAGTTATAAACACTGATTCATCCCCCCCCTCTCAGTGTATTTTCACTCCAACACTTTTACCTAGCTATATGAAATACTTGCATATGTGTGTGTTTGTTACTTTTATGGAAATAAATGTGATTGTACTTTGTTTTATGAATCATTGGAAATATAAGGAATAAATAGTTTATTCAAATTGATATTATATATGTGTCTTAATGTTGACTATTGAATATATATATTGCAAGTGATTGTTTTGTGATCAATTAACTACCTTTGCAAATGTGACAAGTTGGTTGCAGGTGTAGGTTCACGACTTTAGAAGGGACGAGAAGTATCACTCAAGAGAAAGATTTTGGTCTAAAAACCCTTAAGGGAGTCTAAACTAAGCTTTCACACACTCACTGATAGAATAGTCAAGTCAATAGTTTCAGGTAAATGTATGATACCTTGAATTGATTGTTAGGAAATGTTTTGTTGTTTATGAGGTCATGCTTGAAATAAGATCTCGAGTTTCTTTGTATTTTTTAGTACTTCTTTAAAAGAACAATCGATGAGATATATCCATAAGATGTATATATACATACTATATACACATGTTCATGATGAACTCATACACACGAGTAATCACACACATAAGTATACGTAGATAGATGTATCTACGCATGCTTATGGGCGAGTTACCCATATGCATGCGAACATCGAATGGATAAAGTGACATGTATATATATTTAGTATATATATGTCAATCGATATTATTGCTTTGTATTTGAAGGTAATGTTATATGAATATGTATATGTATATATACTGATATACGTATATGTATTGATGTGAAAGCAACATCCATACAAGTAGATTAATATATATATATATATATATATATATATGTATATATGTATACATGTGTGATATTAGTTTGAATATTAAATGGATATAAGTTTATACATTTGAATATCGAATGAAGTATATCGATAATCATATGAGTTGATATATAATAACATGTTAAGTTATTATGTGTCGCGCCAGCGCCGCCGGTCACGTTAAAAAGTTTACTTGGGGCACTGCAATTTATAGGGGGTCGTGCTACCCGATTCCTGCAATCTAATACTTAAAAAAAAAAAAACATGTTAAGTTATTTATATATATATGTAAAATGGAATATATGTAATGCATATATGTATATATATATATATATTATTGTTATTGTTAATATATTCTAAATGAAATTGATAAAGCGTTTATAAATAAAGCATTAATCTTATTGTAAACCAAGCACATACTATGTAAACCATAGTATATAATGTATTTCAATAATGAATGGTGCAGCATTAAAGCATGCATATATGCAACGCTATTGACATTTATAAAGATTTATCTTGCTTGCAAATAGAACACAATAAGGAAGGCACGTGGGAATATATGAGACTTGGTCAATGAGTATTGAAAGCTATTTGTAAAACATTTAAAAGCTTTGACTAAGTCATAATCTGCAAAACACCAAAAGCACATAAATAGGTTAATGTGGTGCTAAACTATGAATATCTACTTTACATTAGAATTCTATTTTGTGAGACATATACATCAATAGAAACCAAAGTAAATGGGAGAATAAGTCATGTGAATGTTGATAGGATTAGAGTCGACCTGTTTAATATTTTACCTTGCATATCTGAAATGTACTCTTGTTGTCTTTAAAAGAAACGATTTGTTGTCTTAATTAGCTAAGTATTATGTTTAAAATCTACCATCTTTTGTTTGCCAAGCTAAGTCGAACCATGCAAATTGAGAAGTGTCGATACATCCACCATGTTTCTAGCCTTTGGAAGATGATTTTTGTGTGTATATAGAGGCATTCTTCACCTCAAAGGGATGCATAATTTGCACTTTGCTATTATTTTTCTGAGAGCTGCTATACTTTTCTTGAGTTTTGTGAGAGAGTTTAAGAGTGAATTTCAAGAGTTTTATTGTGAGAATTTGTGAGGGAGTTTGGGGAACTGTAGAAGTTATTTGTTGCCAAGTAGCAAGCTGATTTGAGAAGGCTAGGATTGGAAACCAACTAGGTCAATTGGAGCTTTATACTTATAGGCATGTTGAATCTTACTCTTTTATGTTTGTTCAATTTTGAATTGATCATATTTTTCTTGTTTGTTGTTTGGAAAAGTAATAAGCTTTTAGGGAAAGATTGTTTTCAGCATTTGAGAATAGATAGTCATTTGTTGATATAAATTGGAATTCTCTATTGTTTGAATTGAATGTACATACTCCATATTAAGGAATGGGTGAAAATATAGTTATATATATAGTATTGAGATCTTCAATTGAGTGAAGTCGATGTAACTTAAGCTAGTTCAAATTGGTAGGTTATGGAAACACATGTTTAACCTAGTAGAAGAGTCATAGATTGCTTGGTGTATATAAGTTGTTCTTGGGATTATAGATTATCCAATGGAGGGAATTGCCTATGCATAGAGTATAATTGGTCCTAACAAATTGAGTTAGAATGGTGGATGAGTGTGTGACGTACATTCTGAAACAGGGGTGATGAATACTTTGGCCAAACTGGTGTAATTCACCATTGGTTACACTATTAGTTCATTGTGTTACCTTACTCATTCATGCTAGTCTAAGATTGTCATACACATAGAACATAGATGTGTCGTATGGTAAAGTTCTAGCTATGCAGGACACAACACTAACTCAGTATAGGCTAGTATTATGTGGTTCTAGACTAAAGCTCTTCATCGAAGGGTAGGGTCATCTTACCATATGTGGTAGATAAGTGAGGGACCACAATTAGTCTATGGATGGTGGAAAAGTGCTTGAGTGATGATTCTCCTCCCAGTCGACAAACCATGATTTGAAAGGGGATTTCTTAGATCAATTGTATTTCTAGTGCCAATGGAGCTCAAATGAGCTATGTATGTAACTTGTATCTATTTCTTGAAAGATGGAAAATGTATTTTGTATTTGGATTATGAAATAATTTCTTTGGAAATATTTTATTAAATTGTTGAATGAAATAAGAGAGATATTTTATTGCTATCATATGTGCATTTTATCTTGTTTTGAAAAGAAAAGAAATTACTACTATGTACTTAGCCATTAGATTAAATTCACTTGTGGTAAAATATAGGAAAATTACTTTGTAGAATAAGGGGCATGTTCATGTAGTATCAAAGCTACTATGTTTAGCTTTGGAACCTATGTGCTCGCTATGTTTTCCCTTCCAACATTATGTGAATATTGATGTTTGGTAAAATTCTTTTGTCAGGATGGTGCATTGCAGGTTAATTGCAAGAAGGTCAGTAATCAGGAATGAGCGTTACCTAAAGGCCAAGAAGGAAAAGGAAGCCCTTGTCCATACTATAGAAGGAACTAACTATGAAAATGCCATCTGGATGATCCCACAATATTGGTTTACAATTTTTGGGCAAACTAGACACCGAACTAATTTTTTTTAACTAAATCTTCAATTTTGAGCTTCTATAATGGCTAAACCGTGAGGAATTTGAAGATGATGAAAACTAGTGATTTGTGAAGTTTTGTCTATAGATTCTAAATATATTTTTTTCAATTTTTTTGGAATTAGATTGAACTTATTTTTCCATCTGCTTCAAAAATTAGTATTTTTTTTTTAAAACAACATTTTTAAGAAGTCATGCTCACTATATACAACATAATTGTTTTTGTATGAAGGATAAAATTCTTATTTTTTCAAATTTAGATTTGTAACTATGATATCTAGCACTTTCATTTGGTTTTATAGTGTTTTATTGAATATTTTCTCCTTAATCAAGTTTCGAAGTCAAACCAATTACAATTCAGACATAGGCAAACCGTATACAACATAAATTTTTCTGTATGTATTGAAATTCATTTTTTTTATTGGATCAAGGACATCAATACCTAGCACACACATATTTTTTAGAATTTTATTTTGATAATCTGCTATTTTTCCACATGTGCAAAATAAGGAGCTTGATTTTTGATGAAAAACCTATGTTTAATCAAACTAAGAAAACAAATACATAATAAAACCAACACATATTAAAATTATATCTGTTGGATAGCTAATTTTGAGGACTACCATCATCTAGTTGGGTCTGTGAAGTCTCCTCCATTTTCATCCTCAACTTGAGCTTCGAAGGGCAAAATTTTTGAGTTTTTTGGTGCCAAGAGGGGAGAATGGGGGAAAAGGGGGGTTCGCTCAAACCAGGGTTCATTTGAACCCCCTTTTCATAAGCATTTTTTTTGCTTATTTTTTAAGAAAATGTGAGACTCGACATTAAATGGGTTCACTCGAAGGGGGGTTCTATCAAACTCTATTTGGGTTTGCTCAAACTGGAAGTCTGTTTGAACCCACAAAAACCAATTTTTTTTGCATGGGGTCATTTTTTTGAAACTTTTCCTTCCTCACTCAAATTGTAAACCACTTTTGTGGCTTCACCCATCTGGCTAAGTGATACTAAGACAATCAGTCATGCTCTATCATGAATTAGCCAAGAAAAGAGAAGGGTGAGGAATGATGCCAATTTCAACTATCTACCTCATGTCTCTCTGAAAAAGTCAGAGTCACTAACAATTTCCAGGGATATGCCCTCAAAATGTAGCATCAATCTAGCTATGTTGTTTAGAGATCCTCATGTTTTACCCATGGTTGAGATAATTGAACTATAGCCTCAAGTGGTGATTCAAAAGGTTATGTACCTTTTAATTATGTATCAAAAGAAAAATTAGAGGGATATTATCCTTTTTGGGGGGTAAAAGCACAAACCTGTGTCACACTTTATAAAGGAATCAACCAATAGCAAAAAAAATTCTGAACTTCGGCCATATAAAAGTAGTCTTTATGTTTTGAATTTCAAAATGGTGTAAACTAAGGAAATGTAGAAATTTTGATGAAGATTATTCCTGTAATTTTATAAATTAAAAAAAAAATCATTTTCATTATTTTTTTTCAATTTAAGGACAAATTTTGGAATCCTGAAAATTTCAAAAAATAGTGACTTCACAGGCCGTCAAGAAACAAAGTGAAAAAACTTTATTTTTCTCTAATTTTTTTTTTCCCAAATAGGTAACTTAAATATCTACTACATGGAAAAAAAAATATTCAAATTTTGATGTATATTTTGCTCATAATAACATTTTAAAGTCAAACATGTTAGAATTTGATAGTTTTCACGGGTCGTCAACTATTTTCAATTTTTTTAATCATTTTCCAAAAAAAAATTATACCCTTTTGAAGAAGACTCTCTCCTCTACTGCACCATATAAGTTTTAAAAAAATTAATATGTTTTACTATATTTTTTTAAATTTCTAATCAACATTTTTTTCATTTTAACAACCTACTTTCATTATTTTAAAAATAACATAAATTAAAACTAATCAAAATATTAGAAAAATTATATAGTTGGATTCACCACTTTGAGCTCTACAAAAGGGTATTTTTTTTTTGTAGAATAATAATTCTAAGAGGAGAAATACTCTGCCAAAGTTGAATGTTTCAAAAAAGTTTGAAAAAGGGTGAGTTGGCTGCCATGTAGGATGCCATGTAGGCATGTTTGGTCGAGTAGATTTCGACCGAAATTGTTTCGGCCGAAACCTACTCGGTCGATATCCTATTGGCTGAAAACTTTTCGGCCTAAAGCCACTCAACCGAAAAGTGTCTGTATAAAATATATTTTATTTTTGTTTAGATTTTTCAACTCAAGTAAATTCAATAAAATATATTTCGACCAAAGAAGATTGATTTCGACTAAGGAAAGCTTATTTTGACAAAATAAGGTTTATTTCAACAAGTTATAAGATTTATTCCGACAAAAGAAGGTTTATTCTAACAAAAGAAGGTTTATTTCGACAAAAGAAAACATATTTAAACAATATGAGAGCTATATTTGAAAGTACATTGATCTTGAGCTTATTTAATTGATTATGTTTTTTATTTTCATTAATGCATTTGAAATTTGTTTTCACTATTTATATTCTTAGATTTCATTATTATTGATCACCAATTAGATATGTTATTCCATTGTTTTTTTAAGTGTTAGGTATTTATACAATATTAATAGTACATGTTTCATTGAAAGCTCATGTGTGTACAAATTTGTATGCAGGTGAATTCAAATTTGAGTGCAATTTGTGATGGTGTGTAAAAGGAATAGATCAAGGAAATATGATCGAATACAAATACGACAAAGGAAGAGAAGAGTGGGTGAAGGAATATCTCATGAAGAACAACCCATGGAAAATATCAATGATGAAGGTGACGTATAGGTACAAGAACAAACTGAACCTAATAATAATTTTTTTTGGATAATGGTATGGAAAATTTGATGGAGATGGATGAGGATTCTCTTTTCAATAATATTTCATTTGAAGATATGTTATCTGAAAGCACATTAAAATTACACTTGAAAAGAATATGGGATGATTTTTTTGAAGAAAAATCTCTAATTGGAAGAGCATAATTAGTTGCAAAGTTATTTAGATGAAAAGAAATGACTCCTGTTTTGGAGTTGTTAGGGGTTGATAATAGGAAAAAGTTATCAGACTTAAAACACACAATTTTTGAAAACTTGCAAGAAGCATTAAAATGTATTGAAAAAAGAGAGTTGATCTAGTGATTTAAGTGTTGCACGTAGAGCGTTGATGACTGTAATTTATAGTAAGAAATTATCACATAGAAGACAAGTTCAATCAATTTCTCAATTACTAAAATTTTTCTAGGAGAACTGTTCAAAGGTATATTGAAAAGATAAATAAAATAGAAAAATTGAGAAAAATTGGGTAAATATTTGTAGGGTTCCTCGAAAAGATAGAATTTCAGAAGATGTAAAGAAACATATGGTTGAATATTGGACTGCTCACTCTCGTGTTTCATCCAATAGAAGGGATACTATACAAATAATAAGTGACTATGGTACAAAAATTTATCATCCAAAACATTTTATAGATACAACACAAAGTGAACTTTTTGAAGAATTCAAGCAAGATTTTTCAAATGTGAAGATTTGTCAAAGGATGTTTGAGACACTACGACCATCATTTGTACGTATAAATAAAGTACTCAAAATTTGTTGTTGTCGAAATCATGTTGAATTTGATTTACATCTACAATCATATAGAAAAGCTATGGAAAAAATTGATCAAAATTTAGCCATCCTTGGAAGTACAACACAATTTGTGAAGTCTCTTGTATGCAAAAAATCAGAAGATTCAGAAGAATTCAATGTTCAGTGTATGAAAAATGTATGTATTGATTGTGGAGATTTGAAAATTCTTTTAATGTTGACAATAATGAAATGCAAGTTGTTTGGAAGAGATTTGAATACGAGACATACTTAATGAAGTCAGGAGTTGAGGCCAAAAAAATTGTTCTCAAAGAGAGTGGATTGCCTTACAATGAATTCATGAGTAAATTTCGCAATATTATATATCCACATATCCAACATTGTCATGGTGCAAGATGGAAAGCTAAACAATTTTGTGATTCAAAGAATTGCTTTCCACCAGGTTGTATTCTCTCTATTGTAGATTTCTTTGAGAACTATACATTTAGTCCTCAAATTGAGATTCAAAGTCAATATTATCATTCAAAGCAAGTTGCAATCTTTGTGCAAGTTTTCTATAGGCATGCCAAATTAGAGGTCGAGATGGAATACAAAGTAGAAAAGATGATCGAATTATCGTCAAAGAGGTTCACTTTTATATCAGTGATGATACAAATCATGATAGAAGCTATGTAGCTCATTGTTTCAAAATGTTTTTTGAAGACCTAAGATGATGTGGCATAAATCAAGAACAACACTGGATATGGTCTAATGGATGTGCTGGTAAGTGTACATTATTTTAAAAAAATTTTGTTTATTTATATTTACTTTTAATTTTGAGACTTAAATCAAGTCTAATTGCAAGAACTGTATATATATAATTACTTTTTTGACTTGAGCTAATTTGATTTTAGTGTAATTATTTGTAACTTCATGCAGGACAATTTAAGTCTTCAAAAGATTTTGTTTGGTTAAGCCATCAACATGCTAGACACAACACCAATTTTTTGTGGAATTTTTATGAGAGTGGACATGGAAAAGGAGAGAACGATGGAGAAGGAGCACGTGTGAAGCATGCACTTCGTCAACATGAACTTGCTGGTAACTTTCACCATATATATATATATATGGAACATGTAGATATATTTTTGAAAAGATTATCTATATATATTTAAATTAAATTAAAAATTATTTTAAATTCCTTGAAAGTAATATGTGACAAATTGTGCCAACACATGTGTACTTGTAGGTAATGCCATACAGAATGCAAATGAAATTGTTGAATGGTGTAAAAGTCATTTTTATGCTCGCAACTCAACATACAACACACGCTATTTTTGGGAAGTTACGGGTACATCTAGTCAAAATTTGTTAAAAAATTGAATTTCAAAGTTCAAGTGGACATGATTTTCAATTGAATTTTCAAATTTGAATTTACAGATATTGATCGATCAAATCCTTATAATTGTTAAGCAATTCATGGTATTAGAAGTCTACATCAAATCATGACAATGAGAAGTAGTAAGCCTTATGTAATTAATGTGAGAGAAAAATCATGTTTTTGTGTTGATTGCATTGAGAACAATGCAAATAGTGTTCAATGTGAGAATATTAGAGATGGGTATGTTTCACAATGGGAAATGAAACAATTAATATCAATGCCTCCTTTTGTTGAATATGACAATGTCGATGTCTACGATCCTCTATATTCAGCTGATTACGAACGTGTATCTAATTTAGTTGTTACAGGTATGAAAATTGATCTTAATTTAGTTAAATTTGATTTAAATATATTCCATGTATAAGTAAGTTTTAAGTGCATGTGTTTAATTTAGTTAAAATTGATTAAAAATATATGGTGTGTGTACAAGAGATATTTTCACTGTTGTTGCAGATCTCGACAATGCGGAAGGTGTAGATTACTATCTACTAAGATGTACGCAACCAAAAATAAAATTGGTGGAATTGATGACAAATGGTGATGGACAAGAGTATCCCATTGGATCAATTGTTATTGAAGGCACATATTATCAACAAATAAAGACAAATAAAAATGGTATTTATTTTCTTGATTATATGCTAGGACAAAAGGCTCTACATTATATTCACCTAGTTATAGCAACAAAAATAAATTTAGAAACTTTACCTAAAAAAGGGCATGCCAAACAAAAGTGGAGGTTGCCTATTGAAGATCATGAATTTTTTTTAGAGATAATTAAAGATAGTGAGGATCTAGATTTTATGTACCAGGAGCTTTAAGTTGTCTTTTGGATATGCACATGTGTACATACTCAAACATTTTATAGATCGAGCTAGATCTATATATATATTTATAAATTGATTGGACATGTGGCATGATTTAGAATGGGTTTTTTCAAAGGCTTGGTCATAAATATTCCATGTGGTGTTCTTAATTTATTTCAAGAATATTTTTTAAGTTCACTTGAATCTTCGATTTCATTTGTTGAATCTTAGATCATGTACACTTGTACATATGTATATAATATGCAATTCCTAAATTAAAAAGTTCACATTTTGCCTAGAAATTACTTTAAATCATGTATATTCCTTGATTGTATAGATTTATGTTTGACATGGAATGACCTTAAACTTGTTCACCTTCAAATTTTTGAACTAATATGACCTTACTTGTTCACCTTCAAATTTTCAAGATCATCCATTTTCATATCCTAATATATGTCACATCTTAGAAAATTAGTATTTTCATCCTAAGCATCCTCCTTCATCCTAATCATTCATTAAAGATTGCATGTTCTAGAATAATCACCATTCTAATCCTAATCATGTTCATGTATAATCATGAACTCATACAGTTTTCTCTAAATGCGATATGTCGACATACCTTACAATCAAAATAAATTCATTTTTACACACTCTTAAAGTTTGTGATCTATATTGATTGGTTATAATTTCCCCTTCCTCAGGGGTATATTTGTACACACTTTAAAGGTTGTGATAAATCGGACTGGTTATCTTAATAGGATATATAAACCAATCCATGATAATGTATACTTAAATATATACCTTATTAAGCTTTTATAATATATTTGATAAGTTCCCTTGTATAATTTAATTTTAGCTTTTTTAATATTTGATCTGAAAAAAATTGTAAAAGGGTAGAGAAAGTTGGTTTTATGAGTTGGGGCTCATAGTTCTAAGGTATGCATGTATGAGATGGTTCCAATTAAATAGTGATGGTGTACCATGTGTTTTAGTTAGCAATAGGAAATTATGCAGGCAGCTATAAAGAAAAGGTTGTGTCTAATCAAATGTGAAAATTCATATAGTTCAAATTATATTGATCACACAATGATGCACATAACTCCAACAAAGTAGATTCTAGAGTATGGTGTTGCATATTGGTACAACTACTAGAAAATGGTGCTAGGACACTACCTTAATGTTAGAAATAATAGAAAAGGTATAGTGTAGATTTTTCACTAGATATTTTAAAATATTTTTTATGGTTTCATCTAGATTCATTTTTCATCCACCTCACTAGCCCTTATAGTTGTTGGTCCTTTATAATGATAATTAATCAAAATTATTCTTTCATGGTTAGTATCTTGTTTCCTATGCCTATTCCCCTTCCCCGCTCTATTATTTGGTTCTACCTTGAATGTGCTATTTTCAATCCATTGTTAATATTTTATAGTAACACTTGAACTCATCCTAGGACCTGTAGAGATGTCTTTTCTTATCAAATCTTTCTTTTCATTAGATCCCCCCTAATCTAAAGTTCCATTGGCAGTGTGGTGAACATTTCTGCATCCCAACACTTTGAGGTTCTATTGATCATGAATGATATCTAGATTGGATGGTTTGTGGGAGCCCATAGAGATAATATAGTTTTATGAGCATAAAGCCTTTCCATTTGATAGTTTTATCTTATTCATTTAATTGATTTACCTATTTTTTACCCCTCTCTTAAATTACAAGTTCAATGCTTGTGTAGGAAGGATTTGGACTGCAACATGTAGGAATTATTTTTATCCTAACAATGGTTTTTAGAAGATCTAGTATTATTTGTATAAAGGTTGTTGCTATTTTTAGATGAAGTATAGTGATACAAGTATAGTAAAATTTATTTTTTATGATTTATTTTATTTAGTTTTGAATCTCTATAAAATATTTGCTCATTCCAGACTATTATGATGTAAGCTAGAGAACATTCAAAATTAATAAAAATTAAATAGTGACCTAGATTCCATTTTTAGGAAAGTGTCTAAAGTTTGTAATATGGTATTTATATAGCTATAAGATCATTTTGATCTAAATATTTGATGTTGCAAATTCTATTAGTTCAATCAATTTTAAATTATTATCTACTTGAAAAATATTGGGTGATTTCTCTTTGGGTAGATTTTCATATTTTCATTAGCTCTAGATAAGATTGTTAGGCCTATTTTACTAAAGTGTTATTTTTTGGATTTTGAATAAAGGATATTTTTTTTGAGTAATGGATGCTTATTTTATTTAAAATAGATATGCATGTTCTATTATAATTGATTATAAGATATCCATTACTAACATCTATATCCATTCTAGATTGGTTTTATCAAACCAAAACTAACTTTTAGAAGATGATAACAAATTACAAGGAAATAGATTATGTACTAGAGACAACGAGCTTAACCCTTGTATAACATATAATTTCTTTGTATTCAGTGAATAGACTATTATGATGGATAGTTATCTAATGAAAACATTTTTATGAAATTAATCATATTAAATATTTTGCCAAGAGTTTCTTACATGTCTTTTTAAATTTTGATTAGTTTAATTTAGAGTGTGGTATATGATAATTTGTCTATTTTTGTATTATAGTTCCAATATATTGAGGTGTTTATAAGTTAATTCTAAGAAAGTGCAATGGAAGTTGATTATGCATGGTTGTTTGATATGATTAGCTAGAGATTGCACCATACAACTATATATATCATGATAATTGAATACAAAGTGTGTAAATCATAGTTATACATGATCTAACTTAGTCAAGTTTAAGTAGGTAACTTGTCAATATAGATGTGTGTAACAAGTGTGAACAAACCATAATTTAAATTTAAATTTAAACCTGTACAAACTTGCTAAATAAATAAAACCATAATAATTTTCATGATGTAAATAGATGTTTAACAAGTGTTTGAAAACCATAATAATGCACGATAACAAATATATGAACAAACCATTAAAAATGTGTGAATGTGATCTATAAATCATAACAAGTGTATACATATATACCATAAAACATAAACATGTATAGATAATGTGATGTATGTATAAATCATAAAAAGTATTTGGACAACATAATAATCTGATCTCAAAGAGAGGGATATCTACTGTGAATAGAATCATTAGATCTATGACTCGATCTCTCCCTTGATACATGGGCTAATCCCTCTCTTGATCCAAGATGTGTGGATCCATGTCCCAGTCCAAGCTCTCTAGATGCGTGTCCTGAGCCTCGTCCCAAAACCTGCATGTGTTCAAGTACGTGCACATGAAATTATCTAAACTTGTATGTACATACAAACTTTCAACGTGTTCAAACTTACAAATCGAGTAAAATTAAATTTTAAATTATATAAAATTATTTAAATGTACCTCAGGTATGTATTGCATGGGACCACCATCATGTGTGGATCTCTCGATCCAAGCTCTCTGGATCTATGCCCTAAGCCCTGCATGTGTTCAAGTATGTGCACACACATGAACTTTTAAAATTTAATTTAATTTAAGTGTGTGTACAGTATATGTATATATGTAATTTTTTTTATAAATGTACCTCATTTGTGTGCTACATGGGATCGCCATCATGCGCCAAATTTCCAAACTCTGACAAATCACCATATTGCTTAAATTTTTTTAAGTACACGTGTCAATTTCAATCAGGAGTTAAATATGTTAAACATCTATTATACGTATTTTTTTAGAACATAATTAAATGTATATATATGGATTATTCAAGTAGCTATTGTGCCTAATTGATGGCTCTACCAATGTCACTAAGCTCATTAGAATGCAAGGACGTCGCAGGGGGATGTTGTACAGTTTTTGCACACATGCCCCACTAAAAGTGGGGACCCTCTTTTTCGCTTTTTGGTGTTTTGGCCCTTCTTTTATGGGGTTTTTTGCTTGCTTGGGTTTATTCTTTAATGTCTATCTTGGCAATTGGAGTGGAAATTTTTTGAAATCTATTGAAAATCTGAGGTTCTGGCTTTATTTTGGTCTTTTGCCCTGCTTTCAGGAAAATCCGCTTAGGCCGAATTCTCCCGGTTTCCTCCCAGTGTCCGAAATCACTATCTTTTGCCTAGTTTTTGGGAAAATTCGTATGATCCGAATTTCATCGAAATCCGTTTCCTTGTCGAATTCCTGAAGTTTTTGTGGCCGCAGTTGTCTTGTCAAATGCATTAATGGCATTTGTGCGGAGGTCTTGGGGCTTTGATATATTGATTCTTTGGGAAGTAATTGATCATTTGAGTTTGTGCATTTGCTATCATTTGGGCTTGTGTCTTGGAGTTCTTGGTGTTTTGCTGGATATCTAGATTTTGAAGCCATTTGGACTATGCGTTTGAATTTCTCGTACTTGGATTGTATCCGGTTTACATCGAACGGTTATTTGTTGGGTTCATCAATCACAACCTTTGCACTTCCATGGTATGTAAATGTGCCCTTTTCTCTATTAATTGCTTTCCTTCGTTTGCTTGGGGAGTCCTTCGTAGTTTCCTGGTTCTTTTGGGTGCGCATCATAATTGGGCGTCTTGGGGTTTTCCATTGGGGTATCACCCGTTTTGGTTGATTCAATGTTTATGCTTGGTCTAGTGTTACTTCTTATTTTGGGCATTGGCTTGCTGTAATTTTAAACTTTCCATTTTGATGTGAGCAAGTCGTCTATGCTTTCATGGCGGACATTTAGGGTTCTTAACCTAGGGCATGGCCAATTCTCCTCAAATTGTTGAGAAATGTGTCATTAGTTCATGTTTTATTCATTAGAGGCCTAGGTTAGGTTGGTTTCAAGGTTCTGGCCTAGATCCGGAGTGATTTGAATCAATTTGGTGAAAGTGGAGAGGATGTAGACAGGTTCGGGTTTTCGAGGTCCTTGCGGAATTCCGCCTCCCCCAGATTTCTCTGACTTTTTTATCTCTTCTTCCTTTATTGCTTTCCACTAGATTTCATTTGGTTTGCCAAAATCCGTTCCATCCGAATTTTCCTGAATTGTTCGTGTCTCTTTGTTTTTCCCGAATTAGTTATAACTATTGTTGATTTCACCAGAATCCGTCTTTGGCGGATTCTTCCGGGTTTTTTCTGGGAAACGTTGAATTTGATGGTTATGGATCTTTGGTTTATTAGGAAATGATTTGATTGATTTTAAGAGCTTATGCTAAGTGTTTATAATGGTTTTCCTTGTTTAATTAGTGATTTTGAATGATATTATGGGATTTTGTATGTTTTGTTCGCTGGAATCCGCCTGGTCCGGATTTTCTCGAAAATTCGTCCTAGTGCAAAATTCGTGAGGGGGGCTAAATCTCGAACTTTGAGGTAATGACCTTCCACACTTATTGCTTATTATGGATCTAATTATAGGTTACCTTTATGTTTTTGCAGGTAGGATCATGGTAGAATGTTGTTGGTCGAGGCAAGGGGAAGGCAACCGATCTAGGTGCAAAGGCTTCTGCCATCTCAAATGTAGAAAAGGTTAAGTTGGATATAAAGAGTAGAATTCTTGAGAGTAAGTTGAGCTCGATTTGGTCAGGGGTCACAGATACAAATGTAGGCATGTGGGACTATGAGGAATTCAAGGCTGAGATGTCAGCACCCAACCCTCCTCTATTGGCAAGAAGAATGGTGGAGTCCGGGTTGGCTCATGTGGCAGGTTTCCCTTCTACAGTGCAGTGCTACAAGTTGGTGCTTGAGTGTGCCAGAAATTATGATAGTGGGACACAGAGAATAATCGGTCCCCAGGGAAGGATTCTTGCTGGTTTCAGTCCTGTGGCCATTGCTGCAACCTTTGACATGCCTAATAGGTCCCATGTGGTGGGCTTTGACATAGAGGTTGCCAGAAAGTATTATGAGGAGAACATTGTCAAATCTCAATAGGTGATAAACTCTTGGCTAGAGAAGCCTAAATCTCATTTCTCTAAGTTGCGTAAGCAACTATTCAGGCTGAAGTTCAAGAGGGAGTACTGCAATGCCATCACCCTTCTCAGCAGGCTGGTAAGATTGAATAGTGCAGGCGTTTTCGAAACCTGGATGTTCAATGTGATTGCCAGAATGGAGCAGGGAATTGACTATCATTGGGCAGGTGTTATCAATAGTGTGATCCATCATCAGTTGTGTAATGTCTTGCAGACCAAGACCTTCACTATGACCTCTTACCTAGTGTATTCATTGGCTAGACTTCATCCATACAAAGGGTTGAGCACTAGGGGTATTTTTGGGTAGGATGCTATCTATGAAGTATATCCACAGTTGCATTTGACTGGTGGAAGCTACCGGAGGTCGAACAATGCCTTCACAATGTACATTACTAGACTGCTCCAAGGTGCAGAGCATGTGAGGATCTTAGATAAGGAAAAAGAGTTGATAAGGAGATATGGAGCTTGGTTTATCCAGTTCCCAACCTTCTCATATATCAGAATTGATGGTTTTCAGTGGGCTCCCTACAGACTCCCTAGATATCCTACAGATCATATTGTATTGCTGGAAGTCATTAGACAAATGTGTGACTTTGACAATTTTGTGAAGGGAGAGATGCATACGACAGGTTTTGGGAATGATTTCCCCCTAAAGATTGGAATGAATGAAGTGTGTCCTTCTATTCAGTCTGCTCATGTTGCCAAGGAGGAGATGAACACTTTGGGCTCTCTTTCCATTCCAAGAGAGCAAGGTTTGATATTACTGGCGAAGCCCAAAAGAAGGCCAATAGGGATTATAGCCATAAGGCTCACATTGAAGACTATTGGATTAATCTTGTTGATGAGTTCAAGGTGAGAAAGAAGAGATTTTCCAAGTTGCCAATGGATTTGGTGAGATTGTACAATGTAAAGGTCATCTCAGACTAGGTAGAGGAAGATGGAAATGTGATCCAGGGTCATGTTTATGAGGCAGTGAAGGATAAACTAGTGGGGGAAGTTGACTAGTTAGAGGAAGAAAAGACTAATTTAGATCAGGTTATGGCCTTAGTGATCAAATATACCAAGATGTGGTTGAAGCACAAAATATTGGAGTTAGAGAGCGAGGGTGTTCCATGCACCTATGAACTGATGGGAGACTTAGAGTCTCATTCTGATTTCGAGGCTTCACTTGAACCAGATCCAAAAGGTAAAGAGAAGGTGGATTCTCCTTTTAGAATCCAAGTAAGGGAGGTTCAGGCTGAGAGGGTTGCAGAGGAAGGCAAACAAAGGAGACCTGTTGCCAAGAAGAGGAAGCATGCCTCTAGGAAAGAAGTTGAGAAGAACTAGGAGGAAGAGGAGGTTGAAATTATTCATGCATTGATGAAGAGGAGAAGAGTCACAAGGACATGACAGAAGGTAGAGGAAGCCCCTATGATTGACAAGGAAATTGAGCCACTAGTGGTAGAGGTGGAGAGTTCAGGGGAAAAGACACAGATCTACATGAGGAGATCAAGGACTCCTTCCCCAAGGGATATTGCAACACAAGAGAATGTTTCAGTGAGTATCCCTGTTGTTGAACAAGTAAGTCCCTCCATTCCTCAAGATGCTGGTAGCGTACGGGGAGAACCAAAGAAAGATGAAAGTCTTAAGGATTTGAGCGAGGAAGAGTTCCAAGAAGGAGACCTCTTTAAGGCAGAGGCAAAAATTGATAGGGTAGTTCAATCTCCCTTGGTGGCATATGCAGAATCTCCTGCAAAAGAACAAGTAGAAAGGTCTCCTCAAAAGGAGGAAGAGATACCAGCTAAGGCCCCTTCACCAGTGCATATGGTTGTGGAAGAGTAGGTACAACAGGAAGATAACCCAACTGGGGATGTTCCTAAAAGTCCAAGTGTTGAGAAAGAAGTAACTACTGATCAACAAGAGAAGGAACAAGATAAGGTAGACACAGTGCCTACTGGGTCTACTATTCCAGATTGGCTTGAGAGGGAATTAAAGAGAAAAATGGTAATAGTGGAGGATGCTCCTCCTAATTGGGATACCCTCATGGATAATGTGGAGAAAGAGAAGACAAGGAAGAAAGCAAGGGTTGTATCCCATATTGAAAGGGATGGATGAGGTAACCGGGTGGCCCATATTGCTACCCCTGCTCCGAACAAGGATAGAGACAATGTGACTGCCCAGGACTATAATGTGCAGACTGTTGATTTGGGACATGCTACCATAGAGTAGGATATTGATGAGTATGAGGGCTCCAGTGCAGTGATTATGGGGAGATTGAAAAGGGTAGCACAAACTAGGTATGAACTGGAGAAGGAGAATGAGAAAGTAAGGAAATAACTGCAGGAGTTGATGAAACCCTTGCAAGCTATTGGCTCCTCCTCCTCCTCTAATGCAAGTTTCCTACCCCAGGAAACAATGTCTGAGTTAGAAAAGATGAAGGGCACCTCGCATGTTGTAGTTACCTGGTTGTAGGGTGTCCAAGCTAAAGAAGATGATGCCATTAAAGGAATATTGACAATTGGAGGTGATGCACTGAGATCGATAGATTGGTTGAAGGCTTCATTGGAAAAAGATGATGTGGATACCAACCTCCTGCTACAGAAAACTACAACAATCATGGGGTTTACTGAAGACAAATTGCTATAGTGCAAGATTCTTCCTTTTCCAAGAGTTTTCGAACCTTGGGAATGGTTTGAAATCCTACAAATGAGGCAAAGGGCCTTGAAAAAGATCCACAAACAAGCAAAGTAGATTAAGGATGCTCTGACTAGCATTCATGATAGGTGCATTTCATTCTTTGAGGTCATGACTGGAAGGAAGAAGTTTGCTCCAAAACATCTCAATTTGGAACAACTTAGAAAATGGTAGAGGGATATTTATTCTCTAGTCAGTGAAGGGTCAGTTACTGAACATCAGTTGGATGATGCTGCAACTTATATTGCAGTCATTGACAAGTATTTGACCAACAAGGCCAATTGGATGGTACAGTTAGGCAGGCAAGAGAATATATCAAGTCTCTTGAGAGAAAGGTTAGGGTTTTGTCTGTGCCACCTGTTGCTGAGCTGGATAGGGTCTTGTTGGCTGTACATGGTGAAGAAGATAAAGCTAAGGACAAGGATGTGGAGTAACTATATAGGGTTACATTGGTATTTGTTCTTCCCATTAGTTCACATGTATTGGGCCGACCCTCTGGAATCTTGGCGGTTTTGGATGAAATTGGTGCCACTGGCACATTTCATATGTTCGAATATCTTTTAGGCCGACCTCATATAGGTCATGTTTTTATTGTAAATCATAAATTGGGCCGACCTATCTTTTTGAGTCTCTATAAAAGGTTGGCATGTTACCTCATTTGGAGATATAGAGAAAAAATATAGATAGATAGGCATATAGTAGAGTTGAGATAGTATTCGATATTAGAGCAGATTAGGGTTTATTTGCAAGCAAGTATTGTAACAAAAAACCGGAATTGTTGCTACTTTGGATGATTCAATATAAGGAAGATATTGTGTTTGGTATCTATCTTGTGGAGTTCATCTAGCATGGTCCTTGTTCTTCTATCTTTAAAATTTCTTATGAGTTCATAATTAATTTGTTTGGTGATGCTTAGGGTTTCATTTTTGGAATGTTTGCAGTGATCTCTAGTCCATACTTTTCACAGTTAGCTGATTGTTAGCTGCTTTGCAAAGTTAGCCTGGACTTATATTTGTGCTTAGTTCAATTATGAAGGTTTATTCACCTCAATTGCAATAGGATTGATTGAATGAATGTTTATGATTTGAAAATCTTTAAATACCTTAGAAGATTGCACTATCTCTGTGGAATTGCAGATTCATCTGGGTCAAGCAGAAAATAGTTTATGAGAGATCGGTCCATTTTAAGCATTTTATCCTTTGGAATTTTCAATCTTAGGGTTAGAAGTAGTTTTAAGATTATCTCTGAAACCTTTATCTTTTGTTGTTTCTTTATTATCATGGTTCCAATTAAGTTTCAAAGTATCAATTCATTGTTTATATCTGATAAGATTCGAAATCCAATATTGCTCGTAGTAAGGTCCCATTGTGATTACCAACATTTTCACATTTATCACTGAGTTGTTTCACTGCATTGTCAAGATCTTACATTAGAGACCTTGGGGTTATCTCTTTTCCCATAGAGATTTACCTTTCAAGAGAGATAGGATATCATATTCTGTCTGAGTTGTTGCTGTGCAAAAAACACCATCAACAGAGGATTTGTAGCACGTACAGTATCAGTGCCAAAAAGAAGTTGAGTATATGCACCATGGACAACATCAGGTGTCGTAGTAACCTAAGAAACATGATCCATAATATGCTGATGACTTGGAATAACTAAAGGATTGATAGAAACATGATGTGCATGGGATCCTATAGGCTGCTCTAGAATATCCCCTGGAGTTTCCACCCTGTGGCTCGAATGTGTACTAGGATATCGCTCTCTAATAAATTATTGTACACGATCGAGAGAGATCCCATGGTCCTCGTTGATGACCCAATATGATGCTAGTAAATCTAAAACTAAGACTCTACACACATTACGCAAATCGTGTGGTTCATATGCTTGATATCTGAAGGAGTAGGTAGATCGGCAAAAATAAATGGATCATAAGACACTGATATAGCCTCTATGGGAGGAAGGCTGATTCACGGGTGTAATACGTATCTACCAACTCGATCAGATGACATCTAATCAATCTGTGTCATAATAGAGGCAATGTTATCAATAATATGGGATCGAGTAGAGCATGTTGTTGAATCCCCTATTGCTGCCAATTCCACATGTATTGGTAAAACCAGAAGGTTTGGGCCAACTAATGCCCTCTTATCCACAAGCGGTGGAAAACCTGGACATCTAAACTGTGGTTTGTCAGAAAAATGAACTCTACCTTTGCTAGCATGCTCAAGATGAGATGTGTAGTCCACATTTATCTATAAATGAAATTATGCATGCTCACAAAATGTCCTGGCAGCTCATCATTGTGAGGCCATCTATGATATGTTGCCAACCATCTAGGGTATATGAATGGCGCAACAAGAGGATCTACACACCTCGTAACAACATAGCCTCTAATTCTATTTTGTCCTCTATAATGAGGGAACATGGTTAACACATTTTCAGCTTGAACTAATTTGGCAACTTCTCTATAATTCATTGTGCCAGTGACACTCCTAGCAAGAGACAAATAAAATTGCTCAATGTTGATCTCATCATAAGGGTTGAATGATTGAATTGTCCTAATAATTCGATGAATCTCATCTCTAATAGTGACTAATCTATCTCGATTAGCCAAATTAGGGGAGTTGTGAATTGTTTGCTCTAAACATTTTAGAGCATTGTTTAATCTAACAATACTATCTCGATATAAATTTGATCTATTTTGCGTCTCTTGATTAGAATGAGGGGAATGGTGAGATCCCTCATCAGTCATGATATATATCTCTGTAAATGTTTAAATCTAGAGATCTACATATCATTAAAACAAAATATACATGAACAACACATACATTAAACTTGAATTTAAATCAAATTTCAAAACTAAAACAACTATATATAAATTTAAAGTACAATATTTTTAATAGATCTATGTACATATGTGTGTACATGTATAAAAGTTTTATTTAACTAGCTTCAAGTTCACCCTTTATAATTAAAATCATTTAAAAATTCTATGTGATCCCATTAAAGATAGACAGGGAATTTTTTTTATAAATTTCTACCATCAATTCATTCTAGATAAAAAACATAAAATTAACCATTAATTATATTTAAGAATCTCACATCAGCAATCAAGTAAATGTATATGTATGTGTGTATGTACATGTGTATGTGTGTATGTATGTGTATATATGTGTACATGCATGTATGTATGCATATATATATATGTAACATACATGTGCATACATGTGTATGTATGTATGTGTATATGTGTATGCATGCATGCACACGTGTATGTATACATGTATATGTGTATATGTGCATGTGTGCATGTGTGTATATGCATATTCATGTGTATGTGTGTATGTACACATATGTACATACATACATATGTACATGTATATATACATACATGTACACAACATGTACATGACATATGTATATATATATGTGTCTATATATGTATATACTTGAATTTATGTATGCATAAATATATATATGTACATGCACACGTACATAGATATTTATATGTATACATACTCAAGTACATACATACATACACATGTATGAACATATGTGCATGTACATACATGTACATGTACATACATACATATGTATGTACACATATACATACATGTACATGTACATACATACATATGTATGTACACATATACATACATACATACATAAATACACATATATGCAAATTATACACATATATGTATACATACACACATACACATATACACATATACAAATATGCGCACATGCACATATACACATATACATGTAAACATACACACATGCACATGTATGTACATATATATATATATATATATGCATACATGTACATGCATACACACATACATGTATGTACATACACATATATACATACATACATGTAATGTGTACATACATACACACATACAATTATATACACATGTACATATATATACATGTACATACATACATACACACATACATGCATATGTATATATGCATATGTATACATGCATACACACAGATGTACACATGTATATAATACAAACATACATGTACATGTACACACATACGTGCAAATGCACATGCATATATGTGCATGTACATGTACACACATACACATATATGTATACATACATGTACGTGCATGGACAATGAATTATAAATTTGGGGTTTTCAATTTTGGGTTTATAGATCTACAATGAAGAATCTAGAAAAACCATGCATTAAATGAAGCAAATTCAGTTTCTTGTTTAATTTGATCTTCTCCAATAAGGTTTCAGAAGGTACCTAGATCAATTTGGCTTGTTGTTGCATTGAGGTTTCCAAATGAAACAATATGAATTTGTTGAATCTAAATGAAGTGAATTCAGTTGCTTGTTTGCATTGAGGTTTCAAAATGAAATAATATGAATTTGATGAATCTAAATGAAGAAAATTCAGTTGCTTTTTTAATTTGATCTTCTCTAATAAGGTTTGGGTCAGAAGGTACCTATCAATTTGGCTTGTTGTTTCATAGAGGTTTCCAAATGAAACAATATGAATTTGATGAAGAAATGTTCAACAAATTCAGTTGCTTGTTTAATTTGATCTTCTCCAATAAGGTTTGGGTCAAAAAGTACCTATCAATTTGGCTTGTTGTTGCATTGAAGTTTCAAAATGAAACAATATGAATTTGATGAATCTAAATGAAGCAAATTCAGTTGCTTGTTAAATTTGATCTTCTCTAAAATAAATATGGTTTAAACTCAAGTGTGTGGAATTTGAGAGTAAATGACATGTAATGTAAATCAACAAATAGTTACTATTGCTGATCAATCATCTTTTTTAGATGGATTTTAATATATTTCTATTCTCAAAGATAAATTTGATCTAGAATAAAGTATGTCTACTTGAAGTGTTTTTAAAGTTGTCTACACCATTAAATCAAATTAATGGGTTTGACTAAGGAGAAATCCTTTGCACATTAAGCTCCCATAATATTTTTTGATATCATCTAGTTTCACATATTTTATGTTTCATATACTTGAGGTAGATGGAGTTTTGAAGATCAGTGATATAGATTCAATCTACAAAAAAGGGTCAATACACAAATTAGATGTTAAAATTTTGTAGTTTTGGAGATCATTTTTGCAAGTGTAGAAATGATGGATAGCAACAAATCTAGTGAATTTATTAGTCCAATGGTAATCATTTGATAGTGCACATGTATGTTATGTGGCTGCTAGTGAAGTTTTGTAAATGTCAAATTTTTAGGGAACTTTTAAGGGAACCACTTTCTTTGGTTTAGTGGGAGTTCTTCATAGGGGTTTTCTCTTTTCTCTGCTATATTTGGTTACCTTGAAATTTCTTTATTTGTGTAGTTCATACAAAGGATTCAATTCAAGGGTTCTTATTTTAAGCCGTGTTCACAATTCGCAACATCTAGTTGTGATGATTTGTTGGGGGATTGGGTTCCACCTTATTGAGGGTGGGGCTCCTTTTTTGTAATGTATTGTTGAACCTAACCTCAAGACCTCTACTAAGGTTGATTTTCCCTCATATTATATGCCTATTCTATGAGATATGAGGCTTGTTTTGGCTATGCCTTCTATCCAAGATGGGTTTGTTAGGAAGGGTTGTGTGAATCCTCCTTCCTTAGTGGTTGATAATGGTTCTAACTATATGGTTGATAAGGATCTTGATAATTTGAAGAACTCTCTTGTTGGGAAGTTTGTTGGGGCCAAACCCAATATTGATGATTTAAGATCTTGGGCTAAAATAAATTAGAGGATGTATGGCTCGATTGTTATCTTAGTCTTGCCTTCAAGTTTATTCTTGGTTTCTTATTCAAATCTAGACTATTTTGGGTGGGTTTTGGTTCCTCAAATGGGTGGGGTTATGCATCCAATTTGATGGCTTCAAGGTTTTTCTCTAAGGATGGATTTTGTTAAACAAGTTATCATCTGGACTAGGGTTCCAAGTTTTCCTTTGGAATATCAGGATGAGGAAGTGTTTGTGGGTATTTCTAACTCAATTGAGCAATTCAATTATAAAATAAAAAGAGTGCTTGTTATTTTCTTAATTTTGTATCAACATGGAAATCAATAAGAAGCTATTTTATCTTTGAAATTGGGTACAAGGGTGGTTTTTTCTTGACAAAATAAACATGAATGTGAAGCAAACAGTTTTGATGCTTGATTGTCTAATTCCAATTCTAGAGTCTTCCTATGCATGGGGAGGACCCTCCAACATCTATTTAAGAGCATAAGGGGGGTTGTATTGAATCATTGGGGTCATTCCATAGTGAATGTATCTTCCATATAGGCACGAGAATTTAAGAACAGTACACAAATAGTGAGTGTAGCACAAAAGAAAGGAATTCTATGAGAATTCAATAAGGTAGACAATCATAATTTTTGTGCAATAAGACATACCCATCAGAGAGATAGACATATACATGAGAAAAACTAGATCCTATACTCAAGTACGTACATACAACTTCATAAAACCCTTTATTTTTACCATTTTTCTTAAAACCCTAATCGAAAACACCAAATTTATGATTTATTTAATGAACAAAACTAAAATCCACAAATTCCTAATTCACTTCAATGATCAAAACTTGAAAATTTTGAAACCCTTCAATACGTTTTCACAAAATTCCTTTATGCCATGCATAAAATAGTGACAGAGGAGAACCTGGGAGTCGTCGTTTACACAATGGAGCTGATCGGGGTCACTATCCAAGCTTTGTAGACACCAGGTGCATTCAACCGACCCTCTTTCTATAGAACACCATTCGACTGAGTGTGCCCAAATGAATGGGCACCTTCTTTTTTTCCATTTTTATTTTCAAGCTTCCAGTCGAATTCCTTCTGATCGATTACGTTTCGATCAAAACACTTGTGGCCGAAAGTGGGCTGCCACGTCGGTGCCAAATTACTGCCACATGGTTTCAGCCAAAAGTTGTTCGATCGAAACACAACCAATCAGAAAGAATTCAGTCATAACTATTAATTTGGCCAAAAGTGTGACTCTATTGTGCTTTTACCCTAGGATAAAGATGAACAAATGAGAGATGAACAAAATTTTGAAGGGTATACCCTGTTAAGCTATGTATCTGAGATTGAATCTGATGGATACTCTCCTCTTGACTACTTGAATAGTCATTCAATGCAAGTGAAAGGAAATTGAATTCCTTATGAATAAATGAAAAATTATTTTCTATATATCAAAAATTGTGAGCAAAATAGAATTTCTTGTATCTGAATATTTTCTCTTTTGAGAATTTTTCAGTAGGCTAAGAGAACCATGATAGCTAATATAGATGAACCTTCAGGTATAACATTTTCTTAAAATATGGTGAGAACAAGGACGAATCTTGGAGAAAGTCAGGAAGCTAGACAAGGTCTAGATAACACTAAAACCAAGTTGGATTGTATCTTGGCCATCATGGATGAAACTAGGGCAAGGATAGAAAATCTTGAACATGAAGTGAAAAGGAAAGAAAAAGAAGATCAAAAAGTTCTGTTAGGTTTAGAATCTAAGAAATACATAATGAGGATGAAGGAGAAAATTATCATGATCATAATCAATCAAATCAACATAGGGAAGAAGAATCTCTATCCAAATCTAAAATTAGAAAAAGAAAATGTGTGGCAACTGAGTTGTCCAAGGATATGAGGAAATTTACCCCACCAAAATTTGAGGGAAGCACCAGCGGAGATGATGTTGAGGCTTGGTTAATTCAAATGCAATAGTATTTTGAGATTAGAAACTATTATCAGGTTACCAAAGCTATTTGAGGTGCGTATCATATAGCGAGAGAAGCTTCCAACTGGTGGATGAACAAAAAGATGGAGCTTGATCTTAGTTCTCTAACCTTAACTTAGAATGAGTTTATTGAAATATTTTAGAAAAGATGGCTACCCCAACTCT
The DNA here is from genome assembly GCA_007115665.2 of Sequoiadendron giganteum. Taxonomy (NCBI): domain Eukaryota; kingdom Viridiplantae; phylum Streptophyta; class Pinopsida; order Cupressales; family Cupressaceae; genus Sequoiadendron; species Sequoiadendron giganteum. The sequence continues at coordinate 30,955,428 of CM021105.1, read as the reverse complement.
TTTATGACCAAAAGTTAATTTATTTCCAAAATTTGAAGCAAGGTGAATTGTCGGTGAACAATTATTGGGAGGTGTTCACTCATCTTATGAAGTACGTGTCAATGTACCAGAAGGATGAACATCTTTGTATTCATCAGGGGGATAAATAGCTCATTTGATGGTGAAGTGGATGTACATGGTCCAAAAATTGTGGATCTAGTATATGAAAAGGAAGTCAAGCAAGAGCAGAAGCTCAAAGCCATTTCAACCCACTAGGAGAATAGAAATTGAAAGAATTTTGATGGATCTCAAGAAAATTAGGTGCCAAAGAATTTCGTTGGAGCACAAGAATCTCAAAGGCAGGGAAATAAGGGATCTCATAACAACTGGAATGAACCAAGAGGAGATCATCGAGGAAATAACAACAACAATTTCAACAATACTAGAGGGAATGTCAGTCAATTTGACAAGTCTGCAAAAAGGAAGGGACCTATAGAAGGATGTTATACTTGTGGAGGGGATCATTATGTCACTCAATGTCCCAACAAGCCTTCAAGATCTCAATCAAATGAAAAATATCCTCCTCTACAACAAACTACATTCCACCGGAAGATCCATGTAGCCATGGATAATTGACAAGTTGAATATCAGGTCACGCTACTGGAAGATTCAGGTATTTTGTTTGGTATGCCTATATCTATACTTATTGATACTGGAGCAACTAATTTTTTTTTCCATCTAGAGTAGCTAATCAAATATCTAGAAAAGCTAGGTTTATGGAAAAGTCTTGGGTTGTGGAGTATGCAAACCAAACAAGTGAAACTGTGAAGTGATGCTTGTTTGAAGCTAGGGTAGAACTTCCTAGTTTCTCAACTGAAGTGAAATTGTACATAGCACCCCTAGGATATTATGATGTCATTCTAGGAATGAATTCCACTATAGAAACATAGAGCCAAAGTGGATTGTCATTTTAAGGTAGTAGAGTGTCTTGATGATTTAGGAAATTGGGTGATGTTGCAAGGAACACCAAGAGAGATTAAGTTGCAACAGATTTTTGCCATGCAAATGCTTAGGTCAAAAAATAAAGGTTGCCAACTATATGCAATCAAAACATAAGAACTTAAGGAAGTCACTCCTAAAGATAATGTCATGGATTGTGAATCGCAAGATTCTTTAGAATGTGAAGGAGAAATGATAGAATTTGGAGAAATGGATATAGAGAAGTATCCCATTTTACGAAAATGGTGGATGTATTTCTAGATGAGCTACCTGGATTACCTCCCAAGAGGATATTTGATTTCTCTATTGACATTGTACTAGGATTTGAACCTATTTTCAAGGTGCCCTATAGAATGACTACTACAAAATTAATAGAACTCAAAGCACAGCTGGAGAAATTATTATCTAAGGGATTGATAAGACCTAGTGTCTCTCCCTGGGAGTGCCAGTGATCTTCATGAAGAAGGATGGAACACTGCACTTGTGTATTGGTTATCAGATGCTTAAAAAATCTATGATAAAGAATAAATGTCTATTTGCACGGATTGATGATATTTTTGATCAAATGCAAGGAGTGATTATGTTTTCAAAGATTGATTTATGATCAGGTTACCATCAATTGAGAATCAAAGATGAAGAAATATTCAAAAATGACTTTAGAATGAGATACGAGCATTATGAGTTTACAGTCTTACCTTTTCGACTTACTAATGCACCTACCGTATTATGAACCTAATGAAAAATGTTCTTAGGTATTGTTTGGATAGGTTTGTTTTAGTATTCTTGGATGATATCTTAATTTATTCCAAGGATGAAGAGGAGCATTGCAAACATTTAGAGATAGTTCTTCAATGGTGAAAATAACATAAACTATATGGAAAACTCTCTAATGCACTTTCTCTCAAAAATGGTACAATACTTGGGTCACTAATTTCAAATGAGGGAATTTCAGTGGATCCAATGAAAATAAAAGCGATATTAGAATAGCCAATACCTAAAAATGTACCAAAGGTTAGCAGTTTCATAGGTTTGGTTGGCTACTATCAGAAGTTTGTTGCAAACTTTTCCAAGATAGATTTTCCTATTACTTCATTGCAAGGTGAAACAATGAAAAATGTAGGTGAACCACAAATGAGATTAACAAATGGGTACACCTAATTTTTGACTAGTTTGTTTCACTCAATTATGAGGGCTATAATGCATAAATAACAATTAGAAATCAAACATAACTGATATAATAGTAAAAAGTTAGGTTTTAAGATGGTAACATGTTGTGTACCTGTTGGAAAAAAGTGTTTTTTCAGGCCTCATTCGCCCAGTGGTGAATGGGTCCCTGCTAGGGTTCTAGAAAATTAGTTTTGAGATCTTGTTCTTTAATGTCTACAATCCCAAATCCTAGGTGTTCAGCTCCTAAAAGTCAGAAATAAATGTTGTAGAAGACTTTCCATGATCTTGCAAGAAAGATGAAAACTTCACAAATTTGACAACATTTGCAACTTTTTCTCTCCACTTGATCTTCAACCTAAAACCTGCAATCACACATCAAAGGAGAAGAAAAATGTTGATTTTTAGGGAATGGTGGTTTGCCTTGGTCAAACCCCATTTTGGTAATTAAACCTTGAATTGAAAAAATGCATAAAAGGAAAGATGAATGAACAATGTAATGCTACAACTCACCAATCCTCAATTGAACCTTGGATTACAAATCAATAATTTACCATGAAGTGGTTTTAAGGAATGTAGATCTTGATCACAACACTTGATTAGAAACAACACCTTGAATATGCTTGAATTGGATCTTGAATGCTACATCAACACATTAGCTCAACAACATGAATGATGCACTATGCCATTGACATGATGATATGACCTTTGATTGCTGCAATAAAATTTATAAATATGCCCTTGAATTCCTTCTTGAATGCTCTTGAATGCTCTATAATTATCTCATGAAAATTACTTGATCTCATGAAATTATTAGGTGAAAACATAGTGAAATAACCTTATATTTATACTTAACTTAAGATTAAGTCCCAAAATTCAAAAAGCACAAGCTGACTTCATATCTAGGATTTGAAATTATTAAAATACTACCAAAGAAATATCCCAAGGGGGGTCCTCAGTTAGTGAGGACCCATTCGACATAGGGCGAATGGGTCCTAGCATACTTAACTAGGAGATGTTTTGTGGATGTGAAATGTCATGTCAAAAGTAGGTCCTAGGACCTAGTGAGGACCCATTTGTCAGGTGGAAAATGGGTCCTAGGTCACTAGTCTAGGACACATTCCTTGAAAAATAAAGTGTTTAATGAGTGTCAAATTTTATCCCTCAAAAAATGCAATAAATTAGGCTTGGATTTGAATTTAAGGGGCCAATTAACTTTAATTTAACCTCAATTAATTAATAAATCCCTAGATTAGTGTGAAAGTGCAAAGGTAAACTTTACAACACCCTAAATAAGGCATCATTAAGTCCACTTTATTAATTCATTCCCAAATTAAGGAAAAAGCGATACTTTTTTCGTTACTACATTTTGCCTCCACTTTAGTGAGAGTATGACCCCATGTCAAACTCACACTAAAATAGAAATTAAAGACACTTATGTATGCAACAATAATAAATATACACAATCATACACTATCAAAGACCAAAAAGAGATCAAGCCTAAATGGTCCAATGTGATGTGGAACACATCTAGACTATCGATTTTTCACTCACTCCGGGGTAGTGGAACCTCAGACCGTCCACTAGGTGAGTATCCCTCTAGGAAGGTGGCTTAGTGAGAAATTCATGCCTGTGTGTTGGCTATCACTATACTTATGATACCAAAGTTATCCCTTTGATAACTTTGATAGAGCGTCACTCACATTCTTCTCTGTGCTTGACAAGTCGTCTTATGCTAAGCACTAATGCACATGGCAAGGCTCCACAGGCAAGCAAGGTGTGTTATGCTAGGTGTCCTTGAATTAAGGTTGTGTTTGTGCTTCATAAGTTTAGAAAGTTGTGTTACAACAAACACTTATGAACATTTTGTATATGTTTTTGTTCAAGGGGATTTCACTTCATTCATGTAAGTTCTTCTTAGGGACCATCATGTCTAATGTCTCCAAGAGAGGACAAGTCAAGAGTAACAAATTTCCACTTATGGGATGCCTCGCTTCACATCAAGCCGCCAAGGGAAAGTCGTACACTTAGAAATATTGCACTCTTGGAGGACATCAAACCCAATGACACCTCCAAGAAAAGGATGCATCACAAGAAAAAGAAAATCACACCATGAAATATGCAAAATGTCAAAAGATGTTATCGATGTATGCCCCCACTTTAAAGTGGTTTCTAGCACCATTGTTGTGAGAAAGTGTTTTAAAGTAGCCAATGTTTCATCTGAAGACATGAGATCTTACTCAGAAATCCCTATGCCAAGTCATATGTTCCTGAAATAGAGCTACGTCATAAAAAGGAAGGAAGGGTTTCCCCCAGAAATACATTGGGATCTATGGATCCAAGGTTAGTATGTCTTCGCTACAATTTTTTTTTAGAGCTCGAAAATGTCATCATTCCCCAAATACTCATAGAACTAGAAGAATGACACAAAGAGAGTGAAAACAAAGAAAAATCCTTCGGGTCAACATGGAATAGACCCAAATGTCTTGATGCCTTGCGTCATCCCCAAAAGGAAGACACAAGACAAATGAAAAAGGTAAAATGTGTTTATGACATAGAGAAGAATGTAGGTACATATAGAGGAATGCACAAAAAGAGAGAGATACATCAAACAAAATAACATGGGGGATCACATTACGCACATGAAATCACATAAATAAGCAAATAAAGAAAAATATTAGTAAGGCACATGCAATTCAACCTATAATAGGTCATCCAAATCACAATCTTGGTTGGTATATAGGGAAGGTGGACAACTAGCCAAAGGTACAACATCAATTTTCATACTAGGAAACATACCCAATTCAACACTCTTATTAGTAGATTTGTCATTTAAGCTCATAGAAGAGGAAAACTATGAATTTAACTCATTATGCACTTGTTCATCAATCTTTGCAATATCAATATCATCTAGATTAATCACAATAGGAGGTCAAACAACAATTTCCATGAAATATTCTTGCTTACATTGTGGTGAAGGTGTAAAATCATCATGCATTACTTAAAGAAAGTTTGGATTTTGATTTTATATGTTGTTCTTTTCTTCTTTAGTTTGTAACATATGAGAAAAAGCACAAAATATACACCTACGCTCTCTAGCATTTTGATTTCATTTCAATTTGTTGTCAATTTGAGTTTGTGTAGGAGCGGGTTTGTCAACCGTAGGTTTCTTTTCTTCCCTTAGGGGAGGAATGAAAGGAACCATAAGAGGTTTTTTTCAAGCACTTTCTCTTTGAATTTGTAAACTTGTTTTACTTTAAGTGGCATAACGAGATTGTATTGGTTATCTTGTGGTCTCTTATAATAAATTGCAGTAGGTTTTGTTATTGTTTGTTCTTGGATATTTGGAAGGGATTTTTGTTCAATCATTGGTTCGTCATAGATAGGTGGTTCAATCATAGGTGGAGGCATATTTCTAAGGGATAATTATGCTATTTGTTTTGGCTTGAAATTTTGATATGCTTTGAAAAACTAATCTGTTAATGGTGTTTTTATGCACTTCACAACACAGGTAATATGTAGGTGCATTACCTCTCTTGAAAGACAATCTTCCACAATCAAATTGTAGAACACTATCCCAAGGTCTCTCGAATGTTAGGTCTTGACAATGCTTGGAATATATCAGTTGTTTGATGTGATTTGCTGGAATCACAAGGTGGACTTATGGATGAGTTACAAAGCAGGGAAGTTGGATTTGCAAATGGAGTTCTTAAGATGGGAAAGTTGCTGAGAGTTTGCTGCAGGTTCAAATAGCAGTCTGGAACCCCATTTCAACATCAGATTTAGCTTTACAATGTGCAATGAACCTTGCCTAAAGTTACTTATTAAAAAAAGGAAAAAGGGCAGGGAAGAGAGAAGGTTCCTGGATCTGAAACTATGAATGAACAGTGATCATGGAGGCTGCTATAGTTTAAAACTCCCTAAACTAGGTTTTGCTTGGCCAAGAGGATCCTACAGTTACACAAAAACAGTGCAATCTTCTAAGGACTACAAATTTTCAGTTTTCATACACACATCATGAACATGCAAATGAACTAAGTTGCAACAATCAAATAAAGAAGCCCCAGCTAACTTTGCATATCAGCTTGCCATCAACAAGTGCCAAAAGTATGGGCTGGAAATTCATCAAATACTGTAACAACAATCACCATTACCACTTCTATTCAAGAAACTACAACTAAAACTAAAAGGGAAGGTAGAACCATGCACACATAATGAGAAAACTCAAAAGTAACACCCATAGATCATGCAATGTTGCTTTCTATTACTGCATAATGTTTTTACAATAGCTCTCCAACCTCTTACAAATGAGGGGGAGACCCCTATTTATAGTTTTTCAAAGCCCAAATTAATGGATATGATTGAGTTACATTGTGTGGCCCATATTCAATTACATTAAGGCTTCACCTACCCCACAATATTCAACAATTTAAAATATATCTTTGTCTTTTCCCTATTTTGTCTTGTAGTGGCCAGTCACTGTAGCAGTTTTGTCTTCTAGCTGATTTCCCTTTTACTGTAGCTGAAACTGCCTGAAAGCTACCTCCTCCCGATGGAATTGCAACATTCTTCATTGGATCAAATGGGTCTCTTGATGGACCCATGGTAGGCTTCTTGAAACCTGCATGCATGAAGTGTCGTAAGTGATTTCATTCACAAATCAAGGCAAATGTTAATAAAATCTTGCAAAATCCTTGTTATATTCATCCATGCATCATTAAAAGATCATAATATTTAGTGTGAAATTTCATTAACAATTTACTTGAGAGCGTTTGAACGTTCTGAGACTAAGAGGCCCAAATGCTGTTTTGAAAATGGCGAACAAAGCATGGAACTCCGGATGGTATCTCCCAACTGCAAATTTGGAATTTGAAAGGTCCAGGGAGGATAAGATCCAATTTTAGCATCTAGGTCGAAGTTCGTTTTCAAATCAAAGGAGCGCTTGTATGTTCCGGAAATAAGAGGCCGAAATGTCAAAAATGGCCACAGAGGGGCCGGGCTCTAGAAGCCAGAATGCCTAAGGCAAACAGACAGAAGAAATAGAAAAAATGGAGACGGAATCCCAGAAATGGAATTCCAGAGGCGAAATCCCAGAAACGGCATTTCGGAGGCAGAATCTCGGAAACGGCATTCTGGAGACGGAATCCCGGAAACGACATTCCGGAGGCGGAATCCAGGAAACGACATTTCAGAGGCGAAACCTCGGAAATGACCACGAAGGGGTCAGGCTCCAGAAGCTGGAATGCCTAAGGCAAACGGACAGAAGAAATGAAAAAATGGAGATGGAATCTCGAAAATGGCATTTCGAAGGCGGAACCCTAGAAACGACATTCCGGAGGCGGAACCCCAAAAACGGCCACAAAGGGGCTAGGCTCCGGAAGCCGGAATGCGTAAGGCAAACGGATGGAAGAAACGAAAAAATGAAGATGGAATCCTAGAAATGGAATTCCAGAGGCAGAATCCCGAAAACAACATTCCGGAGGCGGAATCCCGGAAACGACATTCCGAAGGCGGAATCTTGGAAATGACATTCCAGAGGTGGAACTCCAGAAACGACCACGGAGGGGCCGGGCTCCAGAAGCTGGAATGCCTAAGGGAAACAGATGGAAGAAATGGAAAAATGAAGACAAAATCCTAGAAACAGCCATGGATGGAAGAAATAGAAAAATGAAGACGGAATCCCGGAAACGACATTCTGGAGGCAGAACTCCGGAATAGTCAGGGATGGACGAAGTTCCCGGCCGTTCCAGAACGAAAATTTTGCAACTTCCCGAAACTTGATGAAACTTTTGCAGTTCACTTAGGCAACACAAAGACGTCCCAAATCAATGGGAAACTTGTCCCCAAAGTCAAAAATGAAGGAAAATGTGAATCAAGCGAGCAAGTGGGGGGGGAAGCTCGAAAAACCCAAGACTTAGCCATTTTTTTATTTTAGGGGCAAAATATGGTCAGCCAAAAATGAGACTTTTAAGGGTGCATTGACCAACTAGGACACAAAAATGAGGGGCATGCAAAACGAGGCCGGATAAAAATAAGGGGCACACAAAACGAGGCAACAACAAAATGACCCAGAAACGTAAAACGAAAGAGAGGGTCCCCGTTCCAAATAGGGCATGTGTGCAAAACATGCAAAACATAATCCTCATAAGGTTGAATAGGTTCAATAAGTTCGAGCCAAAAGAAATTCAATGAAAAGTTCCCACAAGAAGACACAGGATTAAAGACACTATGATGCACCGTAAATATTTCATTGCCAAAGGGAAACTTTAAACATTTATGCACCACCGATGGGATATCATTCATGGAGAAAAGCCATGGATAGCCTAACTTCACACACAATTGGTTTGATGATTAGATGATGGTGAATGAGACATTTAGTGTTCTCGTTCCAACTTTTAAAGGGAGATATATCAAGCCCATTGTAGGAAAAGCAAAACCATTATGTGTCTTGATCCATGTTTTCATTTTATCATATGTACCTTGATAGAGTTCATGCACAAATAAGAATTGTTCAGTGATCACATTCTCTCCATAGACGGGATCGATTAATATTCCATTAGTTGGCTTGTCATTGATTCTTATAGCTATGTAAAGAGGACCATCGGGTGCATGTTTAAGTATGTCTTTTTGTGAGAAAGCAATATCAAGAGGCTTTTTGGTTGAGCACTTAGGAGGTTTAGCTTTGATAAATGCAACCATTTTAATTAGTTCTTCTTCATTGGCATCTTTTATGTTTTCATTATCTGTGCCAACATTCATCACATCATTCTTAGTTTCACTAGCTTTGAAAAATGAAATAGTATGTTTCAACATGGGTTTTGTTAATATTTGTAAGTTTTGGTTAGGTGGATCTACAAACTTATTACCTTGATTGTTCACACCTCCAATTAGAAGTTGATTATTATCAATAAGGTCTTGCAAAAGATTTTTAAGACATAATATTTTGCATCATGTCCATTTTGTCGATGATAATGGCAATAAGAATTTAGTCTAAACCTGTGGGTAATGGTTTATTAGGATCATGAGCTCTAACATGATGTAAGGAAAGCATATTCTTTTTCACAATATGTAGCATGATATTATGAAGGGTATTGGGTAGAGGAGTAAATTACCTATTCCTATCCCCAAAGGAAATAGGATTTGTCATATTTATGGTAGCCACTTGGTTATTTGTTTGTTGACTTGGTTGAGGGGAATTAAGTTGTAGAAATCTCCTATTTTTCTTCTTGAAAGGTTGATAAATATTTTGAGTTGTGAATTCAGACTTTTTAGGATGGCTAGGTGGATTTTTCACATCATGACTGTAAGCCATATTTTGATAATCATGTAGGGTTGTACATAACTGTGTAAAGGATGGGAATCTCAACATCTCAAGTTTGGTTTGGAGTTTACTTTGTAAGTTGGCAAGACACATTCATTGAAGGTCAGCATCAATAATCTTAATGTTTATTTATGAATAAAACATTTGGTATCTATGAAACTAGTCACTTTCTCATCATCCTTTTGCTTGCATGCCATTAAATCAACTAGAGTCATTTTGGGACCCATCCGAATGTGGAAGTGGTTGTACAAGGCATCAACAAGCTCATTGAATGAACCAATTGAATTATTTGGTAAGGAAGAGAACCACTCTAAAGTAGTATCCTTCAAGGACCTAAAAAATAGTTTAGCCAATAGCTTATCTTCAAAGATGAAAACACTACATAGGATCGTAAAAGCGAAATCATGGTTAATAGGATCTTTCCCACCATATTTCTCGAATCTTGGAACTTGTATACCTTGTGGTATTTGTGTTCTCAATATCTCTAAGGATACTAGATTGGTTTTGATGTATTGTGAAGGTTGACCATTGTTGTTTTGATTTAGGGTTGCAACTTCTTGTTCGAGGGATGCCATACTTTGCAAAAGTGTGTTAATGATAAAATCATTGTTGTTAGTGTAAGGTGGAGGGGAATAAGGTGGAGTGGTGTATGTATGCAGAGGGAAAGTGAATTTTAAATTTGTGAGGGAAGATGGTTGAGGAGATATTGTATTTGAATGCACAAAGCTAGAAGGATTCCATGTGGAAATACCTAAGGAAGTGTTCACATTGCTTGTAGGTTGGATTGTTGTGGTAACTTGAGTACTAGTGTATGTAGGAATGGAAATTGGTATTGTAGAAGGAGGAATTGAACTTCCAACTTGGCTTTGGGTACACCCAAAAGCTTGAGTACAACTAGGGATGGTAGGGGTGTTTTTGTTGATAGAATGCACATTGGTTGTGATGCAGGAGCATCCAATGCAATCCTATATCAACCAATTGGTGTCAATTTCATTTCAAATTTTTTGATGTGGTTGAATTTCATGTTTTATGTGTGAAATTCATATTTTGGTGTGAATTGGAATGTCTTGTAATGTGGGAAATTGGAATTTGAATTGGGATTCAATTTGGGTCAAATTGGTTGAATGAAGATCGTGGAGAATATGATTTAAAATTGAAAAAGCAAAAAAAAAATAGAACATGGCATGGGTTTTTGGGAGCCATTAAATTCATTTATAACTCCAATTTTAAATTCTCACAACTCCTAAAAAACATGGACCCAGGAGGTGGGCACCCATGTTTGAGAAATCTTCTTTTTGCTTTATTTGTGAAAGCATCAAAGCCATTTAAAGCCCATCTTTCATATTTGTTGTCTAGAGTTGGGGAATAATATTTTATTCATTTTTAAATATTAAATATGAATTTTATTTATCATTCCTGGGAAGGGCATTGATTTTCCTGAGATTCCTTTGGAATGAAAGCAAATCACAATGAAATGCATTGAAATTTCATTTCAAGAAAGCAAATGTTGATAAAATTGAATTTTATTCATTTTTGGAGTAGTTTTTCACAAGAAAAATACATGAAGAGAGGAGGAGTTCGTGGCTTACCTCCAAGATGGGATTTTATGGTGTGTTTTTAAAGGGCACAAAGGCTATCGAGTGTTGCAGATTGAAGGGCTTGAGTGGTGGGAGTGGTTTTTTGTGCAAGTGCTGGAGAAGCTTTGTTGCAAGCTTTGGTTTGCTGCTGAAAATATTTTGTTTTTAAGTCTTGTAAGGATTGATTCAACCTTGTAGATCATTGGATTGTAATAATTCATTTGCCCATTTGCTGAACTAATAAATTTTCAGTTGCACATTGCAATCTTGGATTGGAAATTGTATTGCAAAATTTTATGTGTTGTTGAATGGTGTTTGTGAGCTATTTAAATTAATTTGAAATAATTTAAATTATCTTAATTATCTCATACATTAGTGGTATTAGAGCTAGAATATTATGAGTGTGCAGGAAGATTCACTGAAAGGAGGCGGTTTGCACTAGGATTGAGCTTGTGGGTATTTTAGAAAATGTATGGAAGAGGAGCTCAACATGGTAGGGGCAAAGATAGAGGAATAATGGAATTTTTTTCAATAGATATGACTTTAGAGCCTTGAGAAGGAAAGTGGAGAAACTCCAAGAAGAGATAAGAAGAGGGTTTGCATAAAGAAGAGAACTAGAGAGTGATGATGAAGAAGAAGCCTCAGAGAATGCCAACTTGACAAGTAAGCAAAGAGATGCAGCTACAGCAGTTGCAAGGGATCCATTGTTGAGAGTTTTAACAAAAATGAGAAAAAAATGAAGTATTGATGTTCCTACCTTTAATGGAAGTTTGAATTTAGAAGAAATAATAGACTCGATAAATGATATGAAAGATTGTTGTGAATTTGAGGAAGTTGGAGACCCAAATCGAGTAAGATTTTCCAAGAAAAAATTGAAGGGACATGCTTCAATTTGGTGGAGAGAAATTTAGTTGGAAAGAGGAAGAAAAGGAAAAGATAAGATTACCAAATGGGATAAAATGGTGGAGAAATTAAAAAGACAATTTATTCACGTAGACTATGAATTGGACTTGCTCAAGAGGATGCAAGGTTTGAAGCAAGGAAACAAGACTTTTAAAGAATACACTGAAGAATTTCATAGAATTCTCATAAGGACTAGAAATTCAGAGGTGACTAAAGAAAAGGTTGCAAGATACATAAATGGGCTGAGACAATGCATTCAAGAAGAGATGACACTAGTCATAGTTGTGACAGTGGAAGATGCTTATTATATAGCATTAAAGATAGAAGAAAGGATGAACAAGAGGTTTGAGAATAAACATAAGGGAAAGGATAAAGATTATGTGTAGCAAAGGGAGGATGAACAACAGATTAGATACATTAAGGAAAACAAGGATGAAAGATGTGAAAGCTTAAACAAGTCGCATGATCAAAATTTTTGAGGAAGAGGAAGATCGAGTAGCGTGTTTGGAAGAGGAAATTACGAAATAAATTTTTTTAGATATGGGGAAGAAGGTCATAGGGCCTATGGTTGTCCTCACGAAGAGGAAAGACCAAGAAGAAGGACTAAAAATCAGAATAGAGTAGAAAACATAAATGGATAATATGCTAATTCTTCACTTGGAAGAGGCAAAGGATGGAGAGGAACTTGTTTCAAAAAGATTCTCGATGAATGAAGGAAAATAACTAGATCAAAGGAGGAGTTTGTTCAAAACTAGATGTAAGTGTGAAGGTGAGGTTTTTAATGTTATTATTAATGGTGGAAGCATAGATAATTTAATTTATGAAGAAATGATAAATAAATTAAGTTGGAAAGATAAAGGCACCCGCATCCATATAGGATTGCTTGGTTGCAAAATGAAAATAAGGTTTTGGTTAGTGAACAATGTTTGGTGAAATTCAAGACAGGTGATTATCATGATGAAGTTTTATATGATATAATGTCTATGGATGTTTGTCACTTATTATTGGGAAGGCCTTGGTAGTTTGACAAGTGTGCAATGCATGATGGGTATGCAAGTACATACTCTTTGATGAAGGATGGAATCAAACACAAGTTGAAGCCCTTAAGTAAGGAAGAAGGGAAGGTATGTAATAAAGGTGGATTTTTTTTGGTTAATGGAGTTAAAAAATTAATAGAAGAGGATGAGAATGTATATTTTGGTTTTTTGATGCAAGTTGCAATAGTGTGGATTGCACATAAGAAATGTAAAGTGCATATTTCAGTGGGGAAAAAGGAGGTAAAATCCATTTTTTGTGAGAATGTAGTTGAATCTGATTTACTTGATCACATGATAAGATTGATTTCAAATAGTATGTTGCAGCAAAGAGTGCATTTGAAGGTGAAGGTATTATGGGTAAAAGTAAGGAAGAAAAGGAAGAAGTGATTGCAACTAAAAATTGCCTTTTATAAGGTATGGAGAAAAAGGAGCACAGTGTTGTAACCAAGGTTGATGATGAAAAAATGGTTGTATCAATAAAAGAGAAAGAGGTAGGTATATTTCTAAAGGAGAAATAGTAGATGTTCATTAATTTTCAAATTTTCATAGTGTAAGTTGGTGGGAGATGAATTATGTGAAAAAAGGAAGAAAGAGATGAAGAATGAAAGAGGGAAGAGATATCAAGTTGCAGGGACATGTGAGGATTAAGGTTTGAGAGAATAAGGCAGCAAGATGGGTGCAAAATGAACATCATATCTACAAATTTTTATGAGGCACTCATGAAACATTTCTTTTCTACCATGGGTGTCTGATGCAGGAGCATCCATGGGTCAATGCAATACCGTATCAACCAATTGGTGTCAATATCATTTCATAATTTTTTATGTGGTTGAATTTCATGTTTGATGTGTGAAATTCATATTTTGGTGTGAATTGGAATGTCTTGTAATGTGGGAAATTGGAATTTGAATTTGGATTCAATTTGGGTCAAATTGGTTGACAACTCCTAAAAATATGGACCCAGATTAGTGAGAGAAAAATATGGGAAAAAATAGTGAGAGAACCCAGGGCCAGGAAAGGGGAGAAGAGAAGTAGATGGAGGAAATTACAAGATGACTGACAAGCTATCTTATATGGATATAGCGGTTCAACAATCTACGAACATGTGAGAGGCGATCAAAATTATTGGAGGTGACAAGATGAGTGATGAACGAAACAGACCATGAGGCCCTACCCTGAGCGAGGATTTTGCATTTACTAGGATACTTGACGATTAGAGGCATTGAGTGATGTTGACAATGCTTATTGAGCATTGGTATTCAGTGACCTCAACCTTCCATCTCCTAATAGGGGAGATGATGGTGATCCTGGAGGACATGTGGCGGATACTAAGGCTACCTATAGCAAGTCGCCTGGTGAGCATGACAAGATCAAAGGGGGTGACATTGGATCAAAATTTATGGGTCCTGTTTGGATGAGAGGACCTTCCTATGTAGAAGAAGGGGCTAGATATGGACAGGTGTTTGGGGTTGGGGGTACCAGCTTTGCCACTATACTTGTGTGGACTGATTAGTGGATTATTGATACCCGATAGGAGTGGATGCTTCTACAACTTGAGTTACATGGAGGTGATTTGACACATTGTTGAGGGGAGAGAGGGGGAGTTTGCATGGGGTCCATGCATCCTAGTGCAGCTATACAGGGACATGCATGCTGTGTGTTATCAAGAGGGACTCAACATGACACAGGTGATGCTGATACAGGTATGGGGTGGGAGCACATTAGTGTGGCCAGGCCAGACATGGTGAGAGTGGGATCAAAGGATGAGACACTACCAGTGGCATATTGGTATGGTGTAGAGTATGGATGGATGTGGCGTTATCAAGGCTTTGGGGATATGGATGGATGGAGGAGGCTATTTTATGATCTCTAGGAGGAGGAGATAGTGTGGAGGTCGTATATGACACGATGGTTTTCTAGGTGGAGGAGAGATGAGGAGAGACACATAGGAATTTTGTGTACTCGATGCTATATAGTTGGGAAGGAGCCTTAGATAGTGGAACAAAGAGCTTCAGATGGATTACACAAGAGCGACCATGGGGGAGCCGATTACACCAAAGTTTGTGAGGGAGCATTGGGAGACATTGGATCTGGAACTAGTACCCTATCCAAGCAGGACCAAAGGGATGGTAGAGGTAGGGGTGATAGCTAGATATGTCACATGGTTTTCCCGTCATTGACCCCCACAGGTTACACCAGAGGAGCTGATTACAGAGGCATTGGGGTTTGGACCAGAGGATGAGGTGTGGTTGGTGGGGTAGAGGAGGGGGAGAGGGAAGGGAAAAAAGAGGAGAGAGCCGAAGGCAGTTGGAGTAGTAGGGTAGTAGAGGAGAGGGCCAAAGGAAACCAGAGTAGGAGGATAGTAGAGGAGAGGGCCAAAGTAGGAGGACAATAGAGGAGAGGGCTGGAAGCAACCAAAGTAGGAGGATAGTAGAGGAGAGGGCTGAAGGTAATCAAAGCAAGAGAGAAGATAGGGGGATGGTGAGGTAGGAGGTCATCGGAGGAGACTGCAAAGGAGGGCCTAGGTGGAGATCGAGGTAGAGGAGGAGAGATATGAGGTATAAGCGATGGATGAGAGAGAGGAGGCAGAGGTGGAGGTGATGGATATGGGAGATGAGGTGGTGACAGAGGCAATGGATATGGACGTGCATGATATTCCTCCATTGGCCATGGTACCATCGGTAGAAGAGGATCTAATTGTGCTATTGAGAGGAGATGAGGCGAGATTATAGATTATCGAGTAGAGACTGAGGGACACAAAGGTTGTGAGGTACAGACTAGAGGTTGGGTGAGTGTGCTACGAGTAGAGGTAGCTAGAGTGTGAGCAAAGGGGGAGAGGGATTTTAGGGAGGTAGCCGAGATGGTGTTGCAACATGAGGAGGAGATATATATATAGAGAGATAGGCTTCGAGTCGAAGTGAGCGAGCTACAAGCAAAGGTGACTTGTCTGGAGGGAGAGGTGTCTAGGGAGCATGAGGTAGGGGAGATGACAAGATGGGAGTGAGATAGACTAGAGGCAATGGTGATGATACTAAAGGTGGGGGGGGGGTCAGTGAGAGTCCAAAGGGGTGACAGAGCATATATTTGCAGAGATCCTAGTGGAGGTAGAGAGGGATATGGAGGATTTGAGGAGACAGGTAGAGGGGTTACTGAGAGAGAGGACCAAGTTGAGACATGAGCGATATGAGCTCCATGACAAAGTTGAGGTGGCTGAGTAGATAGTGGGAGACATGGTACTAATGTAGGAGAGGGAGGAGGCCATGATGGATTGGGTACAGGCCTTGGAGATAGAGAGGGATGCCACATAGACACAGGTGCAGGCCCTATAGGATGAGAGAGATGAAACAATGGCATAGATACAGGTTGTGCAGAGGGAGAGAGATGTAGCATAGGGGTAGGCATAGGAAGCACAGGATGAGGGTGGTGAGATAGGGACAGAGGTGTAGAGATTGTAGGAATAGGTACAAGCCATGTAGGAGGAGAGGGACATAGCCATCGATCAGGTGTCTCAGATTGGAGCAAAGGTTGAGCAACTATGATTAGCACAGGGTGCATGGGCATAGGAGAGGAGATCCATATGCAAATTATGGGAAAAGTGTAGAGCAGAGTGGGATTTAGCCAGGTATTAGACTACAAAGCGAGATGAGTATATGCAAAAGGCCATCTACTATATGTGTGCCTATTTCACAATAGTTCCAGATCCAAGATAACATTTACCTACTACGTTTGAGTGAGGCCAAAAATGTCAGCCCCATCCTAGTTAGTAGGGACACATACCAGTGAATATAGTAGCTGGAGAGAGACCCCTTCATGAAGAGGAGGAGTGCCAGAGTCACTCCAAAGGTTGGATGTGGGAAAATCATGGTTTAGAGGGTAGGAGAGATAGGATCCCAATGCTTGATAGGTGCAAGATGGGTGTATAGTACAAAGCAGCAGAGATCATAGTTGATTTAGAGCCTTATACTCATACTTTATTTGATGACATATGTGATGGATATGTATTTTGATGTATATGATGGACATTATTATGGAATATGTTATGGAAATTGTATTGTTATTTTTATATGATATGCGAGAGCTCTTATTGACACGATGTGATGTGTATGTGATGGATGATTTATTTATGCATATATGTATGTTCATGGTTTTATTATGGATGATCATTATGATGCGATGTATGGATATGCCTATAATGATTTATGTTTATGACTATATTGATAATATGGATGATATGTATGATGGATGATGTTTATGATGCAGGATGTGATGGATGATTTATGATTTTTTATATGTTATGGATGTGGATCTAACAATTTATGATGTAGGTGATGATGTATGGGAGATATTGATGATATGGACTAAGACGAATATGTGAATGCAATGAATTAATAATAAAATGAATCTAAGATGTGTAGACTAATCAATTAAAATTAATCCAAACAACTTAAAATGATTATGACATGATAATGCACATGGGATGAAATGCAACTTAATGAGCCTAAAATGTGGGATGAAAAATGCAATTAAATTCCTTAAGTAAATGAAATTCAATGTGAACATGAGTGTAAATAAGGGCTTGCATAATGATGGAAGCGAAGGAGATTATGGGTATGAAACTGCACCTATCAAGAACCATAGGTATCCTAAGGAGACATTTTAATGGAAGGAATCAATTTTTGCACTACTAAAATCATAAATCACGGGTTGGAGAAAGAAGGGGTGGAGGATACAAGCAATGTAATGGAGGAGAAAATGAAATGCAATCCTAATGTAATTTTCCATTTTTAGAGCACTAATTTTTTATATAGAATAAGACACTAGGTACCATGGTATGTGGAACCAAGGCAGATTAATGTCTAATGCATACACAAACACAAAAAATAAGGAGGCTATCCCAACACCCCAAAGTCGCGATGACTTTGGTTAGGCCAGGTATTGGGATAACCATAAGTACAAAAGGATGCCCCAACGTAACACAAGACCATAGGGATCTTGGTGGGTACTACGTGGGACAACTAGAAAGACAACAAAAAACAAAGATCAAGATATGCCCCTATGGTAACCTAGTCAAAACACACAATAATATGATAGACAATGGTAGCCGTGACAAGCAATGATAGGGAGATCAAATGATAAATAGAAGCCAAAAGCATTAAAATATTGCAATCATTCAAAACTTACTTTGCCATAGGATCGAGAGGATGGATGTGGGTTGATGATGTTTGTTAGAAAGGATACATCTTGTTGAGACCAAAGATGGATACTAAACTAAAAGATCGATTATGACGCAAGAGACTCTAAAATCAATTGAATCTTGTGATACTTATGGATCCCATTTGTGATGAATGAACTAGATAAGGACATACTTGACAACACAAGACAAGACACAAGAGACAAGACACAAGACACGAGAAACATGACACAAGACACAAGACACACAAGACACAAGACACAAGACACAAGATTGACACACCCTAAAGACCTAGGGGCTCGGGGGTTGATCAAAGATCAACCTTGCCTAGGTTAAAGCGCAGAGCCCTCGTAGTTTAAGAAAATACCATGGATAAAGTGGAAAGAGGACAATGAAGAAAGATGATGGAGAAAAATGACTAGATAGACCAACAACAAAGCAAAGCAAAACCAAAGCCCCGATGGTGGATCAAATGATTGACCTTTCCTATGTGAAAGCGTAGGGGCAATGTAGTTCAAAAAGGATGAAAGACCAATGATGGATTAGAGCAAAAAAGGGGACAATGGAGACAGACAATGAATAACCAAAAAAAGATGGATGAAATGCCCTGGAGGTGGATCAAATGATTAGCCTTGCCTACGTGAAAGCGTAGGGGCAATGTAGTTCGACTAGGACCAAAAGACCAACACGAAAAGATGGGATGCAAATGAAGACCGACACAATCAGACAAGCTAGATGGAAGCGAAAGGTGGACAAAACAACAAGACGAGGGACACAAGCTCAGATTAGGATAAAAGCTCAGGATGAAGGATAGCCAATGAAGTTAATTTAATGCTCAACCAAAATATACCAAGTGACCAGATGATGCATTCAGATGAGAATATGATCGATAGGATGATGGGGATATTAGATCAAGATGGGTGGAAGCATAAAGTAACTAGGACACAAAGTAGATAATGATTAAGCCCTATATGAATGGCGCCTGTGGCTAGGTTTTCACCAAATGTACCTATCCAAGGTGCCACCAAGGGTGGTTTTCACCATGAGATGAATTATTTCTCTTTACTATTTTTGGATTTTTTATTTTTTTTTGTATTTTTGACAAATTTTTACTTTCTTTTTTTATTTTTTGGATTTTAGTAGGATAGGATAGCCCAGTTGACTTAAGTGTAAAACCTTTTCAGGTGCATGATATTAATGGGCTCCTCTAGGGGCTCTCCTTTAGGTGTAGCAAGTTTGTATGCTCCTAGTCCATATTTTGTTGTAATAATGTAAGGGCCCAACCAATTCGCTTCAAACTTTCCCTTCTTTTATCAATCCTACTGAGTGCGTTGATTCTTCTTAAGAACTAAGTCACCAACATTGAATTGGTGAGGACAAACCTTCTTTTTGTAGCTTCTTTTCAGACGGTTCTGATATGCCTAAATATGGTCATACGCTTTGATCCTTCTTTCATTGAGGATTTCTAGCTGGTTGAGTCTTGCGACACAAGCGTCTTCATCACTGATACGATTCTTCAGGGATATTCTCAGTGATGGGAGTTCTACCTCAATCGAAAAGATGGCATTGACACCGTAGATGAGAGAATATGGGCTAGCACCCATAGGAGTGTGGATGGAGGTGTGGTAAGCCTAAAGGGTGAGATAGATATGAAGGTGCCAATCATGACCAACGTTGTTGAACACCTTTTTGAGGATCCTGATTAGAATTTTGTTGGTGGCCTCCACTTGTCCATTACCTTGAGGGTAGTAGGGCATGGACCAATGATGTTGGATATGGAAGGTTTCAATAAGGTGTTTCATGGCTTGGTTCTTAAAAGTTTTTCCATTTTCAGTGAGGATGGTGGATGGAATTCCATATCTGTAAAGAATCTGGAATAGTATAAATTTGGAAATTTGAGTACCTATGATTTGTGAGAGTGGCATTGCTTCCACCCATTTGGTGAAGTACTCACTCATAGTGATAATATAGGTATGGCCATCAAAGGATGGGGGATAGATCTTTCCGAATAGGTCGAAACCCCACTAAGAAAAGGGCCATGGTGCTATAAGAGGTTGGAGATCCTATGCAGGAGCATGTATTAAATTTGTGTTTTGCTGGCAGGGTAGACATTTCTTCACAAATTCACAAGAATCATATTCTAATGTGGGCCAATAGTAACCAACTCTGATAATTATTTTAGCTAATGCCATACCATTGGAATGGGCCCCACATACACCACTATGTACCTCCATTAGCACAGTGCAAGATTTGGTCTCGTTTAGATGCTTGAGGAGGGTTTCATCATACCCACATTGATAAAGTGTATCACCTATGATGATGTAACGAGATGTTCATTGGATAAAAGATTTATGTTGGTTTCACGTCAGTTCAGGGGGTAGGGTATTGTCATGTAGGTAGGTATAGATGTCATGATACCAGGGTGATATAGGACCTACAATATCACACACCATCTCACTTTCAGGGATTTGGTATGTTGGGATTAAAAGTTTATCTACTAGGAATTCGTATTCGGTCCAATCTTTAGGCATGTTGAGGAGGGAACCAATGGTAGCCATGGCATCAACTGCTTTGTTTTGTACTCTAGGTATATGATCAAACTAGATGGATGTAAAGTACCTCTTGAAGTCATCTACCATATGTTTGTATGGTAACAACTTATCATATTTTGTTAGAAATTCATTGTTGACATGTTTGATGATTAGCTGTGAATCACCAAAGACTGGTAGGTGAGTGATATGCCATTGGATTGCAATTATAAGGCCAGTAAGAAGAGGTTCATATTCAACTATGTTGTTGGTACATTGAAGGACCAACCTGAATGAATTCGGTATATAATCACCCTAGGGGGTGACAAGAAAAATTCCTGCCCCATATCCATTGTGTGTGTACGATCCATCAAAATAGAGTGTCCATGTGGTAGCTTCTGTGACCACAAAGACCCCCTCGTTAGGAAATTATGTTTCTAGAGGATAAGCATCTACTAGAGGAGAATCTGCTAGCTGATCCTCTATCACTTGTCCTTTGATTGCTTTGTGATCCACGTATTCTATATCAAATTCACTTAACAACATGACTCACCTAGCCATGCAACCAACCAGAGTTGTTCAGGATAACATATATTTGAGTGGATCAACCTTGGAGATTAGCTTGATTTGATGGCTAAGCATGTAATGTTATAGTTTTTGCAAATTGAAGACCATAACTAGGAAAGATTTTTCCATTGGGGAATAATTCAATTCTTAGCCTACTAGGGTTTAGCTGATGTAGTAGATCACTCATTCCTTTGATGACTCATCATGTTGCGCCAACAATGCCCCCAATTCCATAAAAGTAGCAGAAATATACCACAAAATTGGTTTACTAGGAATTGGTGGCATAAGGATGAGTGGGTGAGTTGAATATTCTTTGATTTGGTTGAAGCCGAGTTGACACTATTGATTCCACTTAAAGGTAGTATTTTTTTTCAAGAGATGTGTGAATGACTGACACTTGTTGGCTAATTGAGCAATAAACTGTCGAATGGATTGGAGCTTACCCTAAAGACTTCTTAACTATTTGAGATTGCGTGGTGGAGGCATATCCATGATTTATTTAACCTTTTCCAGATCAATCTTTATGCCTCTGTGGGAGACAATGAAACCCAAGTTTTTCATGATGTGATGCCAAAGACACATTTCTTTGGATTTAGTCATAGCTTATACTGTTCCACATGTTCAAAGATCTTCTTAAGTATTTTTAGGTGCTCTTCCCTTGTTCTTGATTTGCCTAACAGATCATCAACGCAATCTTCCATTATGATGTGAATGAGGTCATGGAAGATGATGGTCATGGCTGGCTAATAAGTTGCACCTACACTTTTAAGGCCAAAGGGCATGACATTATAATAGAAGGTGCCCCATGGGGTGGTGAAAGCAATTTTATCTTGGTCTTCGGGCACGATTATGATTTGATTGTACCCGAAGAATCCATCCATGAGAGAAAGCATCTCATGCCTTGTAGTTAAGTCTACTAACATGTTGATGTTTGTCAAAAGGGAAATCATCCTTGGGGCAAGCTTTGTTGAGGTCTCAAAAATCTGTGCAGATCCTGATATCCACGTTCGCTTTAGCACCTGGCACTATGTTGGAGATCTAGTCAGAATAGTGGATGGGTCTTGATGAATCCTACCTCTAATAGCTTCTCCAATTCTTTTTTGATCAGTAAAGCCACTTGGGGGTGCATTTTTTGGAGATTTTGCTTGACAGGTTTCGCATTAGGACGTACATCTAGGTGATGTATGACTAAAGCAAGATCAAGACCTGACATGTCTAAATATGTCCATGTGATGTTGATGATTCCTTCTTTGAGAAGCTTGGTGATGGTAGAATATTAATCCTCTGATAGTGCTTTGGCTACATATGTAATTTTGAGATTCTCTTTAGTTCCCAAATTTATCGCTTAAGTTTCTTCAATCAAGATGGATGATCATCCAAATAGCCGAGTTCCTACAAGGGGAAGATGAATGTCCCCATCTTCTAGCGCCTCATCAAGGTTTTTGCTATCAGATACACCCTTTGTTTTTATTTTTTCGGAGCCACAAAGTGCCTCGAGGAGGTTTTCACCAGGTGGCCCTCTTTTATTTTACATCTTTTTACTTTTGCAGTTAGGGTGTTCATCTTCCCCCAATCCCATAAGATGCATGCATTGATCCATTGAGGGAAAGGTGTTGATAGGTGCGCTACCCTGTAGGTTGTAGTTGATAAGTTCAGGATGTTTAAGGGATAGGTTAATGGTGCAAATGGATAGGCATTCAAACATGGAATGAAGGTCAATGTGATCTACATGATCGTACACGTGTATGATGGATTCTTCCTCTAGTATGTCTTCAAGGGAACCATTGTTCACACTAATGTTGTTAGAGGCACTAGATGATGCCACACGACCCTTTTGTTTGGTGTCATAGCATAAGCCCAACTTTCTTGGATACAAAGAAGCTTCTATTGGTTGTTGTCTTCCTTGCTCTTCTACAACTTGGTCTCCCCACCAATAATTGTGTTTCTCTGCAAAATTAGAAGGCCAATGATAGACCTCTTGGAAATATTATTTCAAAGGGGGAGAGGGTTCCGATTCCTCATGATATACCCACTGGCTAATGCCATCTTTTGGTATGTCTTGCCTTAACCTAGGAGAGATAAAGGTATTGGATCCCACATTTGGAGCATTGAGGGTGATGGTCTTCTCTTCTTCTTTCGGGATGGACTGAGAAGGTTGGCTATATGTGTTTGGTGAGGGTGGCATGGTTGCCATGTTCAATACTACACACATTTCATATTCACCACACCCCTTGTCGATGGTATGGACCTTGGTAAGGGTGGAATCAGACGTAGATGATGGAGTGGATGAAGTGGTTGCTAGTGTGTTGGTGGATGAATGGGACAATGATGTTTGAGGTACCCCTATTTCTACACAGGGCAGTAATGAGAATGGGGAAAGGAAGCTTCTAATGCATGAAAATATTTGAATGGTCGAGGATCAACTTGTATAGTTACTTCCATTCCTTGAAATGGGAATTTAAGACATTGGTGATAGGTGGATGGAACAACTTGCATAGAGTGAATCCATGGTTGGCCAAGAAGGATTTTATATGGAAGATCAAGGTCCATAACATGGCACATAGTGTATTGCACAATGGGGCCCACTTGAATAGAAAGGAAAATAGTGCCCTTAGAATCTCAT
The DNA here is from genome assembly GCA_007115665.2 of Sequoiadendron giganteum. Lineage (NCBI taxonomy): Eukaryota > Viridiplantae > Streptophyta > Pinopsida > Cupressales > Cupressaceae > Sequoiadendron > Sequoiadendron giganteum. The sequence goes on along the minus strand of CM021105.1, from coordinate 30,931,539 downwards.
TTTGCATTATCATATGCCTTGATGGTGATGACTTGATTGTTTAAGTCAGTATGAGTGTATCCCACCTATTTTATGAATTTCAACATGCAAAGATTTAGGGCAGAACCATTATCTACCAAGACCCATTTTACTTTATGACAATTCACACCAACCTCAAGATGAAGGGGATGGTTATGGTTTGAGTCAATGCAGGGCATATCTTTTTGACTAAAGCCTAATTGATAGGTTTCTAAGAGGTGTCCTACCAATGCTTGGAATTGCATAGGGTCTATTTCATTGGGAACTTGGGTGTCCTGTAAGGCCTTGTTTAGAATCCCTAGTGTACATGAGAAGACTTAAGCAAATCCAAAATAGAAATCTGGCCTGAGGTCTTTCCTAGATGATCAAGAATGTTGTATTGTGAACTTACAGATGGTGGCTGAGTAGATGTGGAGGCTCTCAGGACTGTGATATAGGTAAGATGGGTTGTAACAACACATTATGGGTCCTTGACTTTGACGCATATCATAGATTCACGTGGTTCTTCTTGTTTGATGTGCATGATAGGACCTTGATAATTAAACAACACATTTTTGTAACTGATGTTATTAGTGCTATTATTCTGATTACTATTGTTGCTAGGCCTTGGATTGGAGTTTGACATGCTAGGACCTTGTTTATGCTTAGGGAAAACATTCTGATATATTTGCAGTTGAGCATTAGATGAGGGTGTCATGTTGGTATCCACATGTATGTCACCCTGATCTATGAGATTCTAGATGTATTTTTTCAGACCTTGACACTTATTCAATGTATGCCATTTAATCTTGTGAAATTCACAATACTCATTTTCTTTAATCTAGGTTGGTTTAGGCTTGGATTCATCAAGGGACTTAGTTATAGGATATGTAATCAAGTAATTAGCTTGAAGAAGTCTATTGAACACAATGCTTAGGGGTTCTCCCCATTGAGAAAACTAATGTTTGTTTCCCCCTTGATTGTTTTGATTGGATTGTTGGGGAGGACGAGGTGCTCCTTGTGGCATTGATATGGAATTTGGGATTGATTGTTGTGGGGGAGGCTATTGTGGCTTATGTGAGGCATTAGCCACTTGGACATGTTTGGTGTTAGTGACACCATCATTAACAACATTCTTGTTCTTGTTGCAATAATGAGGCTTATCCCTAGATGACCTCTGTTTATTGGAGTTGAAGATTTTGACTTACCCTTTGGCAATAAGGGCTCTCTCCACAATATAACCTTTCTCTACTATGGCCACAAAGGTTGTGACAGAGTGAAGTCTGAAGTTGTGGGCCATATCTGGATGGGATTTTTCAATAAATAGTGTAACCATGTCTTTCGCCCTCAACGGGGATTTCATTCGATTGGCTAAAGCTCGCCATCTTTGAAGATAGCTTGCAAATGTTTCTCCCTCATGTTGTTTTTCTTTCAGGAGATCTAATGTATTGATATCCTTCTACAGATTAAAGGAGAAGTGGAAGAAAAAATCTTCTGAGAACTGCACAAAGGACTTAATAGACCCCTTCTCAAGACCCATAAACCAATCAAGAGCTATTCCCTGTAAACTCCTAGGAAACAATCACATGAGGTAGTTGTCATTATGCATGAATTCTTGACAATGGGCATAAAACTCTTGAAGGTGAGCCTTGGGATCTCTGGTTCCCTTGTACTTATCAATTTTTGGCATTTTGAAATGCTTAGGGAAAGGTACCAATGAAATAGAGGGATCAAATAGATAAGGAAAAATGTCCTCAAATTTAAACAACTGTTTGCCGGTCCCTGCTTATAAATCCTTTAACGCATCTTTTACTTCTTCCAAATCTTTGTTGATAAGTGTCACTGGAGTTAGATTAGATGGAGTAGGCTGATTGTATGGATGATATTGATGGCATGATGAGGATAGTACAACAAAAGTTGGATCGTAAGCGGGTTGAGGTATATATGGAGGTGTTTGCTAACTTTGATTGATGTCAGTGGATTGCGGATTAACGTGCGATGGATATGAGGATGACGGATTCTGATAGTAAGAGGTGGAAAATGCTTGTTGGTAGGGTGGTTGTTGTTGATAATATGCATTGGATGGAGCACCCTACTAATATTGTGTAGGATTTTGATAGTATGAAGAGGTAGAAGCCCCTTGTCAGTATAGCAGTGGTGGTTGATAGTAAGAGGTGGATGGAGAACCCTATTGGTAAGATCGATGTTGCTGAAGGTAGGATGGGTTGGATTGGTAGTGATACACAATAGTGGGTTGTTGTGTGACATATGGTGGTGGTTGTGGATTTGACGGTTGCTGGTTTGTGTGTGATTGCGAAGGGTTGGTGCAAAGAGGTGGTTGGGTTTGTAGTGGATTCCGAGAGGCCAGATGGAGATTTGGATTAGGATTGGATGGAGCAGTATAGGCAGTATATGTGCTGGATGGATGGTTGAGATATTGTGTGAGAGGATTACGTTGTGTTTGCATGGGAATGTGCATATGTTGGGGTGGATGTCAATGTTGTGGTGGTTGCTAGTAAGATGGGCGAGATGGGATATGCTACTATTGTTGAATTGTGACAAAAGTGCCATGGGGCGATTGTGGTGGCTGTGATGTAATTTGCATCACTTGGTGTTGTGGTTGCGTAGGAATGGTAGAATGTTGTTGAGGAATTTAGGTGTTTTGTTGTGGGATTGTGATGTTCTATTGTGGGGTTATGAAATTTTGTTGTGGTGGTTGTTGATGAGGTGGTTGGGATGAGGCAACAACAACAACAGTATGTTGAGGTAGTGTTTGCAATGCAATGGATTGGTGAGGATTAATGAGAGGTTGCTGGAGTGTGGGTGGTGGTAAATTTACAACATGTGTAGATCCTAGAGGTAGCATCAATGCAAGGACAGCTGTGCCCTTAGTATTGATGGATGGTTGACTGAAATGTTGAGGTGGATGTGGTGGAGCGGAAGGAATGTACGGTGGCATGCCATAGGTGTCATTAGGATCAAGTGGTGTGGTAGACACTGTAGCTAGGAGGCAAGAATAACTGGAAACTTGATGTATCACAACACTTTCAAACTTAGGGTGATACCAATTTTATGTGGGTGCACCTTTAGGGACATAAGAATTCCTAGGAAAATTATGCGAAGTTTGCAGGTCTGGAGGTGTTGGAAGGGTGTGGGTACCAGAATATTGTGACATATCAAAATCGAATGGTGGTTTGATCCCTTTTATGATCAGAGTGGTGAGAATCTTATCTCCATGCTCATTGAGGAGGTGATCCATCATTTGAACATTGACAAGATCACTAAGGTATTCGTCAACTGTGACTTTAGGTTGATTGACCATGTTTTCGTCACCAGGTGGTGTGGTGTTTTGAATGTTAGTATTGGACTGTGATGAAGCACCATTATGGGGATCTTGTGGGATATTTGGAACATTGTTAGGATCTTGTGGGATATTCGGCTGGGAGCCTTGGGCTTGTTGTTCTACCATTTTCTTCCTTGCTTGTGATCGGGTCTGAATGAGCATGAAAGTGCAAGACAACTAGGTGAACTAAGACACGGTTAAACTCTAAGATGCAATGAAAATATGACCTAAGTGATGATCAGAGGATTGATTAGATCAGATGAGGGATTGATTGATTGGATAATTGGATAAGGATGTGATTGGATTAGATCAGATAAGATGATTGATTGAAATGATTGATAAGATTGGATGAGATTGGATGATTGAAAGGGATTTGAAACCGAGTTCAAAAATCACCCTAGGTGAATGAAGGTGCTGATTGATCGGATTAAAGGATGAACAAATGATTACGAAACCGAATTCACCTTGAGATGGAAGGGGATTTATTGGGTCAGGGATGATGACTAACTTAGGATGGATGGCGATCCTAAGCAGATGTTGAAGGATGGTGATCAATTTCAGACACCTAGGTCAATTTGGATAATAACTTCAAACAAAGTTAAGAGGATTTGGATTAAGAAAATGACGATGGATATGTAGATTAAGGATGTAACTATATGAATTGGATGAGGATTGGATGCAAATGGATTAAAGTGAGGATTAGGAGTGGGCGAAAGGTGCAGATGGTTGACGAAAGGTGCAGAAAGTTGAGAAAACAAAAATCTTTTCAGGATCTCAACAAGTTAACTTTTTGGAAAAAGATTAGGCTCATGTAACAGGTGCAAGGTCTCTCAGATTTAGGGCCAGGTCACCCAACCTAGGGCTGGGTCGCCCAACTTGAAGTCGGGTCACCCAAGTTAGGGTAGGGTAGCCCAAGTCAAGGGCCAGGTCGCCCAAGTAGGAGACAAACCTACCTAAACAGTTTCTAGACTTGTCTAAGTCTAAGAAAAATTCAAGCGATATTGATGAACGGGATGAATGGGCATACAAAATTCCAGGATGGGTCAACGGATGCTCATAACAGGCAAACAAATGCACGAAATGAGGAAAAAAATGCCCAGAATAGGGAAATGGATGCATGTAATGAGGAAACGGTTGCACGAAACGGATCGACGGATGCTCAAAACAAGGAAATGGTTGCAAGAAACAGATAAATGGATGCTCGGAACAAGGAAACAAATGGGTGAATGGATGCTTAGAATGGGAAAATGACACTCAGAACGGGTGAAAGGATGTGCGAACTGAGCAAATAGATGTTCAGAAAGGGGAAACATATGCTTGAAATAGATGAATAGATGTTCGGAACAAGGAAATGAATGCATAGAATGGGTGAACGAATGCTTAGAATGGGAAAACAATGCTCAAAATGGGTGAACGAATGTTCAGATGGGGAAACAAACTAACTTGAAGGTGGGATTGACTATTCAGAGGGCAAGGTCGCCTATCTCGAGGCCGGGTCGCCCAACTTGGGGCTAGGCCGCCCCTGTGAGGGCAGGGTCACCTGTTTGAGGGCCAGGTCACCCCTACTAGGGAAGGGTCACCTATTCTGGGGTCGGGTCACCTGTTATGTGAAAAATGATCAATTTTAACAAGAACATAATGAAAAATGACTCAGACAAAAGGGTTCAGTCTCCCTTGTTGAGGGCAATGTCACCCATGTTAGGACCAAACCGCCCCTATTAGGGCTAGGTCACCTTTATTAATTGACTTGGACTTGAATTAGACAAAAACAACTATGACAAAGGATAAAAAACATAATAAATAGAAAATAAAATGCCAAGACTGACAGATACACACTAGTTTTACACAAATAAGATAGTTCAAATAACATAATCCTAAGATTAGTGTGAATGTATGGCCAACACGGTCCTCTAACTAGGTTGAACAAGGAAAGGGAGTCCATGATATACACATGGTATGTGGGGCACAACCATGAACACCAACCCATCACAAGTGTGAGTCGGGAACTTCCAGCGAGATACTGAAAGCTTGGACCAACTCTTCAGGTCTTGTATAGGTATCACCCTAGCTTTGACACTTTTCCAGACACAATGTGACTAGATTGAGGTACACCTTTCACTCTCCCCCCTTTATATACCCTATCGGTAACACATGGTTGGGATCGTCCCTTGGGGTGATGAAATCCCCAAGCAGGTACCACTAGAAAGAAGGTAAACACAAAGGACTATGTGGACTACAATTTCTCTTCACCTAGGATCACCAAATGGTGAAAGGGGATTGGATACGTCAAAAGTCCACCTTTCAAACACAACAAACAAGTTTGTTGACTCCCCTAATTAGATCTATGTGCCTCGTTAAAATGAAAGTAGTAAACAAAAAATCTAACTAATGAAAGTGGTTCTCTCCCCTTGCAACAAATATGTTAGAATGTGAAATAGCTACACAAACATTAGTAAAAACCAACACACTCACCAACAAAGCAGGTTAGAGGGTCAGTGCTAAGAAAAAAAATGATAACAAACCCTAGAAATGAACTTTTGAGTCTCTACTTTTACCTCAGTTACCTTTGTTCAGAGCCATGCCACCTTTGTGTTTCGGGCAAGGTCACCTATGTAGGCCAGGTCACCCCTATTAGGGCTAGACCGCCTTTGTCTAGGCTAGGTCACCCTTATTTAGGCCAAGCCACCTCTGCCAGGGCCAAGTCACCCCTTTAGGGCCAGGTCGCCTTTGTGTTCCGGGAAAGGTCGCCTCTGTGTAACCTGAACCTACAAAATATAAAAGAACAACAAACATAAAAGAGAACAAACCCATTTGTGGGTCCCACTGGGCATGCCAAAAATATGTGCAAGTGATTTTCCTACCTAGATGCAAACCAAACAAAATACAAAGAAGGAAAAAACTAACAAACACTCAAGATTAGGCCTAAGTTGAATCCAAACTAAATAACAAAGAAAATGAACTTTTTACCTTGTTTGAATTGATGAGTTGGTTGACACTTTTTGATGCTTGATTGTGTGCTCCTTCAATGGAAAATGATGCAAAAGTGGATGTAAAATGGAGAGGATGTGACAAGGATTGTAATGATGCAAATGGGTATTGTAGCAAGTATGGTAGGTGGATGCAATGAAAGCTTGAATGGCTGCAATAATGGAGCATGAATGAATGCAAGTGCTAAGTGTTAAGCTACTTGGTTGAATGCTCTAATGCTCAAGTGTTAAGACCAAGTCTTCCAATTTAAGGGAAGAATCTCTAAAGAAATGGATGGCTAGAATTTAGCCAACATGGACAAGATGAAGGGCTGTGGTGAGTTGAGGACTCACAAGCCCTCACATCTTGCCATGTGGAATATGAGGTGTGAAGAGGACAAATGATGTGGAAAGAAGACATGTGAGGTGGAGGTACTTGCAAGTACCTTGGGATTAGGGGAAGATTTCTTCAAAAAGGAAGTCTTTGTCCCCATCTAAGGATGATGGTGACAAGTGAGAAATTTTAGAAAGTCCTCTCTTATCATCATGGGGATGGGAGAAATTGTTGGGGGAATAAATGTGAATTTTAAATTCACATGATTTGGAGTACGTTGTTGATAAGACACAGTTCTCATAAAGGAGGTCCTTGTCCCACATAATTGATGTGACCTATGAGGGATTATGGGGAAGAAAATACATGGGGATGAATAAATGTGAATTTTAAATTCACATGGGGAAGAGGTCAATGCCTGATAAGGAAAGTACTTATGAAAGGTTGACTTGGAGGATATACCAAAAATGGTAAGTGATTAGATTAAGGTTGTGCAGACATGTGATTAAGAATATTAATGAGGATTAGAGACAATTGGCCTAATATGGAGGATGTGACATTAATACTGATTAAGGATGTGCACATCCTAGTCATGGATTAATTAAGTTAACCCAAATTAGAGGGAGGTTATGGAGGATGGGACAAGGAGAGAGAAAAGATGAATTTAAAATTGATTTAAATTCAAAAGGGTAAATAACTAAATTAAATAAATTGGTTCATTTATTTAATTTATAGAAGAAATGATAAAGTATTTAATTGTTAAATTAAATACCTTATAGGAAGAGGAAATATTAATTAAATAGGTCATTTAATTAATATTGATGAAATAAATGGATAAATGATACAAATTTGACCATATGGGAGTGGTCAAATTTGGATGTCCACAAATAGAAGAGAATTAGAATGCAGATTTTGGTTTGTTGATGCAAGTTGCAATAGTGTGGATTGCACACAAGAAAGATAAAGTGCATATTTTAGTGGGGAAAAATGAGGTAAAATCTATTTTTTGTGAGAATGTAGTTGAATCTGATTTACTTGAGCACATGATAATATTGATTTACAAGAATATGTTGCAGCAGAGAGTTCATTTGTAGATGAAGGTATTATGGGTGAAATTAAGGAAGAAGAGGAAGAAGTTATTGCAACTAAAAATTATCTTTTATGTGGCATGGAGAAAAAGGCGGATAGTGTTGTAACCATTGTGTATGATGAACAAATGGTTGTATCAATAAAAGAGAAAGAGGTAATGAATGAGTTTGGTTAATTTTCTAAAGGAGAAATAGTAGATGTTCATGAATTTTCAAATTTTCATAGTGTAAGTTGGTGAGAGATGAATTATGTGAAAAAGGAAGAAAGATAGGAAGAATGAAAGAGGGAAGAGATATCAAGTTGTAGGGACATGTGAGGAATAAGGTTTGGGAGAGTAAGGCAACAAGATGGATTCAAAATGAACATCATATCTACAAATTTTTATGAGGCACTCATGAAACATTTATTTTCTACTGTGGGTGTCTGATGCAGGAGCATTCATGGCTCAATGCAATCTCGTATCAACCAATTGGTGTCAATTTCATTTTGTAATTTTTGATGTGGTTGAATTTCATGTTTGATGTGTGAAATTCATATTTTGGTGTGAATTAGAATGTCTTGTAATGTGGGAAATTAGAATTAGAATTTGGATTCAATTTGGGTCAAATTGGTTGACAACTCCTAAAAAATATGGACCTAGGAGGTGGACACCCAAGTTTGAGAATATGATTTTTGCTTTATTTGTGAAAGCATCAAATCCATTTAAAGCCCATCTTTGATATTTTGCTAAGTTTGGAGTTGAAATGTTATTTTATTCATTTAAATATTAAATTTGAATTTTATTTTCCATTCTTGGGAAGGGCATTGATTTTCCTAAGATGCCTTTGGAATGAAATAAAATCACAATGAAAGGCATTGAAATTTCATTTCAGTAAAGCAAGTGTTGATAAAATTGAATTTTATTCATTTTTGGAGTAGTTTTTCACAGGAAAAATAGAGGAAGAGAGGACGAGGTCATTGCTTACCTCCAAGAGGGGATTTGATGATGTGTTTATAGATTTGATTTTTTTTTTTTGCAAGACACAAAGACTACCAGGTGTTGCAAATTGAAGGGTTTAAGTGGTGGAAGTGGTTTCTTGTTTAGGTGTTGAAGAAGCTTTGTTGCAAGCTTTGATTTGTTGCTGCAAATCTTTTGTTTTTGAGTCTTGTAAGGCTTGATGTATCCTTTTCCATAATTGGATTTTAATAATTCATTTTCCCATTTGTTGAACCAAGAAATTGCCAATTGCACATTACAGTCTTGGATTGGAAATTGTATTGCAAATTTTTTTATGTTGTTGAATGGTGTTTGTGAGCTATTTAATTTAATTTTCAGCAATTTAAATTATCTTAATTAGCTCATACATTAGGTTGTAGGTATGGAAGTCATGGGAAATGAAGTATGCATATTATGATCTATAAGGGGTTGATTATCAACACTATTAGGAAGAGAGCTAGAAAACCCAAGATCCACGGTGAATGGTATATCACGAGATGACATGAGTCTCAAACTACGTATCACAACAATATTGCTAATAGGACACCAAGTTGTAAATCTCATACAAGTTTTACAAACGTGGTATGCAAACGCAAAATGGGAAGAGGCTTAAAATGCAATGCAATGACCTAGAATGATGTGCAAATACAATTTTCAAATTCTTAACAAGGTAATTTACTAATTATACTATACAACAATCTAGAAATGAAATGTTGTAAATGCAATTTTGAATTTAGACAATGCACTAAATGAACCAAATTAAGCTAGATCTAATGAAATGAATGAAACAAAAACTCAACAAATTGTAACAAAGATCTGATAACAACAAATAGAAGCACAAAAATGAAGTTTTTAAATTCCAGAAATGTAGATTTATGGATGATCAAGGACTCGTTCGCCCTAGGGTAAATGGGTCCTAGATTAGGGTTTTGAAAGTGATTTTTAATTTTTTTTAGATCCTTTCTAATTATTTTCAGATTCAGATCTGTACAATAATTCTCAGGTTTAATTTTTTGTAAATGCAAAGTGAAATGCAAGTTGGAAATGTGATAAAATGATGAACTAAAAGACCTAATTTGATAATCAATTTTGTTTTTATTTTAAAACTCAAGTTTATATGATCTAAATGATATGCAAGATGACTGATTTTTTTGTATTTTTTAAATTTAAAGAGTGAAAACAATGCAATCCTAAAACCCTAGATGATATGCAAATTTGAATGCAAACTAGACACCCTAAATGAGAACTAATTCAATGCAAATGAATGCAAGATCTAATCTAAGATGAAAAGAGACTCCAAAATCCAAAAAATATAATTCTCAAGAAGTCAGGTTCACAAAAATAAAAACAAAGAAAAATGTAGGTGCACCACAAATGGGGTTAACAAATGGGTACACGTATTTTTTGCTTGTGTTGTTTCATTCAATTATGAGGGCTATATTGCATAAATAAAAAATAGAAAATAAACCTAACTGATATAATTGTAAAAAGCTAGGTTTTAAGATGGTAAAATTTTGTGTACCTATTGGAAAAAGTGTTTTTTTAAGCCTCACCAAGGACTCATTCGCCCAGTGGTGAATGGGTCCCTACTAGGGTTCTAGAAAATTAGTTTCAAGATCCTATTATTCAATGTATACATTTTGGATGTTGTGGTTGTGTTTCTGATATGTGGTTTTAATTGATGTCAACACTATTAGCATTGGTGATTCTAAAGGCTATATATGTCGAGGAGATTGAGAAAATTATAATAAATATATTGTAGGCAACTAGTGAAGCTGAGAAGGTCAAAGTGATGGAAAGTTGTGTATGTTGATGATTAGGAGGTGTACACTAAAGGGTTTGTTGCTGATCTTATCTAGTATGTTGTCTAAACATTTCAGTGGTATGCATCAAGAATTGAGAAACTTATGAAGTTTTGTGTTCTTACAATTATTCAATTACTGCAGCAAGTGTTTCTGGAAGATGAGATTGCAATTCTGGTGAACTGGGTTGTTGCGTATGATTATGAGATGTTAAATGATGTTTATGTATCATGCTCCATTAGTTTGGCACATCTGCGTTGATTGGCGCATTCATGATTGGATATTTTTCCTTGTGTGTTAAAGTTTTTCATGTTCTTGGCCGACATGATGGTGATAGCGTGTTGTAGATCCTTATGGATTAATATTTTATTGTTTGGAATATTTGAGGATGTTGATTTAGATCCTCACTATGTTGTGATGAACTTAGGTTGGTGCACATTAAGATTTGTTCATGTATTGAGACCAACAAGTTGAAATTCATTTATTTATTAATTTTGTGGTCGACAAAGTTGTTGATGTAAATGTGTGTAGCGGATATATAAGAATGATTGTTTATTCATTTTGAAGAATGCTCGGTGTATGTTTGTGTGTGTATCTATGAATAAAGATCAAATCATCCAAATGCA
>CM021105.1:30739411-30920309 GCA_007115665.2 Sequoiadendron giganteum | reverse complement strand
GTGTCCATGTGGTAGCTTCTAAGACTGTGAAGACCCCTTCATCAGAAAATTATGTTTCTAGAGGATAAACATCTACTAATGGAGCATCAACCAACTGATATGTGATCACTTGTCCTTTAATCGCCTTGCGGTCCACATATTCTATATCAAATTCACTTAACAACATGACCCACTTAGCCATGTAACCAGTCAAAGTTGTTTTAGATAATAGATATTTGAGTGGATCGACCTTCGATATTAGCTTTACTGGATGTCTAAGCATGTAATGTCAGAGTTTTTGCGACCTGAAGACCATGGCTAGGCAAGCTTTCTCCATTGGGGAATAATTTAGTTCATAGCCTACTAGGGTTTAGTTGATGTAGTAGATCACTCATTCCTTTGACGATTCATCATAATGTGCCAACAATGCCCCTAGTGCCACAAAAGTAGCAAAAATATAAGCAGGTGTGGTTTACCAGGAATTGGTAGCATAAGAATGGGTGGGTGATCCAAATATTCTTTGATTTGGTCGAAGCCAAGTTGACATTGTTGATTCCACTTAAAGGCAATATCTTTCTTCAGGAGATGTGTCAATGAATGACATTTGACGGCCGATTGAGCAATAAATCATCAAATGAATTAGAGCTTATGCTGAAGACTTCTTAACTATTTCAAATTGCACAGTGGAGGCATTTCTATGATTTCCTTAACCTTTGTTGGATCGATCTCCATGTCTCTTCGGGAGACAATGAAACCCAAGAGCTTTTATGATGTGACACCAAAGACACATTTCTTCAAATTTAGTCATAGCTTATATTGTTCTAGACATTCAAAGATCTTTTTGAGGATCATTGGGTGCTCTTCCCTTGTTCTTGATTTCCCTAACAAATCATCAACATAATATTCTATTATGATGTGAATGAGGTCATGGAAGATGACGATCATGGCTCGTTGGTAGGTTGCGTCTTCTTTTTTAAGGAAAAAGGGCATAACATCATAACAGAAGGTGCCCATGGTGTAGTGAAAGTTGTTTTATGTTGATCTTCGGGTGCAATTATGATATGATTATACCCAAAGAAGCCATCCATGAGGAAACACATCTCGTGCCCTGATTTAATTCTACTAACATGTCGATGTTCGACAATGGGAAATCATCTTTGGGACAGGCTTTGTTAAGATCCCAAAAAATTGTATAGATCCTAATATCACCATTTGTTTTGGCGACTAGCACTATGTTGGAGATCCAGTCAGAATAGTCGATCGGTCAGATGAATCCAACCTCTAATAGCTTCTCTAGCTCTTTCTTGACTAGAAAAGCCACTTGGGGGTGCATTTTCTAGAACTTTTGCTTGACAAGCTTGGCATCAAGATGGACATCTAGGTGATGTACTACTAAAGCGGGATCAAGACATGGCATGTTTGAATATGTCCATGCAAAATTAATAATTCCTTCTTTGAGAAGCTTGGTGACGGTAGAATATTCATCCTCTGATAATGCTTTGGCTACATATGTGATTTTGGGATTCTCTTCAGTTTCCAAATGTATTGCTTGTGTTTCCTCAATCAGGATGGATGATCACCCAAATAGTTGAGTTCCTACAAGGGGGAGATGAACTTCCCCATATTCTAGCGCCTCATCGAGGTTTACGCCATCAGATACACCCTTTTTTTTTACTTTTTCATTCACAAAGCGTCTCAGGGAGGTTTTCACTAGGTGACCCTTTTCTATTTTGTTTCTTTTTATTTTTGCAGTTGGAGCATTCATCTTCCCTCAATCCCATAAGATGTACATACTGATCCACGAAGGGAAAGGTTTTGATAGGTGCGCTACCCTATAGGTCACAATTGATAAGTTCAGGATGTTTAAGGAATAGGCTAATGATGCAAATGGATAGGTATTCGAACATGGAAGGAAGGTAAATGCATGATCTACATCATCGTGCATGTCTATGATGGATTCTTGCTCTGGTATGTCTTGGAGGGAACCATTATCCACATTGAAATTGTTAGAGGCACTAGATGATGCCATAGGATCCTTTTGTTTGGTGTCATAGCCCAATCCCATCTTTCTTGGACGTACAAAAGCTTCTATTAGTTGTCGTCTTCCTTGTTCTTCTACACTAAGGCATCCCCCCCCCCCTCCCTCCACGATAATTGTGTTTCTCTGCAAAATTAGAAGGCCAAGGATAGACCTCTTGGAAATATTATTTCAAAGGGGGAGAGGGTTCCGATTCCTCATGATATACCCACTGGCTAATGCCATCTTTTGGTATGTCTTGCCTTAACCTAGGAGAGATAAAGGTATTGGATCCCACATTTGGAGCATTGAGGGTGATGGTCTTCTCTTCTTCTTTCGGGATGGACTGAGAAGGTTGGCTATATGTGTTTGGTGAGGGTGGCATGGTTGCCATGTTCAATACTACACACATTTCATATTCACCACACCCCTTGTCGATGGTATGGACCTTGGTAAGGGTGGAATCAGACGTAGATGATGGAGTGGATGAAGTGGTTGCTAGTGTGTTGGTGGATGAATGGGACAATGATGTTTGAGGTACCCCTATTTCTACACAGGGCAGTAATGAGAATGGGGAAAGGAAGCTTCTAATGCATGAAAATATTTGAATGGTCGAGGATCAACTTGTATAGTTACTTCCATTCCTTGAAATGGGAATTTAAGACATTGGTGATAGGTGGATGGAACAACTTGCATAGAGTGAATCCATGGTTGGCCAAGAAGGATTTTATATGGAAGATCAAGGTCCATAACATGGCACATAGTGTATTGCACAATGGGGCCCACTTGAATAGAAAGGAAAATAGTGCCCTTAGAATCTCATTTTGCATTATCATATGCCTTGATGGTGATGACTTGATTGTTTAAGTCAGTATGAGTGTATCCCACCTATTTTATGAATTTCAACATGCAAAGATTTAGGGCAGAACCATTATCTACCAAGACCCATTTTACTTTATGACAATTCACACCAACCTCAAGATGAAGGGGATGGTTATGGTTTGAGTCAATGCAGGGCATATCTTTTTGACTAAAGCCTAATTGATAGGTTTCTAAGAGGTGTCCTACCAATGCTTGGAATTGCATAGGGTCTATTTCATTGGGAACTTGGGTGTCCTGTAAGGCCTTGTTTAGAATCCCTAGTGTACATGAGAAGACTTAAGCAAATCCAAAATAGAAATCTGGCCTGAGGTCTTTCCTAGATGATCAAGAATGTTGTATTGTGAACTTACAGATGGTGGCTGAGTAGATGTGGAGGCTCTCAGGACTGTGATATAGGTAAGATGGGTTGTAACAACACATTATGGGTCCTTGACTTTGACGCATATCATAGATTCACGTGGTTCTTCTTGTTTGATGTGCATGATAGGACCTTGATAATTAAACAACACATTTTTGTAACTGATGTTATTAGTGCTATTATTCTGATTACTATTGTTGCTAGGCCTTGGATTGGAGTTTGACATGCTAGGACCTTGTTTATGCTTAGGGAAAACATTCTGATATATTTGCAGTTGAGCATTAGATGAGGGTGTCATGTTGGTATCCACATGTATGTCACCCTGATCTATGAGATTCTAGATGTATTTTTTCAGACCTTGACACTTATTCAATGTATGCCATTTAATCTTGTGAAATTCACAATACTCATTTTCTTTAATCTAGGTTGGTTTAGGCTTGGATTCATCAAGGGACTTAGTTATAGGATATGTAATCAAGTAATTAGCTTGAAGAAGTCTATTGAACACAATGCTTAGGGGTTCTCCCCATTGAGAAAACTAATGTTTGTTTCCCCCTTGATTGTTTTGATTGGATTGTTGGGGAGGACGAGGTGCTCCTTGTGGCATTGATATGGAATTTGGGATTGATTGTTGTGGGGGAGGCTATTGTGGCTTATGTGAGGCATTAGCCACTTGGACATGTTTGGTGTTAGTGACACCATCATTAACAACATTCTTGTTCTTGTTGCAATAATGAGGCTTATCCCTAGATGACCTCTGTTTATTGGAGTTGAAGATTTTGACTTACCCTTTGGCAATAAGGGCTCTCTCCACAATATAACCTTTCTCTACTATGGCCACAAAGGTTGTGACAGAGTGAAGTCTGAAGTTGTGGGCCATATCTGGATGGGATTTTTCAATAAATAGTGTAACCATGTCTTTCGCCCTCAACGGGGATTTCATTCGATTGGCTAAAGCTCGCCATCTTTGAAGATAGCTTGCAAATGTTTCTCCCTCATGTTGTTTTTCTTTCAGGAGATCTAATGTATTGATATCCTTCTACAGATTAAAGGAGAAGTGGAAGAAAAAATCTTCTGAGAACTGCACAAAGGACTTAATAGACCCCTTCTCAAGACCCATAAACCAATCAAGAGCTATTCCCTGTAAACTCCTAGGAAACAATCACATGAGGTAGTTGTCATTATGCATGAATTCTTGACAATGGGCATAAAACTCTTGAAGGTGAGCCTTGGGATCTCTGGTTCCCTTGTACTTATCAATTTTTGGCATTTTGAAATGCTTAGGGAAAGGTACCAATGAAATAGAGGGATCAAATAGATAAGGAAAAATGTCCTCAAATTTAAACAACTGTTTGCCGGTCCCTGCTTATAAATCCTTTAACGCATCTTTTACTTCTTCCAAATCTTTGTTGATAAGTGTCACTGGAGTTAGATTAGATGGAGTAGGCTGATTGTATGGATGATATTGATGGCATGATGAGGATAGTACAACAAAAGTTGGATCGTAAGCGGGTTGAGGTATATATGGAGGTGTTTGCTAACTTTGATTGATGTCAGTGGATTGCGGATTAACGTGCGATGGATATGAGGATGACGGATTCTGATAGTAAGAGGTGGAAAATGCTTGTTGGTAGGGTGGTTGTTGTTGATAATATGCATTGGATGGAGCACCCTACTAATATTGTGTAGGATTTTGATAGTATGAAGAGGTAGAAGCCCCTTGTCAGTATAGCAGTGGTGGTTGATAGTAAGAGGTGGATGGAGAACCCTATTGGTAAGATCGATGTTGCTGAAGGTAGGATGGGTTGGATTGGTAGTGATACACAATAGTGGGTTGTTGTGTGACATATGGTGGTGGTTGTGGATTTGACGGTTGCTGGTTTGTGTGTGATTGCGAAGGGTTGGTGCAAAGAGGTGGTTGGGTTTGTAGTGGATTCCGAGAGGCCAGATGGAGATTTGGATTAGGATTGGATGGAGCAGTATAGGCAGTATATGTGCTGGATGGATGGTTGAGATATTGTGTGAGAGGATTACGTTGTGTTTGCATGGGAATGTGCATATGTTGGGGTGGATGTCAATGTTGTGGTGGTTGCTAGTAAGATGGGCGAGATGGGATATGCTACTATTGTTGAATTGTGACAAAAGTGCCATGGGGCGATTGTGGTGGCTGTGATGTAATTTGCATCACTTGGTGTTGTGGTTGCGTAGGAATGGTAGAATGTTGTTGAGGAATTTAGGTGTTTTGTTGTGGGATTGTGATGTTCTATTGTGGGGTTATGAAATTTTGTTGTGGTGGTTGTTGATGAGGTGGTTGGGATGAGGCAACAACAACAACAGTATGTTGAGGTAGTGTTTGCAATGCAATGGATTGGTGAGGATTAATGAGAGGTTGCTGGAGTGTGGGTGGTGGTAAATTTACAACATGTGTAGATCCTAGAGGTAGCATCAATGCAAGGACAGCTGTGCCCTTAGTATTGATGGATGGTTGACTGAAATGTTGAGGTGGATGTGGTGGAGCGGAAGGAATGTACGGTGGCATGCCATAGGTGTCATTAGGATCAAGTGGTGTGGTAGACACTGTAGCTAGGAGGCAAGAATAACTGGAAACTTGATGTATCACAACACTTTCAAACTTAGGGTGATACCAATTTTATGTGGGTGCACCTTTAGGGACATAAGAATTCCTAGGAAAATTATGCGAAGTTTGCAGGTCTGGAGGTGTTGGAAGGGTGTGGGTACCAGAATATTGTGACATATCAAAATCGAATGGTGGTTTGATCCCTTTTATGATCAGAGTGGTGAGAATCTTATCTCCATGCTCATTGAGGAGGTGATCCATCATTTGAACATTGACAAGATCACTAAGGTATTCGTCAACTGTGACTTTAGGTTGATTGACCATGTTTTCGTCACCAGGTGGTGTGGTGTTTTGAATGTTAGTATTGGACTGTGATGAAGCACCATTATGGGGATCTTGTGGGATATTTGGAACATTGTTAGGATCTTGTGGGATATTCGGCTGGGAGCCTTGGGCTTGTTGTTCTACCATTTTCTTCCTTGCTTGTGATCGGGTCTGAATGAGCATGAAAGTGCAAGACAACTAGGTGAACTAAGACACGGTTAAACTCTAAGATGCAATGAAAATATGACCTAAGTGATGATCAGAGGATTGATTAGATCAGATGAGGGATTGATTGATTGGATAATTGGATAAGGATGTGATTGGATTAGATCAGATAAGATGATTGATTGAAATGATTGATAAGATTGGATGAGATTGGATGATTGAAAGGGATTTGAAACCGAGTTCAAAAATCACCCTAGGTGAATGAAGGTGCTGATTGATCGGATTAAAGGATGAACAAATGATTACGAAACCGAATTCACCTTGAGATGGAAGGGGATTTATTGGGTCAGGGATGATGACTAACTTAGGATGGATGGCGATCCTAAGCAGATGTTGAAGGATGGTGATCAATTTCAGACACCTAGGTCAATTTGGATAATAACTTCAAACAAAGTTAAGAGGATTTGGATTAAGAAAATGACGATGGATATGTAGATTAAGGATGTAACTATATGAATTGGATGAGGATTGGATGCAAATGGATTAAAGTGAGGATTAGGAGTGGGCGAAAGGTGCAGATGGTTGACGAAAGGTGCAGAAAGTTGAGAAAACAAAAATCTTTTCAGGATCTCAACAAGTTAACTTTTTGGAAAAAGATTAGGCTCATGTAACAGGTGCAAGGTCTCTCAGATTTAGGGCCAGGTCACCCAACCTAGGGCTGGGTCGCCCAACTTGAAGTCGGGTCACCCAAGTTAGGGTAGGGTAGCCCAAGTCAAGGGCCAGGTCGCCCAAGTAGGAGACAAACCTACCTAAACAGTTTCTAGACTTGTCTAAGTCTAAGAAAAATTCAAGCGATATTGATGAACGGGATGAATGGGCATACAAAATTCCAGGATGGGTCAACGGATGCTCATAACAGGCAAACAAATGCACGAAATGAGGAAAAAAATGCCCAGAATAGGGAAATGGATGCATGTAATGAGGAAACGGTTGCACGAAACGGATCGACGGATGCTCAAAACAAGGAAATGGTTGCAAGAAACAGATAAATGGATGCTCGGAACAAGGAAACAAATGGGTGAATGGATGCTTAGAATGGGAAAATGACACTCAGAACGGGTGAAAGGATGTGCGAACTGAGCAAATAGATGTTCAGAAAGGGGAAACATATGCTTGAAATAGATGAATAGATGTTCGGAACAAGGAAATGAATGCATAGAATGGGTGAACGAATGCTTAGAATGGGAAAACAATGCTCAAAATGGGTGAACGAATGTTCAGATGGGGAAACAAACTAACTTGAAGGTGGGATTGACTATTCAGAGGGCAAGGTCGCCTATCTCGAGGCCGGGTCGCCCAACTTGGGGCTAGGCCGCCCCTGTGAGGGCAGGGTCACCTGTTTGAGGGCCAGGTCACCCCTACTAGGGAAGGGTCACCTATTCTGGGGTCGGGTCACCTGTTATGTGAAAAATGATCAATTTTAACAAGAACATAATGAAAAATGACTCAGACAAAAGGGTTCAGTCTCCCTTGTTGAGGGCAATGTCACCCATGTTAGGACCAAACCGCCCCTATTAGGGCTAGGTCACCTTTATTAATTGACTTGGACTTGAATTAGACAAAAACAACTATGACAAAGGATAAAAAACATAATAAATAGAAAATAAAATGCCAAGACTGACAGATACACACTAGTTTTACACAAATAAGATAGTTCAAATAACATAATCCTAAGATTAGTGTGAATGTATGGCCAACACGGTCCTCTAACTAGGTTGAACAAGGAAAGGGAGTCCATGATATACACATGGTATGTGGGGCACAACCATGAACACCAACCCATCACAAGTGTGAGTCGGGAACTTCCAGCGAGATACTGAAAGCTTGGACCAACTCTTCAGGTCTTGTATAGGTATCACCCTAGCTTTGACACTTTTCCAGACACAATGTGACTAGATTGAGGTACACCTTTCACTCTCCCCCCTTTATATACCCTATCGGTAACACATGGTTGGGATCGTCCCTTGGGGTGATGAAATCCCCAAGCAGGTACCACTAGAAAGAAGGTAAACACAAAGGACTATGTGGACTACAATTTCTCTTCACCTAGGATCACCAAATGGTGAAAGGGGATTGGATACGTCAAAAGTCCACCTTTCAAACACAACAAACAAGTTTGTTGACTCCCCTAATTAGATCTATGTGCCTCGTTAAAATGAAAGTAGTAAACAAAAAATCTAACTAATGAAAGTGGTTCTCTCCCCTTGCAACAAATATGTTAGAATGTGAAATAGCTACACAAACATTAGTAAAAACCAACACACTCACCAACAAAGCAGGTTAGAGGGTCAGTGCTAAGAAAAAAAATGATAACAAACCCTAGAAATGAACTTTTGAGTCTCTACTTTTACCTCAGTTACCTTTGTTCAGAGCCATGCCACCTTTGTGTTTCGGGCAAGGTCACCTATGTAGGCCAGGTCACCCCTATTAGGGCTAGACCGCCTTTGTCTAGGCTAGGTCACCCTTATTTAGGCCAAGCCACCTCTGCCAGGGCCAAGTCACCCCTTTAGGGCCAGGTCGCCTTTGTGTTCCGGGAAAGGTCGCCTCTGTGTAACCTGAACCTACAAAATATAAAAGAACAACAAACATAAAAGAGAACAAACCCATTTGTGGGTCCCACTGGGCATGCCAAAAATATGTGCAAGTGATTTTCCTACCTAGATGCAAACCAAACAAAATACAAAGAAGGAAAAAACTAACAAACACTCAAGATTAGGCCTAAGTTGAATCCAAACTAAATAACAAAGAAAATGAACTTTTTACCTTGTTTGAATTGATGAGTTGGTTGACACTTTTTGATGCTTGATTGTGTGCTCCTTCAATGGAAAATGATGCAAAAGTGGATGTAAAATGGAGAGGATGTGACAAGGATTGTAATGATGCAAATGGGTATTGTAGCAAGTATGGTAGGTGGATGCAATGAAAGCTTGAATGGCTGCAATAATGGAGCATGAATGAATGCAAGTGCTAAGTGTTAAGCTACTTGGTTGAATGCTCTAATGCTCAAGTGTTAAGACCAAGTCTTCCAATTTAAGGGAAGAATCTCTAAAGAAATGGATGGCTAGAATTTAGCCAACATGGACAAGATGAAGGGCTGTGGTGAGTTGAGGACTCACAAGCCCTCACATCTTGCCATGTGGAATATGAGGTGTGAAGAGGACAAATGATGTGGAAAGAAGACATGTGAGGTGGAGGTACTTGCAAGTACCTTGGGATTAGGGGAAGATTTCTTCAAAAAGGAAGTCTTTGTCCCCATCTAAGGATGATGGTGACAAGTGAGAAATTTTAGAAAGTCCTCTCTTATCATCATGGGGATGGGAGAAATTGTTGGGGGAATAAATGTGAATTTTAAATTCACATGATTTGGAGTACGTTGTTGATAAGACACAGTTCTCATAAAGGAGGTCCTTGTCCCACATAATTGATGTGACCTATGAGGGATTATGGGGAAGAAAATACATGGGGATGAATAAATGTGAATTTTAAATTCACATGGGGAAGAGGTCAATGCCTGATAAGGAAAGTACTTATGAAAGGTTGACTTGGAGGATATACCAAAAATGGTAAGTGATTAGATTAAGGTTGTGCAGACATGTGATTAAGAATATTAATGAGGATTAGAGACAATTGGCCTAATATGGAGGATGTGACATTAATACTGATTAAGGATGTGCACATCCTAGTCATGGATTAATTAAGTTAACCCAAATTAGAGGGAGGTTATGGAGGATGGGACAAGGAGAGAGAAAAGATGAATTTAAAATTGATTTAAATTCAAAAGGGTAAATAACTAAATTAAATAAATTGGTTCATTTATTTAATTTATAGAAGAAATGATAAAGTATTTAATTGTTAAATTAAATACCTTATAGGAAGAGGAAATATTAATTAAATAGGTCATTTAATTAATATTGATGAAATAAATGGATAAATGATACAAATTTGACCATATGGGAGTGGTCAAATTTGGATGTCCACAAATAGAAGAGAATTAGAATGCAGATTTTGGTTTGTTGATGCAAGTTGCAATAGTGTGGATTGCACACAAGAAAGATAAAGTGCATATTTTAGTGGGGAAAAATGAGGTAAAATCTATTTTTTGTGAGAATGTAGTTGAATCTGATTTACTTGAGCACATGATAATATTGATTTACAAGAATATGTTGCAGCAGAGAGTTCATTTGTAGATGAAGGTATTATGGGTGAAATTAAGGAAGAAGAGGAAGAAGTTATTGCAACTAAAAATTATCTTTTATGTGGCATGGAGAAAAAGGCGGATAGTGTTGTAACCATTGTGTATGATGAACAAATGGTTGTATCAATAAAAGAGAAAGAGGTAATGAATGAGTTTGGTTAATTTTCTAAAGGAGAAATAGTAGATGTTCATGAATTTTCAAATTTTCATAGTGTAAGTTGGTGAGAGATGAATTATGTGAAAAAGGAAGAAAGATAGGAAGAATGAAAGAGGGAAGAGATATCAAGTTGTAGGGACATGTGAGGAATAAGGTTTGGGAGAGTAAGGCAACAAGATGGATTCAAAATGAACATCATATCTACAAATTTTTATGAGGCACTCATGAAACATTTATTTTCTACTGTGGGTGTCTGATGCAGGAGCATTCATGGCTCAATGCAATCTCGTATCAACCAATTGGTGTCAATTTCATTTTGTAATTTTTGATGTGGTTGAATTTCATGTTTGATGTGTGAAATTCATATTTTGGTGTGAATTAGAATGTCTTGTAATGTGGGAAATTAGAATTAGAATTTGGATTCAATTTGGGTCAAATTGGTTGACAACTCCTAAAAAATATGGACCTAGGAGGTGGACACCCAAGTTTGAGAATATGATTTTTGCTTTATTTGTGAAAGCATCAAATCCATTTAAAGCCCATCTTTGATATTTTGCTAAGTTTGGAGTTGAAATGTTATTTTATTCATTTAAATATTAAATTTGAATTTTATTTTCCATTCTTGGGAAGGGCATTGATTTTCCTAAGATGCCTTTGGAATGAAATAAAATCACAATGAAAGGCATTGAAATTTCATTTCAGTAAAGCAAGTGTTGATAAAATTGAATTTTATTCATTTTTGGAGTAGTTTTTCACAGGAAAAATAGAGGAAGAGAGGACGAGGTCATTGCTTACCTCCAAGAGGGGATTTGATGATGTGTTTATAGATTTGATTTTTTTTTTTTGCAAGACACAAAGACTACCAGGTGTTGCAAATTGAAGGGTTTAAGTGGTGGAAGTGGTTTCTTGTTTAGGTGTTGAAGAAGCTTTGTTGCAAGCTTTGATTTGTTGCTGCAAATCTTTTGTTTTTGAGTCTTGTAAGGCTTGATGTATCCTTTTCCATAATTGGATTTTAATAATTCATTTTCCCATTTGTTGAACCAAGAAATTGCCAATTGCACATTACAGTCTTGGATTGGAAATTGTATTGCAAATTTTTTTATGTTGTTGAATGGTGTTTGTGAGCTATTTAATTTAATTTTCAGCAATTTAAATTATCTTAATTAGCTCATACATTAGGTTGTAGGTATGGAAGTCATGGGAAATGAAGTATGCATATTATGATCTATAAGGGGTTGATTATCAACACTATTAGGAAGAGAGCTAGAAAACCCAAGATCCACGGTGAATGGTATATCACGAGATGACATGAGTCTCAAACTACGTATCACAACAATATTGCTAATAGGACACCAAGTTGTAAATCTCATACAAGTTTTACAAACGTGGTATGCAAACGCAAAATGGGAAGAGGCTTAAAATGCAATGCAATGACCTAGAATGATGTGCAAATACAATTTTCAAATTCTTAACAAGGTAATTTACTAATTATACTATACAACAATCTAGAAATGAAATGTTGTAAATGCAATTTTGAATTTAGACAATGCACTAAATGAACCAAATTAAGCTAGATCTAATGAAATGAATGAAACAAAAACTCAACAAATTGTAACAAAGATCTGATAACAACAAATAGAAGCACAAAAATGAAGTTTTTAAATTCCAGAAATGTAGATTTATGGATGATCAAGGACTCGTTCGCCCTAGGGTAAATGGGTCCTAGATTAGGGTTTTGAAAGTGATTTTTAATTTTTTTTAGATCCTTTCTAATTATTTTCAGATTCAGATCTGTACAATAATTCTCAGGTTTAATTTTTTGTAAATGCAAAGTGAAATGCAAGTTGGAAATGTGATAAAATGATGAACTAAAAGACCTAATTTGATAATCAATTTTGTTTTTATTTTAAAACTCAAGTTTATATGATCTAAATGATATGCAAGATGACTGATTTTTTTGTATTTTTTAAATTTAAAGAGTGAAAACAATGCAATCCTAAAACCCTAGATGATATGCAAATTTGAATGCAAACTAGACACCCTAAATGAGAACTAATTCAATGCAAATGAATGCAAGATCTAATCTAAGATGAAAAGAGACTCCAAAATCCAAAAAATATAATTCTCAAGAAGTCAGGTTCACAAAAATAAAAACAAAGAAAAATGTAGGTGCACCACAAATGGGGTTAACAAATGGGTACACGTATTTTTTGCTTGTGTTGTTTCATTCAATTATGAGGGCTATATTGCATAAATAAAAAATAGAAAATAAACCTAACTGATATAATTGTAAAAAGCTAGGTTTTAAGATGGTAAAATTTTGTGTACCTATTGGAAAAAGTGTTTTTTTAAGCCTCACCAAGGACTCATTCGCCCAGTGGTGAATGGGTCCCTACTAGGGTTCTAGAAAATTAGTTTCAAGATCCTATTATTCAATGTATACATTTTGGATGTTGTGGTTGTGTTTCTGATATGTGGTTTTAATTGATGTCAACACTATTAGCATTGGTGATTCTAAAGGCTATATATGTCGAGGAGATTGAGAAAATTATAATAAATATATTGTAGGCAACTAGTGAAGCTGAGAAGGTCAAAGTGATGGAAAGTTGTGTATGTTGATGATTAGGAGGTGTACACTAAAGGGTTTGTTGCTGATCTTATCTAGTATGTTGTCTAAACATTTCAGTGGTATGCATCAAGAATTGAGAAACTTATGAAGTTTTGTGTTCTTACAATTATTCAATTACTGCAGCAAGTGTTTCTGGAAGATGAGATTGCAATTCTGGTGAACTGGGTTGTTGCGTATGATTATGAGATGTTAAATGATGTTTATGTATCATGCTCCATTAGTTTGGCACATCTGCGTTGATTGGCGCATTCATGATTGGATATTTTTCCTTGTGTGTTAAAGTTTTTCATGTTCTTGGCCGACATGATGGTGATAGCGTGTTGTAGATCCTTATGGATTAATATTTTATTGTTTGGAATATTTGAGGATGTTGATTTAGATCCTCACTATGTTGTGATGAACTTAGGTTGGTGCACATTAAGATTTGTTCATGTATTGAGACCAACAAGTTGAAATTCATTTATTTATTAATTTTGTGGTCGACAAAGTTGTTGATGTAAATGTGTGTAGCGGATATATAAGAATGATTGTTTATTCATTTTGAAGAATGCTCGGTGTATGTTTGTGTGTGTATCTATGAATAAAGATCAAATCATCCAAATGCAGAGTAGAGTGTGAAGAATTTTGAGCGAAGTGTGAATAAGTGTATTTGTGCTTAACCGAAACTGTCATCAAGCTTTTGAAGAAGCTAATTTATTAGTTCAACCTCATTAGATGGATTTAATCTAATTGTCTTATGTAAAGCAGTGAGCCTTCCCTTTGAGTAGTGAGCTCTAGGCAATGTTCTTGAATGCAAAGTGGATTATTTATTCATTCTTCATTATACTTTTAATAGGGTATAATCTTGTGGACTAACATCCACCGCGATTTTTCTCCTAACAGGGTTTCCATGTATAAAATCTCGGTGTTCATGTGTTTTTGATGTGTTATTTCTTTATGCTTGCACTATTAATTATCAGATCAAAGATTAAAGGTTGATTAATGTTGAATAAGTTTGATTTTTGTAACAACTGATTCACCCCCCCTCTTAGTTGTCTATCCTTGTTTTGCGAACAATTGGTATCAGAGCTAGTTCATTTGTAGAAGTCTAACAACTTGAGGTGATATGACATGGCATCATACAAGAAGGGTAGTCCTAGATTCGATGGTACAAATTACTCTCTATGGAAGGTTAGAATGGAGTGTCATTTGAAATGCATTGGTGAGCCCTTCTGGAAGATTACAAAGAGTTCATACACTATTCCTCAGAATGGTCCCTCTACTGCCAATGAGATCAAAGAAGCAAAAACTAATACCAGGGATATAGAAGCATTGCTAAGTGCTTTGACAAATTCAAAGATGAAAAATGTCATAAACTTGCAGATTGCATATGAGATCTAGATAAAGTTGGAAACATTGTATGAAGGAGATGCACTAGTGAAAAGTGCTAAGCTACAAAGTTTGAAAGGCGAGTGGGAGAACATGAAGATGAAAACATATTTTTTTGCTCACAAAAGGTAAATGAATTAGTGATGGACATTAGATGTGCCAGTGGAACCTTGGAAGAAGATGAGATTGTGGCTAAGATACTTAGATTTGTGCCTACTTATAAAAAAAAAGCTCATGCTATTGAAGAGCTCAGGACAGTAACAAATGTGACAAGAGACAGGCTGATTGGAAAACTTGCTACCTTTGAGTTAATTGAAAATGGTGAATCTTCTCCTAAGAAAGAGTCTGCATTCAAAGCTACCGTATCTGGAAAAAGCCAATGAAGATATGATCTGAGAGAGAGTTCCAAGAAGACATTCAAGTATGAAGAAGAGATAAAACTGATTGAAGATGAAGAAAGAGAGCTAGAAGGACTAGAAGCACTGATTGTGAAAAGAGAAGCTAGAGGACAAGGTAAGTACAAAGGAAATATACCTATTAAATGTTTCTCTTGTAGTAAGATAGGTCATTTTTCATCAAGGTGTCCTGAAAGTGTCTCTAAGTATAAACCTGACAAGACTAGATTTCAAAAGAAATGTTATTATGTGAAAGAAGGTGTTATTGATGATGAATCTAATAAAGAAACTAGAAATGAAGATGAATGGGTATTCATTTCTATCAAGGAAAATAGTTTGGTGTCCATTGAATCCGCTAGTAATCAAAATATTGAGAAAGCTCTTTCAACCAAGATTGATGAGAAGGATGAGTGGGTGATTGACAATGGATGCTCACATCATATGTCTGGTGACAAAAGCAAATTTCTAAGTTTTGAAAAATATGATGGTGGTGTTGTAAGATTCAGAGATAACAATGTTGGAGTGATTTGTGGCAAAGGCACTGTTTCTCTTGGAGGTAAATGCAATACTAATGATGTTCTATATGTTGAAGGTTTGAAGAAGAATTTGTTGAGTGTTGGAAAAATGGTTGACAAAGGTTACAATCTTCAGTTCAAGGATGGTAAGTGCAGGATTTAGGTAAGCTCGGGAAGTGTGATTGCTTTAGGTATAAAGAAAAGAGGTAATATTTTTCACTTGAATGCTACTAGTGAAAGTTGTTTGATTGCTCAAGTTGATGTAAGATGGTTATGGCATAGAATTTTGTGTCATGTGAACTTTGATAACATTGTCAAAATAAGCTCCATGCAAGTAGTCAGAGATCTACCTAAGTTAGTGAAGCCTACTAACATTATATGCAAGGAATGTCAGATGGAAAAACAAACAAGAATTTCATTTCGGAGCAAACAACATCATTCAAATGGAGTACTGGATTTGGTACATATTGATCTATGTGGTCCATCCAGAGTCAAAATTCTACAAGGAGAAAGGTACTTTATGTTGGTTATTGATGATTATTCTAGAATGGTTTGGGTTGCTTTCTTAAGAGAAAAATATGAGGCATTTGAGAAATTCAAAAGCTTCAAAGCTATGGTAGAAATTGAGACAGGTTTGAAGATCAAATGTTTAAGATTAGATATAGGTGGTGAATTCACTTCTCAGGAGTTCAATTCATTTTGTGAAGAGTATGGAATAAAAAGACAATTATCTGCTCCCCAGACCCCACAAAAGAATGGAGTTGTTGAGAGAAAGAATAGAAAATTTTTAGATGCTGCCAAAAATATGATGTTGGAAGGTAATGTTCCTCATTCCTACTGGAGAGAAGCTGTAAGCACTGCAGTATATACTGCAGCATATACTATCAACAGGGTGAATGTCAATGGTAATTCTGGTAAGACTCCTTTTGAGCTATACTTTGGTTATAAGCCTACTGTTTAAGTATTTCAAAATATTTGGAAACAAATGTTATATTAAGAGAGATGAATATATTGGCAAGTTTGAAGCTAGAAGTGATGAAGGAATCTTTGTGGGTTAATCTACTAAG
Source organism: Sequoiadendron giganteum (assembly GCA_007115665.2). NCBI lineage: Eukaryota > Viridiplantae > Streptophyta > Pinopsida > Cupressales > Cupressaceae > Sequoiadendron > Sequoiadendron giganteum. Next base: position 30,903,620 of record CM021105.1, on the reverse strand, counting down.
AGTAAAACCTATCGGTGCTACAATAAAAGATTGAAGAAGATGGTTGAAATTGAAAATGTCAGAGTTGATGAGGATATTGAAAGATCATCCAGGTATTGTGGATATGATTCAGATGACCAACAAGATAATACTAATAATGGAAAGAATGCACAGACACAAAATCAAGTTCAAATTTTTCTGGTGAATCAAGAAAATCATGAAGAAGACGAGAGTGGAAATGAAGAAAGAAAAATAGAAGAAATCAAAACTCCAAGATATGTAAAGAAAAGTCATTCTAAAAGTCAGATCAACAAAGGTGTACAGACTAGAAGAAGGATTGCAGAAGAATATTGTCTGATATCCAAGACTGAGCTTGGAAATGTTAGTGAAGCATGTAAAGATGAACATTGGATGGAAGCAATAAAGGAAGAACTAATGTAGATACAAAAGAATGATACATGGATTCTTGTTCCTAGACCTCAAGACAAAAATGTGATTGGAATCAAATGGGTCTTTCAAAATAAGCTGAATGAACAAGGTGAAGTGATCAAGAAAAAAAAAAGACTGGTATGTAAAGGATACTTACAAATGGAAGGTATTGATTTTGAAGAAACCTTTGCCCCTATTGCTAGAATTGAAGTTGTAAGGTTATTTCTTATTTATGATACATTCAATAATTACAAATTCTATCAAATGGATGTGAAGTTAGCATTTATGAATGGTGAACTAGAAGAAGAAGTTTATGTTGAGCAACCAAATGGATTTCAATTGACTGATGAAAAGGACATGGTGTTTCGGTTGAATAAAGCAATGTATGGACTCAAACAAGACCCTAGAGCTTGGTATGCTAGATTGGATTCAATAAAGGTACTGCTGACAACAATATGTATTTCAAGTTGGATCAGGATAAATAGCTGATCATTGAAGTCTTTGTTGATGACATTATTTTTGAAGGTGATGATGACTTATGCATGAAATTTGATGATGAAATGAAAAGTGAATTTGAGATGCCAATGATAGGAGAGCTGAAATTCTTTTTAGGATTGCAAATTACTCAATTAGATGATGGAATATTTATATCTCAATCCAAGTATGTGAAAGATTTACTGAAATTTTTTGGCATGGAAGACTCAAACCCAGTTGGTACACCCATGGTAACCGGATGTAAGATAACATAGAATGATGATCCTCCTAAGGATAATCAAACAAGATATAGGTCAATTATTGGTGGATTTATATATTTAACTCAGACAAGACCAAATATTATGAATGTTGTGTGCATGGTTGCTAGATATCAAGCTAATCCAAAAGAATCACATGTGATTGCAATAAAGAGAATATTCAAATACTTGAAAGGAACAACTGACTTTGGGTTATTGTGTCCAAAGTATGATGATCTTACTCTGAATGCCTTTACAAATGCAGATTGGGCAAGTGATGTTAATGACAGGAAAAGTACAAGTGGTGGTGTGTTCTTCTTGGGGAAGAAGCTGGTGTCTTGGCTAAGTAAAAAGTAGAATTCCATTTCCTTCTCTATTATTGAGGCATAATATATTGTTGCTGCAAATAACAACACCCAAGTGTTGTGGATGAAGCCAATGCTGAGAGATATCAAAGTTGAGTATGATGAGCCTATTGCTATATACTGTGATAACTCAAGTGCCATAAACATTTCTAAGAATCTGGTGCTACACTCTAAGACAAATCATATATCTATCAAGTATCACTTTTTGAGAGACAAAGTGAGTGAGAAAGAGGTCAAATTGGAATATGTGCCTAGAAAGGAACAAATTGCAGATATCTTCACCAAACCATTGCCTAAGGATACATTTGAGTATCTCAAAGGAAAGTTAGGGGTAATTTCCCCTCCTAATCTGAACTAAGATGCAAGTCTTTGCATCAATCCATGAACTCATAGTTAGATCTTGTCTCAGATTGATGTTGTGGTGGCTGCTACTCAGGGGGAGTAGTCAGATGATTTAGATGATATGTGGATCAGATCATGTGTACCTTTTCCATTGATGTCAAAGGGGGATAAGAATAATGTGAAAAACTCTTGAAGAAATGGGGAGAAGAGTCAAGAAAGGGAGAGAAGAGCTATGAGAGGAGAACTGCAGAACAAAGGAGGAGAACTATGTGAATAACTAGTTGTGTTGATGGTACTATTTTTCACATCATATGTTGAAATCAATGCCAAAGGGAGAGATTTTTGGATGTTGTGGTTGTCATTGATGTCAACACTATTAGCATTGGTGATTCTGAAGGCTGTATATGTCGAGGAGATTGAGAAAATTGTAATAAATATATTGTAGGCAACCAATAAAGCTAAGAAGGTCAGAGTGATGGAATGTTGTGTATGTTGATGATTAGGAGGTGCACACTGAAGGGTATGTTACTGAGCTTATCTAGTATATTTTCTGAAATTTTCAGTGGTACGCATCAAGAATTGAGAAAGTTATGAAGTTCTATGTTCCTACAGTTATTTAGTTACTGTAGCAAGTGTTTCTGGAAGACGAGATTGCAATTCTGGTGAATTGGGTTGTTGTGTATGATTCTAAGATGTTCAGTGATGTTTCTAGATCATGCTCCATTAGTGTGGTACGCCCATGTTGACCGGTGTGTTCATGATTGAATATTTTTCCTTGTGTGTTCAATTTTTTCATGTTCTTGGCCGACATGATGGTGATAGCGTGTTGCAGATCCTTATGGATTAATATTTTATTGTTTGGAATGTTCGAGGATGTTGATTTAGATCCTCACTATGTTGTGACTGACTTAGCTTGGTGCGCATTAATATTTTTTCATGTATTGAGGCCAAAAAGTTGTAATTCATTTATTTATTTATTCTATGGCCGATGGAGTTGTTGATGTAAATCCGTGTAGCAGATATATAAGAATGATTGTTTCTTCATTTTGAAGTATGATCGGTGTAAGCTCGGTGTATGTTCGTGTGTGTATGTGTGAATAAAGATCAGATCATCCAAATGTAGATCAGAGTGTGAAGAATTTTGAGTGAAGTGTGAAGAAGTGTAACTGTGCTTAACCAGAACTATCATCAAGCTTTTGAAGAAGCTGATTTCTCAGTTCAACCTCATCAAATGGATTTAATCTGATTGTCTTATGTAAGGCAATGAGCCTTCCGTTTGAGTAGTGAGCTCTAGGAAATGTGCCTAAATGCAAGTGCATTATTTATTCATTATTCATTATACTTTTAATAGGGTATAATCTTGTGGACTAACATCAACTGTGGTTTTCCCCTAATAGGGTTTCCACTTATAAAATCTTGGTGTTCATGTGTTTCTGATGTGTTATTGGTTTATGCTTGCACTATTAATTATCAGATCAAAGATTAAAGGTTGATTAATGTCGAATAAGTTTGATTTTGTAACAACTGATTCACCCCCTCCTCTCAGTTGTCTATTGTTGTTTTTCCAACACTACACTCCCAAACCCTAGGTGTTCAGCTCTCGAAAGTCAAAAATAAATCATGTAGAAGACTTTCCATGATCTTTCAAGAAAGATGACAACTTTGATAACTTTGCAAATTTGGCAGATTTTGCAACTTTTTCTCTCCACTTGATCTTCAACCTGAAACCTAAAATCACACATCAAAGGAGAAGAAAAATGTTGATTGTTAGGGAATAGGGTTTTAACTTGGTCAAACCCCATTTTGGTAATTAAACCTTGAATTGAAAAAATGAATAAAAGGAAAGATGAATGAATAATGTAATGCTACAACTCACCAATCCTCAATTGAACCTTGGAGTACAAATTATAAATCTAGCATGAAGTGGCTTTAAGGAATGTAGATCTTGATAATAACACTTGATTAGAAACAACACCTTAAATATGCTTGAATTGGATCTTCAATGCTACATCAACACATTAGCTCAACAAAATGCATGATGCACTATACATTTGACATGTTGATATGACCTTTGATTGTTGCAATAAACTATAAATCTGCAAGTCATTAGTATGGACTTTGTGCAGGGTCTTCTTATGTAAAGGAACAAGCACAATACAATTTTGGTGTTAGTGGACAAACTTACCAAAGTAGCGCATTTTATTCCTGAAAATTTGATGGATGGAGCTCCTATCATAGCTCGAAAATTCATGCAAGAGGTGTTTAGATTACATGGGATTTCTAAAAAGATTATTTTAGATAGAGATTCTCAGGTGACATCTAGGTTTTGGCAAACCTTGTTTTCCTCACTTGGAACTCAATTGAATATAACTTCTACATATCATCTAGAGATGAATGGACAAACTGAAAGGGTAAATCAAGTATTAGAAGATCCGTTGAGAATGTATTGTATGGATCAACAATACAAGTGGGAAGATTACTTGCCTTTAGTGGAGTTTACCAATAACAATTCTTATCATTCAACGATTAAGATGGCTCCTTTTGAAGCATTATATGGTCAAAAATATCAAACTCCTATAAGCTGGGATAAGCTTGAGGATAGGATAAGTCTTGGACCGAAGATGTTGTCAGAAATGGGAGAGAAATTTGGAATTAGTAAGCAAAGGCTAGCTAAAGAGAATGATAGAAAAAAAATCTATGAAAATTCTAAAAGAGTACCTAGAATGTTTGAGGTAGGGGAAAAGGTGTTGTTGAGAGTAAAACTCCAAAAGAGTTCCATGATACGTAGGTCCATTTGAGGTCCTAGAAGAAGTAAACCTTGTTGCTTAGTGAGTAGTGTTTCCACCAGCTCTGGCTCAGATGCATAATTTTTTTCATCTCATACCTAAAGAAGTATATACTAGGTGATAATAATGTCATTGATTGGAATGCTTTACATGTACATGACCTCAGAGTAGTAATAATTGAACCTATTAAGGTGCTTGGAACGTGTAAGCTTTGCTTACGTAATAGAGAGGTTCTACAATGAAAAGTCTAGGGGCACGAGTGCTCAAAAAAAATTTCTACTTGGGAAGGCTATAATGAAATAAAGAAAAAGTTTCCACATGTTTTACATGCTTTTGAGATTTTTTGAAAACAATATTATGTTGTGTTTTATTTATTTTTGCTACATAAGATCATCAGGGATAATGATTCACAAATGGGGGATATGTTACACCCCACAGTATATTTACCTAGCTAGATGAAATACTTGCATATGTGTGTGTTTGTTAATTTTATGGAAATAAATGTGAATTTACTTTGTTTTATGAATAATTGGAAATATAAGAAATAAATGGTTGATTCAAATTGATGGTATATATGATTCTTAATGCTAACTATTGAATATATTACAAGTGATTGTTTTGTGAACGATTAACTATCTTTGCAAATGTGACAAGTTGGTTGCAGGTGTAGGTTCATGCCTTTGGAAGGGAGGAGAAGTATCACTCAAGAGAAGGATTTTGGTCTGGAAACCCTTAAGAGAGTCTAAATTGAGCTTTCACACACTTACTGATAGAAAAGTCAAGTCAATAGTCTTGAGTAAAGGTATGATACCTTGAATTGATTGTTAGGAAAGGTTTTGTTGTTTATGAAGCCATGCTTGAAATAAGAGTGAGTTTCTTTGTGTTTTTGAGTACTTCTTTAAAAGTACAATCAATGAGATATAGAAATAGGATGTATATATACATACAAATACACATGTCCACAATGAACTCATACACATGAGTAATCATGTACATAAGTATACGTAGATAGACATATCTACGCATACTTATGGGTAAGTTACCCATATGCACAACAATATCAAATGGATAAAGTGACATGTATATATCAATCAATATTATTGCTTTTTGTTTGAAGGTAATATTATATATATACGATGGATATATATATAGATATATATTGATACACATGTATGTATTAATGTGAAGGCAAAACCCATACAAGTGTATTAATATACATATATACATATATATATATATATATATGTATATATGTATATATGTATATATGTATATATATATGTATATATATATATGGAGATATATATACATGTGGGATAATAGTTTGAATATTAAATGGATATAATATTATGCATTTGAATATCGAATGAGGTATATTGATAATCATATGAGTTGATATATATATATATATATATATATAAATATATATATGCATATATACATATATATAATAACATGTTAAGTTATATATATATGTAAAATGAAATATATGCAATGCATATATATGTATATATATAAATAAATATATTATTGTTATTGTTGATATATTCTAAATGATTGATAAAGTGTTGTTTATAAATAAAGCTTTGATATTATTATAAACCAAGTGCATACTATGTAAACCATGGTATATGTGATCCTATTCAAATCTTAAGTCCTAATGTGAGATGCTAAAATGATGCAATAAAAGGAAATAACATAAGAAAAGGGCACCTCAATTATTAGCCTAAGAAATAGAAAAAATGAAAGCAAGATAAGATAAATTGATTGTTGATTATAACTTCATGCTGCTCCTTCCTTGGTTGGACCTTGATCTTTGGATGTCTTGTGTTCTCCTTGGATGGCAATGGAGTGAAATAGATGCAAGATGCAAGATGGATTGATGAAATGCTATGGATAAAACTAAAATGCTGCAAATGACAATTTGGCATAAGTTTGGTAGCAAAAGACTTGATCTCTAAAATGATAGAAATGAGGGGGTATTTATAGGATAATTGGAATTTTCTAGAGAATTCAACGGTTGAGATTGATCCAAGAAGATCAAGATGAAGGGCTATGTTGAGTTGAGGACTCACAAGCCCTCACATCTTGACATGTGGAATGTGAGATGTCTTAGGGTGGAATGATGTGGAAATGAGGTTGAAGAGAAGTACATGAGGTGGATGAAGGACAAGTACCTTTGAGGTACCTTGGGGGATGAGAAGATTTTCTCAAAAAGGAACTTCTTGTCCCCAAATGAGGATGAAAGAGACATTTGAAGAATTTTAGAATTCTAAAAAAAATCTCCATGGGAAAAGGAGAAGTGGTTGGAGAAATAAATGTGAATTAAAAATTCACATACTTAGGAGAGTTTTTTGGATAAAAGAAGGTCTCCAAAAAGCTAGAGATTTGTCACATGTGGGTGATGTGATAAGTCCAAGGTTCTAGAAGTCCTTGGCACATGTAAAGTGACAAGTCAAGCCTTCTAGAACCTTGCATGGGGATGGGGAAGACTTTGGAAAGACAAAAGTGAATTAAAAATTCACATGTGGAAGAGAGGAGCCTTGGGAAAATAAATGTGAATTAAAAATTCACATGGGAAAGATAGTCCAGGCTAAAAAAGGTAAGTGGAAAGGTTGACTAGAAAAGGTAAGCCAACTGTGGCTAATGATTTTGATTAAGGTTGTGAAAACACGAGATTATGATAATTAATGAGAGATTAGAGGCAAGTGGGAGATTATGGAGGATGTGACACTTAATCTTGATTAAGTGGTGCACATCCTAATCATAGATTAATTAATTTAATCTGGATTAAAAGAGGGTTATGGAGACTGTGACAAGGATAGAGAAAAAGAAGAATTAAAAATTGGTTTTTAATCCAAATAGGTTAAATGACTAAATTAAATAATTTGTCATATTTATTTAATTTAGGGAAGAAAAGGTGTAAGGTAAAGTATTTAATTTATTTAATTACATACTTTAGGAACCTTAGGCAGAAAATGAAATAATGATTAAATAAATTATTTAATCACTATTAATGAAATAGATGAATAGAGTAGACGATTTTGATGATATGGAAATGATAAAATTTAGATGTCTACATTTTACCCCTCTTTGAAGTACCATTAGAATGACTGCGCTTCGAAGAAAAGAAATTGCAGATGACTCTATAGAGGAAGTAACTGGAAGATGATGCCCCAGTGTGGGGAGGAGGACCTTAGCTATCCAATTAGTAGGGGAATGGATGAATATGCCCCAATCCTGGAAGGGAATGACTATGGCGGGGAAAATAGATAAATGTGAAGGGTATGCCCCCTCAAGAGGATGACGGGGGAAAAGAGGGGTCCCAGGAAAGTTCTCGATAAGAAGAAACAAATGGTATGGTTAGAAAAAGCACAAAAAAAAAGCAAGTTTTCTTTTGAACGAAGTCAATCCGATGCACGGTTTGCAAATGGCTATCCTGGGAAGAAAATATATGCAGAGGGGTAGATTTGCCCCATTGTAGAAGAGCGGGTCCACCTTAGGAGAGGGCGGATCTGTCTTGGAAGAGGGTGGGTCTGCCCTAGAAAGGGGCAAGTTCGCCTTGGAAAGGGGTGGGTCCGCCCTGGGAGGGTGGATTTGCCTCGGAAGAGGGCGGTTCTACCTCGGGAGGGCGGATCCACCCTAGAAGAGGGCGGGTCTGCCCCGAGATGGCGGATCCGTCTTGAAAGAGGGTTGGTCCACCCCCAGAAGGGCGAATCCGCCCCGAAAGGGCGGATCTGCCCCGGAAAGGGGCAGGTCCATCCCGGAAGGGCAGATCCACCCCAGAAAGGGGTGGGTCCACCCTGAAAGTGCGGGTCAGCCACCGGAAGGGAAGATTCGCCTTAGAAGGGCGGATCCACCCGAAAAAGGGCAGAACCGCCCCAAAAAAGGGAAGAAGAATGAATGAGTGATGAAGGATGAAGGGATGTGGGAAAAGATGAGAGATGAGATGATGAAAGGGAATATGAAGATGATGATGTAAGGTGATGGATAAAATGATGATAAGCGATGGGAGATAAAGGCGAGCACAAATGGATTCGAGGACACATATGATGCTGTCCTAGTCAAGCTACAAGCCAGGTTGGGCAGATGGTTGATGAAATGTTATTTTGATAAGGACATGATACATCTGAAAACAACACAAGGATGGGAAAGGATACATCCTAATGAGAGTGTTATTGATGAGGGAAGGATTCATCCCAGAACAACACAAGGATAGGGAAGGATACATCCCATTGATGATGAGGATGATGATAGCATTGTTGAGGAGGGAATGATACATCCCAAAACAACACAAAAGGATAGGGAAAGATACATCTCACTGATGCTGATAATGATAGCGTTGTTGATGAGGGAATGATACATCCCCAAAACAACACAAAAGGATGGGGAAAGATACATCCCGAGGATGACAATGATGATGAAGAGGATGATTTGATCAAGGCTTGTAGCAAGGCTGGGAACAAGACGAAGAGTGGGATGAGATGATTTGAGCTAGATTGAATGGAGTAAGACGGGATGGGGATGCTAGATGGTTAAATGAAATGATGGGGAACAAGATGCTTAGAATAACCAATCGATAGTGTCCGAAGAATATTGAAGAGATGATGATAAGAGATTGGATGGATAGGTGAGAGAAATTGATGAAGGATTGTGGATTGGTGGGGGATTTTGTTGGATGTGAGGATGAGGGATACATACAAGATGATGGAACGAAAAATGAAATGCAATCCTAATGCAATTTTCCATCCTTTAGAGCACTGATTTTTGCTATAGCATAAGACACCAAGTGCCAGGGTATGAAGAACCAAGGCAAATTAGTGTCCAATGCATAAAACAAAAACAACAGACAAGAAGGCTATTCCAACACCCGAAAGTCACGAAGACATTGGTCGGGCCAGGTATTGGGATAACCACAAGCACAAAAGGATGTCCCAACATAATGCAATACCACAAGGGTCTTGGTGGGTACTACGTGGGACAACCAAGAAGACAAAAACATAAAAAAGATCAATATATGCCCCTATGTTTACTAGTCAAAGCACACCATGATATGATGGATCAAGGTGACCATGACAAGTGATGATAGGGAGCTCAAATGATAAACAAAAGCCAAAAGCATCAAAAGATTGGAATCAATTTCAAACGTCCTTTTCCATAGGATAAGAGGATGGATGGGGTTGATGCGGTCTGTTAGGAAGGATACATCCTGTTGAGACCAAAGATGGAGGATAGATTGGTTGATCGACATGACACAGGATATCTGGAACCGATTGAACCTCATGAGACTAATGACCTTTGTTTGGAAAGCACTAGCTAGGATAAGGACATAATTGACGACACGACAAGACGATGAGACATAAGGCGACAAGATGAAAAAATGATGAGGCAACAAAATAGACACACCCTAAAGACCTAGGCGCTTGAGGGTTGATCAAAGATCAACCTTGCCTATGTGAAAGCGCATAGCCCTCGTAGTTCAAGAAAAGACCATGGTAAAAGTGGAAAGAGGATGATGAAGACAAAGGATGGAGGACAAGGATTAGATGGACAAAATACCGAGCCCCAGGGGTGGATCAAATGATCGACCTTGCCTACATGAAAGTGTAGGGGAAATGTAGTTCGAAACAAGGCCAAAGATAGACGATGGAAGAGGATAAGACAAATAAAAGATAGAACCCTAGGGGCGGATCAAATGATCGACCTTGCCTACGTGAAAGCACAGGGGCAACGTAGTTCGACAAGAGACCAACGACAAATATTGGATAAGGGATGATGAGATGACTAAGATAAATGGATGGAGCGGATATGATGAGCCATGATAGGCCATGTGGATGGGATGGTCGATATGTTGGATGTGGGTTATGCGAAGCTTAGGGATGGGATAGGGATCTATATTATTAGAAGATGAATTGGGAGGATTAGAGGATGTATAGATGAAGGATGGAGAGTGATAGAATAGGAGGAAGATGTAGGAAATAGATAGGAGTGGGGATAGTGAGATAGCATGGCATTGGATTGCATGGAGGTAGCCTATAGCTATATACCACTGACAAGGGATTATGAGATGGAAGGAAAATGGATGGATTGATAAAGATGGGGATATAGAAAGATATTAGGATAGGTGGATAGAGGGAGAAAGATGTGGAAGGATGGAAGAGATTACAGGATGGATGGATAAATGGATGAGGAAATAGAAAGATGTTAGGATGGGTGGACAGGGGGATAAGGATTTGGAAATATGGATAGGAAGAGAAGAATAGGGAGATGGATTGGATGTTCAGATAGATGAATGGGGAGATAAGGATGAAAGGACGAAAAATGAGTAGTGGATGGGAGTATAGGAAGATAAGAATTTGGTAGATGGAAGGGATGACTGGATGGATAAATGGATGGGGAGGTAAGGATGGGTAGGATGAGGAGATGGAAAGGATTACTTGGAGGGATGGATGGATGATGTCTCCAAGGAATTCATTGCAAAGAATGAGATGCCCCCACTCTAGATGTGTCATGCATGACGAGGCAAGAGGGATAACAAGATGGGTGGAAGGAATATGATATTGTATGGATGAGGGGAATATATGCCAAGAGATGTCCAACGCATGTATATAGGTTTTCCCCTATCTTTATCAAGATCACAAGGAGGATGGAGGGACTGGATAGGATGCAAAAGATAACAAGTAAGATGTGGAAGATAGGCAGATGTAGGAGATGGAGGAAAGGAATGCGTAGGTGGAAGTTGCCCCCAATTGCAGAAGGAGGTCAGATGGGGGATTTACACATGATGCCTATTTGCCAGGTTTTCATCATGGTACTTATCCAAGGCACTTATTTTCCAAGTTTTCACCATTGGACGAATGATTTTCTCTTTACTATTTTCTTGTATTTTTCTGATTTTTTCTCTTTTTTTTTTTTTTTCTGACTTTTTAGACTAGGATACGGGTGAAGATGGATGATGATATGGATTTAGAAGACATAAGCATCAAGTTCCATATGAGGTAATAAGATCCCATGCTTGAAGTGACTATGCGGATGTTGGTACAACCTTATTATAATGGATGGATTATGCAAGAGGATGGATTAAAGGGATTTGATGGGGGAGATATGGTGGATAGTGGATGGGGTGTTGGAAAGTGTATGGATGGAATGATGGAGTGGATGTGTGATAGGGGAAGGTGTATGGATGGAATGATGGAGTGGATGTGTGATGGGGGAAGGTGTTCAGGACCAACATTGGCACATGTGGTAGATGTGAAATGATAGGAGGGTTGATGGGTGGAGAATGTGGTGATAATGGAGGCATTGGGATAGGGAATTTTGGGATGTAGGGACCCAAAACAGATTTAGGAGATGGAGGATGCAAATTATTAGCATCGAGATTAGCAACTTTGGATGGAATTAGGGATTTCTCATTTGAAGGCATGACCTCTTTTTTCTTGGGAATCCACATGGTTTTGATTTTTTCTTTGGTGGAACTTTGTGGCCTATGTGTTTGATTTGTCTTTTGGATTTGATTTTTCTTTTCTGCAACATGTCTTTTGAAGGGGACATGAGGAGCTTTAGATTCATGTGGATGTTTTGATTTATGCATTGTTGCTTTGGTATCCAAAGTGATTTTAGTAGCAATGGGATGGGTATGAGGATATGGATGATGTGGAGAGGATGTGGATGGAGTGATAGAGGTAGGCATGTGATGATGGTGTGTGAATGGAGGATGCAATATAACATGCATGGATGGGTGCCTTTGTTGATCCTGATTAGGGTTTATGAATTTAGGAGTTATTATGGTGGATGGAGGGACATAATGGCCCAAAATAGATGAAGTAGATGGAGGATGAACGATGGTGGATGGAGGCACATAAGGACCCAAAATAGACTTAGAGGAGGAAGGAGGAAAATGGATGGTTGTTTTGCTGTAATAAGATGGGGGAGGAGGGATGGCGACAAAGGATTTGGTAGAGCAATGGGAAGTTCCTCTCGTTCCTTTGGAAGAGGCTCATTTAGGATGTATAGAGGTTGTACCAACATCTTTAGAGTGTGAGTTTTGGGAGACATATCCAAGACCATATGTTCCTAGATGTTCTTTGACTTGGATGGGCTCTAAAGTACCTTGCTCATGAAGGCCTAAACCTTTTCCTTGATAGTTCATGTTCTGTAGCATGTGATTTATGGTAGGATGCTTATTCTATTGGAAGCATGATGCGAGTGCATTAGTAGGTGGAAGAGGTAGGGTGGTGCATACGTGCTGTTTTTCTTCTATAAGAAGGCCACCTTAGATAAGTGTAATGTGACCAAGGTGATACAAAAGTGGTGTTGTGGTGACAAGGTTAGGCAGCGGTGGAGATGAGGGGAGAGCAAAATCTTGATTGGGAGGAGGAGGTGATAATGGATTGGGAGAGGAATTAGGGAGTATGATAGGATTGGTATTTATGGAAGTGGATGATAAGGGCTCATGAGATGGGGTGATTGGATCGTGAATGCAAAGAGGATCATGGGATGGAGTGGATGAGATAGTGTGATCTTGAGATGGGGTGGATGGGAGGATAGGATCATGATTTGGTTGAGGATATGGATCATGAGATGAAATGGACGTAAGACTATGTTCTTGAGATGGATTATATGGGATGGAAGGATCCTGATTTGGAGGAGGGGATATGCTTGTATGCTTTGGATCAACCTCTTGGCATGACTCATCTTGTGGGGGATGTATGATGATGGAAGAGTGTTGGAGGGACTCCTCAATTGGGGGATATATGAGGATGGAGGATTCATGAAGGTCATGGGATTGAGGTTTGTGAATATTAGGACTGGGAGGAGGTGATTGGATGTCTTCAATAGATTGGGTGGATCTAGTAGTAGAAGATGGGGATTTAATGGATTTGATGGGTTTGACCGGCTCAATCATTTGGATGGTGGAAGGAATGGTGATGGGAGGGATAGGTGTAGGATGGAGGAGGGCCTCATCACTAGTGATAGTACATGATAAAGTGGGAGGGCATGGTGTCTCTTCTTGCATGAGTCCTTGGGCAACATTTGGAAGGGATGTAGGGTTAGGTAGAGTGATGGGAATGGATGGAGGATCAGGGACGGATGAAGGATTAGGATTAGGGATTGGTGGATTAGGATTAGGAATAGGATTAGATGTGGGGATGGGATTGGATGTAGGACTAGGAGGAGATGGAGGATTAGGATTAGCCATTGGTGGGTTAGGGTTAAATGAGGGGATGGGAATGGATGGAGGATTAGGATTAGGGATTGGAGGATTAGGATTAGACATTGGGATGGGATTGGATGGAGGACTAGGAGGAGATGGAAGATTGGGAGGAGATGGAGGATTAGATGAGTGGATGGGTGGATGAGGATTAGATATAGAACTAGGAGGAGATGGAGGTTTATGATTAGGGATTGGAGGATTAGATGAGTGTATGGGTGGATGAGGATTAGATGTAGAACTAGGAGGAGATGGAGGATTATGATTAGATGAGTGGATGGGACTAGATGGAGGACTAGGAGGAGATGAAGGAATAGGGTTAGGGATTGGAGGATTAGATGAGTGGATGGGACTAGATGGAGGACTAGGGGTGGTTGGAGGTGGGTTATGTTTAGATGGAGGATTAAGATATAATGCAGTGAAAGGGGGAGTGATGTGGGAGGATGTGTATGATGAATGAAGATAGGGGGATGTAGATGCTGGATTAGGTTGGGGAGATTGGGATGGTGGGTGATAGTAGGAAGATGTAGATGAAGGATTGGAATGGGGAGATGTGGAATTAATGTAAGGATATTGGTATGGGGGATTGTGATAGGAAGGTGTGGATGTTGGATTAGAACAAGAAGATTGAGGTGGTGAACCACCATAGGAAGAAATGCATGGTGAGTTGGCATAGAAGGATAGGGATGATGGATTAGGATAAGCGGATTGATAAGGTGGATTAGGATAGCAGGAATATTGGGATGGGGGATTGTGATGGGAAGGTGTGGGTGTTGGATTGGGATGGGAAGATTGGGATGTGGGACTAAGGTAGAGGTATTGGGATTGTTGATGATGATAAAGAGAGGAGGATATGGATGTTGGGTAGGATAGAGGTTGAAAGGGAGGACATGATGAATATGTCAATGGTGAGGATGTTGGATATGCCTTGTCAAGGGTAGCATAAGGGCCATGATTAGATGCAAATGAAGGCATGGTGGGATAGTTCAAAGAAGTAGTGGTATTTTGGGAGGCGATTGGAGAGAGCTTGCTGGCAATGATAGCATCAAGGGGATCTATATAACAATCTTCATAATCAACAAGATTTTCGTTATCGTCATCAACGGAGTTAGGATTCCCCTTGACTACTATTATTGGTCTTGTGAGAGGGGGATAAAGATTCATGATGGATACATATTAGCATGATAGAATAGATGATGGATAGAGAACTAGGATGGATTGGAAACTCATATGGGGATTGGATGAAAGATTATATTGGGATTGAATAAAAGCTCAGATTAGGATGATGGGATTTTGATAGATTGGATTGGATTGTTTGGATCAATTGATGATGTATCAATTGGATGATTTGGATGAGGATTGGTGGATGGATCAATTTGATGATGTATCAATTTGATGATTTGGATGAGGATTGAATTTGTTTGGATCAATTGATGATGTATCAATTTGATGATTTGGATTTGATTGGATGATGGGATTTTGATTGGATTTGGATAGATTGGATTGGATTGGATCAAATGATGATGTATCAATTTGATGATTGGATTGTTTGGATCAAATGATGATGTATCAATTTGATGATTTGGATGATGATTGGATTTGATTGGATCAATTGATAAGATTGGATTTGATGATTTGGATTGGTTGATGGAATCTTGATTGGATGATGTTGGATTTATTTAGATCAATTGGATTGGATCAATTGATGATGTATCAATTGATTTCATTTGAATAAGGATTGGATGATGGAGGGGATCCTAAAACCTGATTCAGAAACCACCCTAAGTGACTTATGACGTTGGTTGATCAGATTAAATCAATGATCACGGTGCCGAATCCACCTTGAGATGGAAGGGGATTGATTTGGGCCAATGACATTGAATTTCAACAAAAATCCATCTCAAGATAGAAGCAGATTGATTAGGTTGAAGACAACGATTGATATGTAGGATAATGATCAAACTTAACGCCTTAGTCAATTCGGGAGATAACTCCTAAAACAAGGTTTAAGGGATTTTGTCTTGAGAGATGATGATGAATGCAAATGGAAGATGTCTTGATGGAAATGTTTAGGTCACACGGTAAGATGGGTACCCCAACAAGTGGAATGATCAATGTGAATGTGGTAAATGGACGTTTTAGAAAGGTTAAATGGAGGTTTGGAATGGTCAAATGGATGTTTGGATTGGTTCGATGAGTGTTTAGGAGGATCAAATGGTCAAATGGAGAATTTGGGAGTTCAAACAGAGGTTTATAATGTCAAATGGATGAAACTATCTGTTCAGGAGGGCATATCCGCCCTTCTGAAGTCAAACAGTGGATCAGGAGGGCATATCCGCACTTCTGTAGTAAAAAATGTCAGAAACATCAGAACAGGGGGGCGTATTTGTACTTTTGCAATGAAAAAATGTTGAAACAGGGGGCCGTATCCGCAATTCTGCAGTGCAAAATGCTGAAACAGGGGGGTGTATCCACACTTCTGCAATGAGAAATGCTGAAATTGGGGGGCGAAACCGCCCCTCTGCAAGAAAACAATGACTTGGTTTGGAATGAAGGATTATTGCAAGGACTTGAAATGACTCAATGAAGGTTTAAATTATCAAAATTCATTGGTTTTTTCACAGAAAGACACTTTGAACAAGCACAATCCTATGATTAGTATTAAGGGGTATGGCCAACAAACGTCTTACTCTGGGATGAACAAGGTTTCTAGGGAGTCCTCGATATAAGCTCGGTACGTGAGGAACAACCATGAACACCAGTCTGTCACAAGCGTGAGTTGGGAATCCAACGAGATACTGAAAGGCTCAGACCAACTCTTCACGTCTATCTAGGTATCGCCCTAGCTTCGACGTTTTGCCAATTACGACGCAACTAGATTGGGGTACAACTTTGGCTCTCCCCCCTTTGTATACCCCGCTAGTATGCGTGGTTGGGATCGTCCCTTGGGGTGATGAAATCCCCAAGCAATTCCCTTTAATAAGAAGACACTAATCATTTCCAACTACCCCCCGGTCCGCACAACGTGCAAGGGGAAGATGAAAACAAACCAATGCCCCCTTAGGGTAACACAATGAAAAATAGACATAGTAAACAACAAGTATTACTTCCCCCTAATTATGCTAAGTGAATAGATAAAACAACAAGGAAAATTTTAAAATTTGAATGAAATAAAGGTTCTACAAGCAAATGTTAGCTGTAAAAAATGCTAGAATAGGAGGGCATATCCGCCCCTCTGTAGAAAACTGTCAAAAATGTTAGAACACGGGGGTGTATCCGTACTTTTGCAAAAAATAGTTAGCAAAAAAAATGTTGGAACGTGAGGGCGTATCCGCACTTCTGTAGTACAAACTATCAGAAACGTCAAATCATGAGAGCGTATCCGCAATTCTGCAGTAAAAACTGTAAGAAACGTCGGATCGTGAGGGCGTATCCGCTCCTCTGCAGTGCCCGGGAGGAAAAATCCGCCCCTCAGCGACCTGAACCTACAAACAAGTTAAAAAACAACAAACGTAAAAGAAAGAGACCCTTTTGTGGGTCCCATCGGGTGTGCCAGAAATGTGATCCTATTAAAATGCGAAGTCTTGATGTGAGATGCTAAAATGATGCAATAAGAGGAAATAACATAAGAAAAGGGCACCTCAATGATTAGCCTAAGAAATAGAAAACATGAAAGCAAGTTAAGACAAATTGATTGTTGATTATACCTTCATGTCGCTCCTTTCTTGGTTGGCCCTTGATCTTTGGATGTCTTGTGTTCTCCTTGGATGGCAATGGAGTGAAATGGATGCAAGATGAAATGCTATGGATAAAACTAAAATGCTGCAAATGACAATTTGGCATAAGTTTGGTAGCAAAAGACTTGATCTCTAAAATGAGATAAATGAGAGGGTATTTATAGGATAATTGGAATTTTCTAGAGAATTCAACGGTTGAGATTGATCCAAGAAGATCAAGATGAAGGGCTATGGGGAGTTGAGGACTCACAAGCCCTCACATCTTGGCATGTGGAATGTGAGATGTCTTAGGCTGGAATGATGTGGAAATGAGGTGGAAGAGAAGTACATGAGGTGGATAAAGGACAAGTACCTTTGAGGTACCTTGGGGTAATGAGAAGATTTCCTCAAAAAAGAACTTCTTGTCCACAAATGAGGATGAAAGAGACATTTGAGGAATTTTAAAATTCTTAAAAAAGTCTCCATGGGAAAAGGGGAAGTGGTTAGAGAAATAAATGTGAATTAATTAAAAATTCACATACTTACTAGATTTTTTTGGATAAAAGAAGGTTTCCAAAAAGCTAGAGATTTGTCACATGTGGGTGATGTGATAAGTCCAAAGTTTTAGAAGTCCTTGGCACATGTAAAGTGACAAGTCAAGCCTTCTAGAACCTTGCATGGGGATGGGGAAGACTTTGGAAAGACAAAAGTGAATTAAAAAATCACATGGGGAAGAGAGGAGCCTTGGGCAAATAAATGTGAATTAAAAATTCACATGGGAAAGATAGTCTAGGCTAAAAAAGGTAAGTGGAAAGGTTGACTAGAAAAGGTAAACCAAATGTGGCTAATGATTTTGATTAAGGATGTGCAAACACGAGATTAGGATAATTAATGAGAGATTAGAGGCAAGTGGGAGATTATGGAGGATGTGAAACTTAATCTTGATTAAGTGGTGCACATCCTAATCATAGATTAATTAATTTAATCTGGATTAAAAGAGGGTTATGGAGAATGTGACAAGGAGAGAGAAAAAGAGGGTTAGGTTAAATGACTAAATTAAATAATTTGTCATATTTATTTAATTTAGGGAAGAAAAGGTGTAAGGTAAAGTATTTAATTTATTTAATTACATACTTTAGGAACCTTTTAAAAAAAAAAAAAAAGTGCACGTGGTAAACTTTTTAACGTGACCGGCGGCGTTGGTGCGACATGCCCTTCGGTACCACAAGGGTGGGGGAGACTAGACCTCGTGACCAACCTCTTGCAACAAGAAAGATTTAGCCAACCGAGCTAGGGCCCCAACCCCATACTTTAGGAACCTTAGGCAGAAAATGAAATAATGATTAAATAAATTATTTAATCACTATTAATGAAATAGATGAATATAGTAGATGATTTTGATCATATGGAAGTGATCAAGTTTAGATGTCTATAGTATATAATTCATTTCAATAGTGAATGGCATAGTAATAAAGCACACATATATGTGGCGCTATTGACATTTATAAAGGTTTATCTTTCTTGCAAATAGAACACAATATATTAAGGAAGGCACTGGGAATATATGAGACTTGGTCAAGGAGTATTGAAAGCTATTTGCGCATCATTTAAAAACTTTGACTTAGTCATAATCTGCAAAACACCAAAAGCACGTAAATAGGTTAATGTGGTGCCAAACTATGAATATCTGCTTTGCATTAGAAGTTTATTTTGTGAGCTCAGTACATTGATAGAAACCAAAGTAAATGGGAGAATCAGTCATGTGAATGCTGGCAGGATTAGAGTCAACTTGTTTAATATTTTACCTTGCATATCTGAAATGTATTATTGTTGTCTTTAAAAGAAGTGATCTGCTGTGTTTATTTGTTGAGTATTATGTTTAAAATCTACCACCATTTGTTTGCCAAGCTGAGTCAAACCATGCAAACTAAGAAGTGTCGATCCATCCACCATGTTTCTAGCCTTGCCAAGCTTATTTTACCTCAAAGGGATGCATAATTTGCAATTTGTTGTTATTTTTCTAAGAGTTGCACTCTACTTTTCTTGAGTTTTGTGAGAGAGTTTGAGAGTGAAATGCAAGAGTTTTATTGTGATAATTTGTGAGGGAGTTTGGGGAAGTGTAGAAGTGATTTGTTGCCAAGTAGCAATCTGATTTTAGGAGGATAGGATTGGAAACTAGTTAGATCAATTGGAGCTTTATACTTACAGGCATGTTGAATCTTACTCATAAATATTTGTTCAATTTTGAATTGATTATATATATCTATATATATATATATATTTGGAAAAGTAATAAGCTCTTAGGGAAAGATTGTTTTCAACATTTGAGAATAGATAGTCATTTGTTGTTATAGATTTGAATTCTCTATTGTTTGAAGTGAATGTACATACTCCATATTAAGGAGTGGATGAAAATATAGTTATATATATAGTATTGAGATCTTCAATTGAGTGAAGTCGATGTAACTTAAGCTATTTTGACTTGGTCGGTTATGGAAACACATGTTTAACCTAGTAAAAGAGTCATAGATTACTAAGTGTATATAGGTTGTTCTTGGGATTGTAGATTATCCAATGGAGGGAATCACTTATACATAGAGTATAATTGGTCTTAACAAATCGAGTTAGAATGGTGGATGAGCATGTGGCAAACATTCTGAAATAGGGGTGATGAATACTTTGGCCAAAGTGGTGTAATTTTTCACTGGTTACACTATCAAGTCATTGTGTTCCCTTAATAATTCATGCTAGTCTAAGATTGTCATACATGTAGAACATAAATGTGTTGTATGGTAAAGTTCTAGTTATGTAGGACACAACACTAGCTCAGTATAGGCTAGTACTATGTGGTTTCCAGACCAAAGATCTTTGTCAAAGGGTAGGGCCATCTTACCATTTGTGGTAGATTTGGGGGGATCACAATTAGTCCGTGGATGGCGAAAAATCACTTAAGTGATGCTTCTCCCATTCAACAAGGTAAGATTTGAAAGGGGATTTCCTAGATCAATTGTATTTCTAGTGCCAATGGAGCCCATATGAGCTATGTATGTAACTTGTATCTATTTCTTGAAAAATGAAAAATGTATTTTGTATTTGGATTATAAAATCATTTCTTTGGAAATATCATACAAATTGTTGAATGAAATAAGAGAGATATTTTGTTGCTATCATATGTACATTTTATCTTGTTTTGAAAATAATTTTTTTTACTGCTATGTGTTTAGCCATTAGATTAAATTCACTTGTGGTAAAACATAGGAAAATATCTATGTAGAACAAGGGGAATGTTACATGTTACATCCATAGACTGCAATGCTAATATTTCATCTTATAATAGTCACTATTAAATTTTCTAAAATCTATTCTTAAGAGTTTGGCAAGAATAATGGAGAGGAAATACTAAATGTAGTTAATAGAATTATTTTTTTGCTAGTCATATATGACCTCAAACATCCCAAAGCTTGTGGAGGAAGGCATTGCTAGTGGTTATTATGGTTTCTTGTGTTAAAATTGATGATTTTGTCGGTTATTGGGCCAATATTCCTAGCATTTTGTTATTCTTGAGTACTCTAAATCGAATTTTATTTGCAACATAGTAGGATGGAAGTATTTAACTTTTTTTAATTGAGGTACTTAGGAATATGTTTGTTTTAGTGTGGATAGTAGAAAGAGAGATTGTTTCATGGGTTTTACTAGACTGGACAATACCCCCTAATGTCAAGTATGTTCAATCCAAGTCTATTAAGATCCTAGATGGAATTTCTTGGCATTGCCCTACTAGATTCTCTAAATAATTTTACTTCAAAAAAGTTCCATGGTTTTTTTATGGAAAAAGGTAAAAATAATCTATTGAATCATTAATTTTTATGTAGTATACTTGGCCAGGTATTGTAGGAATGAGGGATTACTAGATTAATGGGAATGACTAGGTTAAGCTCATCTCCTTTTTTATTTGGTGTGGTCTTGTATTATGATTGTGGTGATATGTTTTTTATTTTTAGGTGGGGCTAGGGTGGTGGTCTGTGGTCAATTTTACCTTACCTCATTGCCTCTACATATGTTTAATGGATATGAGCTAGATAAGCTTTGTTGGATGGTTGGATATTGTAAGTTTGATGGTTTTGGATCCATGAATTCATTCTAGCAATTCATGGCCTTGCAGGATTAATATCCTAAATTGTATTTTATTTTCTAATATTTATGTGATGTTGGATATCTTGATAGTAGATTTAATATTGTGGTTGGTCAAGTATTTGATACCAAAATAAAAATTGTAATTTTTTTCCTTGTATCATTGATCTTGTAAGGTATGTGTTTTTTATTAGAGGTAAATAACAGGTTTTGAAGGGGCCCAAAACCCTTTACAAAAAAAAGCAGCTGAAATAAAAGAAAACTACAAAAGTATATATCGGCCTATACGCAGTGCACCATCAGCAAAAAGTCAACCAAAAAGGAGGAAAACAATCAACAACATTACATATTCTTCAATATCTCCGCAACCTCCACATCGCACACCACATTCTTCTAACCCTCATCCAAGGCATCAAACATTTCTTTAATAGGATCCCTAGCCCGAGCTTTAGTCTTGTTATAGGTCCTAGCTCCAGGCCCACCTAGATTCACCTCACTAATCAAAACATTATTTTTATCACCACCCTTATCAATAGACACCTCTCCCTCTAGCAACTTACCACCAACACCAATATCATCAAAATGAGTAGTCTCCTTATGTTTTTTGGCACTATCAAAAGGAGAGGAAATACCAACAGACTCATAATTAACCCTATATTTAGTCCCCTCCCCAACCTTATCCATGTTAGCATAAATACTCTCTAGATTATTTTCAAGGGTGAGGACTCTACCTTCAAGATTCTACTTTATGTTGAGCATTTCCTCTACCACAATTTCCAAAGAGTTCATCAGATCATCAATCTGATTCTGAACTGGGGACTCATCAACTTTACTCATCACACCATGAACTTTCACATTGGTCATATTCAGTCCATGGAACATCCATTTAAATAAATTATAAAAAATAATGGAACCCTCTCTAGTAGTTCCAAAACATCAGAAATATTTTCCTTATCAATGTTGAAAATTACCTTAACCACAACATCCTGCTCATGAGAGGAGATTACCTTATCCTGACTGGCAGAGACTTCCTTCCCCTTCCCAACAACAATCGACGATTTGATCTTTCAAATGGACTCCACAATCTCTGCAACAATCCCCTTTCTTTTATTTTGCCTATTTGGGTCCACAACTGGAGAATCCTCATATCATGACATAGTTAAAAAAAACACCAAAATTTGCAATATATACCAATAAAATTGAGGTTTTTAATGTCCTCTTTTATACTGTAGCAATTACAAGAAAGACAATAAGAGAGGGAGCCACATTGTGCATGTTGCAGGTGGCCACTACTATGTCTATATCTATGCCACTCAAAATGGGGATCCCAAACATCTTGTCTACTACCCCAAACTTTAACAACATCCAATGATTGTTTAAAATGTGGGTCCTAATGGTATCTATAGGCCTTTGAATTGATTTGTGAATTTGTTCTAGCGATATTTGTCTATTTTGATTTTTAATAATTGATCAATTATTCATCTTAAAATGTGTATAAAGTGCTTCCAAGCATGTTCCTAGTCATTGTGATAACATGTATATCGGTATAATATGGTAATTATCTTCTATTGTCCCTTTTATGTAATATTATTCATATAAATTGTTAATTTGTTGAATGTAGATTTTGTTTTATAATTATCTACAAATTATAATTAAAAAATTACAATAGAAAAATGATAGAAAATAAAAGTGAAAATGAAACTGCAGATATGGTGGCAAAAACACTAAATCACGTAAGTATTGATTCATTAAGCATAAACATTGAACGAGGTTGAATAACAAGACCTTCAAGAAAAAGTCATTTTTCTTGTAAGAGAGTTAATATAGTAGAAAAGATAGTCAAACAAATAAAATAAACATTTGAAATAGATAGATAATTAGCAACCTACAAAACCAAATAGAAACAAACTAAAAATAATAGAAAATAGAAGCACTAAAATTGAGCGTAAGTGTTGAATCCAAAACATAAGCATCAAAACTACAACACATGCACCTATGTGAAGGAAGAACACATAGTTGCTAAAGTAGAAACAATGAAACATAGGTCAAATGAGCCATCCCAAGATTGTTGGAGTAATAAGGACATCACCTGATAATTAATTAATCATTAATCAATTACTAGGCCCCTTATTACTTTATTCACTTGAGCTAAACTTAGGGGTGCTTTTTATTTATTAGATTGGACTTTTTATAGGTTAAGTTGTCTCATTGCATGAGATTAAGACACTTGTCACAATCTAATCAAATCCTCATATAGGATTTATTTTTTCCTTTTATAAGGATTGATTTTTCATTGTAATTATTAATCTAGGTATTTATTATTCAATATCGAAGGCATATCAAATGCTTGTGTGGATAATTCTTTTATCTTGGTTGCATGAGCATATCAATGACTTTTTCTCTTCAGATGTGATAGGAGTTTTGGTTGCAGGTGGTTTTCTGGAGCTGTGGGGTTCACTATAAACTCCAACAATGGTATCAAAGTACTGGATCTATGACTTCCTATCCAAATTCTAAGAGATCCAAGAAATTTCGACCAATATCTTTTTCTTAGTGTATTTTTGAGAAAAACGAATTTTGGGTTTTATTCTCAAGATCATAAAAAACTATCTAGGTATCTATTTATTTTACAAATAGTTAGTAGTCCTTACAAAAAATGATGTCAAAATAGCACAATGTGGTCATTTTTCCTTCTAGGTGAAGTTTTTTTTTATCCAAATCACATGTTTTTCTTTTTGGAATTAAAAATACTTCTTGGGTTTTGTTGGCAACATCAAAATATTTTGTGGGTATGTATTTTTTTTTTGCATGCAATTAGTAATTTTTTTAGAAATCAAATCAAAAGGGTCATGTCTATTGATTATCGACTAGCTAAATTTACATTATTTTTTAAAATTCATAACTTGGGCATACGATGTTGAAATTGGGAAAACAATATATTTTCCAAAATTTGGTTCTGAACACTTCCTAGTGATGTAGGTCTCATCATCATATTTCCCCGTTGCTTTTAGTTATTCTTGGTCAAAATCAGATCTTTATTTTTTACTTTCGAGCTCATAAATTTTTGCTTGTATCTCCAATTTTTGTGATTCTAGTAACACTCGAAAGGTAATTTAGGCCTCTTTAGATCTATTTATGCATTTTTTCCAAAATATTCCCTAGGTACTTTTTTTTTTTGTGATTTCACATTTTTGTCAATTACTTAGATGTTTTGGCACCTAGAAATGATCTATTTGCTTGAGATGACTTAATTTGATCTACTTTACACGCATTGAGGTTATTAGTTTCTAATTTTTTTATTTGAGGAAGTATCATGGGTTTTTCTATTGATCCTTCTATGACCATTCTAGAAAAAAGATAACTATGGGTCTTGGCGAAATGGCATCCTAACACATCTTAGGTGGTTTAATCTTTTGCCTTATCTTTATGGGCTCATAATTACACCAGACACACGAGGGAGTTTATCAACATGGGTATTATCAGTGATCATGTTGTAGGAGTGATTTATTCTAGTGTTGATCTTGATACTATGTGTGTTGTATTAGACATTGATTGTCCCCATACACTTTGGACTCGACTTTAGGAGATCCATGGAGACCATCATATATCTCCATATATAGAGGATCCTACTACAGTTTGTCTCATTCCTCTTGTAGATGCAAATTTCATACTCTTTGATGAAAATAATTTAGAGGAGTTTGAGTATAACATAGGTCTTGCATGTTCTGATGGTTCTGAGACTTGTCTTCATGTTCCCACTCTTTAGATCGAGACTTCATCTTCATCTTTTGTTGTTCATGATTAGATTGACATCACCACACCTTTGAAACCTATTGATTTCTTGCAATAGGACATCCATAATCTTTCAAGCACAACTATTTAGGATTCCTATCTTACAGACACATCATCCTTGTTTGTAGAGTCCCAAATTGAATATTTGGACCTAATTGTACGTTGAGGACATTCATCTCCTCTTTTTTGATAGCCACATCATTGTTGTTTGCTCTTCATCTTCATCGTCTTCAGAGTTTTTTCTACATCAGTCTTCACAAGTTTCTAGATTGACATCATCTCTTTCCGATGTATGGACACTTGAGCACTTTTCAGAGGCACACATTATTTGGATTTGGATTCCCAATTCACCCATCTTTTTGGATTGGCTTCTCCAATCACCAGTGGATTTGTTTCTTTTTAAGGGGATAAATTTTTTTGTAGGTAGTGGATCATGTTCTTTCTTTAGGTGTTCATCATTGGCATAGGAGCTCTTTCTTTGTCTGGGGATTCATATCCTTATTTTCTCTCTCCTGTTGGGGGACATCTATTGTACTTTGTGATAGAAGTTGTCCTTGAAGGGTCACATTGAGTCCTCCTTCTATCCTTTCACTAGTACAATCATTTCATTTTCTCTCTTTGGAGAGAAGTCATTTCCCATGTGGTTTTCTCCCTTTTCTCTAGTTATGAGAGTTTCATTTGTTTGTACATGGGTACCTCATTACACCTTGTAGCTAAGACTCATCCATGCATCCACCATTGCATTCTTCATCAATTTTTTAGCTTCTCCCTAAGTTGATCTTAAGGGGGTTGTTGGATTAATCAAACATCACTTGATAATTAATTAATCATTAATTAATTATTAGGTCCCTTATTACTTTATTCACTTAAGCTAAACTTATCAGTGTTTTTTTATTTATTAGATTGGGCTATTTACAGGTTAAGTTGTCTCATTGCATGAGATTAAGACACTTTTCACAATCTAACAAATCCTCATCTAGGGTTTTTTTTTTTCCTTTTATAAGGATTGATCTGTCATTGCAATTATTAATCCAGGTATTCATTATTCAATACAAAAGGAATATCAGATGCTTGTGTTGATCATTCTTTTCTCTCTTAGTTGCATAAGAATATCAATGGCTTGTTCTCTTTAGATGTGATAGACATTTTGGTTGCAGGTGATTTCTAGGAGTTGTGGGGTTAACTATCAACTCCCATCCCAAGACTTGGGACTAAAATGCATGAAAAAATCAAGATAAATTGTTAGTAAAGAGGGATATGGGTCCCACTAGATGTGCCAAAATAAAAACTAGAAAATGGTTAAATGTAAATACACATAGATAAAGCAATAAAAACTATATCGTATACTTTTTACCACCTTGCTCTTCCGATTGAGCTTGAAGTAGAAGCAAAATTTTTCACTTGATGTACTCTTTAATGTGAGTGCTTGATTGTAACACTTGAATGAATGAGAATTGTTCTTCAAATCGACATAACCTTGGTAGGATTGGTAGGATCTCAAAGGAAAATTAACAACATAGATTTAGCTCAAATGGATTGATGAATAATAAAGGACAAGGCTTCAATTTATAGTTTTTTATGGCAAGTATGGAGGGCTGAAATTGCATGAGAGGATACAGGCTGAACCTTGTGACAAGTGTCACAAGAGGGAGGCTGAAGAAAATGACAGGTGACATGGGGAAGAGTGCTAGGTGTGCTCATTTAGATGCACATGAGTTTGACAAGTGAAGAGGCTTTGGAAAGTGTAAGAGGGGAGAAATCAAGAGGTGCAACATGTGAGAGAAAGACAAAAATGTAGGGTGGCTACACATATGTGGGAGAATCTCATACATGTGTAAGCAATCAAATGATTGGTCAAAGGGTGAGGTGGAGAGTGATGGTGACTCATGCATGCTCACACATGTGTGAGCATTGAAAAGGGTTAAGGAAACTTGTCACATGATGATAAGTTTGGAGACTTGGTTCGATCTTCAACTGAGGAAAATATTAATGATGATTAGTAAAAAAATAATTATTTAATTAACCAATTTTAGAAGGATTAATAGATGTGAGCTATAATTGATTAAACTAATCAATCTTTAAAAAAGATAGAATCGTATTAAATTAAATATAATTTAATTATTTTAAAAAAAAGAAAAAATAATTAATTAAATTATTTAATTAATCATGAAAAATATAAATATAATAAATTACGAAAATAATTAATTAATTATATAATAAAAAGTCAAAATATCTACAATTATATTAAATTTTAAATAAACAAATTTACTAAAGAAACACATACTTTCTACTAGTGTAACATTTCTGGATAAACTGTGTGTATTTTTTTTTATCAATGTTTCAGATCATACTCCATGATCCATCATCAGGATGACAGGCATTTTTTTATCAACGTCTCAGATCATACTCCATGATCCATCATCAAAATGACAAGTAGAAGAGTCATAATTTTCTCTTCTACTTGTCATTCTGAGGATGGATCATGGAGTATGATCCAAAATGTTGATGAAAAAATACACACAATTTATCCAAAAATCTTACGCTAATACCATTATGAACTCTAGAAACAAAATGTTATTAACATACTTTCTACTTTACCAAACACCTTCCACAAAATATCTAAAACAAACCCAAAGAAAAAAAACATAATTGAATGGAATCTTGGAATTGCTTTAGATTGCTCGTGGCTCACGTCTCTTAATAACTCTTATAAAAATTAAAAAGTAAAATGCAAAGTGATTCCCTTTTTAAGAGTAAGTTAGGTATGGTGAAATTGTTTTATCGATATGCCATTTGCTTTATATTTCTTTTTGGCAGCATCACAATCTCACTTTTGCTAAAGTGGCCGGAAAATAAGGTTTGCCGGAAAATTAAATTATGCTTTTTTCGGTTAACAAATTATTTTAAAATTGGTTCATGTATAACATAAAACTAGTATATTATTGTTCTACATCTAAGGAATAGGGGTAAACGATGCATCTTAATATATAAATCTAAATTATCAAAATTTTCAATAATATAGAGGGAAAATATTTGAAATAATATTTGAAATTATTTAAAAATATGAACAATGTTGAAGTGTTAAGTTTAATTTTCTAAATTTGTAAGTATAAAAATAAATTATTTTGGATTGGTTAAATTAATAAGAAATTTAAATAAGTAATTAATCTAGAAGAATGATTTGAGATTGAAATAAATAAATGTTATTAGTTGTGAAAATTACATATATTTATATATAATATTTAGTTAGATTTTAGATGTAGGAAAAAAAAGTTGTAGATGTTAGAAAATAATTTGTCACTATATTGATATTTTAAAACTCTAATTAAAGAAGTAGTTCCCAATTTATAAATTGATTGTATTTTACTTATAATTTGATCGAAAATGATGAATGCAAGTTTTAAGAATAAAAAACATTTTTTTTTAAAATTGAATGAATATATCTAAAGAAGATGATGCCATGAATTAAATTCATGTAAAAACATATTAGGCTTTAAAAAATTATTACATTCAAAACACTCTAATTAAAATAGACCCAAAATCTAAAAGAAAAGAAAAGAAAGATATGAATACATAATTTTCATCCTTATAATATTATATCTTTTATTTAAAAAATAAAAAATAATCTTTAAAATTAGTTTAATCTTTAAACTTAAATAATAAAATGTAATATTTAAATTTAAGATTAGATTTTAAAAAAATGATTTTAAGTTTTGAAAGAAAATTGAAAGAAATGAAATGTTCAATAGAGATATAATTTTAAAAAAATAAAAAATTGTATTTTGTTTTTATAATTTTAGATATATTTTATATTAAATAATGAGAAGTCATTTATCATGATATAGAGAAAATAATTAAACCTAATTTATGATGAATTAAATTGAGATAAAATATTGTGTAATTAAGATAATTAGAAAAGGATTAAATGTTTATTTAATTTGGTTAAATAAATGGTTGACATTTCAATTGATTAGCTAAGATGCTTATAACAAGGGATATGAAATTATAATTAAATATAGATATGAAATCAAATTATATTAGATTATGCAAGTTTAGATTCATGTGACTAGCATGCCACACCCTCCAACTCCACGAGGACAAAGGGGTAGACTAGACCTCATGACCTCTTGCCCTCCAACACCATAAGGACAAATTTTTCATGTGACTAGTGCGACACACCCTCCAACACCACGAGGACAAAGGGGGAAACTAGACCTCGTGACCTCTTGCCCTCCAAAACCACGAGGACGAAGGGGAAACTAAACCTCGTGACCTCTTGCCTGCAAGAGGATGCTTTAGCCAATTGAGCTAGACCATCCACCCTTTATATAATCTAATTTTAAATACTCTTGATTTAAATAATTTTTGAAATGTTATATTTAAATAAACTAAAATTATTTTAAATAGATATTTTTAATTTAAAAATCAATAAAATAACAACTATTTTCTAAAAACTCGTATACAATTTTATTCCTTAAATATACATATAAACATAAACGTGACTTTTGACAATTCCACCACAAAAGGGAGCTCATATAAATGATCTAATTTTTTTTATAGGTCATAACATAAAGAGTTTAGAGAAGGAACCAAGACAATTTTGTATGGAGCACATACATCAGAATCATAGATGAATAAATTATCCACCATTAAGTTGTACACATTGCAATAACACTATCTTCATACCTACCTTAAACCTTGATATGAGAGAAAGGATATAATTTAGTTAAAAGATTGGATGGCAATTTAATATAGATTTTAAATTGTTAATTTACAAATTATGAAAATCTATTTCTTCTAGAATTGTAAAGAAAACTTTCTTTATCATAAACTCATGTTTTAATTTAATAATATATAAATTAATTGATAAGTGATGTTTTGAAAATAATAAATTTAGATAATTTAGATAATTGTTATAAGAAAGTAAATAGAAAATAGATATATTTAATTTAATAATTAAAGAATATAAAAAAATGTGTTGGAAATTGTCATGTTTTGAATTTGAAATTAATAAAATTTTGTTATAAATTTATTTAGATATGACATTTAGATTGTATTGAAGAGAGTTGAATTTAAGGATTACTTTTGAGTTCTTGACCATAAAAATATTTTGTATCCATAAATTTGATATAATATTCTATAAATCTCTACTTTATATTTTGTCTAATTTATCTTTGCTCCTTCTATCTTCAAGATTTTTGATGATTGGAGATAAATATTTTGTAATTTTTTTTGTTATATTACAATAGACAAGTTCTACTAGATCAATCCCCCAAAAAATATACAAAATCTTGAAGACAATGAATAAAGATCCTAGAATTACATATGTAGACATCTTACTCCTTTTAAAGCATTGAATCAAAATGTGTCTTTAATTGCTCCTATAGACACCCCAA
The DNA here is from genome assembly GCA_007115665.2 of Sequoiadendron giganteum. NCBI lineage: Eukaryota > Viridiplantae > Streptophyta > Pinopsida > Cupressales > Cupressaceae > Sequoiadendron > Sequoiadendron giganteum. The sequence goes on along the minus strand of CM021105.1, from coordinate 30,872,742 downwards.
AATCATTTTCAAATTCTCAAACTAAGTTATCATAAAATTAATTAAATAAGCTATTATTTAATTAACTATCTTCTTCCTTCATTATCAATTAATTCATCTTTATTCCTCTAAGATTAATTAATTAAATGGAATTAATGAATTAACGTTGCCTCTTAATTCCTCCAACTAAATCAATTAATGTATTCATGATTAGTTAATTGATTAGGCCAATTAATATCCTTTTAACATTTCTTCTAATATTTAAATCCACATAATTAGTAGTGGACAAAGGACTTTGTCCTTTAATCTTAGCCCTCCAACTCTGAACCATGGATCAAGATCTTAATTGTTCACCTTCTTATATATATCCTCTTTCAACCTCATGCTCCCACATGTGTGAGCATTCTTACTCATCTCATTCCTTGATCACACATATGTGAGCATGCTAACTTGGAGTAATCCTAGCCCTCAACTTCATCCCTTAATCTTGGTTCACCTTCCACTCTCTTGCTCAAATGTGAGTATGCTCCCTACACATACCACATCTTTACTCACACATGTGGGAGCATGCTTAGCCTTCCACCTCATTATCACATCTTCTTACACTTGCTCTCCTCTTAGTCTATCTCACAATTTGATCATATCTCCTCTATTGATCAAGAATCTTTCATCCTCCTTTGACACTTGTCAATTGGTTATGAATTGAATCCATGCAATCACATCTTAGCCTTCCATTCTCCCTTTACATCTTATCCCTTGATTTTTCATGGGAGAAATCTATTCAAGAGAGGTTTTCCTTCCTCATTTCACCAACCAATTGCATGTTTTTGTTAGCTACCCAACTATCACCTATTAATACGCTAACCTTATGCTATCCATTTGAGTAACATTCTAGCACATGAGCATCCACATACCATTATATTGGAGCACCTCCATGCCACTATGCTTATGTCCTTCATTGTTTTACATTGTTGTTATTTGCTTCCATTATTACTCTAATCATGAGTGTGCTTCACTATTTGAATTTTGGTTTGTTGTTTGCAGCTCAAATAGGGGGTCCACAACTCCTAAAATACTCTAGAATGAAAGAAGACTTGTGAATTATAATTTGTAAGCTAACACATGGAATGTCTATAATTATAAGGACACAACAATTAAGCAAGTATATTTGTATTTAGTTAGCTCTTGGAAGGAAATAAATTAATAGACATTTAAATTTAAATTTTGAATTGGAAAAGGGCAAGTCCATGAATATAGGTTCAGGCATAATAAGGTGACAAATCAAAACAAATATATGAGAATTTGTACATGCATAAGTGTAGTGAATGTATGCATGGAGTAAATGTATGAATACGTAAATGAAATAGGAGATACGTACATAAGAATGTGTATAATGGATAAGTAGGTGGCATAAGACAAAAGATCCCACTCTATATAAAATTAGATCATTTATCAATTTGTCACATACTCTCCTCGTAATAAGCCTAGAATTAAATGAAAAAATAACATAAATATATATTTTTCACCATTACAAATGTCTTGCATATCTGTTAAATAAATTCTAATCTTATTTTATTATATATATATCTTTGACAAATCTCCGATTGCTAGATAAAATTTGAGTACACAGGAAGTTTAGAATGATGAGAATATACAATGAAGTAAAGAATTCCCTAAAACTTACACTATAATATAAAATATTGACAACATATAATTTGGTACCGACCTTCAAGATCTAACCAGACAATACCTCTATTTGACATGTATAGTTGGTTGTCAAATTCCAGGCGTCATATCAAGCATTAGTAGTAAACTTCATACAAATATAAGTTGAGACATGCAAGGTTGGAAAGAGAATTCCAGATCTGGTATGAAATACTAGATAATAAACCATATGCAAACTTAAGTAACAAATATTACTCCTGTGGTATACTACCATTTAGCATTCACCATTCACTATAAAATGAGCCATATTTTCTCTCATTTTCTAATTCTTAAAAAATTGTAGGCCTGCCAACTGTGTTGGTAGTGAATGAAGTTTAACATATTTCACATGATGCTCCCATAGAGAAGATTTGAACTTGGGTTTTTGCTAATACAAATATATCCATAATATAACTTCCCTCTAACTGTTGGATCTGTCATGCATTTTGCATCTAGACCACTCCCACATTAATTTGCAGTTTTATAGAAATTGATAAATTGCATGAATCCTAATTATATATCAATGAACATGACCTTGTAAAGCTCCATGGCATCTGAGCTGGAACATTGTTCTTTCTGTATAATTCTTTCTTCTGGGTTGAGAAGCTTTCCAGAAAGAGATGTACCATTTTCACCTCTCAGTCCTCTCCACTGCAACCATTATCAATCTGAACCAATAGGATTTAGTTAAGCCACTGCACATCTGATAACAGGGCAAGTGCCTTTGGAGGAGGTGAAAAATTGAATGAGTGCCAAGGAGAATGAATGGATTCATCCATTTGATTAATGATACACATCAACATGACCAAATTAGATAAGGTTTTTCTGAGATAATAAAAATAGTATGCCCTGATGCTGTACTAGTACAAAACACCTGTTGGATCTGGATAAACAAGACATGCAATAAAAGAAAAGATGTATCATATGGTGCTTATCCATGGCAAGATTATGCTTAGTCACCTTGGATGCTTTACAAGGACTGGATTCATCTATTTGATGAATGCTACAAATCAACATGTCAAGACGAGAAAACATTTAACTGGGAGATAACAGAAAAATATAGTAATGCTCTGAAGCTGTACTAGTACAAAATACTTGTTGGATTTGGGTACTCAAGACAGACATTAAACGAAAAGATGTATGATAAATGTATAATATGTTGCTTATCCATGGCAAGACAAAGCTTAACCAACTTGGATGCTTTACATGATGCGGTCTGACAAGGCAGGCAAACGCCTAAAGAAATTGAGGAGTGAAGCAGGCATTGGCTCTCTGAATCTTGGGTGGCGAAGGAAGTAGAAAGCAAGGCTTATCAAAATCATTTTGATATGGACAATATACAAGATCATTGAGATCATGAAACATGTAGCAATAAAAATTCCAGTAGAACGAGGATCTCTCCAACTTAGAAGGGCTTGAATTCTCTCTCCTTGTGAAGCAAAATCACCCAACACTGTCTGTATCCTTGCAGCTAAGTTTCTCAGTCTATCATATCTCATCCTAACAATTTCAGAAGCCTTAGAGCTCTGTATTGGGTCAAATTCTTCATCAAGATCATCCGGATCAACTGTGTCTGCATGTGAAATTCGGGTATCCATGTGTGGTGGCATTCTAGGCCGAAACCTATAGTACCATGCACCTATGACAAAGACATAGAAGAAAACCGTTGGCACAATTAGTTCTGGATACCAGACAAGGATAAGGAAAAGGAAATGCACCAGTACTGTGGTGATTGGATTCTTCCACCGGCATATATCGTCAATCCATTTGACAACAGATATAACACCAGATATAACATTCATAATTCTGAACCAATTAGCCTTACTTCTCCTCATGCTCCACATATTAGAGTCTGTGTCCAACATATATTGCACCACCTCGTGCCTCAAAGGTGGTTCAGCACGAGACAAACGCATTGCAACAATCTTCATTGCTATGTTTCTTAACATATCCTGTTGGCTTAGGCCCAAGGGATGTAGATAATGCATCTTTGGAAGCAATGGCTTATTGTAGACCTGAACCACATCAAGCAATGAAGGACAGGAAAATCTTATTGCAAGTTCAATATCTCCCATTTTTTTCACACCAGAAGGCAGAAGAACCAGCAATGGGTAAGAGTTAGTGTAAATTCTATTGCTTTCAAGTGTAGAAATGCGAACCCGAACTTTCCCAATGCGAACATCCTTGAGGTCAGATGATTTCTGATCATGGCTGTTCATGTAAATGTACCTGTTATCAAAGACTCCTAAGGTTAGAACAGTGCAAGGATCATAAACTTCCCATGTGTACTGTTCATTCCACCTTGGGTTAAAGCTATCAGTAATTGTTCTTGTTCTAATCCATTTCTGTCCGTACTTTGCCACACAATATGCATCTGTTGTAGTCCTTCCTCCTTTTGTTTTCATTGGTAACATATTTTTGGCTCCCAAAATTCCCAATTCCAAGATACCTAAAGCTGGTTTCCACAATTGTTTAGCAGTTGGTCTTAGATCACTACTGGAGTGAGCAGCTTCATCCATCACGTGATAACCCCCATCAAAACACAAGCGTAGATGAAGTCTTCCATGATACTTGCCATTTTGTTCTCCGTTTGATTTATCTAAGTTGAACCACCTAGAACTTACCACACGGTCATCCACTCTTCTTTCAATTGTTGTTAGACCGACTAGAACTTGACCTAGAGCTGTGGCATCCTTATTGTGTCCAGTATTAGGTCGATCTTCAATCAACAAGATTAGTGGTTCTTCAAAGGGTTCAGCAGCAACAAACATCAAATCCTCATTCCAAATTGGGCTGGAAGTTCTATTGTTGGAGGCTCTGGTTCTCAAAACTTGCATACCTAACTGCACCCTCACCTTGAGCTCGGGAGACTTTACTTTTTCTGGAAACTCCAAGTCCTGAGCTTCAATCACATTAACCCTTAGATACCACAATTTTGGAGAAAGATAAACTTTTGACCTTGTATTAATCACACCTCCTGTATCAGACTGCCAAGCCTCTGGGAATGTTTCGTCTGCCTGTGTTCCCATCCAAACTGCAAGCATAATATCTCCTCTGACTCTACCATCACCTTCCAATCTATACCACTGAGGTGCCAAAGGGCTATCTGGAGGGACCCTTGTTGGAACTTCTGAAAGATCAAAGCAGACTCCTCCAAGGAAATCATCCTTTGTACCAGTGTTTTCGTCCCATACAGATATCTCCAAAGTTGGAGCCGCTTGAAGAGTGCCTTTGCCAAAGGCAAATATTTGATTCCACTCTGGATATGAATTATTTTGTGTCTTCCGAGTTCGAACAATTTCACCTCCAGCTCTAATTTTCACAAATGGATCTCCTGCATTCCCTGCAACAAACAATTTTTGTTTGAAAAACAAAATAGGATTATCAAACTATACTCCCTGGCAATGAAGTTTTTTAAAACCTGCAAGTAACATTTTCAATAAACACAAACTTATTTCCTTGCTCATTTATTAAGTCTCGTGGTTAATATTTTGGGTAAAGAAAAGGAATAGCAGACACCAACTAGAACAAACTTTCTTTCCTTGGCCCTGGCTTTTGTTTAATATGTATCCGTTTACCAATTATTAATTAACCAATCACTAAATTGGTGCTTCACCATGGAAAAATCAAATGAGCACAGCACCATACCCCTAAAATACTTGAATTTGGGAACTTCTGATATAATCTGCAGGAATTGCCTAGAATTATTAATATGAACTGCAGATGTTGGTTTGAACACAAAATCACCAGCAATAGATGCCCTAGCATGGAAATTTCAATTGACACAAATTTTTCCAACCCAAGCCACAATGTTAATGCATTGTCTGACATTCTAAATAGAAACCAATTGTATGCCTTCTGGAAGTAAATCCCTGGCCAATCCAGATACTATCCTTGCTCCCTAAATTATGCTATCAATAGAACATACTTTTGCCTACATTACTAGGGAACAAAAAATTCACCTGTAGAATCTCTGGATGGAAGAGCTCTTGCTTTCACAATTCTAACAAAAAGATAAGGCATTTTCTCAACCAAATCATATGTTGATCTCTCATCGTTTCCCCCAAAAGGAATATCCTTTGTGAAATATTCTGCAGACATGGATGGCAGTGGGGACATGGGTGGTCTCTCATAATGATGTATTGTCTTTTCTTTTGTTAGGGCCTCTTCTTCGGGAGGCTTGACTTCTTCTGCTGGGTTATTTTCTGGAGGTGAGGGTGCTTCTGCTGGTGGAGTGTCAGCAGGGGGTGGTGCTTCTGAAGAGGGTGGTGCAGCTGCAGGGGGAGCTTCTGCAGGAGGAGCTTCAGCAGGTGGAGGAGTTTCAGCTGGAGGAGCTTCAGCTGGTGGGGCCTCAGCAGGAGGGGCTTCTACAGGTGCTGCAGCAGCAGCTGGGGCCTCTGCAGGGGGTTGCTCTGCGGGAGGAGCCTCTGCAGGGGGTGCATCTGCAGGAGGAGCATCTGCAGGAGGAGCCGCTGCAGGGGGGGCTTCTGCAGGGGGCGCTGGAGCATCTGCAGGGGGGGCTTCTGCAGGGGGAGCTGGAGCATCTGCAGGGGGGGCTTCAGCAGGTGGAGGGGCTTCAGCTGGTGGAGCTTCAGTAGGTGGGGCTTCGGCAGGTGGCTGCTCTGCTGGTGGAGGATCTGGAGGCTTAATTGGTTCATCGAAGTAACAGATTTTAAGCCCTAAAGTTCCCTTGACCGTACTAAACACAGACTTGTTCTGCAATGGATAAAAAACCAAATTTTCTTCACCCTTCTTGGGAAATTGGCTTCCAAGCAACTTCACTCTTCCCAGGAAAGGGTTGCGTCCAATAGTAGTCTTCTTATCATTGTATACTTCTGCTTCCAATTCCTCCCCAACCATTGTTTTTGGATCATTTACAGTGAACTCCAGTTTTTCATTCCATGCAGGATTCAATTTTTTGGGTATTGTCTTTGTACGCTTGCACTGCCCATCAAAATCGACCATCACATATGCACTGATTGACCCCTCTCCATCCTTTGGTGGTAAATTGCGTGCCTCCACAACCTCCACAATGACCTTTCTTGTCGTCATACAGAGCAACTTATCTTTACTACTCTGCGATCAAAACAAAAACAAAAAATATCAGCAAATTATCTTTTACTACTTTGTTATCAAAACAAAAACAAGAAATCTCAGCAAGTTATCTTTACTACTGTGATGAAAACAAAAACGAGAAATATAAGTACAATTCTGCCAAAAGTTTCGAGAACTATTAATGGATTCTAGACCAATTGTAATCTCTCAAGGCTTTTCTAAATTACCCAGGAAAAGAAAAATTAATCTTCTTGTTTACTTATGTCAAGTAAACTAATGCATCTAACTCTTCAGTATTGGATTAAAAATGAGACCACAAACAAAATTCCTGGCAGCGTACCTAGTTTTCTTCAAAAAATAATTCTTTTTAAGCTACAATAAATAAAACCAAATCCAAAACCCAAAATTCAAAAAATGTGGAGAGATATTCTGCTAAGTTTCTACCTCAGTATGGTATAGACTAATCCGTGAAGGATCCCTTTCTCGGTGATCGAATGCCCAGGAATGCCGATGGTAGGTCCTAAGTTCAAAAATGAAATATTTTCAACTACATAAAGATGATTACCAGCAAAAGCCCAAAACCCAAATCACCTGTAAAAGTCTGCATATAAGCTTGTATGAGATGACAACTTCTCGAGGTTCAATCCACACTTGGGCAAAGGTCCAACCTCAGTAGCGTAGCAGCTAGCAATGCGAATTGGTAATCGTAGGTTTGACTGTCCTATTCATTTCCTAAAACAACGAAAAAAAGCAAAAACACCATACATTGGCAATATTCAATGTAATGGTCGGATCCATATTGCTTGTCAGGTCTGGTAGCAAGGTTATATAGACTTTACCTTCCTAGTACAACGCCAAATCCAAACCCTAACTAATTGAGGATAACCGTGCTCCCAAACCAGAATACCTAATTCACCATCTAGGCCTGTTACTCCAGTACGCACAGAATCATGGTAAGAATTGACCATCTAGGTCTGTTACTCCAATACCCACAGAAACATGGTATCTCCTGTATCTTTTGACCACTGTACTAAAGCAGAAACTTTTCATTTTTTCACTATAAAACCAACCAGAAAGAACGAAACTTGTGAGAGAAAAGAACCATCTCAGATTCTCTGCAACACATACGCAACATTGCAACCTTTTGGCATCTCATATTCTCATTTTTGTTTTTCTTAGGAAAAATTCTATTAAAACAGTATGTAAACCAGTGCTCATCATATTCACAATATTTCAAAAACATTTTCTGGTGTACTCACCACAGAACCATTAGCATAGGTACACGCTGAAATCACATGAAATGAATCAAAAACCATGAACTCACTGTAAGCAGCCATTAATACCGCTTGGAGCACACACACGAAAAGGAAAACCCTCCAGAATTTCTTCTACTAACCTCTAGAAAACTGATGTGCACACAAAAAGAAAGCCTTCTCGAATTTCTTCTGGAATGATGCCTCCAATTCACTCTAGACCAATATCAGCAACACCAACATCAGATTCTCCAAGCTTTCATAATATATACTAGATGTCTGTATCTCGAAAAACTGTAACAACAGTTTTAAGGCACTCAAGATGGTGGTATGGGTACATGAGCCCTTTCATCCCAATAATGCTCTCCTTGCTGTATCCTCGCCACCTTTTTCTTTTCTTTTCACGATCTCGGAATAAAGTTCCTTATACCCAAAAAAGAAGAAGATTACGAATAAAGTAAATCGTAGAGCTTGCTGCCTAATGCAAATTTGAGGCACTCTCATCACTGTAATTACCGCATCGATCATAGTCACTGTCATAGCTGTAAAAGTTGCGTGGCTTCATTAATTTAATATATTGAGAAAGACAAAGTACTGCTAAAGTCGACTTAGCTCTTAAGTTTTTGGCAAATTCATCACCTTTTGACATATGATATGAGAAGGCGGAGATCATGCAAGAATTGTTTCCTATCACAAATATATGCTATTTATGTTTCATAAAATAACATAAGGGGAAAGTCATTGGATACTTCTCGACTCTGTTATCATATGAACCCCATTTGCAGGTTTTAATATTCAGAGATAAGAAGATTCTTGTGTAAAGGGAGGGAATATTTAATAAGCAGGTTCTTTATGTAGTAGTGGAAATAAGGAATCCTACTGTGAAAGCAATCGACTTTACCTAAATTTCAAGCACAAAATTGGGTTTAGCATACTTAAAGCAATTTTGTTTCTCGTTTAGCAAGTATCTTAGCGCCCTTACGAATTCTGTTTGACTTCCACCATGTTTAATCGTTTTATATGTAAATTATGTGTGAACCACCTCTTTCATGCCCTGAACATGCCCTGAACATCTTCTCTCTTTCCACTTTTAAGCCTTATTGCCCGCCTAAGACTCTAGCATGGTGCACCCCTATCCTCCAAACATGATAGGACATGAAGCTTTTTTATGGGGTCCAAATTCATTCTTTTCTCTTATTCCACATGGAAAATCCTAATTTACCAGTTCATAATAAAAACAACTTAGTTGATGCTTGATAAGTAAGGGTTAAGGAAATCAAGTCATTGGCAATTGGTAAGCACTTAGAAAACACTAAAGAGGACATACAAAAGGTCTTATTCAAGGTTGTGAGAAATTGATCTTTTGTGTCTGAAACAAAGAAAAATGATAGTGTTAGGATAAATATGGGATGGTTCACCTATCTTTCTTATTTCATTAGGAAAAAGAGATCCCCAAAGGTAAGATTGATTTTCAACCCTTAGGCGAGTCAACCTTAATGGAGATCTTGGTGTTTTCCTTATGCAAAAACGGGGTAAAATTTGTTTGAACAACATTTTGGGGAGAAAAGCTAAAAATAGTAAATAAACTTAATTATGCAATGTGAAACTTGGATCATCAATTTAAAAAGCATAACAGAAACATAAACATCAAAATTTTGACAGATCTGAGAAGGGTACGTTGATGTGTACTAATCACCAAATTTTTTTGTTGAGTGTCCTCTTGAGACAAATTCACCCTAGGGCGAATGGGTCTTGCTACAAGGATCCAAAATATGTTTTGACAGTCCTCTGCTCCTAGATCTACACTCTTGATTCCTTCAGATTCCATTGTCGGAAAGTCAGAATTAAATTCTGCAAGTAAGATTCTGTGGCTTGACAAGTTTGATGACAAGTTTGACAACTTTGCAAAATTGCACTTTTGATCAATCTTCAATCCTTCTTCACCTGCAAATCTGCACATACAAAAAAAATGAAAAATTGTTTGTTTTTGGTGAATAGGGGTTTGCCTTGGTCAAATCCCGTTTTGGTAATTAAACCTTGAAATGAAATGAAACATGAATGGAAGGAATGATGAATAAACAATGCTATGTTGCAACTCACCAAAACCCTTGAATGAAGATCCTTAGAGAATTGAGGTCTAACACATCTCTCCAAGGTCTTAATCTTGCATGAAATGGCTTGATTGGATCTTGATCTTGATGCTTGAAACCTACATCACAATGTTAGCTCCAAAAACATGCATAGATGCAAATAACTTTGACATGATGCTTGAGATATTGAATGTTGTTGTAGAAGACTAATAAATATTCTCTTGAACACCTTTGACAATAATATTTGCTATAATTTTTTCTCTCTTTCCTGTTCTAGGATTTGAAATGATAAAAATACCTTGTATTTATAGGTAATTTTATAATTTTTCAACAATTAAACATCAAAGGCCAAAAATTACAAATTGAATTTGAATCATAAAAATATCAACAAAAACATATTAAAAATTGAGATCCTAAAATTAAGGGGGGCCCATTGGGTCCTAATGTAACAACCCCAGTGTTTTGCTAAGTAAAATTTTTCAAGTTTTCACTTCAAGTGAATAAACCATGATGCCAAAAGATAGCAATAATTTTTTTTCTTTCCATAATGTAAATTACATGCACATTTGAAATAGCACTATTTCCAAACTACCAATGCATTCCATTGTAATTTCACAAATCTTTCTATAACTTAGATTTTCATATTGAATAAACTCAAGTTTATCATTCAAGATTACATCCTTCCATATAAATGGGTACATGATATGTACATAGCTCTGGGTGCTGCCACAATAATGGGTTACACTTTTTTGGACATCCTGATTTTTGCTGAAATCACATATTTTTAGAAAATATAATGATTTAAGCCTTAAAAAGGTTCCATTTTAAGGGTTTTAATTGAAGAGGGTTTGATCAAACCCACTTATATCAAACCCCCTTGGATAGAAAGTTGCTAGTTTTAAATCATACCTATAATGGAGTCTCCTCTACACCTATCAAAATGCTGATAAAAAACCACTTTTGATTTACCTTTTAGGGGATCAAATTAATTTATTTAAAATTATTTTTCTGTAAACATGTAGTCCTTATTATAAGCTTCCCAAAAATTATAATTTTAAATATATTTAAATTTATTATTATATTTATTTTTTATTTCTTGTGAATGTAGGTTTTTCAATGAACATCGAGGTCTTTATTTAACACATACGGAAAAATAGGAAAAAAGAGAAAAAAAATTCTTAAAAATTCATGTACACTAGCTATTGATGTCCTAATTCCAACAAAAAAATAATAAGTTAATTCAAATGAATACAAAAAAGTTATGCAGCTAAAAGTATAATATATCAAAATTATAATTACTCTGAATTAGAAAATTAATTAAAAAATATATATGCAACAAAAAATTATGAAAAAGTATCCATCCCCTAGATAATGGTGTGAAAACATTGTATTTAAAAAATTAGAATTTTATGCTTTCTATAAAAAAAGTTATGTAGTCGAAAGTAAGCATCAGTTTTTGAAAATGATGTTTAGTAAAAAACATAAGTTAATAAAAACTACATAAAATAATTCACAATTTATTTTTTAATTTTTTTAAAAAATATAATTAGATTCTCAACACAAAATATCACAAATCACTATTTTTCTTCATCTTCAAATTCTTAATGGTTTAGCTTTTATAGGCGTACAAAAGTTAAGATCTAGTGAAAAATGTTGATTTCAATGTCAAGTTTGGCCAAAAAGTGTAACCCATTATTGTGGGATCACCCCTCTTCTAATCTTCATCTAGCAATAGATATTCAAATTGGTCCTAGTTCCACCACAATAGTGCATACCTTTTGGATGTCCTCACTCTCTGGTGCATACACTCCAACTGTTCCCAATGCTAGCACAAACATCTGCAAACTTTGGCCATCGACTAATGAGGAGAAACATCACTCAAGCACTTTTATGCCAACCACAGACTCAAATGCAATCCCCTACACATCCGTCACATATGATGACCCTACCCTTCAATGAAGAGATTGGTTAGTCAACCCCATACAATAGCCTATATGAGCTTAGTGTTGTGTACCACAAACTAGAACCTAATCATACAGTTGTTTCCCTTATGAGTATGAAAATATTGAATTGAAATGCATATAAGGAACACCGTAAAACTGATAGTGTAACTAGTGGCAACTTACACTAATTTGGCCAAATTATTCTCACCCAGTACTTCGAGTGATAGTCATCCTATTCACGTACACTTCTATAGATCATTTTGGATTATGACTGCTTGTTATCATGGAATCTAGCAACGCTCGATCCATGTATAAACCCACTACGAAACTTGTTCGTTTCATATGTTTGTGTGTTTCAAACATGTAAAACGAGGCAATATTCGATTACCTTCGATGCGTAGTCCAAACCTCAAACAGTCTGTTTGAGTGTTCCCTGCTCATTCATCTTTCAAAAATCTCTGAAACGAGTGTTTTTGTTAGTTCCCTTCTGTCGGGAGTTGGTCATTTTTCTGATGGTGCAGGAGCGTTGATTTTCAGCGCTCCAACACCAAACTTGGTTTCCAACACTTTTGGTGTCAAGGCGCTGATTTTCAATGCTTCGACACCAAACTTGTATTCCAACACTTTTGGTTTCAGGGCGCTGATTTTCAGCGCTCCGACAACAAACTTATTTTCCAACACTTTTGGTGTCAGGGCGCTAATTTTCAATGCTCCGACATCAAACTTGTTTTCCAACACTTTTTGGTGTCAGGGCGTTGACTTTCTACGCTCCAACACTAAACTTGTTTTCCAACACTTTTGGTGTTAGGGCGTTGATTTTCAATGCTTTGGCACCAAATTTGGTTTCTAACACTTTTGGTGTCAAGGCGTCGATTTTCAATGCTCTAACACCAAACTTAGTTTCCAACACTTTTGGTGTCAATGCACTGATTTTCAGTGTATCAACGCTCTGACACCAAACTTGGTTTCCAACACTTTTGGTGTCAGGGCACTGATTTTCAACGCCCCGACACCAAACTTATTTTCCAACACTTTTGGTGTCAGAGAGTTAATTTTCAGCGCTCCAACACCAAATTTGTTTTCCAACACTTTTAGTGTCAGGGATCCAACACCAAACTTGGTTTCCAACACTTTTGGTGTTAGGGTGTTGATTTTCAACGCTTCGAAACCAAACTTATTTTTCAACACTTTTGGTGTCAGGGCATTGATTTTCAACGCTTTGACACCAAACTTGTTTTCCAACACTTTTAGTGTCAGGGTGCTGATTTTCAACGCTCCGACACCAAACTTTTTTTTCCAACACTTTTGGTGTCAGGGCGCTGATTTTCAACACTTCGACGTGCCAAACTTGGTTTCCAACATTTTGGTGTCAGGGCACTGATTTTCAACACTCCGACACCAACAAAATTTTCCTTAAGGTGTCAAAGCATTGATTTTTAGCGCTCTGACACCTACCATGAAATACAAGGTGTAGGAGAGTTGATTTTCAACGCTCCTACACAAAAATATGTTTTTTCTTCCCAACACAGTCTAGAAACACCCCGTTTCTCATTTCCACTCCATTCGCTGCCATCATCATATTCAAGCTTCCCAAATCCATGAAATTTCTCAAATTTACATCCAATATGCAGTGCCTTGAAAATTTGAGTAATTACATCTAAAGTACAATATCCCATGCTAAAACCTTAGTTTTTGCCTACTCTTGCATACATTTTGATCTATTGTGCCCAGATTCCAGAGCAACTTTGATCAAGTTCCTGCCTATCACCAAGCAAGAAGATTCACTCATCTGCCAGCAGATCAATTGCCAGAGTTCACACCATTGTGGATTATATTGTTGGTCCAAATGAGGCATTCGTCCTAGAGACAGAAGAAATATGAAGACTTCCATGCCCAAAGCAAGGAACCATGAAGGCTTCTTCTCTCCAGTGTTGAATATTTTTATGCTTTCTTTTACGCATTTTGTAAATAGTTTGCAACATCTCAAATTTATTTTGAGCAAATGTAATTACATGTAAAATCAAAGATTTTTTCCTAAAAAGATGCACAATTTTTTTTACTCAATCAAAGTTAGGTTTTCCTATTTGTACTCAACTAATTTCCTAGATTTACTCTTCCCTCTCTTTTATAAATAGGAGGGATTTCTATTGTAATTATCATATTTTATCTTTTGCAACAAAGTGCTACCCATTTGTGAAACAAACATTGAGACTTTGTGTTCAATTTTGTGAATCTAAATGTAGTCAATAAAGAAGGAAGTTGCATACCAGATTTTGTGTTGAAATCAATTCTCTTATGGTTTGATCAAATTGGCAGTGATTAGTGTGAGATCTGAGGCTTGGAATAAATCTGTGTAGACTTTGTGTTACACTTTTTATTTGAATTTGTGTTTATGTTTGAATACTATTGTTGAATGATCTACAAGACTTTGTGCTTGTAATTGTTCATGCTACTCATTGAATTGTTGTATCTAAGAATAATTTGTGCTTCTAATACGACAAACGTTATGTATCTCAAGGATTCATCAATGAAAAGCTACAGAACGACTTTGTGCCTTCATGAGCTTTTCTTTCTCATTTTATTGTTTATTATTATCATACCTGGTATCTCTATGCTTTGCTTTGACAAAATAGAGATATTGGCATTATCGCTTTATTTTTAGTTTAAAGCTATTTTGAATCAGAACTATCAACTATGAAGCATTGTAAAACGTCTTCTCTGAAAAAAGAGAGAAGTATGAATGTAACACACACCCCCATCTCATAATTGTAGTGTACATTTTGTGAATATTTAGTTAGTTTTACTTAGCTTCTATAAGCAGTAAGAAGGGCACCTCTCTTTTTAAGAGAAGAGATTACATCTCACACAGTTGTGATTGAAATCAAGGTTGTGTAATCTATTGAAAATAGGTATATACAATTTTCACCCAACACCGCTCATATACTATACTTAGGTAATTTCCTTCCATAGGTAATCCATAACATAAAAAATAACCTATTCCTCTTTTCTTAAAACACTATGGTATCTATACCAAATAAGCCTAAGCACAAGTTACCCCTTCAATAGATATTCCTATCCTAGGTATAACATAAGAGCTTTTCTAGTCTATACATTAACTTTGCATAAACAAGATATTCACTTCAAAAGACAATCTAGTCTTAAGTATAACGTAATCTAAAGTATAGCTACATAAGCTTCATCTACCCGTAGATTAAATATACATAAATAACTGACTCCATTCAGTATTATATCATGTTAATAAGTGGTTCTCATCAAGAGAATAGCCACATCAATGAATGACCTCAATCGAAGAATATTCCTATTGATAGATGACTCCATTCGAGAGTGTAATCTCCTTAGTAAAAAGGTTTAAAAGAGTCTAATCTTGTTAATACTATGACTTTGTATCAAGAGTGTAAAGTAACTAATCAAGTAGCAACACTAACTTGAAATAGGCAATCCCACCTATGTTTTCCAAAAATATAGTATTCCATAAACTCAAGTGATTAACTTAATCACATATGTGAGTTTTAACTTTGATATATCCTATTCCTAGGATAAAGTCATCAACCAATGATTGGTTTTGGTCATATAGGTTAATCTAAACCTATATGATCCAAACAAGATCAAATGAAAAACCCAACCAGGTAGGTTATTCCCAACCTATAGGTTTCAATGAGTACTCATGTTTATATCCCAACCTTGTAGGTAAATCTTAACCTAAGGTTTCATTCCTATATCAAATAAAATTCTTGACTCATCAGGTTATAACAAACCTAGGATTTCATTCGAGAGTGTCATATGATCAAGTGATCATTCTAGTGAAGATAATTAATGTGGTTTACATAACATCACATCATATCTTTCTTACCTTTACTTTTGTAATGCTAACCCTATCATTCCCAAGGTTCCTTAGCATCTTAGGCTACAACATCAAGTTACTTCATGACGTTGATACAACTCACATTATACATGTAGTCTAAACTATCCATGTATAGAATATTAATATCTAATTCTCGTATATGATATATAGGAGTATTGAGATACTTCCCTTAATCATATTTCATCATTCTGAGTATATAGTACCACTGATAAACAAACACTCCTATTATGGAGTAAATACAAGCACTTTCATAGAAAAGCATAAGACAACTTATTTTCCCTTTCCAAAGCAAATGCTATGACTTCCTAATGCGAGTAATCTCAAGCAATAACAAACAAGCATTCAAATCTCATTCTTTCATAAATAAAGACAAATAAGAGAAGACTAGTTCCTCATGCCAGTAACAAGCTTAACCAATTGTCTGACTTGATTCCCAACCTTTCAACAATAGCTTCCTAGCTTTACTTTATCAATCCAAATTAATTCCTCACTATAGCCTCTTACCTAGATAATGCAATGCTCTCACAAAGTAATTCTCAGCTCTCACATAATACAACTCTTAGAATAATGCAACAAAGTAAGTTTATAGGAAAGTGTATCCAAATGAGAGAGCTAGCCTCTCTATTTATACAAAAAAATGAGATATTATAGCCTATAGAAAAGGCATGCAAAATGACAGCTTAATCCATGCAAATCAATTCACATCTCTTAGCTAAAAGGTGGCAGAAAACTAAGTACAAACTCAGTATAAAATGCTACAGGTCGACCCATCTAGTTGACAACAACAAAAGACATTCAAAAGTGCACATGTTTAAATGATGACAATTGATTTTCATTCTAAATAGACTTCTATAGGTTTAAGAGCATTCACAAGTTGGCACCAAGTATTCAACCAACTCCTTATCTCATGGTGCAGTTATTCTCTTTGATACAATCCCCATTCTACAGGAAACACTCATTCTATGTTGACTTAGTCATAGATTTAATGAGAAACACAATAAAAATGTGTCACTCTTCAAAGATGGCATATGTATTTGGTGCTTTGACCAATTCTCATCTCCTATTCTCATGTGTTTCACTTTATTTTGCAGTTGGAAAATATTTCATTGCTTATGTTAAAGCATCCAATGTTAAGTAATTCATTGTTTAGCAATTCTAAGATATTTTCCCATAGTATTGACTATGGTCTATTTCCCATATTGACCTTACTATTGCGCAATACCTTGCTTTTGATTTGGCCTTCATACATTGATAACATATCTAATAATTGTATAAAATATTTGCATGTATTACATAAAAATTGACCTATGTTTTTATATATAAATCGGCCTCTAAGTATATATATTTGGCCTCCGATCACTATATAGATATATATATATATATATATATATATATATTTATTTATTTATTTATATATGTACATATAAACATATATATATATATGTCGATAAATAACATAAGCATTACCTCACATATATATATGTATATCTATATATATAAGTATACACACACACACACACACACACACATATATATCCCATGTTAATCAAGTATGTATACATTCGATATACAAATGGAATACAAATGAGTTAACATTCACATAGTAATATAATAATCATAAATTATACATATATATACACACACACAATCCTCTATATAAACATTAATGCTCATGTGTGTATATGTATAAATATATCCAGGCACATATATATATACATATCATTTAAAGCAATAAAGCAATAATCAATTCAATAATTGAACTATTACAACTAAGTGATATATTCACAATAATACCATATTCATAACGATACGTATATATATATATATACGCATATATATATATATATAGCGCTATATCAAGCGCTATACATTTATAACAATCATTCCTCATTTATCAAATGAACCGACCTTGTATGTAAAAGCACACTGTATTATATATATATGTAGTACCTATATATATACATATAATATACACCTCCATATAAGCATAATGCTTATGTGTATATATGTATATGTATATATATGTACACTCACATATATAAATTCCATAGCAATAGGATGATCTAATAGTCCATTCGATACTCAAATGACTATGACCATGTGGTTATGTCCTCATATAACATCATATTAACATTTATATACATATATGCATATCTATACATATGGTGTCATACTCATATGGACATCCCATTATATCCAATGTACGCATACATGTTGACATATGCATATATATGCTTATATGCATATATCCTGAATACTCATTCAAGCATACATTCAAGCATAGTAATATCAGGAAGAACTCATAAGCCCCAAACATATAAACATCATCCAAGAATGCACTCAACAATAATCAAGACCCTTACTAATGCAAACACATCATGCTAAGGATGACTTACCAATTCCCAGCACTATGTCTAGACACAACCATCCTATTGTGAGTGTGTGTGTAAGCTTAGATAGGTTTCGTTATAGGTTACCCGACCAATCACTTCTTCTGAGTGATACTTCCCCTCCCCCTGGAGGATTGAACCTATCCCTGCAAATAACTTAGCACACTTGCAATGGTAGTTAAACGTCCATAATAAATCCATATGCATCATAAAAGTTAAGCATATTCATATAGAAATACATGTTCATCATCAATGTAAACATATTTACTCTTCCAAGGTAGTAATACCTTAATACCTTTTACAATATTCCATTTATTAACCAACATATAAAAATCATGATTGCATTTACCATCCTATTTACTAGTGAAGGTAAAATTAAATCAGTAACAACAAGACATGGTGTGTCATAATTTCACCCTTGTGAATCATCGTCCTCGACGATTTAAAACACTTTAACATATAGATAAAGTCATAAAAGTTCTACTTACTAGTTTCAAATTATGCAAGAATCATAAAACATTCTTCCTAAGTAGCATCACTCCTTGCAATCTTGTCCTTCCTGGATCGTGCCTTGAGTGACCTCATTAACACATAGGGAAAAGTTGTGTCCTTCACGCATACTTTCTCTCTCCTAGAGCTTATGTATGGTGATCAAAATACCTCGTATGTACATCTCAAGTATAATAGTAACTGTATTTTACATGACACCTATACTATAGGGACTAGAAAAATTATTCTCATTGACTAATGAATTTATTATTAGTGTCATCCAAATAGAAAAAGAATGTCAATGCATTATGCACTACACCGTGGGTCCCATCCTCCCCTTTGGTATTTACACCTTTAGATAGCTCAGAATTCGAGTCCGTCCATCACTTACACATCCATTTTTCCTTATTCATAAAATTAATGCTCTTGACCATTGTCCAGCTTGAGAATAACATTACTCTTGGACACCTGTCAATTCTGAACATAACGATACTACTTCATATTTCAAGATTTGTATCGATAAGGTTTCTTCGATCATTTCGATCTATTATTCCTTTTCAATAACCTTTCTAATCTAAGGTTAACCTCATTTCTTAGACTACTTTAGCCTGATAGAGTTTTCAATCTTCCTTTCCATATAATGGATCAAACCTCAATGATAGAAGTTTTTAAGTATGCTACAAATCATTCACGAGTTGGTTTATCACTTTTTCCTATCCAAATATAATAATGTATTGATCATTCGTTCAATTGAGTGTCTCATAATATGATCATGGTTTACACAACCCCATCATTATTTGCTTGTTCACAACTGAGACAACCTTCTTAGGAATACTAAGCATCTACTTTACACAATATATTAATTAGGACTGAAATCCCATAAATCAAATTTCCAACCAACGTTCATTACTTGGGCGAGTCTGTTCACCATAATATTATGTCGATTTTACTAACATAGACAAATTAAACTATCTTGTGTTATACCACTCCCCCTCTGGAATCTCAAGAGAGTGTACATGTCCTACCGATGATGACATCTTGTCTTCATTTCCTGACACACTAGACAATATCTTGCTACATACTCTGCAACATCTTACTCCATATTTTCTAGGTTACAGTGGTTCCTCATACGAAAAATAATTTTGTCATTCCAATGTCCTAAGAATGACATTGATTCCCCCATTTCATTTCTTAATCTTCCAAAATTTTGGGTACATAGGTTCTTTTACATCCCATAATAGTTTGTTTTGACTAAGTGAAAACCTATCTCGTCGACTCATGTCACATTTAATTCCCAAGAAATAATGATAAGAAGTTTTGTGGAGATAAATATCCTTTATCTTAGGACACCCATACCTTAGATTTCTTCCATCCTTGGATCATCTTCAAAATTGTAACCCAATTGTCCACTCAATCCTATTTCTAGATGAGCATCAATACCTTTTCAAGTAACAATTCCCGTTGAATTTCTCAATAGATATCAAATTTAATTGCATACCTACCTAATTACCAAGCATGAACATTTCTAAATATCTCCAAATCATGAGTAATTTAGATCTCTCCCTACCTATTCTTAGGAAATGATCTTCCCTTTCATGATCAATTAATCTTCCTATCCTTTCCTAAGGCATCAATGATAATGTCATTTGATCTTCCAATCAAACATATATAAATTATTGAGTGATAATATCCCTTTTCTTCGGTCACAATCCTTGACCTTTTCATTATCTTTCAATAATTCTAATACTTTTTCCTCATGGTCATAAAATATATGACTTCAATTGATATCATGACTTATGAAAAAGTCAAAAGTTCTTCCAAACATGAAAATATATTCATGATTTTCATTTTATAGGGTACTTAATATGAGTCGATCCACTCTATTCCTTCCCCTCTTTGTGTTTGCATGACATTTGCTTTCTCAAAATGATTTATCATTCCTTGTTGTTGGCTTTCTATTGCATTTTTCTTGCCTCCATGACATGCCTTGAATATACTTATTTCCAAAGTTAGATGCATCATTGATCTCTAATCTCATAGATTCAATTATTGGATTTCTAATAAAGAGATCCATTGAATAATTAGAAACTTTACAAGTTAAGATGCTCTCTCATATTCCAATTCTCTTTTCCATGTATACCAATATCCTTTGTGTGGAGGAATTTCCATATCCATAAAGCCTCTTTTTGTTGGTGTGTCTTTCAACTTGGAGTGTTGTTTCCTTACAAATTTAGTTGATTTGGCACATAGTATCACTCTGTATTCCATTTACTTTTGGAACCTCTAAACATAAGTTTGTTTTCTGTTGACAAGTTGGTGTGTTTATTCCAAACTTCTACCAAACTCAGTACTAACCGAACCTTTGTTAGACCAATCCAATTTAACTTTTCCAAGTTTCTTTCTTATTCTCAATCAGAAGTCTAAACTGACCTTACCAATTTTGCTTGGTGGATTTATGTCCACTTCATTGATTACTTCTTTTCTGAATATTTTGGTCTCTTCCCTTATTCCAAGGTACTAACTCCTTTCTTGCAAGTTCTTAGCCTTTCAAAAAAATAAGATTCTTGTCAAGAGTTCTCCAACTTCTTGGATACCTCCTTCGTTGACTATCTAATTTGATTGGAGTTTCCAATTTATGCCAATAATGCATACTCATAGATTCATAGTATTCTTACTAAATCCAAGAGTCCTCGACTCTCTTCATAACTATAGGTTGCTACCAATAAAGGGGTTATTTCATTTCTTCTTATCCCCTTAGAGTCATTCTAACTTTTTTGTAGGGTGAAGGTACATATTGATTATCCTTCATAACCTTCCTACATAACCTAATTGTATAATCTTCCATAATCCAATGAGATATCATAATAAGTTGTTGGCTTAGAAGTTTCCAACTCTAGGGACGACTCTTATCTAGTCCCAAACTTAAACAAGTTTCTAGGAATATCATCTTCCTTTTCATTTCCCTTGTTCTTTCCTCTTGCCATCTTGGCATAAGATCTTTTCAACCATTATTTTTTGATAAGGTTTACACATTGTTTCTGTAATGAGCTCATAGGATCTAGAGCTGAACTTGGTAGCTCTGATACCATATGTAACAACTATAGTGTTCTGCTCAGTAAAATTTCCCAAGTTATCACCTCAAGTGAATAAATCGTGATGCCAAAACATAGAAATACATTTTTTTCTTTCCATAATGTAAATTACACATATTTAAAATAACACTATTTCCAAACTACCAATGCATTCCATTGTAATTTCAAAAATATTTCCATAACATAGATTTTCACATTGAATAAAATCAAGTTTATAATTCAAGATTACATCATTCCATATAAATGGGTACATGATATGTACATATCTCTTCTGAGCTACATCTAGCAATAGATATTCAAAATGGTCCCAATGTCGTTGCAATGGTGCATACCTTATGGATGTCCTCACTCTCTAGTGCATATAGTCCAACTATCCACAATGCTGGCACAAACATCCGCAAACCTTGGCCGCTACCTTAGCTATCGAATGATGAGGAGAAGCATCACTCAAGCACTTTTCTGCCAGCCATGGACTCAAATGCAGTCCCTCACATATCTGTCACATATGACAAGATGGCCCTACCCTTCAATAAAGAGAGTGGTTGGTAAACCCCATACAATAGCCTATTTGAGCTTAGTGTTGTGTCCCACAAACTAAAACCTAATCATACAACTGTTTCCCCTACGAGTATGAAAATCTTGAACTGGAATGCATATAAGGAACATAGTGAAATTGATAGTGTAACCAGTGGCAACTTACACTACTTTAGCTAAAGTATTCTCATCTAGTACTTCAAGTGTCAGTCATCCTCTTCACATACACTTCTATAGCTCACTTTGATATTATCAAATAAGCCTAAGCACAAGTTACCACTTCAACAGATATTCCTATCTTAAGTATAACATAAGATATTTTATAGTCTACACATTAACTTTACATAAACAAGCTATTTGCTTCAAAATACAATCTAGTATCAAGTATAACTTATAACCTAAAGTATAGCTACATAAGCTTCATCTACTCGTAAATTAAGTATACATAAATAACTGACTCCATTCAATAGTATATCACGTTAATAAGTGGTTCTTATCAAGAGAATAGCCACATCAATGAATGACCTCAATCGAAGAATAATCCTATCGATAGATGAATCCATTAGAGAGTGTAATCTCCTTAGTAAAAAGGGTTCAATGGGTCTAATCTTGTCAATACTATGACTTCATATCAAGAGTGTAAAGCAACTAATCAAGTAGCAACTCTAACTCAATAGGTAATCCCACCTACGTTTTCCAAACTTATAGTATTCCATAAACTCAAGTGATTAACTTAATCACATAAGTGAGTTTTAACTTTGATATATCATATTCCTAAGATAAAGTCATCAACCAATGGCTAGTTCTAATCATATAGGTTAATCTAAACCTATATGATCCAAACTTGATCAAATGAACAACCCAACCAAGTAGGTTATTCCCAACCTATAGGTTTCAATGAGTAGTCACATTCATATCCCAACCCTGTAGGTAAATCTTAACCTAAGGTTTAATTCCTAAATCGAATAAACTTCTCGACTCATTAGGTTATACCAAACCTAGGATTTTATTCGAGAGTTTTGTATGATCAAGTGATCATTCCGGTGAAGATAATTGATGTGGTTTACATAGCATCACATCATATCTATCATACCTTTACTTTTGTAATGCTAACTCTATCATTCCCAAGGTTCCCTAACATCTTAAGCTACAACATCAAGTTACTTCATGATGTTGATAGAACTCACATTATACACGTAGTATAAACTATCCATGTATAGAATATTAATATCTATTTCCCATATAGGATACATAGGAGTATTGAGATACTTCCCTTAATCATATTTCATCATTCCAGGTATATAATACCATTGATAAAAAAACACTCCTATTATGGAGTAAATACAAGCACTTTCATAGAAAAGCATAGGATGGTCCCACAATAGTGGTTTACAATTTTTGGCCAAGCTGGACACTGAAATAATTTTTTCTAACTAAATCTCCACTTTCGGGCACCTATAGCAGCTAAATCATGAGGAATTTGAAGATGATGCAAACTAGTGATTTGTGACATTTTATGTGTAGGTTGTAAATATATATTTTTTCAAAAAAATTGGAATAAGATTGCACATATTTTTCCATCTCCTTCGAAAACTAGTTTTTTTCAATAAACAACATTTTTAAGGAGTGACGCTCATCGTATACAACATAAATTTTTTTCCATGAAGGATAAAATTCTATTTTTTTTGAATTTAGATTTGTAACTGCGATATCTAGTGCTTC
Source organism: Sequoiadendron giganteum (assembly GCA_007115665.2). NCBI lineage: Eukaryota > Viridiplantae > Streptophyta > Pinopsida > Cupressales > Cupressaceae > Sequoiadendron > Sequoiadendron giganteum. Next base: position 30,848,608 of record CM021105.1, on the reverse strand, counting down.
CAATTGGTCTCATATTGTTTTATTGAATATTTTTACCTTAATCAAGCTTCAAAGTCAAACCAATTACAATTTAGGCATAGGTTGACTATATACAACGTAACGTTTTTTGTATGTATTGAAATTCAATTGATTTTTGTTGGATCAAGGACTTCAATATTTGGTGCACTCATATTTTTCAATTTTTTTTTGATAATCTGCTATTTTTCCACATGTTCAGAACAAAGAGCTTGATTTTCGGTGAAAAACCTATGTTTAATAAAACTAAAAAAAAAATACATAATAAAACCAAAACATATTACAATTGTATTCGTTGGATAGCTCGTTTTGAGGACTACCATCATCCAGTTGGGTCTGTGAAGTCTCCTCCATTTTTATCCTCAAAAATTGAGCTTCGAAGGGGAAAATTTTGGAGTTTTTTGGAGGGTGAGAAGGGGAGAAGGGGTTTAGGTGAACCAGGGGGGTTTGATAGAACCCCCTTTCAAAAAGGTTTTCCTTTGTTTTTTTTGTGGGAATGGTGGGCTCGGGGCATTTAGTGGGTTTGCTCAAACCTGGGTTCTAGAGAACCCTCTTTTAGTTTGCTCGAACCAATAATTTCATTCGAACCCCAAAAACCAATTTTTTTGGCATGGGGTCGTTTTTTGCAACTTTTAATTCCTCAGTTGAATTGTAAACCACTTTTGTGGGTTTACCCCATAAGACAACTTATTTTTCCTTTCCAAAGAAAATTCTATGAATTCCTAATGCAAGTAATCTCAAGCAGTAACAAACAAGCATTCAAATCTCATTCTTTCATAAATAAAGACAAATAAGAGAAGACTAGGTCCCCATGCCTGTAATACGCTTAACCAATTGTCTGACTTGACACCCAACCTTCCAATGGTAGCTTCCTAGATTTACTTTATCAACCCAAAGCAATTCCTCACTATAACCTCTTACTTAAGATAATGCAATGCTCTCACAAATTAATTCTCAGCTTTCACAAAAATAACTCCGAGTTGTCACATAATGCAACTCTCAAAATAATGCAACAAAGTAAGTTTGTAGAAAAGTGCATCCAAATGAGAAAGCTAGCCTCTCTATTTATACAACAAAATGAGATATTGCAGCCTACAGAAAAGGCATGCAAAATGATAGCTTAATACATGCAAGTCGACTTACATCTCTCAGCTAAAAGGTGGTAGCAAACTAAGTACAAACTCAACATAAAATGCTATAGGTTGACCCATCTAGTTGACAAAAACAAAAGACATTCAAAAGTGCATATGTTTAAATGATGACAATCGATTTGCATTCTAAATAGAATTCTATAGGTTTAAGAGCATTCACAAGTTGGTGCCAAGTATTCAACCAACTCCTTATCTCATGGTGATGTTATTCTCTTTGATACAATCCTCATTCTATAGGCAACACTCATTCTATGTCGACTTAGTCATAGCTTTAATGAGAAACACAACATAAATGAGTCACTCTTCAAATATGGTGTATTTATTTGGTGCTTTGACCAATTCTCATCTTGTTGTTTACATCTCCTATTCTCATGCGTTTCACTTTATTTTGCAATTGGCGAATATTTCATCGCTTATGTTATAGCGTCCAATGATAAGTAATTCGTTGTTTAGCAATTCTAGATGCTTTCCCATAGTATCGACTATGGTCTATTTCCCATATCGACCTTACTAATACACAATACCTTGCTTTTGATTTGGCCTTTATACATTGATAACATATGTAATAATCGACTTATAAAAGCTTTGCATGTATTACATACAAATTGACCTATGTTTATATATATAAACCGGTCTCTAAGTATATATATTCAGCCTTCGATCACCATATAGATATATAAAAATATATTTATATATGTACATATACATATATATATATATATATGTCGATAAATAACACAAGCGTTACATCACATATATATATATATATATATGTGTGTGTGTGTGTGTGTGTGTGTGTGTATACTATGTATATGCTAATATATATATCCCATATGTATACATTTGATATACAAACAAGTTAACATTCACATAGTAATATAATAATCATAAATTATACATATATATATACACTCCTCTATATAAGCATTAATGCTCATGTGTGTGTGTGTATATATACATACACATATATATATCCAGGAACATATATATACATATCGTTTAAAGAAATAAAGCAATAATCCATTTGATAATTGAACGATTACGACTAAGTGATGTATTCACAATAATACAATATTTATAACGATACTTAGATATATATATCTCACACTATAACATGCATTATACATTTATAAAGCACACTAGATATTATATATATGTAGTACCTCAATATATACATATAATATACACCTCCATATAAGCATAATGATTATGTGTATATATATATATGTATATAGATACGTACACTCACACACACATATATATATAAATTCCATAGGAATACGATGATCTAATAGTCCATTCGATACTCGAATGACTATGAATATGTGGTTATGTCCTTATATAACATCATATTAACATTTATATACATATACACATATCTATACATATGTTGTCATACTCGTATGGGCATCCAATTAGATCCAATGTACACATATGTCAATATATGCATATATATGCTTATATGCATATATCCCCAATACTCATTGAACCATACAATCAAGCATAGCAATTTAAGGAAGAACTCATAAGCTCCAAACATATAAACATCATCCAAGAATGCACTCAATAGTAATCAAGACCCTTACTAATGTAAAAAAATTATGCTAAGGACGGCTTACCAATTCCCAACACTATTTCTAGACACAACCATCCTACTATGAGTGTGTGTGTGTAAGCTCAGATAGGTTACGTTATTAGTTACACGACCAATCACTTCTCTTGAGTGATACTTCCCCTCCCCTTGGAGGATTGAACCTGTCCCTACAACCATCTTAGCATATTTGAAATGGTAGTTATCCATTCATAATAAATCCATATGCATCATAAAACTTAAACATATTCATACAAATATACATGTTCACCATCAATATAGACATAATTATTCTTCCAAGGTAGTAATACCTTAATACCTATTTTAGTTTTCCATTTATTAACAAAAATATCAAAATCATGATTGCATTTACCATCCTATTTTCCCGTGAAGATAAAATTAAATCAGTGACAACAAGATGGGGTGTGACACCTAGGACCTAAATACAGGACACTTGATTTCCAAGGCAATTTAATTAATGTTTGCAATTGTTTAATACAGGTTTCCCTTTCGGAAAACAAGATTAATTAGGATTTTAAATGTATAAATGGGCCAATTAGAGGCTTGCTTAAGAAATTAATTAAGGGACTAGAACATAGAGTGAAAATGTAAAGGTGTATGTTTTTCTACACTAAATTTAGCCCCTATTTTAGTGAGAGGATGAGCCCTATGCTTGAACTCACACTAAAATAGACAAATAAGCGTCAAGAGAGGTCTAATTGTATAACTGTTGTAAAGATAAGACAATATAGGTCAAGGAGGATGATCAAGCCCCCAAGATCTAAGATCTCATGGCAAACCAACAAAGGCACAAAGAGACACATTCCTATGTTAAATATGCAACAACAAGACAAGATATACAAGCATACAACACCACAATTAATGAAAAGAGAAAGTGGGGATGGATCAAGCCTCAACTATTTTTCCAATAGGTATGGATAAAGCCTTATTTTTTTGTATTAAAATAATATTCACAAGTGGAAACATGTTGTCCACTATGCAAACAATACCCACACGAGCTAGTGAAATCCGATGTCCACTGGGTGAGCCCCCAAAAATTGGTTGATGGGAAAGTCATGCTAAGTCTAAAATCTCCCATGTATCAATGATACCAAAAGTTATACCTCTTGATAACTTTGATAAGGTGCCAAAAAAATGGTCGCAAGGCTAGAAAGCTGCATTATGCTAGGCACTCTTTAAAAATAAGGCTCCATTGGCAAGCACATTGTGTTATACTTGGTGGCCATGAAAAACATAAAGGCTCCATTGGAAAGAAAGTTGTGTTATGCTTGGTGGCCATTTTAAAAACAATAGGATAGGATATTGAAAGGGGTTTCTCTTAGTTCATGAAAGGTCCCAAGAGAGGATTAGTCGAGGATAAAAGATCCACAACTTAGGAAATGCAAGTCTTAGCATCACCACTAAGAGGAATGTCATATGCCCAGAAAGGTCACAATCTTGAGGAACATCAAACCCAATGCCAACACCAAGAAGACACGTGACATGAAGTAAGAAGACAAACTTTGAAGAAAACAATGAGCGGGGAGGCACATGCTCCCACTTTAAAGAAATTGCTAAACACCATGCTATGATCAATTACTTTAAAGTAGAACACAATAAATGCCAATACATGAGAGCTTTATTTGGAAAGCCCTATATAAAACATATGTTTCCGATATAGAGCCGAGTCATGGAAAGGAGGTTGCACCCCATATGCAGTCCTAAGATAACACATAAGGGATCCATGTATTTGGGGTCAATGTATGCCTTTTATACAGTGATATAATCGATATCAGAATCATCATCATTCCCCAAATGACTCATTGAACAACAAGCACAAAAGAAGAATGACACATAGAGAAATAAAACAAACAAAATATTTTGGGTCAACATGGAAGAGAACTAAATGTCTCGATGCCTTACATCATCTCCAAAAATAAAACACAAGACAAAAGATAAAGGTTTATGACATATAGAAGAATGGAATTATAAATAGAAGAATGTCACAATGAATTTAGTTCCTTTGTATCCTTTCACCAATAGAATGACAAGGGTCATCCAAAGTAGGCTCACAAATATATAAAGACACACCAAGCAACATTGTACGGGGGATCACATTAGGCACATGTACTCATAAATAATAGGAAATGAACACAAAGAAAATAATAGTATGGAACATGCGAGTCAACCTATAGTAGGTCATCCACATCCTAATCTTGTTCATCACATGTGCAAGGTGGGAAACTAGCTAAAGGGACAGTGACAAGTGTTGTACTAGGAGCATCACCAGGTTCAACACGTGGTGAATCACTCTTTATAGGAGGATCATAATGGTTGTTATCATTTAAGCTCATGGAAGAAGAAAACAATAAACCAAACTCATTATGCACTTCCTCATTAATCTTAGCAATCTCATCATCATCATCCAAGTTAATCACAACTAGAGGCCTAATGACAATGTCCATAGATGTTTCATGTGTTTGTTGTTGTGGTGAAGGTTTTGAATCATCATTCTTTGTGTGAGTTAGATTTTAATCTTTATTTTTTGTTTTATTCTCTTCTTTTAACTTACGAGCAATAACACGATGTCTATGCCTACGCTCTTTAGCATTTCTATTTCTTCTTGTGTGATTTTCAATTTGTGATTGTGTAGGAATAGGTTTATCAACCATTGATTTCATTTCTTCATGTAAGAGAGGAATATAAGGAACCATGGAAGGTTATTTAACCACTTTCTCTTTAGCTTTATAAACTTGTTTGATTTTAGGAGAGACAACGAGACTTATATTGTTATCTCTTGGTGTTTTATAAGAAATAGGAAAAGGATTTGTTATGGGTTGGTCTTGGTCACTTGGAAGGGATTTTGGTTCAATTATGGTTTCATCAATGATAGGAGGCTCAATCATGGGTTGAGGCATGTTACTAAGGGATAATTATGCTATGTGCTTTGCCTTGAAATTTTGATAAGATTTGAAAAAGAAGCCTTATTAGGATTAAGAGGATCTGTAGGTTAGGGCCAAAAAAATCCAATGAGAAATTCCCATGGGAAGACACAATATTAAAGCCACTATGATGCATAGTAAAAATGTCATTGCTAAATGGAAACTTTAAGCATTTATGTACTACCGACGGGACGAAATCCATGGAGCTTAGCCATGGATACCCAATCTTCACACATAATTGGTCCAACAACGTGATGATGGAGAATGAGACATTCAATTGTTTTGGTCAAAATTTTAAAGGAAGAGTGATGGAACCTATTGTAGGGCAAGCAAAATTGTTGTGTTTTGATCCATGCTTTTGATTGTTCATAGGAATCTTGATAAATTTCATGCATAAATAAGAATTCCTCAGTGATCGTATTCTCTAAACACACATGATAAATTAATTTCACATTATTAGGCTTGTCATTGGTTCTTCTGGTGATGTAAAGAGGACCATCAGGTGCACGCCTAATTATGTCATTTTGTGAGAAAGCAATATCATGGGGAATTTTGGTTTGGCCCTTACAAGATTGAACATCAATGAAGCCAACCACATGTTGTAAGTCTTCTTCAGTATCACTCATATTATTATTGTTTGTATCTTGAAGTTTATCAACATTCATCACATCATTATTAGTATCACTTTCACAAAAGATATATTATGATTTGGCATGGGGTTGATAAAGATTTACAAATTTTGGTTGGGTGGGGAAACAAACACTTACCATTTTGTGTATCATTTCTATTTTATCAATGATAAAGGAAAAAGGCATTTGAGTTAAAGTTTGGAGGTAAGGGCTTAGTGGTATCAATGGCTCTAATGAGAGGTAAGGTCACTAAGTTCTTACTCATAAGTTGCAACATGATGGAATGAAGGGTATCAAGTAACATGGTAAATTATCTACTCCTTTCCCTAAATGGATATGGATTTTTCATTTTTATGACATCCACTTGGGAGTTAACATGTTGACTTGCTTGAGGTGTATTTAGCTATAAAATCCCTTATTTTGTTTTTTGAAGGGTTAAAAATTGTTATGGGGCATGGGTTCAAATTTCTCAGAACGGTTGGAAGAAGTTTTTGTTTCATGATGACTAACTGAATTTTGATAGTCATAAAGGGTCGTACAAAAGTGTGTAAAGGAGGGAAACTTCATCATCCCAAATTTTTCTTGGATTTTGTCTTGCAAATTTTCAATGAAATTTCTTGGAAGATCAACATCGAGGATCTTAATGTTGATTTATGAGTAAAGCAATTGATAATGGGTGATAAAGTCTGTGACCTTTTCATCATCCTTTTCTTTACATTGCATTAAATCAACTAAGGTCATATTGAGACCCATGTGCACTTGGAAGTGGTTGAGAAATGTAACATGCCCATTATTCTATGCAACAACTTTCCTAAGTTTAACTTTTAGTAAATAGTTTAAGCATCTAACCATTACGAGCAATACAAATTTTGTTTCCAAAACTATAAAGATAGAATGCACATTTGAAATAATGATTATATAGTACGTGTTAACATGACAACATCTCTCTTTTACAATATTTCCATAGAAATGGATACAAAATACACAAACAAGGCTTTGTAGAGCTTACTAGCAATAGATGTACGAATAGTCCAGGTGCCCTCCATCAAATCTTGGTGCCTATTGATGAGGAAATGGTGCCTATTGATGAGGAAAAGCATCACTCAAGCACATTTTTTCCAACCTTGGACTAATTGCGCTCCTCGCACATCTACCATACTGATAGATGGCCCTACCCTTCAACGAAGAAATTGGCTTGGTAACCTCATAATAAAAATTGACCTTTCTCGAGCATGGTGTTGTGTCCTAGATATCTAGATTTTCCACACAGTGGCTACAACATACACATATGGCATTCCTTGACTAGTATGCAAACCTAGATCATAGTGAACTGACAATGTAAATAATGGCAACTTACACTACTTTGGCCAAAGTATTCATCACCCAAGATTTAGAGTGGACATCATAAACTTCACCCACCTTCCTAGCTAGATTTGTATTGACCATTCATAACCTATGCATAGGCTATTCCCTTACACCATGGAGTAACCTTAACCCCATAAATAACCTATAACCTCTATGTTAATTAAAGCACTTATACTAGGTACATTAAATTGACTCTAATTCTCAACTACGTTAATCATAGGCTTATATAAGCTATACCCATATTATGGTATTTATCCCACTATAACCACCCATTCCTTAATATGGAATATGTACAAAAACTTCAAGAAACATAAAACCTTATACTAAGAAAAACTAGCAATCTTTCCTTTTCACATAAGAATAAATAAGCTTTCCCTATTAAGCAATTGATATAGTTACCCAAACAAGACAAACAATGTCACACAATCTTTTCAAAAATATAAAAGAGTATAAAAGAGTAGAAATCAACATGCCTATTTATGCAATGCTCCAACTGCTCAAACTAGATTCCTATCTTAGCCTTCCCTTAAATTAGTATGTAATTCCCCAAATAAACCTTATCACTTTCCTCCAAAATATCACTCTCAAAATCTCACTCAACTCAAAAAAGTAGATAATAACAACTCAAAAAAATCACAGCAAGAATGCATATATGCTTCTCCATTAAGGTAGATAGCTCCTCTATTTATACACAAAGGTCAAAAAATAAAGGCTAGAAACATGGTATCAAGAGTGACACTTCTCAACTCAAATGGTTCAACTCAGGAAGATTAAGAAAAGGTGGTAGCTACAATCGTTGTACAATAAACACATACACAACCATGGTGAATGAGTCACTTTACTCAAATGAACAACAAGAATGATAATCAGAAAAGAAAGGTAATTGTCTTCTACAAGCTGACTTACTTGGATAGCTACACACTTGACCATTTCCATATTTCATAATGCTTCATAATTTGGAATTCATATGCAAATCAGACTTCGAATTGATTCATGCTTCTCACAAGTTGTGCTACATTTTTTCTTACATTCCCTATTCCTTTGGCAATTGTTTGCAATGACCAGGTCAAAGTTTCCTATGCATGGATATTATTTTTGCCTTTGCATTGAATTAGTCTTTGGTTGTTTACTTAACATATTGGTTGGTATATGAAACCATGCGCTTTTACATAGCACTTCTTTTATTCATAATACTTAGCACTTTAAATACTTTAGCCATTACTTATAGTTATGCACTACCCTATATCAAGCGCTATTCCTTCATACTATATGTTGCGCGCAATACTTAGCATTTTTTATGTTTTTAATGCTACGTGCTTTAATAATTCACCACCATAGAAATCATTTTTCATTTATATTATATATAATATGCATCTATATACATAATATAATACGTTATATGTATATATATATCATAATTCATAAGTTTATAAAATACATTAAATTCGATATACGAATATACATTCACATATTCTCATATATTAATGCATGCATATATATACATATGTATATATATTAATATACTAGTATGGACATTTTCAATATCTTTAATACATACACATATGTTAATATATATATATATATATATATTATGACTTGATATTTAAACACATATAGTCAAGTCATATCGATCAACATATATACACAATATATATATATATATATATATACACGTCACCTTATCCGATTGATATTCCCATATATATGGGTAATCCTTTATGAGAATGTGTAGATATGTTTATATCCATATACTCACACTAGTAGAATTTGACAAATAAATGACTAGGTGACTAAAAATTTTAGTCACAACAACTAAAAATGACTAAATTCTACTCATTTTTTGCAACTCAACTATAAATGAGTAAATAAATGACTAATTTGGTCATTGAATAAAAAATTATTTAGTCACAGAAATAAAAATGATTAAATAGTTAGTCATCAAATCCAAATTAGACAAAAATTTTAAAAAACAAGTCAGCCAATTATTGGCGCAATGTATCCATGCATGATGTATTGGCATGATTATTCATGTTCATTGCAGATTCATTTGTCTCGCTTGACCTCACTTCATTCATTCATTGCAGAGCTTGATTCATTCATTAGCCTGGCATGAGGCGTTTTGATTAGTTATAACAACTACTTGCATGGGCGATAAGGATTCAAAGAGGACCTGGAGACTTCTGAAAAGGTGGGTAAGGGCAAGGAATTCAAAGTTTGCTGCAAAGAATTTGAATTCGTTGAGGCCCTTTGTAGTGAAATCAGATTTGGGGATGCCCTCTACAATGAATTCAGAGGTAGTTCGAAACCCTCATTATATTAAACACAAATTCGAAACACTCATTACAGTCTAGTTCTCTTCATAATGTTCTTTTACAATCTTGCCATTGTTCTGCTTCATAATGTGTTCAAGCTAAATATAATAAAATTTGGGTGTCAGTGCCAAAGTAGAATTTCCTCAAACAATTTTGATACATTTTCACTATAAGTGCAAACTTTCCTTGTGCAAAGTAAACATGTCCTAGATTTACCCACACATCGGGCATTTGAACAAAGATGTTTCCTGTAGTAGCTTCTTGTACCTGTGTAAAGATTTCCTTTTCAATATCAAATTGACCCCTTTCAACTAGCACAATGTCTGCCCCATTTGCAGCATAAACATTTCTTGGTCTCTATGCCAACACTTTACAATGGCTGCCCTTTTTGCAACATAAACATTTTCAGGGCAAGTGTAAACTATCCTTCTGCAAAGTAAACATGTGCTCGATTTACCCACACATCAGGCATCTAAACAAAGATGTTTCCTATACCATCTTCTTGTACCTTCATACAAATTTCATTTCCAATATCAAATTGACCCCTTTCAGCTAGCACAATGGTTGCCCCATTTGCAACATAAAAATTTCCTGGTCTTTGTGCCAACACTTAAGTGGCCCCTTTTATGACATTAAGATCCTCTTGAGGCATTATTATACTCCTATTTTCCAAGAGAAAAATCCCCAAGGCCCATGGGAAATGAATGATGAGCATTTCAGTTTCAACTTGGTTTCATTTCGAAAAGGGGACATTACATTGTATAAGATTTGTTTAACAACCGAATAATTTAATCCACCTATTTGGGACTGTAAATTAAAAATAGATGAATTAATCTATTTTAAATTACAGGTTCTTTTAATCTCGAATCTGATAGAAAGATAAAGCGTAATACATTGAGGACACATAAAAATTTCTAAAATAAAGACTAAAATAAGTTTCCCATAAAAAATAAGAAATAGGAAAAATGAAAAGATAACAAATAAATGATTCATTTGAGGTTTTTGATAAGATCTCATTTAACTATGTCAAATGGATTTGGAAGGGACAAAGCATATTTGATTGACTAAAATTTTGAGGTAGCTTATCCATCATCATTGTATGCATCATCTTCTCTTGGAATTTGTTTCTATAATGCACGAAGCCTAGAATTGATTGGGGATGCACTTAAGGTGGATAAAAACTCATCAAATACTTTATTTATGCTTGGCAACATGGAACTGAAAATAGATGACTAGCTTAAATCAAAAGAGACAATTAAAGTAGCATGCCAACTTGTATTGGTTGATGAAGCAAACTGAAAAGCTGATGAAGAATGAAGGATTCAAATGGAAAGGAGAAAGCAAGAGGAAGAACTTTGGTGGGTGATGCAACAAGAGGAGTAATTTGAACATGTGAAGGAATTATGAAAAAGTAAGTGTAAGGATAGGGATGATGATGATGATGAGGCTGGTCAATCTGAGAAGAAACAAAAGAATGAAAAGAAGAAGGATAAGGACCACAAGGTTTATGATTCTTATATGGAGGACCTTGATGTTTCCATGGAAGATGAGGAAAATTATATAAGTGATAAGGCACAAGATGATGCAAAAAATGCCCAAGGTCTTCTTGCAGCCGCAGGTCTAGAAGACTCTGATGATGACGAGACAAATTCTCTAGTTTCAAAAAAATCACGAAGGATACATGCATACTCTGATTCTGAAGATGATGAACCATTGCAGAAATAGAGTCTGAGAGAGGATGATCCATATGATGGTGATGTCTAGGCTTCCTAAGCTTTAACCAAACCTAGCTCCTATTTTACAAGAGAAAAATCTCCAATGCCCATGGGAAATGAATGATGAGAATTTGAGTTTCAACAAATTCCAAGAGAAGATGATGCATACAATGACGATGGATAGGCTAAGTCAAAACTTTAGTTAATCAAATATGATTTTTCACTTCCGAATTCATTTGACATAGTTAAATGAGATCTTATCAAAAACCTCAAATGAATCATCTGTATGTTATTTTTTCATTTTTCCTCTTTCTTGTTTTTTATGGGCAACCTATTTTAGTATGTTGAAACTCAAATGCTCATCATTCATTTCCCATGGGCCTTGGGGATTTTTCTTTTGGAAAATAGAAGCTAGGTTTGGTTAAAGCTTAGGAAACCTAGACATCATCATCATATGGATCATCTTCTCTCAGACTCTATTTTTGCAATGGTTCATCATCTTTAGAATTAGAGTATTCATGTCTCCTTCATGATTTTGTTGAAACTAGAGAATTTTTCTCGCCATCATTAGTCTTCTAGACCTACAACTACAAGAAGATCTTGGGCATTTTATGCACCATCTTGTGCCTTATCACTTGTGTAATTTGCCTCATTTTCCATGGCAACATCAAGTTCCTCCAGATAAGAATCATAAGCTTTGTGGTCCTTATCCTTCTTTTTCTTCTTTTCCTTCTTTTGTTTCTTCTTAGACCGACCAACCTCATCATCATCATAATCCATGTCTTTATGGTTACTCTTCCATAATTATAGGTTCACATGTTCTAATTGCTCCTCTTGTCACATCATCCGCCAAATTTATTCGTCTTGATTTCTCCTTTCCATCTGAATCCTTTGTTCTTCATCAAATTTTTATTTTTCTTCATCAACCAAGACATGTTGGTGTGCTACTTTAATTTTTTCTTTTACTTTAAGCTAGTCATTTGTTTTCAGTTCCATGTTTCCAAGCATACATTAAGCATTTGATGAATTTTTATCCACCTTAAGTAAATCCTCGATAAATTCTAGGCTTGGTGAATTGTAGAAATAGATTCCAAGAGAAGATGATACATACAATGACGATGGATAAGCTACCTCAAAATTTTAGTCAATCAAATATGCTTTGTCCCTTCCAAATCCATTTGACATAGTTAAATGAGATCTTATCAAAAACCTCAAATGAATCATTTGTATGCTATCTTTTCATTTTTTCTCTTTCTTATTTTTTATGGGCAGCCTATTTTAGTCTTTATTTTAGAATATTTTTTGTAGAAGATAGGTGGATGTAGGAGATGGAGGAAGTGAATGTATAGATGGAAGCTGCACCCAATTGTGGAAGTAAATTGGATGGGGGATCTATGCATGATGCTCGTTTTCTAGGTTTTCATCATGGTACTTATCCAAGGCACTTGTTTGCCAAGTTTTCACCATTGGACAAATTATTTCTCTTTACTTTCTTTTTTTTTTTGGATTTTTTACTTTTTTGGAATTTTTTGGATAGAAATGAGGATGGAGATGGATAAAGATAGAGATATGGATATGTGGATTTAGAATATAGTTGATAAGGATATGGATGAAGGACTCAAGCATCAAGTTCTAGACAAGGTAATAAGATCCCATCTTTGAAGCAACTATTTGGATGTTGGCAAAACCTTATTAGAATGGATATATTATGCAAGAGTATGGATTAAAGGGTTTTGATGGGGGAGATATGGGGGATAGTGGATGAGATATTGGAAAGTGTATGGATGGAATGAAGGAGTGGATGTGTGATGGGGGAATGTGTTTAGGACCAACATTGGCACATGTGGTGGTGGATGTGAAATGATAGGGGGGTGAAGGGATGAAGAGTGTGGAGATAATGGAGGAGTTGGGATAGTGAATATTGGGACATAGGGACACAAAATCGATTTAGGAAATGGGGGATGTGAATAGTTAGATTTTGGATTAGCCACTTTGGATGTTGTTATGGATTTCTCATTTGAAGGCAGTGCATCTTTTTTCTTTGGGATCCACATGGTTTTGATTTTTGCTTTGATGGGCCTTTGTGGCCTATGGGTTTGATTTGGATTTTGGATTTGTTTTTCTTTTCTTCAACATTTCAGTTTAAGGGGACATAGGGAGTTTTAGATTCATGTGGATGTTTGGATTTATGCATTGTTACTTTGGCATCCTAAGTGCTTTTAGTAGCAATGGGGTGAGTATGAGGCGATGGATGATGTGGAGGAGATGCAGATGGAGTGATGGAGGTAGGATTTTGATGATGAGGTGTGGGTGGAGGATGTGAGATAAAATGTATGGAGAGGTGCCTTTGTTGATCCTAATTATGGATTATGAGGTTATGATTTTTATGAGGTGTGCTAGGGATAGGTGATGGATGAATGAGAGGATATGATGGAGGAGGTGATTTTGGGATATAAGGGCCCAAAAGGGACTTTGTATATGGAGGATGTGTGAGGGTTGATGGAGAGACATAAGGACCCAAAATAGATGCAATAGATGGAGGATGAGCGATGGTGGATGGAGGGAAATAAGGACCCAAAATGGATTTAGAGGATGAAGGAGGAAGATGGATGGTTGATTTGAGGTAACATGATGGAGGAGGGATGGAAAAAAATGGTTTGGTGGAGTGATGGAAAGTTACTCTTATTCCTTTGGTAGAGGCTCGCTTAGGATGTATGGAGGTTGTACCAACATTTTTTGGATTGTAAGTCTTGGGAAATAAATCCAAGACCTCCTATACATGGGTTTTCTTTGGCCTAGATAGGCTCTAAAATACCTTGCTCATTAAGGCCTAAACCTTTTCCTTGATAGTTCATGATCTTGAGCATTCAATCTATGGTAGGATGCTTATTATTTTGGAAACATGATGCGAGTCCATTAGTAGGTGGAGGAGGAAGGGTGGTGCATATGCTATGTTTTTCTTCTGCAATAAAACCACCATGGATGAGTGTAACATTACCAAGGTGATATAAAAGTGGAGTCAGGATGGTAGGTCTAGATGGCAATGGAGGATCATGTGATGGAGATGATGAGATAGGTGGAGCTTGACTTGGAGGAGCAGGTGATAAGGGATCAAGAGAGGGATTAGGTGGTATGATAGCATTTGGATTTGTGGCAAGGGGTGATAAGGACTCGTGGGATGGAGTGATTGGATCTTGAGTGACAAGGGGATCATGGGATGGAGCAAATCAGCTAGCGTGATCTTGAGATCGGGTGGATGGGATGATGGGATCATGAGATGGAATGGATGGGGGACTATGATATTGAGGTGGAGTAGATAGGACACGACTAGATCTTGGTGTAGAGAAGGGGATATGTTGGTATGCGTTGGATCAAGCTCTTGGAATGACTCATCTTGTGTGGGAGGCATGACGAGGAAGGAGTGTTGGAGGGACTCCTTAATTGGGGAAGAGGAGAGAATGGAGGATTCATGAAGGACATGGGATTGGGTTTTGGTGATATTAAGACTAGGGGGAGCTGATTGGACTTGGGTGTACTCACTGGTGTCAATGGCTCTAGGAGTAGAAGATGAGGATTCAATGGATTCAACGGTTTGGATGGTGCTAGGATTGATAATAGGGGTGATAGAAATAGGATGGGGAAGAGCCTCATCACTAATTATTGTACATGATAGAGTGGGATGGCATGGTTCCACAACATCAGGATGAGGATTTGGGGATGTCTCTTCTATCATGTGTCCTTGGATGACATTTGGAATGAGACCTTTGGGAATTGTAGGTTCAGGTGGGGAGATGAGAATGGATGGGTGGAGGACTAGGATTAGGGCTTGGTGGATTAGGATTAGATAAGTGGATATAATTGGATGGAGGAATAGGAGTAGATGGAGGATTAAAATATAATGGGATGGAGGATGGAGTTATGTAGGAGGATGTGGATGACGAACTAAGATAGGAGAATGTGGATGCTAGATTAGGTTGGGAAGATTGGGATGGTGGATTAAAATATAATGGAGTGGGGGATGGAGTGATATAGGGGAATGCAGATGATGAATTAAGTTAGGAATATGTGGATTTCGGATTAGGTTGTGAATATTGAGATGGTGGATTAGGATAAGAGGATGTGGGTGGTGGATTAGCATAGGAAGACATGGATGGAGGATTAGGATAGCCATATATGGATGTTGGGTTATTAAGGTAGGGATATTGGGAGGGTTGATGATGATAAGGATAGGAGTATGAGGGTAGTGGATTAATATAGGAGGATGTGGATGTTGGATAGGAGAGATATGTAGAGGGACGGTATGATGAATACGTGGATGGTGAGGATACTAGATATCCCTTGTCAAGGGTAGCATAAGGGCAATTATTGGGTGCAGATGAAGGCATAGAGTGATAGCTCAGAGGAATGACTAGATTTTGGGAGGTGGTCAGAAGAAGCTTGATAGCAATTAAAATATCAAGGGGATCTATATTATACTCATCTTGATCAACAAGGATTTCATTATCGTCATCAACGTAGTTAGGATTCCCCTTGACTACTATTATTGGTTGTGTAGGAGGAGGATAAGGATTCATGACATTAGATGAAATGGATACAGATTGAAAAGATAGGGTTAGATGATTAGAAGGACATAATAGATGATGAAAAGATAAATAGGATGGATTGAAAGAATATGGGAGAAGATATCTTAAGATTTGTTTTGATATTAGAAGATATTGGATATAGATGGGTGAAAGCTCAAATTGGGATTTAGGTTAAGCTCAAGTTGGGATTGCATTAAATCTCAGATTTGGATGATGGGATTAAAGTTCAGATTCAGATGATTAGAAGATGTGATGGGATGTGATAGGGTCGATGAGATAAGATTGGATGATTGATCAGAGAGGAAGATGGGAATGAATTCTAAACCCGGTTCAGAGGTTTGACTTAGATGGTATAAGGTGCCGACGATCAGATCGGGTTGTGAACGATATGGTTATAACACCGGATCTACCTCAAGATGGAAGTAGATTGATTGGGTTGTAATGATGATTAACTGACTCAAGATGGATGATAACCCTAAGCATGTGCAAATGATGATAGTCTGGATCAAACACCTAAGCCAACATGGATACAAACCTTATAAATGAATTCTAGGGGATTTAGATTGATAAACCGATGATGGATATGGGATCTAAGGATTCCCTAAGACACTCCTAGATGGTTTGATTGATGAAACAATGAGCTTTATAAGATGCAGACAGAGGAAAATGATGATTACAAAAAGACGGATGATGATGAAAATTTGTCGATTGCGGTGAATGAATCAAAGAACGACAAGATTGTAATGGCCAAAAGGATTCACATTCTAGAAAATGTATGGGAAGTGAGGTCACCTCTGAAGGTTGCAAGGTCGCCTATCAGGTTGGTAAGTTCACCTATCAGGCTTGTAAGTTTTCCTATTAGGCTTGCAAGTTCGCCTCTATACCTAGCAACCTCTCCTATTCTATCTAGAAAATTTTCCCAAGAACTAGCTGACATAGGAAACAGGTGAATTTGCTTGGAAAATTCACCTAT
Source organism: Sequoiadendron giganteum (assembly GCA_007115665.2). Lineage (NCBI taxonomy): Eukaryota > Viridiplantae > Streptophyta > Pinopsida > Cupressales > Cupressaceae > Sequoiadendron > Sequoiadendron giganteum. The sequence goes on along the minus strand of CM021105.1, from coordinate 30,831,332 downwards.
CTAGCAATGTAGGTTCGCCTAACAGTTGTCTGACACAAGGAATAGGTGAATTTTCTTGGAAAATTTGCCTATCAAGTAGAAAGTTCACCCAAGACTTGACTGCAAGAGGGAATAGTCAAATTTTCTTGGAAAATTTGCCTATCAGCTAGCAGGTTCACCCAAGAAGCTGACAAGTTCACCTAGACAACTAAAGACACTGAAAAATAAGTAGATGTGACTGAATAATGGTTAAGTGTGATTGAAGAAAAGATAGGTGTGACTCTGACAATTGCGTAATAGGATGATAACCTCCCTCAAACAAATGATAAATAGATAAACGAACACCTAAAAAGACCCAAACGGGCCCTCGAACGAAGAATGAGATAGCGAACAGAAAGAATGAATTTGCCTAAGTAGATCTAGATGGAGAGTCACATGGAGGATAGGACCACCAACAGACAAACGGATTTTCCTAAATGGATCCGAATGTGGACTTGGATGAAGAACGGGACAAAAAACAACTAAACGAACTTGAATGGGGCCCCAAATTGAGAACGAGATAGTAAAATGGAAAGAACAGATTCACCTAAATATATTTGGATAGAGGCTCAGATGTAGGATAGGATCACCAACAAATAAATGAATTGGCCTAAATGGATCCGAATGTGGACTCAGATGAAAAATGAGACAAAAAATGGCCAAACAGACACCAAAACGGACCCAAATGAACACCTGAACGAAGAGAAGACTTGAATAGGAGGCAAGGTGGCCCCTATAACAGGAAAATTCTCCCAACAAGGTGTAAAATTCACTTAGGACAAGGGGATGGGAAAATTTTCTAAGCAAGCCAATGAACAAGATTGAAAGCAAAAATGAGGATCGCCCTTGTGAGAAGCAAATTTGTCCAACAAGGTGGTAAATTCATCCAAGAGGATAACAAATTCACCTGTTCTCTAGGGATGGGTGAATTTGATGACTGACAGACTTTCCTAAGGGATGGAAAAACTCACCTGTTCGAAAGAATGGGTGAAAATGGGGTCACCTACGAAAGGAACCCATAGGAAAATTCGCCTTTGACAAAGGGAAACTCGCATAAACAGATGACCTGGACTGGACATAGAGGCACAATCACCTCTAAAGGAAAGGGGGGATTGTGGAAAAGGATGACAAGCACAACAAACAATAGACAGAAGGATGGACTGTCTCAACTAAAAGTAAATGCATTGGTATCCCACAAAGAAGACACGCCAGACAACACAATCCTAGAATTAGTGATAAGGGTTTTCAAACTCGATGTAGGCTCACCACCTTAAGTGAAAAACCCAAGGTTAATACTCTGTGATACTAGGGTGGTTCTTTGGAGCACCCTTTCTCATGAAGGCGGATAGATAGCGTTCCAATGGCACAGGGTTGTCAATGGATGCCATGGGCTCACCTTCACGCTCTCACTTGAGGACTATCATAGTCCACCATGAGGATTCCTATCTCAACCCAAGGGAGTACGTGGTGAGTAACTTTGAGATACAATCCACATCCCCTACACTACACCAAGCTGCAGTTGAAACACGGGTCTCTATCAAGGCTATACAAGGCTATCTCGTGAGTCCCTGATATACGCACGGTACGTGGGGCACAACCGTGAACACCAAACGTCACAAGCATGAGTTGAGAACCCCAACAAGGTAATGGCAACTCAGACCAACTCTGCATGTCTTATCTAGGTATCATCCTAGCTTCGACACTTCACTAGACATGATGTGACTGGATTGGGGTACAACTTTAGCTCTCCCCCCTTTATATACCCCCTGATAACAGGTGGTTGGGATCGTCTCTTGGATGATGAAATCCCAGGTAGGTCCTACTAAAGGAATAAGATACTAGATGTTTCGGCTAGTCCCTAGGCTCACACGTAGTGCAAGGGGAGAGCTTAGACACACTAGCATCTCCTAGGAAGACTCAACTGGACTAGAGCAAGCTGTGATTTCTCGTTACCCAGGATCACCTAAAGGTGCAAGGGGAGTGGATACATCAACAAACTACTCACAAACATGACAAACAAGTTAATTGAACCCTTTAATTAAAGCTATGTGTGCCTAGCTAGAAGTAAAAATGACAAACATACTAACTAAAAGGTCTGGGATTGATCATTCTGCAAAAGATGTGTTAGTAGTTTTGGACCACCGATCTTGGACGGACGAGAAACAACTGCTAGGTGGAAGTAAGGACACCCACAAACAGCTGACTTAGCGGATTAGTATCTGAAAATGAAAGTGAAACAGTACATAAAATGAAAGATTAGGGTTTTAGATTCAGCTCAGATTCACCTTTGTGTGAGGCAAGTTCACCCGTCTAAGTGAGAAAGTTCACCCTTGTGTAAGGCAATATCACCTGTCTAACTATGCAAGTTCGCCTGTTTGGCTGGATGGGAGAATTTTCCTGGAGGGCAATTTTTCCTATTCTGGTGCAAGAAGCAAGTTTGCTTGTTTGGAAGCAGGTTCGCTTATTTGGAAGCAGTTTCACCTGTTTAGAGGTAGGTTCACCTATTTGAAGGCAGGTTCACCTATTCAAGGTGCAAATTCGTTTGTTTGGCTAGATGGACAAATTTTCTTGATGTTTGTTGAAGTCAAATCTGCCTCTGTATCGGGCAACCTCGCCTCTCCAAGGAGGTTCACTTGTTTGCTAGTGAAAATTCACCCCTGTAGGCGAAAAATTTGCCCGTCAGGGGCGGATTCACCCTTGTGTCTGAACTTGAACCTGCAAAAGTCAAACAATAGAGAAAATGAAAGAATAGGTCCCTGTGACGTGGGTCCCACCAAGCGTGCCAGAAATGTGTGTAGGTGTTTTTATCTAGTCTAAAATGAAATGTAAGCAAGGAAAAAAAAAGAACACCTCAGTATTGGCCTAGTTGAACTTGAACAAAATGAAAGATAAAGAGAGTGATGTACCTTGTCCAAGTTGATCAGTTGATTTGCCTTTGTTGATCGTTTGATTTGTGTGCTCCTAGATCAATTTCGGTAACATAACGACTTGTTTTTGTTTGATTTGGATGCAAGGATGGCTATGGATTTGGCTATGGATGTGAGAGTAGTAGGCTGGAGTGAATGTGCTTGAATGCGAATAAAAAATGGTTAGGGTTGCAAAATGGCTTAGTGTTAGTCATTTAGTAAGGGATAGATGAATGAATGGTCAAGATTCATTCTTGGGGGAAGATCAATGGCTGGGATCAAAGAGTTGACCAAAAGAATTAAAAATTCATTTTTAATATGCATGGGGAAGATACAAGGAATTATATATTCCTTAGGAACAAGAAAAGGAATTTAATAATCCTTAGGAATTTAATATTCCTTGTAAGATGAGAGAGGAATTAAAAACTCCTCAAAAAGTACCTTGGGAAGACAAAAAGGAATTAAAAATTCCTTGGGGGATGGGAAGAGTTAACTAAAGGGTTGATTAGACTAGTTGATGAAGGATTAAAGGAAGGTTAGGTGGGATAATGAGGATTAGAAGCCAACTTGAAAAATTTGGAGGATGTGACACATCCTAATCATGGATTAGGAATGTGCACACCCCTAATGATGGGATTAGGAGGGGAAGATTAGGATTAAGATTAATGACTAATGAAAAGTGATGGAGGATGTGACATGAGGGAGTAAATTAAATAAATAGAAGCTATTTATTTAATTTATGGGATGGAAGGTGTAAGGTAGGACAGAGGATAAAGTATTTAGTTAAATACCTTAGGGATTTAGAAGACTTTGGAAGTGTACAAAGTTGGAGCAGTAGTCGTTGGTGAGACTTGAATTTGACCAAATAAATAATGAGCATATAAATTTGATGATATTTAGATGAAAAGGGATAAATTTGACCAAATATAAGTGGTCAAATTTAGGTGTCTATAGGTGGATTAAATTATTTTGTTGTTAAACAAATATTGTACAATGTAATGTCCTCTTTTCAAAATGAAACCAAGTTGAAACTCAAATGCTCAACGTTCATTTCCCATGGGCCTTGGGGATTTTTATTTTGGTAAATAGGAGCTAGGTTTGGTTAAAGCTTAAGAAGCCTAGACATCGTCATCATATGGATCATATTCTCTCAGACTCTATTTCTGCAATGGTTCATCATCTTCAGAATGAGAGTATGCATGTTTCCTTTGTGATTTTGTTGAAACTGGAGAATTTGCCTTGCCATTATTAGATTCTTCTAGACCTGCAACTGCAAGAAGATCTTGGGAATTTTTTGCATCATCTTGTGCCTTATCACTCATATAATTTTCCTCATCTTCCATTTCAACGTCAAATTCCTCCATATAATAATCATAAGACTTGTGGTCCTTATCCTTCTTCCTTTCCTTTTTTTGTTTCTTCTTAGATTGACCAGCCTCATCATCATCATCATCATCGTCCTTACACTTACTCTTCCATAATTCCTTCACATTCAAATTTCTCCTCTTATTGCATCACCCACCAAAGTTCTTCCTCTTTCTTTCTCCATTCCATCTAAATCCTTAATTCTTCATCAACTTTTTTTTTTGCTTCATCAGCCAAGACAAGTTGGCGTGCTACTTTAATTGTTTCTTTTGCTTTAAGCTAGCCATATGTTTTTAGTTCAATGTTTCCAAGCATATATAAAACATTTTATGAGTTTTATGAGTTTTATCCACCTTAAGTGCATCCCCAATCAATTCTCGGCTTAGTTGGATATCATTCCGAGCCTGAGCCATGGCTACAAGACATAGATATGCATACACAAAATTAGAAAACTTGAACAATTTTAGCTTGTATAAAAGATTTGTTTTTTTAGTATCATGTAGCTATTCAAACAACCTAGAAAGATTAAATAGTTTTGTGAATTTATCCCATGGTAACTCAAGTGAAACACCACCTTCTTCTAGTCGATGGAATAATTATATATCCTTAAAGCGCACAAAAAAACTGTAGAATTGGCACTGGGGCTTTTATTTATGAATTCAACCCAAATGCCATTTCCTAATGCCTCCATAAAAGTTTGTTGAGCCAACTCTAGTTCATCACGCTCAAAATGAAGAACCCAAATATTGTTTAACAATTCAATGGGTACTTCTTCTTTGTTCTTCTTCAGAAGAGACTTTGTTGTCTTAAGAGAATCTAAGGCTCCATTGGGGTCTATTGATATTAATAATTCACCCATCTTGATAAATGCATGGGCATCATGTGGATCTATGCTAGTTGCCTTTCTTAAAATTTCCAAATCCTTCTCTGTCTACCCTTGCTCAGAATATATATGGCCTACAAATTTTAAGCTCTCACATTTCTTAGGGTGGACCTCCATAACCTTTTCAAAATTTTTAGAGAGAACTCTTAAGATCTCGTAGCTTCAATTGAACAAGTCCACAAACTCTAGCTTTCCTTGACTGATGCCATGTAGTAGGAGACAGTGGTGTTATAATCATCTTTACTATGATAAGATTGTGCAAGATTATAATATGAATGATATTTAATGGGAGGGTAGTCAGTTGAAACATGAGTTATCTCAGTCAACTGTTCCACAAGAAAATGTTGCCCTGTGAAGAAAAAATGGTTTGCTAAATGATTCAATGCCATTGCATAGTATGTGTATAATTCAAAGGCTCTACGCATCTTTTCCATTCCTTCATGAACACTACCTTTTTCACTAATTGTGAGAATCCTACAATTAAAAAATGCACAAAACTGACCATAGAGATTTTCCCCCATTTAAAACAACAAAACTGCCAAAAAATGCGTTTAAAACCTACAAAAAATGCAAATAAAATCACACTAATTTTTGCGCCAAAAAAATAAATGAGACCATAGGTTGTTTCTTACTATTATGATTTTATATATTTTTTCCAAGCATCCATAGCTTATTTGAAATTACCTATTGTAGGATTTTAGCCATAGCAGCAATGCATTGAACTATTTGATAAAATGCTTTGGTAGACATGTATGAAAAATGTGGTAGCATAGACAAGGTAATGAATTTGGGAAAAAAGACCTCAAAGAAATGTGGTCTCATGGTGATGGAATACCATGAAGAATTCCATGACAAGAGAATTTCTATGGATTGTCATGGCGTTCCATCACCATGAGACCATATTTCTTTGAGGAATTTTTTCAGCTAGTTCACTGCCTTGTTTATGCTATTGCTTACTATTATGCTTTGGTAGATTTTTTCCAAGCATCCATAGCTTGTTTGAAAGCAATTGTTTTAGGATTTTAGCCATAGCAACAAGGCAGTGAACTATTTGATAAAATGCTTTGGTAGATAATATGTATGAAAAATGTGGTAGCATAGACAAGGCAGTGAACTGTTTAAAAAAATGCCTCAAAGAAATATGGTCTCACAGAATTCCATGACAAGCAAATGAAATTGGAAGCCACTCCTAGTTATTAGTTATGCAATGTGAAGTAATTGCATAATTGCTTAGGCTGACTTTGTAAAAACTATATTGCAATTGAAATTTTGTCATCTATCAACATCTAGTTATTAGTTATGCAACATCAAGTAATGCTTTGAGTTAGAAAGACGTGCAATACAATGTAATCAACAATGAAAATGCTTATGAACAAATAATTGATACCAATTCATAATATACCCCTATATTCCAACCTAAAATACATAAAAAAATCCAATCATACACAATATTATCAACAAATAATTGAGACCATAATTCGAGCACAAGATTAAATCGTCTTGTCCATTGATTGCTTCAAATAGATCTTAAAATATAAAATAAGTCTCCTCATATATGTTTCTATAAATGCCTATGATAATGATAACAAAATTTGGTCTTGGTTTCTCTTTTATAAGAGAAGCAACAAGCTTCAAAGCATTACAAAATATGGCATCTTTTCAAAATAAATGCCTCTTTGTATAAACTAAACAAAACATTAGTTTTTCTTAAAGCATAAAACAACGAAAGTATATAACTAATGAAATTCACAACACTCATGAAACCATAGTTCGTTAATCTTCGTAAGTCACCCATGATCATTGAAGATCTGTTCAAGGTCCTTTCTCCATATTAGTGTATGTGAATGTGCGGTTCTTCCACTGTGATAGCCCCAAGGCCTACTATTCAGAGGGAGGAACCAAATACTTCTGCTCCCAACCGTACACTATATAATCATGTGGCCATTTGTATTCTTAAATTTTCAATATATTTGTAAGGTGAATCTTCCATCAGCTATCTAGTAATGCCCTGCCATCCATGATAAACTTAGAATATCCAACATCCAATGCTATTACTCCATCTATGATTAAGTCAAACCTGTCAAGACTCAACTCGCCACCCTTTTGTATGCAAGTGATGCATTATGGAACAATCTAGCCAAATTTACTCTTCCATTCATTGAGGTCCTTCAAGTGGTCATCTTTCAAATATTTCAGCACAAACCACTGATTTATGAAATGAATCAATTATTTTTTTAATCTTTTGGTCCTCTCCTTACATATATCAAAATTCATCTATAACTATTTTGGCCATCTGCTCTATAGGTTTTAATGTTGCAGGAGCCTTAGTACTCCCCTGTAAGACTTTGCACAAGGTTACCAATGTGTGGTGTATCGGCTACCAACTCTTAAAAAGGGGATCCAGTATGGGTACATGTGATTTCATCTAATCAATTACCTATGTCAGTGAGTTGTAGAAATCATGCACACTTTCCAACTTATCCATAATTAGATTTATCCTATGCTCGAGGAACTTCTCTAAAACATTGCATATTTTCTTATTCACTTATTCCTTACCCTCATTATTGGATTTCCTTAACTCTTCAATCTCTTGTCTAAGAATGATCACTTATTCAATAGAAACACTTTCTATATCAACTGGTGGTGTAGGAAGATGTTGGTATAACATTATTTCTTTTTTCTATCTAGAGCTTGCTCCTTTCAATTGTTCCTTCAACTTCACATTTTCCATGAACAATTTATTGAATTCATCATTTAAAAACTTTTGTTCCTTTTCGTATTCTCCCAATCTAGCTTCCATCTCCTTAACTGCAGCTTGGGTGAACATAGTTGAATGCATTGTCATTGTTACAACTTCTAGAGGAGATGTATCCTTTAATATTTTCACCATAGTTGTCCCTTTCTTTTCTTGCACTACGTATAGTAACCTTTGTTTTTGTGTACTCTTTTGTTTAGCCTAGAATTCCAAGGTTTCAATCTTAGGGTTATACCCTATGCCACTTACCCCTTCATCTGAGTCAATCTCAACAATCAACATTGGATCGTTTTGTGTTCTCACTTGATCAAGTAAAAACATTTTCTTTAATTCCATACCAGGGACAATAAGTATATTACTTTTCAAAATCACTCTTTAGCCTCTTGTGGGATGACATCAATATTATCAATTCTTAATTCATTAAAAGTTTGGGCTACAATCTGGTCATGTTGGGATTCCTCAGCTCCCATCTTATTTATTTCAACCCTCACTTCAAACTCTCTCATTTTCATCTTAATCCAAAAGTCTTTAAATTAAGGATTTTGATAAATTCATCATTTTCCAAGAACTTATGAGATGCAACTACCTTTTCATCCTCATGCATTTCTCTTTCTCCTTGCCTCAATATGGGCTCTAATTTTAGGCCTATTGTCTTCAATTTCAAGAATAGGTTGGTCCACTTATACATCATCCTTGAAATGTCTTAACACATTAACTGCTTCTTTTGTATCTCTAACCTCCTCACTTATTTAATAAGAAATAAGTGGGTCTATATGTTGTGTCTTTTTTTTTTAGAAGGTGGTTGTTTAGGAGGTGATCCTGGAGAAGCATGACCTACTGAAACGATATCTAGAGTTGGTTATGTAATTACAACACCACTTGGCCTTTTGGGAGACATTAATTTGGATTGAGTCTCCTTGTATCTTTTGGATTCTTAAATAATTAATGAAACTTACAAATTATCATACCAATCCTCTTGACATGATCTGCTCCCTCTACGAAATACCCCAAGAAATCACTGTGCTTCATCTTTCTTTCTTCCTTAAGACTTTTCATAACTTCTCATTCTCTCCTCCTCTCATATACCTCTTGAGGAGTTAAATAATTTTTGATTAAATCTTCTTCATAATCAATTTGGTGAGTAACCATAGCCTTGGTAAGGATAGCGTGTCTTACAAAATTCATGTAAACCTTAGGGTCAAAAGTTCTTTCCTTTCCAGAATTTAAAGAGTACCTTTTTTTAGATAATTTTTCAACTCTTCAAGTGTATCAAATCCCACTGATAGCTCCCCACATGTCAAATTGGGTAGAAATGTACCCTTCCTTTGTTTATTCATGACATCCTTTTCCATCCATAGAATCTGCCACATGAACTCTAAAAAGGCTAATCAAAGGGGGAAAACTTTGGCAGTGTATGTGGGGCCTGTGGGCATCCATTAATCTTGATTATTGTGGTATCTGGTAGAAATAACCAATCACTGAAGTTATGAGTATGACCTTGCTTAGGTTTCAAAGCCAAAGGTCTTAACTGTTGTAGCACAAGTGTGTGTAGTCTTGGTGGTTTGTGGCCAAGAAATCTCATAGTTCTATACACAAAATCGTCATGGAATATCACATAATTTGAATTCTTACATCTGTTGTCCCATATATAACATCATTGTTGCAATGGAAGAAAATTCCTCTACTTATCAATCTGACCCAAACACATCCTTTTTCTCCATCTATCTTTATTTTGGTATAATATTAGGTGGCACAACAAATAATATTGCATGAATGTTATGGGGGCTCTATTTTCCTTGACTTGCAAAAATCCTTCATGCAATTCTTTCTCAAGATATAAGACAAAATCATATTCAATGTTCATCTCAGGTTTTCCTCATAGCCATCATCATTAAACTAATTGGAATTCTCTCTTCTGCATCTATCCCAAGTACTTGACAGAGAGAAAAGTAGGTTTTCTTGAAATAATGTTGGAAATATGAGACATCAAATGGTTCAGTAGCAGAAGGGGATATAGTAATCACCCTATTGTTCACACCCCTTTTCATGTAAATGGGGACTTCATCACTTCTATGGGTTCTCCTGAATCTAGTATATTCTTCTCTACTTCTTTGCAAATCAATTTTAGTCAGGGCTTGTTTGTTTAGGTCAAAACATTCAATGATGGCCGCTTTAGTCAACACAACTAATAGTGAACCATCTAGAAATATCATTGAACTAGTAGTAGGATGATAACTCTAAGCCAATACTCTAATGAACTCTACATCTATAAATTTTTTTGGGACAATTAACTTGGCCAAATCTAATGCCCATGTATTTGACACTGGAATCTTGTCCTCCCTTTTTTCATAAAAGTACTAGAATAGTTCCCACCTAGGTATAGGGATAAGGGAATCTCTACAACCGTGAGCCACATCATTAAAAAAATTCTTAAATTCTCTCTCACTAATTGATTCAGGGAGTATATCTAGGATAGACTGTTATAAGGACCTCTTTTTAACCTTAGGCTTAAATTCTTCCTTTTTAGTTTCAAGTTCTTTCTTCTTGACCAACATGATGCCCTTTTTATTTTTAGGTTCTTTCTTCTTGGGCGACATGATGTTTAACTATCTTACTTCTCCTATACGTTTGAAATGAAAATTTCTAAACAATATTGTACTCATAAAACTTAATTCACAGTTTAACTATCTTACTTCTATACTTCTGAAATGCAAAATTCCAAACAATCTTGTACTCATAAAACTTAATTCACAAGAGTTATGTGCACTTACCTGAGTTACAATGGTTGCATAGCTTAACCTCCTCTAACTCTCAGCTCCCCGCACAATAATTTATGCAAATGAGTGCAAAGAGAATGTCCACTTCTTGGTTTAATGGTTTCTAAGCTCAATCATGTCAACATTAATATCAACCTCATGCCAAATATTTTTCTCGTAGTTCAAGTTTGAACATGAACCATTTATTTTACAAGATCAAATGGTTGATATGATTCATTCATTTAATACCACTTTATCGCTACCACTTTCTAAAACTACCATGAGATAGAGGGGTATAAATCACAATACCACATGCTTCTTTGCATTTCACCGCGGGGTAGAGGGATACTTACCTCTATACTGCAAGCTTGACTTGTTTAACCTATGGTACTACAATTTACATTAACAATCATATATGGCTTACCGCCATATCACATGCTTCGCCACATCCTTTTGTGGTATAGCCATTCATACTGCCCTACCACACACCTTTACGATCTTCCTCACGGGATGGCGGGTTATTCCCCGCTATACCGCACCCTTCATTTTTCCTTCTCATGGTATGGCAGTTTATGATGTATTTAAATTTTCTCATACTTCCCAACTGCGTCCTCATCATAATACTTCCATGGTATGGTGGTAAATATCTTCATGTTGTCTGTTACACACCGCTAGCCCACCAAGGGTTCAAATTACTGCTGAGGGATTGCAGTAACAGACTATTAAGGGATTTGGAATGTTTTTAGCTGGAAATTTTTTTGCTTTAGTATATATATGATGAATTTTTGGCTTTGCACAGGTCTTTCAATGTCAATTAGACCTAAAAAATTTATATGTTAAGTAAAAAATAAAAAATAAATATAAGGGTCAAGGCTTGAGTCATGGAGCTCAAGGTTAATTGTGATGATGAAACTATGCAAATTTTTAAGGTTCTAACACACCTCATGATGAACTAGACTATGTTTTCCCTTCATCCTTCTTGTGTCATGCTTTTATGAGTTCTTCTCTTGTGAATATATCCCTAAGGAAAATTTGTCTCATACTTGTAATTGTAAACATCTTCTTGGTTTTTTACTACAAATTATTTTTAATTTGCAACCTGAATTCTATTTTAAGTTTCCATTTGTAGTTATTAGTGGATTGGAAAGTCAACAGTTATCAACTTATGAACTCAATAAATTTTTACTAATTCAAGTTGTTGATTTATACATTATTGTTTATTTGGACTTCAGGAAATGAATACAAAGATTGTAAGGCATAAATTATATGATAGTGATCATAATGTTGAAATTTCAGAGACAAAATATGAGCATGTGCGTACGAAAAAAGTGGCCAAGAATAGTGTATATATTTTTTGAGTCTTGATTTGAAAAGGCAAGTTGTAAATCCACTAAGTAGTATATTATTTGTTTAATAGTGTTTAATGAAATTTATAGGCAAGATCTTTATGTATATAAGACAAATATGATATTTTTTTTTGTTTTATAGGCAACAAAAAGAGAGCAAAGAAAATGTGGAGAAAAAATAAAATACAATGCCGCCATCTCGTAGAAGTCAGTCGATGCTTTTGTGATTCAAAAAATGCAGTTGGTGAAAACAATAGTTGTGATGATGTGCAACTTGGTATAGCACATGGTGATGTGTAGCCTAATATAGAATACGATGATGTGTAGCCTGATATAGCACATGGTGATGTGCAACATTGTGATGATCTCTTAGGACTAAGTCTAAGAGAGATTATTGAAAAAAATCAAGGCAAAGGAACAACAGGTCTGCAGATGCTTTTTTCAACATTAAATGATGTGTTTAATAATGTGGAATCTACGGAGACTAGTATTGATCTACCTACTCATGCCACACCTGATGTGGCCAAGGAGCATGAAGTTCTGGTTAATGAAAGTCATGAAGAGATACCGCTTGCTTTTTTTGTGCCCCAGAGTGTACTTGTTGCATCTATAACTTTTGATGGAACCAGTGGATCAACCAAAAATATTGGTATTGGTAATTTAATAGAAGATGTGGATGCTTTTGTCAAAAGAAAAAGATTGAGTCAAGATTGCTACAGATCTACAAAGAGGAATGCAAAAGAAATAAAATTAGAAGGCAAGAATCCATTCTTACTTGAGGTATCGACAGATGGTGAGCCCATTGGGCCAAATGCTACAAAGTGGTCCATCAAGTTGGGTGTAAGATGTAGGGCCCATTTGGATATTTGCAAATCAAATTTTGCAGAGAAAGATCCACGAGCTGTGGAAAATGATACAAAAAATGGAAAATGCTTTTGAGACTACTGGTGGACAAATCTCTAGAAAATATTACAAGCAAATAATGAGAATTTTGATGAAAAATTATAGATATAGTTGCAAGAAAACAATCATGTTGGGAAAAGAGAGGTTCAACAACATACTTCATGAACACTATCATACAAAGGCATAAATAAGCCTTTTATGCTCTATTATTTGAATCTCTCTCCCCTTTGTATTATCTAAAAAAAAACATGGTATTGTAACCTTCAACACTCACTTACAGAACCTAATCCACGATCAAGACCTTCTCAATGCACTGGCTTTACTACTATATCCATGTTGCCTCAATAGAATTATAACTATGTGTAACTGAACCAAAGGTAGATGACACTCAAATTCCCATCAAAGTGGAGACCTCAGGAAGTAAATATTTTGCAACTTTAAACAAGGACCTTTGATCTTAGATGCCCACCATTCCATCAATCAAATTTTGACCATTGATCTTATTTTAGGTGGTGAAACATAAAGCCTTAACCTATCAACCCCGTAACACAAAAAATAGGGGCCGATTGATCTATGAGTTTGAACCCTTAAGTCACCACTTAAGTTATTGTTCACCTGGGATAGCTAGGCAACAAGCAAATATAACATAAAGAAAATTTTTCTTTTAAAGATCTTCATAGAACATAAACCCTAGGTCTTAGGCTATAGTATAGACTTAGTGTTTTATATTATAAGATATAGAGATTCTAAAAGCTCAAACCCTAAAATGAGTTTACCATCATTTATTTTTCCCCTTTTAAATCTCTGACATTGATACTAAGAAATGGAAAAGAATGCCAAACTTTTTGAAAGGTAAAAAAAAAACTAATGCTAATCCTCTTAAGGGTACCAAGAACTCTGTAACTTTCTGAGGCCCAAATGACAATGCTTAATGACAGTTTTGTCTATTAAGTCTCTACCCATGTTTTTGACCTTATCAAACATGTCTTTATGCAAAAACATTTCCACTAAATACCATCTCAACATTTGACTGAAGGCTCTATGAACGAAGACTCCATGAACAATAACTATATCAACTTACCGACATAATATACCTCTGAATGATTAACAATTCTACCAACTCACCAACACAAGAAACCTCAGAGTGATCAACCATATGCATTTTAATAAAGCAACTCTTTGACCTGAAGCAATTTTTTGAAATCACTGAACAAGTACCTTTGACACTTTTGCATCATGAACATGAACACATCAAAGGACACAATCACCTTGTAATGAAGCAACCTATCATATAGTTAACATCAAACAATTTAATGAAGGAAAAAGTAATGGAGTACCAAGTACCTTTGTATTTCGCATCATTGAAAAACTTCATTTCCTTTGACATTAATGACAAACACCAACAAACCCTCTCTCATCTTTGACATCTTCACTGTTGCATCAACAAAAAAACCTTGAAATGAATACAAGTACCAAACACCATTACCTCTGACACCAATAATTTTTGATGAAAAATAATCACCAAACACCATTGACATTTTTTGCACCTTTGACATCAATTGAAATCAATGACAAAACAATCAACAAACTCCCCCTTTGTCATTGATGGAAATTCCACAGATTGTCAAATCAATATCTCCCCCTTTGACATCAAATGACAAAGGAATGCATACTCCCCCTAAAAAATAGATATTCCTCCATAGAAATATAGGAATTTTCATACAAACTGCACTATCACATCAATATGTATGAATGCATTGAGACTAATCAGTGAGCATATCATTGTCAATTATGCATACACACTAAGAGTGGAAAAAACATATAGCAGTTTTATTAAAACATATCACTATCAAGATTGTCAAGATTGTCACCATCTCCTGCAACAAGATTATTTTAAGAAAATTTATTGTCATATCATTGTCTCAAGACAAACATCATTGTGCAATAATACATAGTCCAAAACAATCACTGGAAAAACTTGTTTGAAATTTGAAAACTAAGGAATACTCACTGTTAATTATTGACTGAAGTCTACAAATCTGATGCGACCGAGAATACATATATGGTAAGTATTGTATTTTGTTAAAGCCACAACTATAAACATGAAGGATCATTGACAAAGACCCATATTACTACTTTCACTACAAATAACAAATAGGGGATTTCCACTAACACCATATCACTGTCTAAACTATGAAGTATCATTACATCAACCTAAACAAAATTTGCAACTATGCTTACAATAAGTTCACTTTTCAAACTTCCAAAATCATTTTAACACTTTATTCTCCTATGAATATTTCTCCCTCTACAACTTATCACTCCATTGGGATGTTTTATTTGTGAAACAAGAGTACTTTCCACTGTGATTTGTGATTCCTACACTGTGGATAGATTTGCGAGTTCATACTATTCATGCACTATATCAACTATTCTTGCACTGTCAAGTACTAAATTCTATATGCAATATCAAGCACTGAATGAAGCCCACTTGTGAGTCATGTCTTTTTCCACATATTATCACCTTGAATTCCATGCCTATCACTTTGTATCATTTGCATTACTCCTTGATCACTGTAAAATATGTTTGAAAGGTTTGCATACCACTATCACATCATGTGGATGAAGAATCAACTTGAAACACTTTGACTAAGATCACTTGAAAACTATGAGGGAGTAAACTTTCATGAAAAACTCTATATGTTGTCAAAATCACAACACCAAAACATGAACAACTATGAAAAAAAATAGGGTATTGAGAAGGAATACCACTATCTAAACATCATAACAACTTCAAGATCCATATCACTATCCAAACATAGGAGTGCTAAAATTTTAAAGATTCATATCACTGTCCAAACACATGAGTATCATTATTTTAATAGTGACTGATAGCACAACAAGAATAAGTGCAATTAAAACTTGAAACAAGCAACCAAATCTGAAACCATCTTTCAAGGTTCAGGGACATAGAACAAGGTTATAGGCTCCCCCTAAAACCATGTTGCAAAAAACTTGATCTAGTGAAGAGAAGCAACAGAAAGAACACCTAATCTCTCCCTCAACTATTCAAATACATCTTTGGTTTTGGTCCCTATGAGACTATACACATTACTTTTTATCCTTAAACCTTTAGCCACTGATTTTCCTGATTTCTTCCTTGTTTCACAGCCTTGATCATCAAACAAAATGTAAAGTCCACTATGAGAAATCTGGCCTACACTCAACAAGTTGTTTTTAAGAACTTCAACAAGGTAGACATCATGAATAGGTGTTTTTCCATCTAAAATAAATGTACCTTTACCTATCAGTTGGAAAATACTATTATCTACAAACTTGACAAAACCTCGATCATGGTCTTCAAACTTAGTGAATTTCTCTTGTCACTTGTCATGTGGCTTAAACAACCACTATCTATGATCCACACATATTTCTTCTTAGCATGCAGGGCAACTTGCACAAACATTGATTTTTCAATTTTAGTGACCTTTTCTTTTTGCCTCCAAACTGATTTTGGTTTATCCTCCTTCTTATCAAGGTTTGTAAGATTCATCTTTTTCATGAAATGATCATTTTTCATTTGTTTCCAAACTGATTTTGACTTTTTATTGTTCTTATCAGCAATAGTAGATGTTATATTTATTTTGGAATAAATATTAGTACTCTTTTGTAGCACCTCAAACTATTTAAGACATCAAATGGAATTCTACTAACAAATTTTGATCTCTTTCTTAAACCAACTTTACAATCACTAGCTTTATGTCTATATTGATTACAATAAAAGAAATACCCATAAAAATATAGATTGTACTTGAATGGTGTATTCTTTCTTGCAAGAAATAGTTTCATGAACTTTTTATTTCTGATTTTTATGAAGTCATTTGTATCAACATCTTGGATTAGCTTATTGTCACCATCTTTTGAAGGAGTTTGAGAGCACTATTTAACTTCTTTCATTTGATCATCAAAACCCTTTGAACCTTGACCTATCTCATAAACAAGACCAAACCTATCAATATAACTCTTTGTCCTTTTCAAGAGGTCTTCCAATATTTTTGTGCTATCAAACTTATATAACTTCCTTCTCAAGGACACAAATTTTGCCTCCAATATTTGGAAGTCCTTTATCTTCACTTCTAACTCACCTTTGCTTACTTCTTCAACCCTTTTACTTTCATCAAGTTGTACTTTTAGGTTTGTAATCAATTGATTAGATTCTATAGCCTTTTTGATGAATTTTTCAGTCTCCTTTAAGGGCTGATTTCTTTGCATAGTAGCCTCCTTTTTTAATCTTTTAATCTCTCCTAAAGAAAAAATAATTTTTCCCTCAAGATCAACCCCTTCTTCACCATTTTCTTCATCCTCATCAAATCATTTAGACACTTTTCTTTCTGATTTTCACTTATACTAACAACAATCATAAATAATGTTTCTTCTTCTTCTCCAAAGGAGTCTTCATAGTTTCTATCAAATGCATCAACATCTTTGATGAAGAGAATTTTCTTCTTTCTGAAAGAATGTTTTCTTCTAGGGTTATATTGTGTGTTCTTCCTTTGCCTCTTATTATCTTCTTCATCACTTCCAAGCTCCTTATAAGGACAATTAGCAACAAAATTTGACTCTTTTTCATCTAAGTCTTCATAATCAGAGTCTATTTATTTGTCTTTCTTTATAGTTTTGAATGCTACTCCTTTATTTGTTTAATCATCATTACAAATCCTCATTTCATGGGCAGTGAATGTGCCATGTAACTCATCAAAGGTAAGCTTGTTTAAATCTCTTTCTTCAACAACAAATACTTTAGAATCATATTTAGATGTTAGAGATGTTAACACCTTTTTTATTACTAATTTTTCTTCCAAATTTTCACTAAGACCACGTATAGCATTAATTGTCTCATGTACCCTTAGAAGATAATAAAAAATCTTCTCTTCTTCATTCATTTTCAATCCTTCAAAATTTTATCTAAAGGTTTGCAATTTGGCTTTTTTAGCTTTGACATCACCTTGATAAATACTAGCCACCTTGTCCCAAACTTCCTTTTTAGATTTACAATGCATAACCTTAACTAGGATTTCATTTGTCAAACCACAAAAAATGGTATTTTTGGCCTTGGTATTGCATTCATAGGACTTTTTTCCATTAGTAATGGAAGGCTTAGTCCTAGTATATGCATTCTCTATTGCTCCCCATACATCATATCCTAGAGAGGATAAGTAACACTCCATTCTAAACTTCCAAAAATCAAAATTGGTGTCATTGAATATAGGTGATTTTGAGGTAGAAGTTCATTCCTGATTAGTCATAGTATTCCACTATTAGGATCAACCCAAGTTGATGAAAATTCTACAAGGAACTTGCTGCTCTAATACTAATTGTAGGAATACTCACTATCACTGAGAGGGGGGTGAATCAGTGATGTACAAAAACAATTCAATTAAACAACCTTAAACATTTGATAAACAAAAAATTCAATGGAACCATATAAAGATCACCATGACACAAGATTTATAAGTGGAAAAACCTAGAAAGGGAAAAACCACTATGTGAGTTGGACCAATCCAATCCTCAAAATTTATTCACCATTAGGTCTCACTGACCAAATTCTCACTAAATATAATATATCTAGGAGAACCAAATCCTTATGGAGCACCAACTCCAATAACAAATAGGAGTACCAGCTCCAAAATCAACAGGAGCACCAACCCCAAAATCAATAGGAGCACCAACTCCAAAAACAACAAGAGCACCAACTCTAAAAATAATAGGTGCACCAACTCCAATAAGAAAAGAAAGATAAATATACATAGTATCACTAGTAGAATTTGACAAATAAATGACTAGGTGACTAAAAATTTTAGTCACAACAACTAAAAATGACTAAATTCTACTAATTGTTTGCAACTCCACTATAAATGAGTAAATAAATGACTAATTTGGTCATTGACTAAAAAATATTTAGTCACACAAATAAAAATGACTAAATAGTTAGTCATTTTTTTAGTCACAATCTATTTGAATAAATCATTTAAGGAATCAAGAATATAGCTTGCCAAAATACTCTAAAAATTTAATAAACATACTCTATAACTTTTGTCGAAATCTTATTTTCAGGTGTTGCCCGCGAAAATGGAGTTTTCATTTTAATAAACATACTCTAAAACCTTCATCGAAACCTTATTTTCAGGCGTAGCCTGCCAAGTTTCAATAAATAATGACAGATAATGGTAAGGAGATGTGCATGACAGGAGGCATAGGATTCATTGTTGCTTATCTCATTCTTGGTCTGCTCAAAAAGGGTTACATTGTTCGTGCTACTATTTGTAATCTAGGTATTTAATTGACATATATTTGCAGCATAATCTTAAATTCCTTCAAATACTTTTGAAGTATCAATGTATCCTATATAGGGTTTAAAATGATTTCTTTTAATTTAAAAAAATAAGTCAAATTCTTTTGAAGTATCAATGTATCCTATATAGGGTGTAGAATGCTCAAATTCCTTCAAATTCTTCTGAAGTATCAATATATCCTATATAGGGTTTAGAATGATTTCTTTTATTTATTTTTTAAAATCAAATATTTTGAAGTATCAATGTATCCTATATAAGGTTTAGAATGATTTATTTTAATTAAAATAAATAAATTAGATGCTTTTGAAGTATTAATGTATCCTATAAAGGGTTTATAATGATTTATTTTAATTTTAAAAAATAAATAAATGATGTATTTTCATGTGATTAGATAATGTGGAGATCTCCTAAATTTTCCCCAGCACAATGTCCTCTTTGGTGATGTATTCATTATTCCAGCTGCTAGGTTTTTGCATGTGACATCTTTAATATCTTCATGATAGTGGATTTTAAATAGATCTTAGTCTTTTCTTTAATCCTTATCATGGTAACCCTTGAGTTCCATAATCCACCTTCAATCTCTTCTAAGAATGTTGTCTTAAGCTAGACTGCATAGTATGCATATAAAGAAAGTCCTTCATACCTGCCATTGTTCTAAACCACCACTCACTACCTTGCTTAAAAAATTTCCTCCATAAGCACAATAGCATGTTTTAAAATCATGGTTTCCAGTGATTGACCATTAAGGTCATTAATTTCATCAAGATACAATGAGATTTTCTCCCTCAAACTCAAGGCATTATGCAAGATAACATTGTGAATTGTTTGTTGCGTACAATTTTATTTTCTTGCACATTTACTGCTTTGCTAACTGCCTTTAAGACTGGATATTGCACCCTCAGCTACAATCTCAAACAACTCACTCAGTGTCACTTGAATATTCCTTCCATGATCATCCTTCTATAAAATAAAACTATGCCTTATAGATTGCCTACTTACTTACTACAGGGGACTCATTATTTCATGGTACTGTGGGTCTTAAGATCCTTCAACCTTATTGTCACTACACAATCTACAAGGTATTATTCACTATTCTCCCATCTTTGATGAGTCTCAAAACACTACTCAAACATGCAATCCACTACCTCCATTATACAATAGCTAAGAAGAAACATTGAACCTATGATTAGCAATGGTACTTCATTTGTACAGTCATTCCCTGATTGCATTTGCCTTGTCTAACACTACCAAGAGTATTTGAAAAACCCTTAAGATCAGCAAGGGGGTAAGGAAACTCACTCTTAAAATCTCCACCTTACTATGCAAGGTGTGAGCTTTATTATCTTGTCACTGCTCAACCTCTTTTTGACTGTCAGACCTCAAGTGACTATCATTCTTCTTACCATAGGTTGCATTTACAAATATCACTAACCTACATAGTGTGCTTGTTATTGGCTACAATCTTTAGATTGCAAGATTTTGTTATTGGCTACAATGTCTCAATCTTAAGGCTTTTGTAACCTCACTAATCCACTATATTTATGGTTTATGTTTCTAAAGATGCCTAGGGTTTGTACCCTAGTCATACTCTTACCAATGCTTCTATTGGTATTAAAAAACAACGTTAAATCTGTGTCAAAAAATTAGTTGTCTTGACAGGGTTGTGGTATGATCTTGGATTGTATCCTAGAGTGTGTGGGAAGCTTGTGTTTGATCATTAAGGTATGTAATCCTGATCATGGAAATGTATCCTATATAGCATGGGTCTTGCTTTAATACTTTCCATAATGATTATTAGCAAATCACATTATTATAGTTTGTGGTAACCCAAGATTGCATTCAAGTATGTAACGAACTTGGATTGTAGTTTAACCTATACACTTTTAAGTAACATTCATAAGGTTTAGAAAATATTGATCACTCTCTAGAATAGCCCATTAAACATGGGTTGTGCTTGAATGCACTACATAATTGATATAACACAACCACTCTGCATTTCAACCAGAGTTATAGGCTCTTTATTGCAGCAAGAGGTAATCACTTTTAGTTAACTCTTGCTAACATACTTTTGGAATAAATATTTGACTGCATTACTTCGAGTGTGAAGAATTTTGTTTTATGCTCATAATACATTCATTGAGAGTTGTAGTAGAAAGATTCTTATGCTGAAACCCAACCTGTAAACTTTCTTTAATCTACATTTAGGAGGTTTCATGGATTTTTTGTGATTTATACAAATTTTGTTTTGATAGTAAATGACATCGGATTCTTTCTCAAACTGAAATGATTTATTAATTATGGTTTTATGATGATTAAATGTTTTATTTAGAAGGGGTTAATATGTGGAATTTTTATGTGCAAGAAGAATAGATTGTGATGCAACACTCAGGTATGGACGGTTTAGACAAACTTGGATTACTTTCAGTGACATAACCAGGTTGGAGAGTACTCTCAGTTGGCCTGAAACACTTCTGGGTATTTTTTCTTGGAAGAAGAACCTGAGTATAGGAATTTCCAAATATTCAACAAAGGAAGTTCCTTTATTCTAAAGATAAAATCATAAATTTTTTGGTCCAATTTCACACCCAACTTGAGATCTTTAATATATGATAGAGAAAGTTCATACATTCTAAAGATAAAATCATAAATCTGCTAGCCCACTATCATATCCAATTTGAGGCCGTGAAGCTCTGACAAAGGAAGTTCCTACATTCCAAAGATAAAATCATAAATTTTATTGGTCCAATTTGAGATCCAATTTGAGGCTATGAAGCTCCGACAGAGAAAGTTCCTACATTCTAAAGATAAAATCATAAATTTTCTTGGTCCAATTTGAGGTCCAATTGTAAATATTTGTCTTTTTAATTATACTTTTTGACATTTGGCTTGATACAAATTGTTACTTTAGAATTATGGTATTGCTTTTCTTCTAATGTTTTCAACCCTCATTTCAGGGAAGAGCTCCAAAGATGGTTCCTTCAGATGGAGACTACAATTTTCTGCTATGTGTTCCATCTAGAAACACCTGAAGCTCAGGTACTCTCGTAATCAGGTACAATAGAATTCGAGGTGAATTGCACTTATTATTTATTGCTGATATGGATATGTTCTAGCTTGTAGTTAATTGTTGTAGCATAAAAGATAGGCTAAATAGTTGATCATGTACCATTATTTGGAATTTTAAATTGCTATACCTTATTCTAGGAGAAAATCATAGGGGGAGTCTATACATAAGACACCATTGTTTCAAGTTCAAAATTGTTGGCTCTTTCACAATTATTTACTTCATTTATTTCATCTAAGATAACCTGTTGTATAGAATATGCTCTCAAAATCACAGTAAAATCCATTATTCTGGGATGACTGTTTAGAATCTTTCCCATCATAACAATGAACAAAAGCATCAGTAATTAGCCTAAACTTTGCAAGAGTTTCATCAAATTATACTTTTCCACTCTCTTTTCCATTCTGAATTTTATTCCCAATTTCATCCATGAAGAACTTCCTCAGCCTGTAGATCCTACTGTTAGCCATAACTTTACCAGGTGTAGAGGATAGCTTTGAGCTTTTACCCAAGCAACAATCGACCAAATTCAACCTTACCAGAATTAGGTCAAATTTTGTCAATTGTTGCTTAGGTAAAAAATTGAAGCTATCCTCGACACTTGGTAAAGTTATGGCTAAAAAAAGGATCTAGAGGCTAAGGAAGTCCTTCATGGATGAAATTGGGAATAAAATTTAGAATGAAAAATAGAGTGGAAAAGTAGAATTTGATGAAACTCTTGCAAAGTTCAAGTTAATGACTGATGTTTTTTTCATTGTTATGATGGGAAAGATTCTAAACAGTCATCCCAGAATAAAGGATTTTACTATGATTTTGAGAGCATCTTCTATACAACAGGCTATCTTAGATCAAATAAATGAAGCAAACAATTGTGAAAGAGCCAACAATTTTGAATTTGAAACAATGGTGTCTTATGTATAGACTCCCCCTATGATTTTCTCCTAGAATAAGGTATAAGAATTTAAAATTTCAAACAATGGTACATGAACAACTATTTAGCCTATCTTTTATGCTACAACAAGTAACTGCAGGCTAGAACATATCCATATCAACATAAAATAGAGGTGCAATTCCTTTCAAAATATTTTGTGGTAATTGCTTTGTAAGGAAGTTTGCACTCCATGAACATTCTCTATGCACATCAGTATGTTGGTTATTATCTCGATCTCCTTTGTGATCAAAATGACAGTATTTCATTGCATAACTCATGACCATTTTGCAGTGCTATGATCTAGTGCTCTTTTTCTTCTTACTCACCGTGTTCTCAATCACCATGTGAAAATGACTTAGAGGACAGATCTTTGTCACCATTTGACAGTAAAAATCACTATTTTTGGATTGTTTGTTATGATTCAATCATTGTTTGACAGTGTTCTTCCTTTCTCAGTCCTATAGGACAAAGGACAATTGATAGTTTGCAACTCTCGAACAATGGTAAATAGATACAATAAAGATATTTAAAATTTTAGATGTGGATTTTTTTTGAATTTCTAAAGCCTATTTTTCAGTTTTATAATTTAAAATTATTTAAGCTATTTGAATAGCTAAAATTTATATTATAAATCTTTAAAGTACAATAGAATCAGGCACTTAAAATTGATTACAGAGAAGTGGAATGAAAATTAGTAAATTACTATTGATTTAGCTTTTCCTTTTACATGTTTACACAATTATTTCTTCCAGCATTTGTTAGGCCTATTTTGGATTCTATGGAAACAACAAAGGAAGTTCCACATCCAGGTCTAAATGAGGTGATTACCCATCCTTCTATGATGAAGTTTGTAGGACACACCCAAGAATAGATCAAAAAATATCAAATTTTTAAACCTTCAGATCTTTGAGATCATTGCAGATTTGATTTGATTTTTGTACAGCTAGACAGATCTAAAAAAAAATTGCTTGAAAATGATGTAAATGAAAATTTTATTTGTTCAGAATAATCTAAGGGTGTTATTTTTCACTTGCACAAATTTTTTGTCTACCTTAAGATAACCGTTAAAATTATCATTTTGTTAATCATAATATTTCATTGAATATTTGTATTTTGTTAGATTGTATTGGATAGTTAATGGTTAATTTATTTTTTTAACGTAAATTCAACATACTATACTTTCCATGTACTTCTTTTCATCACTTGTAAATCTAAATTTTTGTTACTTTTTTTCATCATAAAAAATATAGATGATTTTAGTCTCTGTGAAATATTCTCAGGCATGTTTGAGATCTATACAAGGTGATGAAAAAGGCCCTAGGGTTTGGTAGGGTTTTGAGTATCCTTATTGTTTTGATGGTAATGTTGTCACTAAGCTCTCTCCTTGCCCAAACATAGTCACCTAAGAAACTGCCTTGATGCTCTTGACTGTAAATTACTTTGTTCTCCCTACCTTCTCACTGCAAGTCTAATTCTTCAACTCTACCAACTTCCCTTCCATCTGAGTGTATTTTCATGCTCTTGCATATATTCTCTTATCAATTTATTCTTATGACTCTGAAAGCTATCACTAGGTCTATTATGACTGTTAGGTCTTTGAGGGTATATTATTTTCTACAACGAACTCTTAGATTGTCATACTTTAGATGAAAATTCTCCAAGGATGTTTGCTCACTAACTTAACTCTCTATATATTCTCCATTATGCATTGAAAATTCATGGTTTCTAGTTAACTATTTATTGGTGTAACCATTGACATGTTTCTTGGGACTATCATCCCCATAGGATAGTTTCATAGGACTGTTTTGTCAAGTTAGTACATGGTCGTGACAAGTTTCATAATATTGTTGTGATGTAATTTTCATAATACTACCATACTGCATGAGCCAAGAAGACATGGTGCGGTATAGTGGTAACATCTTGCATTATTGTGAAGGCTGAGCAATAATTGTGCAGTATGGCGATAACTCAAATACTTCTCTCGCATCTCCGCAAGAGCCAAGAAGACACAATGTGGTGTAGCAGTAACATCTCACATTACCACGAAGTTCAAGCAATAATGATGCGGTGTATCGATAACATCCTACATCACGCCAAGGATCATGTCAAAACGGTGCAGTATCGTGGTTAAACTATAAAAAGAAATATCACATTTCTTTGATGCATTTTTTTGAAACAATTTTCTTGCCTTGTGTATATTGCTTCCATATTTTCATGCATGTCTTTCATGGCACTTGTAACTACAACATATGACAAAAAAAAATGCCTACTATTATGCTGTGATGGATGTCCCTTTTTTATTACTGGATATCTGATGTAGTGCACATTACTATAGTATAAGCCTATTTTTCATATTGTTTCATTTAGCATCACCAATATTCTCCACAAGAACATTGTCCCTGTTTAAAATGATGGAAATGGTTCACATCTCTTCGAAGTATAATTTCTCTTGCAACAATCTTGGAGATGAATTTAGATGCAGTGTGAAAATTAGAACATACTCGAAGGTTTTTAACAACTCTAATAGTTGTACCAAGGGCCATGTTTAACAAACCAAATGAAATTTATAAATTTTCACTATGGTGGCAGATAAATGATTCTTTTTTCTTCTATTCCACAACATTGAGTAAAAGTCTTGAATCTGGAAATACCCTGCTGCCTTCATTTGCCAAGCCAATTTCTCCAATTTTGCATAGATCTCCCATGTTTGTGGATGTGATATGTCTCCTACACAAAAAATATGTACCCATTTATGCCCTTCAATCCAACTACATGTAGGTATCTTTTAAAATCCTCTATCTTTCATCAATATCCTTACTATTTGAACCTCACCACACCTATCCACTTCTACACAAATTGTTTAGAGAAGAACATAAGTTGTAGCATTTTTAGGATCCAACTAAAAAAGAAGTGTTGCTGGAATACTCAGCCTATATTAATATATGATCCCCAAGAACCAAAGGTTTAACTGGCATCTCAGTAATAATGTTTAGGGTGTCCTCAAGATAGCCAACATGAGCACAAAGGTCAACCATGCACACACAATGATCAAATATATATCTAATGCAATAAGGGTTACTAACATGTGAAGTATGTGCAACCCTCATCCACTAAACCTGCATGACTGCATGCATCTAGAACACAAGCAAATATTACAATGTCGGTTTTCCAGAGTGCTTCATTAACTCAAAGATTTTGAGAGCTTCCTTGCAAAATCTATTTTTTGCACATTATACAATCATATCATTTCATTCCATGAGATGAAATCTCTTTGAGGCATTCTATCAAACAATTCATCGCGTACTACATTTTGGTGTCAAATATTTGGTAATTATGGTTAGTTTCGTTACATTCAAATTATGAATTCTGGGAAATTATATACAGTAAATAGATTGAAGGTTGTTTGGATAGTGAAATTAGCTCTCTTAGAAATTAACTGAAATATCTAGAAAAAATATTTTAATTAAAGAGGATTTTGTGGTTATTTTTATAACAATGATTAAAAATTATTTTACAGTGTAGCTAACTTGCTATTTTCATTCAAGATACAAGTCATAAAAGTCAAGAACATACCAAGAAGACGAGTCATTAAAGTCAAGCACATACCAAGAATATGGTACTCTACTTCAAACCCTCAACCTCACTTAGTTTAGTCTGCTTACATGGGGATATTAAGGAAGTTGGTAAAAAATTAATATATATCATTTTTTGTTTCTGAAGGAGAATCCTGTGAGATTCAATACGGTAGTGGATCAATATCTAGTTTCTTAAGTAAAGATGATGTCATAGTTGGGAAACTTGTTGTGAAACATCGGGTTAGTAATTTTTGGATGTTAAGGCTTCCCAGTTGGATATGAAAGGTCTTTTCTCATCAACTTAATTTGGAATTTATGTATAAATGGATTCTTCCATGGTGCAGGCCTTTATTCAAACAACACATGAACCAAGGTTGACATTTTTGTTGTCTAATTAAGTCTGATGGCATTCTTGGGCTTGGTTTCCAAGAATTTTTTGTTGATAATGTTGTTCCAGTCTGGTTAGCGTTGATAGCCTTCATTCTATAATGCCAACTTCATTCTCTAATCTGAGCATATGATCACCTTTCTTAAAATTTGAACAAAGTTCTGAAATCAAGGGTTCAATATGCATATTTCAGGCCTATGTTGAACACTCTATTTAAGCCATTTGTTAACAAGGTTACAATTTTTTAATTGATTTATCTTTTTGTTGTGTTTGGACTTTCTTTTGTAAACTTGCAATATACAATTCACTTTTATTCTTTTTGAATTGAGACTAATATTAATTTTTTTGGTTGTATTGAGGTAGAGCTTCATTCATGGCAGAAAAGGCAACACCATGTTGCTCATATCAGATGGCACATTGCATATAAAGGAGGAAATATTCTAGTTGGGTTATTGTTGACTGCATTGAAGGAGAGAGCTTCATATATGGGACACGATCAACACTCTCCTTGGATTCTACACGTTACAAATTGCTCCAGGAAGATTGCCCACGTTGTAGAAGTTTTAAGAGATGAAAGGGGCATGTGCTGGCATCGAAGGGCTTCAAGCATGTGTTTCCATTATTACAGAAGTCTTTTGGAGAATTTTATTTCTTGCGGTCATTTCTCAACAATATTGTAACTTATATATTTTAATTCTTGTGACTAAAAATAACAATTGTAATACTTTATTTGTAAGATGTAACTATAACACCTTTCTTTTATTAATAAATTTCACCATTTTTGCCTTCTTAATGGCTATCTTATTGTGTGCTTGATGTGTATTTATGTGTTTTATGCTTAAATCCTCAAATATCAATCATTAAAATGACTAAATATACTACTAATTGACATCAATTAATAATTAAATTGACTAAATATACTACCAATTGATAGAAATCAATGAATAGTGAATAAATATGACTAGATATATGACCAGTGAAATCAGTGAATAAAAATGACTAAATATACTACCAAATTACAACAATCAATGACTAAATCAAAAAATAATAGTGACAAGATTACAAAAATCAATGACTAAATCAACAACTAAATAAGTGACCAGTTAAATATATCAGTGAATAAAAAATGACTAAATAAGTGACCAAATTACAATAATCAATGACTAAATATATTAGTAGAAAAAAAAGTGACTAAATAAGTGACTAGATCACAACAATGAATGACTAAATCAATGACTAAATATACTACCAAATCGATCAATCAAAACAACCAATAAATGACTAAAAATGGTTTAGTCATTAATCTGGTTGCGTTATATATGATTGGCAATACACTACTAGTGGTCACATGACCAATTGTAGTAATTTGTAAGCAAATTTTAGTAGTTTTTTCAGTAGTTTATTGTTGTTTCTGTACTAGTGTATTACTTCATATACAATAAGCATGCTCAAGATCATCTTCACATACACACATTCAACATCTAACCCTCCTTGTGTACATGAATAATGATTTCTTCACAAGACTCCCCTTATATCAACAAACACCATGAACAAATAGATATGAACAATGAAACATGAAATGTTTGCATCAACCTTTGCACACAACTTGATTATTCCCTTCTTTGAATGAACAAATAGATGACACAAAAATGACTTCTTGTTATAATAATCAACTATAAGACTTTAGTTACATGGAAATCTAGAGCAGTGTTATACAAAATCACACAATCTCCTTACTACCAATCAAACTCCAATTACCTTTGATCTCGTTCAGATCATACTAATCTGTGCAAAGAAAAATATACTTCATGAACACTATCATACAGAGGCATAAATAAGCCTTTTATGCTCTAGAATTTCAATCTCTCTCCCCTTTGTATTATTTGAACACAAACATGGTATTATAACCTTCAACACTCACTCACAGAGCCTAATCCATGATCAAAACCTCCTCAACACACTGGATTTGCTACTAAATCCATTGTTGCCTCAATACAATTGTAACTATGTGTAATTGAACCGAAGGTAGCTGACACTCAAATTTCTATCAAAGTGGAGACCTCATGAAATAACTATTTTGAAACTTTAAATGAGGACCTTTGATCTTAGATGCTCATTGTTCCATCAATCAAATTATGACCATTAATCTTCTTTTGGGCGATGAAACATAAAGCCTTAACCAGTCAACCTAGTAACACAAAAAGTAGGGGCCAGTTGATCTATGAGTTTGAACCCTTAAGTTACCACTTAAGTGACTATTCACTTAGGATATCCAAACAACAAGCAAATTTAACATAAAGCAAACTATTTTTTGAAATATATTCATAGAACATATACCCTAGGTCTTAGGGTACATAGTATAGACTTAGTGTTTTAGGTTATAAGATATAAAAATTCCAACATCTCAAATCGTAAAATGATTTTACCATCATTTTCTTTTTCCCTCTTTAAATATCTGACATTGATACTAAGAAATGGAAAATAATACCAACCATTTTGAAAGGTAACAATAAAAAACCAATCCTAATCCTCTTAAGGGCACCAAGAAATCTACAGCTTTTTGAGACCCAAATGACAATGCTTACTGAAAATGTTTTCTATTAAGTCTCTACCCATGTACCTAATCTTATCCAACATGTCTTTCTAAAAAAACCTTCCACTAAATACCATCTCAATATTTTATTGAAGGATCTATGAATGAATACTCCATGAGTAATAACTATATCAACTTAACAACACAATATACCTTTGAATGATAAAAAATTCTACCAATTAACCAGTATAAGAAAACTTTGAGTGACCAACCATCTGCATTGTAATAAAGAAACTCTTCAACATGAAGCAATTATTTGACATCATTGAACAAGTACCTTTGAAACTTTTGCATCATGACATGAACACATCAAAGGAAACAATCACTATGTAATAAAGCAACCTTGTCATATGGGGTTGACCCTATAGTGCAATGGTTAAGTTGCAAGGATAGTAGTTGGGTGGTCTAAGGTTCAAATCCCACGACTTGCACTAGTGGAGCAAAAGCTTAAAGTTGGTTTCGACACCATCGGGCCTGGTGGAGCGAAAGCTTAAAGTCATTTTTACAATGCATCTGGTCGCAAGGATGTGGTTGATTTGAGGATGATGCCCCTTAGCAGCGATTTACCAAACAAAAAAAAAAGCAACCTTGTCATATAGTTAACATCAAGCACCTTTATGAAGGAACAAGTAATGAAGGACAAAGTAGCTATGCATTTTACATCAATGACAAGCTTCATTTCCTTTGACATCAATGATAAACATCAACAAACCCTCTGATATCATTGACATCTTCACTACTGCATCAATAAAAACACCTTGTAATGAATACAAGTACCAAACACCATTACCTTTGACACCAATGATTTGTGATGACAAATTAATCACCAAAAACTATTGACATTGTATGCACCTTTGACATCAATTGACGTGAATGACAAAAGAAATCAATGTGGTCATAGTAAAGGAAATGATGTTGTAAATTCAAAAGCCTACAACCAAGTCAACCACTCCAATGACAATGTCATAGGACATAAATAGTATGCCAACCACCATACCTTCGTTGCTGCTATACATCGACAAAATCCTGAGTGTGTAGTCACCACATGAAGACGGATCTAGTCACTATCCAAGGAGGTCCTCCACAACCAAAAGTTCCAACAAAGGAAAATCCAATGAATTATAGTTTAATAGACCATCTCAAGAATACCCCAACACAAATCTCAATCTTAGAACTCTTAAGAAGCTCCCATGCACATAAAGACATCTTAGACAAGGCTCTCTTAAAATTGTTTGTACCTAAGTTGATATAGATACAAAACAATTCTAGGCTATTCTAGGGTATATCACATCCACTCATCACCTTGTATTCACTAAAAGACCTCTCTCAAAAATAATCATAATCATGCATTACATCTTGAGGTCTACGACCACAAACATAAGGTAAAAATATTTCTAACAGATGGAGGTGCAGGCTTGAATATCTATACTCTGCAATTGGCTAGACATTTCAGATACTTTGAAGGAGTGATCAAAAGACAAAAAAGGAATAACTATTCAAGCATATGATGACAATGAAAGGGGCTTAGAGGGAACTATAAGGTTTCATATACGAGTCTTTCCTACAATAGCTAAAACAACATGTCCAGTATTAGACCCTGACTTGCCTTATAATATCCTTCTATGTTTCCTATGGATCCATTCCATGTAGGTTGTTCCATCTACATACCATCAATGTCTCAAGTTTACTTACAATGATATTCAGGTTACCATCCATGGTGACCTCAAATCCTTCTACTATTACACAAACATGGAAGAAAGGTATCATAATTTGCTCTAAGTCCGTAATAACGATGCAAATCTACCTTCACCATCCTACATTGATTCATCAAAACTTGTATCGATATCTACCTCCCACAAAAAACCTTTGAATTCAAGATTCAAATACAAGATAATGGTTGCGGTGATTACAACCTTAAAGAATCCTTCTATGTGAAATGACTATCAATTTCTTTGAACCAACATAATGTTCAAAATGGAGAACTTAATACAAATGTCATAGACAAAGAATACTTCTCAAAATGGTTATATCAAGAAGAACAAGAAGAAGATCCTCTTCATGTTGATCATAGTAGCAAAGGATTTCATATGATCAAGAACATGGGATACATAGGTAATGGTGGACTTGGTCTAAACCAACAAGGTATCTAAGAACCCATCCTTTTGGAAAAGTGAAAAAGTTATAAAGTTATTGGGTATGGATCACACAAAAATGTGACTCCTCTCACCAAGGATACCTCTTTGAGGAAGTTGTAGCTTCTCCTTGGAATAATCCATTTAATAACAATGGCATTAAGGACTTGCCTATGTGTTTAATGGAACTATTTGAAAATGCATCTATATACATTATCACAACCACATCATTCACTTCCCCCACTAAAAACAATGGCCTCAAATTTGTCTATCCCCAACTCATTGATTAGGACTAACAATAACCACCAACTGCCGATTTATCGAAAATGATGAAGCTATCATCAAATTCATGGGACTACGAGATGAAATACCTTTGAGTGATCATAAAGAAGGGTTCGACATAGAACTTGACACTCAGGAATATTATGGTGACAAGATTGGATCCTTTAGTCGTGAAATAATAAATATAAAAATCAATAAAAGATCCCCTAGCAAAAACCACAAAGTGGCACTTTTAGAACAAGGAAAAGTAAAAATAAAGGATGTATATTATGAAGGTGAAAACCTCTTTGAGTTGCCTAAGGGTGAAGGATTCAATCTATCTAGTATCACTATAGATCAAGAAAAGTCAGCAGTCCTTGTTGAAGATGCACAACCATTTAATGTTGAACTAGTTGATCAACCTTAGATCATATATGAAGCTACATCTCTAGATGATGAAGAATAACACAACATGGAAAAATTATGAAATAGAGAAAGGTCAAATTTTCTTGGTCTTATTAAGATATATGTGAGGGATTGATACATCATTAGTGTTCGATCATTTGATGGTGTATCCTAATGCTAAACCAGTAAAATAAAAGCTCTGGAAATTGCATCATCAAATAGCATTACTTGTTAAAGTAGAACTACAAAAGTTGTCAGACATGGGATTCATTCGACCTATTGACTATCCTGACTAGGTTTCAAACCTTGTACTAGTGTCAAAAACCTCTGGGGGAATCAAAATATGTATGACCTTTCAAGACATCAACAAGGAATGTACCAAAGATGACTTTCCACTGATTAACATCGACTTCATAGTAGGTATTATAGTCGGACATGATAAAATTTAATTAATTGAAAAAAAAATATTTTCTTGTTCTTTGTTTGTTTTATTCCATGGATTTTCACTATAGATTTTAGTATCATTCTTTATCTTGAGGAGAAACTAGAATATTTGAGTTAGATTAATCATTCTTCAAATTTTTTTCATGATAATATCTCTTTTCTTAATCTTGTGCATTCCACACTCAGTGGTGGTCTTTACACTTGGAATAATAGGAAATATGGTTTTGATTCTATTTTTCAATGGTTTAAAAAGTTTTTAATTTTAGATTGTTAGACTAGTCATAATTTGATTATGTTTCCTAAAATTTTGCATGGTCATAATTCATCATAATTGGCATGGTCTAGATTATTGGCTCAATAGGTTATATTCTTCTCCCTTTTCTATAAAAAATCCCTTGTTCAAATTCAAATTAATGTTACCTTATGTTAATTCTTTGAATAATAACATGGCAGTTTTTTGGATTATAGGAAGCCTTCCTCTGGAACTACTATACATTACTATTTTTAAAGGCTTAATTATAACTGGTTTAAACTTAGAGGGTTGAAAAATTATGGTTTTGGTGGATTTTTTGGTAGAATAAATAGGTTCAAAATGGATTGGATGATGTTACCTTTCATATAAGATAGTTTGGAATGAATATGGGATATCTCCATAAATAATATTCTCTATTTGAAGAGCTCCATGAATGGAATCTTCATAATTATATTTTCTAGAAGAAAAAATAAAGAATTACTTGGCTTCAAGAGGGAGTCCAAAATACCTCTTTCTTCCACTTTTTAGCTAAGGATAAGTGAAGTAGTAATGCCATTTTAATTCTATTGCCTCTTCTTATAAAGTCATTTTTCCCTCAAATTTAATTTATTTGTAACACATTTAAATATGCTTAATTGTAGAGTTTAAATAATTTACAATGTATAATATTTTTGAAATAGTCATAATTAACAATGTACACTATAAATGTGATAATTTATAAGAACTCTAACATAATAAATTGAATAACACAACCATATGATTTAATCAAATTTATGTCAAAATCCTATACATAATATTCCTATTATATTTTAACATTGAAATATTTTTCAATACTTCTCTAAATCACAACACTTCAAAAAGTCACTCTCATCATATAGGAAGATCTTAATGTTATTGGCTCTTGCTATGGCACACTTTGAAGGACTTGTACAAAAACATAGTTTGTGCCTACTCATAAAAAATGGTATTCTTACTCATATAAAAATAAGTTCCTATTCGCACAAAGCCCTAGCTAGGACAATCCCACTTTTACTCTATACCCCAAGTTCTAAATGCACGTGTACCCCTTCTCTAATGCCTATAGCCCCACAAAACCACTTCATTCTTCCTTGATAGATGTCCACATCTCTTTCAAAGTCTAACATAAATTATTTATATAAGCCTTAAAGGGATGTTTTGAATCCATCACAACCTTTCACAATGGTTTCATTTAATTATTATTTAATAAATATAATTATTACTCCTTTTAAAAGTTTTTTAATAAACACTCTTCATTAATCTCTATTTTAACCAAAGGATCGTATTATCATTTAATTTTATCTTCCTTTAATTCTTTCACAATCTTCTTTTCACTTTTTAAAAAAGGTTTCATAATGTTTCCCCCCCTTTAATTTAGTTATTTTCCTCATTATCTTAAATTGAATCTACATCATAAATCACCAAAAATAATTATGATATTAATAAATCTATTAGTTTATTTTCACATATTATCTTTTTTCACCAATTATATATCTTATCCAATGGAAAATTCGATCAAATAGAATTAATGATTAAAACTATAGATGTATTTAAGCTTGAAACAAATTATGATTTTACAAGGAAATAAATTAATTTTATATACTAAATCTTCCTTCTTGTACATGTTTTACAATTTTCTCATTCATGTAAAATCTTATTGTAAAAAATATATATTTTATTCTTCTTCAATAAAAAAATTAATAAACATATTATCATATATTAGTACATAGAAGATGACTAGTGAAGTCATATATTGCTAACACTAAAAACTATCCTACTTGATGATAATTATGCATATGGAATACATGAATACCATTCTTTCCTAAATAATTGAATGAAAACAAGAACATAGTTACCCTTAAATAATATATATATTTTTTCCCATAGTTGTTCAAACAAGGTTTTAAGGGATGTTTGAATATAACAAGGGCATAATATAAAATATATTATTTCTATCAATAGGGTGTTTGTAACAACTAATATGATCAAAATTTCTTTCAAGTTTATCACCTTGTCCTAGGCTACTAGGATTATAATGACATGATATAACATATGAGGATATTTTCTCTATACAATACTTTGCAAAACATGTACAAGATTATTGGGTTGATTAGGTCCGATAACAAGTCATAGTAAAACAAAATTGGTAATGTTGATAGGTATCTTAATAATAATATAACAATAGTAAAAATTTATCACCTATGTATAATTTTAGAATACTTTTAAATATGCGTATAACATTGTTACTCTAAACATTTGTTTTTTTTTAATGTAGAGGTTATCTCACCCCTTGTAAAGTTTGACATGTCCCTATGTTTGGTCCTAATAAAATCTATAAATCATATCCTATAGAAATGTTTATTCATTTCAACATCATATCTTCCAAGTTTAAGATCTGAAATAGTTCTAGGACCTACAGGTCTTGGTTAAATTTAGTTAGATTTAAATTTTGGTTTTTCTAACATTAAGTATATTATCACTATCCTTGAAATTCACCTTCCAATTTTAGAAGATAAACCTAATTTTATATATATACATATTTGGTGGGTGAGTGCACAAAGATGGGGGCACTTTTTGGTCCTGAAATAAAGAAAACACGAGTGTGTTATAAAAAAATGCGCTCATATTATGGGTTCATACTGACCGATGCTAGGCTCGATCATTACCAAGCCAAAATTTGAGTGCATTATAACGCGCTTGTGTTATGGTTTGCATTGAAAAAATATCCTTTGTTTTTTCTCTTTCTTGTCCTTATGTTTCAAGAAAACTATATACATGAAATAAACATTTAAGTATAAATTGACATTTACATATGGACATTTAATTTATTATACCTTAAGTTATATTTCATGTATATAGTTTCAAGATGTTTGAGAGTGGTTTAAGATCTCTAGGCATTATAATGAAAATTCTAATTTTTGGAAGAACTTATAATTTTTAGACAATCAAATTTCAGTAATCAACATATCAAATTTCAATAATTAGGAGCCCAAATTTTAATAATCAACAAGTTGTATCATCTCTCTCTCTATATATATATATCGCTCATTATTTATCCCTTATTATCTAGAGTTGTCTTTCACTCTCTCCTTTTGTCTCTACTTCTCTCTATCTTTTCTCTCTCTCTCTCTCTCCCTCTTTCTCTATACTTCTCTCTATCTCACCTCTCTCTCTCCCTCCATCCCTCATTCCCTCCTCCCCTCTCTATTTTTCTCTATCTCCCCCCCTCTCTCTCTTTGTTCCTTCCTCCCACCCACCTTCCCTCTCTACTCTCTATCTAACCTATCCCTCTCTACTTCTCTCTCTATCACATCTCTCTCTCTCACTCACTTCTCTCTACCTCCATCCCTCCCTCCTTCCCTCTCTACTCTCTCTTGCTCCCTTCCCCTCCTCTCTCCCTCTATAACTCACCTCTCTCCCTCCCTCCCTACCTCTCCCTCCCTCCTTATCTCTCTCTCTCTAACCTATTCCTCTCTACCTCTCTATATCTCCCTCCCTCCTCTCTCTCTTAGTCTTTCCACCTTCCTCTTTCCCCCCTCTCTCTCATTACCTCTATCTCACTTCTCTCTCACTCCCTCCTTCCCTATCTACTTCTCTCTATCTCCATCGTTCCCTTCTCTCTATATCTCACCTCTCTCTCTCTCTCCCCCCTCCCTATCTCGCCCTATATACTTCTCTCTATCTCTCATCTCTACCTCTCCCTCCCTCCTTCCCTCTCTCTCTCCTCTCTCCCTCTCTCTCAATCTCTACCTCTCCCTCCCTCCTTCCCTCTCTCTCGATCTCCCTGACTTCATCATTCTCTCTCTCTCTCTCTCTCTCTCCCCCAATCTTTCTATTTCACTCTCTCCTTCCCTTTATGCTCTCTATCTCACCATTCTCTCTCTACTTCTCCCTTTCTACCTCTCCTTCCCTATATACTTCTCTATATCTCTCTCTCCATCTCTCTCTCTCCCTCCCTCCTTGCCTCTCTCCCTCCTTCCCTCTCCCCACCTTCCTTCTTTCAGGTACTTCTCTCTCTCTCCCATCCTCTCCCATATTTCTCTCTCACTCTCTCCTTCCCTCTCTACCCTCTATCTCACCATTCTCTCTCTCTCTCTCTCTCTCTCTCTCTCTCTCTCTCTCTCTCTCTCTCTCTCTCTCTCCTCTTTATACTTTTATCTATCTCACCTATCTCTCCCTCCTACTTCTCCATCCCTCCCCCTCTCTCTATCTACTAGTCTAAAGAGGTAGGTTGAGGGAGGGAGAGGAAAGATAAAGAGAAGTAGAGAAGGAAAGAGGGAGGGAGAGAGAGGTAGGGATGGACACAAAGGTGAGATATAGAGAGAGGGAGGGAGAGGAGAGATAAAGAGGGAATGAACCCAAGCAAGGCAAAGGTAGGGTGGAAGAGGGTGGTAGGGAGTGATAGAGGGAGAAGGGAGATAGAAATAAGTATAGAGGGAAGGAGATGAGGGATATGTAGGGAGAGAGAGAGAGGTGTGAGAGAGAAATAGAGAGAGAGTGGTAGGGAGTGATGGAGGGAGAGGTAGGTAGAGAGAAGGAGAGGGGGAGGGAGAGGTGAGAGAGGGAGGGTGAGGTATAGAGAGGGGGGAGGGAGATAGAGGTGTGTGTGTGTGTGTGTGTAAGAGAGAGAGAGAGAGAGAGAGAGAGAGAGAGAGAGAGAGAGAGAGGGTTAATTTAAATTTCCTAAATGAGCCATATACCTAATCATACTTGGTCAAGATTAATTTAAATTTCCTAATTAATTAATTTTGCACTAAATAATAATTTGTGTTGGTGTTTTAAATAATATTAGTGTTAGGTTTAGGATTAGGGGTAAGGTTAGGGTTTCAAAGGTTTATGATTACTAGTCAATTAGGGATGGTATTCAATAATGGTGCAATCAGGGTTAGCAATAGGGTTAGATTGAAGGTTTTATTAGGGTTATGATTCATTTTAGAATTTGGTCATGTTTAGGGTTCAATTAGGGTTATATTTTTTTAGAGTTAGGGATATAATTCAATTATCTAGTTAATAAAAGATTATTTAAATAGGATAAAATTTTGAGTTTAATTAAGTTTACCTTTAAGCTAGGATTTAATTAGAGTAAAAGTTTGAATTCAATTAAGGTTATTATTCAATTATTGTTAGGGTTATTAGGTTTATGATTTTTTAAGGCTTCACAGTTAGCATTACAGTTCAATTAGGTCTAGTTTTTAGTCAATTTTAAATTAGGATTAAGGATAGGTTTAAGGTTCAATTATGGTGACGATTTACATAAGGTTAGGGTTATAACTCAATTAGAGTTAATAAGAGTTATGATTTAATTAGGGTAAAATTTTGAGTTCAATTAAGGTTACTATATAGTGATGATTTAATTAGGGTAAAATTTTAAGTTCAATTAAAGTTATTGTTTAATTATTGTTAGGGTTAGGGTTAGAGTTAAGGTTTAATAACATTAAAGATAGAGTTAAATTAGAGTTAATATTCAATTATGGTTTTAATATTTGAATAGGGTTAGAGCTATAATTCAATTAGGGTTTATGTTCTCTTATGATTAATGTTAGATTTTTGTAACATAATGAATATTTTTACATTATAAAATGGCATTCCCGTAAGTTTTTTGTGTTGTCAGTTATATTTGATCTAGGTTCTTCCTTTTTAAATTCATAAATGCAATAAGCTATGTGAACTTTAGAAGATACATATAAACCTTTTGCGATGTGGGTAGTTTTTTAAGCCAAATTCAACATCGACCAAAGATACTTGTATATGAAACATAGTGACGCAACCTTAAAACATTTCATTTTTCTTCAATAAGTTGAGAGGATCTTTGTTCAATACTTTTTTACCATTTCGACAAAGTTGGGTTCTTACTCATGCAATTGCATGTTGTCCCAAATTTCACAATTGTGTTGTAAAGACAAAATTACATTTGAGCTTGGGTTTATAAAATTGGTAGCATTTAGGTGAGTTGAGATTTATGTACTTAACAAATTGTTACTTGAGCCCCCTTTTTGTTGTTTACACTACTTCATATCAATAAAAATAAAACCTGAACATGACAATTGTGAGAAATTTTTTGTTCTATCTCTTATTTTTAGTGTTCTGTTAAAGCCACATTCCCCCCACATTCATAAATCATCTTATCCTAAGTAAAAAATCACTTACAAACAATTAAAAAAATAAGTTTTTTTAATTTTTTTTGTTAATCTAAGGGTATCCCCGCAATCCAACCCAACACCCATCATTTGAAGTTGGACCTTGGACTCGAATCCAAGACCTTGGGGAGAATACCCAAGACTTAATCCTCCTCCGCTATGTGTGTGGACTACAAGTGAACCCATATTTTTACTCCACCCAATATCTATAGTATTTGCAAAATAAATATCCAATTCTATGGTTTTTATATATGGTGAAAACAAAAATAACATTAGGAATTTGGTTGGCCAATACATTCAACGTGACATACATAATAACAACACCAACCCACCCAAAGTGTTGTGTGCGTACTCGAAACACACTCTAGATACCCATTTGCTAACACATAAATCTAAATATAAATCTACAGTCAAAATGCAAAATGTCTCAAAGTCTACGGTCAAATATAAATCTCAACAAGTTTGGAATTTAAAAATATTGAATCAAAGAAAACCTAATGTCCATACATGGCCGTCATTCAGTGTTTAAGCCGCCTAAGGAAGGTGCAGAGACAAAGCGGAGCACCGATCAGAAGAAAAGGCTGCAACATCTTTTATAGTTCTTACAATTTATCTACCAGACATGAAACAAAACGGATCCCTCAACTCCATTATATGCAGATGAGGGTATATATTTAGAAAAGCTCTACAACAATAAAACTCAGATGGGCACGTTTTTAATGCTTGTAATTTTTTTAAAATCAAAATAGAAACGCTCAAATCTTTGATCCAAGAACATTTTGATCTGAGCGTTTAGTCTGAGAAATCAAGAAACGCTCCTATTATAGCTTTCCCAAATAATTTGTGTTGCAAACACCTGGAAGTAAATATATTCTGAATAGTCTGTCCAGTGTGAATATTTTGAAGTTGCAATACGAGGCTTGGTAAAGCGTGAGCAAAAGAGACGCTGAATATTTGAAGCCTGAAATTCAAGATTAGGTGAAGTACGAGTAAAAGGAATCCTTTGATGGATTTTCCCGAGGAGCTCCTCTCCTCTCATATTCTTTCAAGACTTCCTCTCAAAGAAGTAGTTCGCTTTTCTGTTGTTTCTCGAAATGGTATAGAACATGGTCGCATTTACCACCTCTGAGCTTTTCTCTTGATTTTTATGATTCTATTTGTAATCAATATCCCAGAAAGAGAAAGGTGGTTTCTGAATTAACTCATCAAAATTAATAATCTTGATAGTTATACTTTGCAGTTGTATTTTGACAAGTCAATTCAGAAACCACTTTTTTTTCTGGGATGATTACAGTAGAATCGTAAAAAACAGAGAGAAAAGTTTAGAGACGGTAAACACTTCTATATTTTATATCATTTTCGAGAAACAACAGAAAAATGAACTATTTCTTTCAAAAAATTGAACTTAACAACACACTCTAAACATTGACCGCTTGAATAGATGATGTGCCCCCTTAATCCGTTACATTCACCAACACTCCTTTCCATTCTTGTAA
This sequence comes from Sequoiadendron giganteum, assembly GCA_007115665.2. Taxonomy (NCBI): domain Eukaryota; kingdom Viridiplantae; phylum Streptophyta; class Pinopsida; order Cupressales; family Cupressaceae; genus Sequoiadendron; species Sequoiadendron giganteum. Next base: position 30,790,350 of record CM021105.1, on the reverse strand, counting down.
GCAAACCCATTCACCGCTATAGTCAGCAGTTAGTCGCAGTTAACAGCCCAGTGAATAAACCAGACCAGATTTAAATTCACTGTTCTCGCGCTGCGGAAAATTAGACGCGCTTCATCATCCCCATGGACACGCATAGTCAAGCTCATTATTAATGAAACTATGATGGATAAGTTTGAATTTCAAATTTGAATCTACAATGTCCAACCCAATCCATTGAAAGGGGCAGCAGGAGGTTTTCTTCGACTATATCAAACATCACAGCCATAAGAGTTGCAGAAGTTAATGGGCTCTCCTCAGATTTGTTGACATTTGGAACAATATTCGTTACAAGTATAAAGCGTTTCTTTAACTCTGGCCTTGTCTGTTGTGTTTGACAGCTAGAAGTTTAATGGAAGCATAAACCTATATGAAAAATGTGGAAGCATAGACCAGGCAGGTGAACTGTTTGACAGGATGCCTCAAAGAAATATGGTCTCGTAGAATGCTATGATTGTAGGATATTCATAAAATTGATTTGTTGAAAAGGCTTTAGAAGCTTTCAATAAAATGTAATTGTCGTAGCCTATGTTGAATGGGAGCTTTGGAATAAGGTATGGGCATCCATCAAAGTATAGATGATAGGGGAATTGCATCAGATGCTGCAATTGCAACTACTCTGGTAGACATGTAGGCAAAATTTGGCAGTATAGACAAGGGATGCAAACTGTTTGACAATGTGCATCAAATAAATCTGGTCTCATGGAATGCCATGATTTCAGGATATAAACAAATATTTTTTTTTATTTTTTTTGACAGATTTAGAAAATTTCAAAGCAAATGAGACTGGTAGTTGTAAAGCCAACATTATCCCCCCCTCCTCCAAAATAGGAGCTTTGGAACATGGTATGGACATCCATTGAAGCATAATGGAATGGGGATTTTTAATGCTCCTGTAGACATGTACATGGAAAATGTGGAAGCATAGACAAGGCATGTGGATTTTTTAACAAAATGCGTCAAAGAAATGTGATCTTATGGAATGAGATGTTTGTAAGATATGCACAAAATGGGTCCTAACATTATAAGCTTTGCTTGTGTTCTATGTGTATACAGCCATTCAGGTTTAGTGGATAAGAGTTGTACATGCTTCAAAAAAAAAAATTGTATTGAGGAATTGCATCACAAATAATATAGAGTAGTTAAAAAAATGCAATAAGAAACTGTACCCAAAGAGGAAACATTACACTAGAGAGAGGTGTACAAACTACCACAACTCAAAAAAACAAGACAAATATGCACAACAACAACTTAAACCGTTCCAATATGCTGGAATATTACAACAAAGATAAAATACATGAGCATTATACATCTTGAAAGATAGAACTTAGACTCTGACCAAAACAAACTCCCTTTTTGCTTAGCAATTGTCCAACTTGCAACTTGATTTGTCCAATCTAATAACTCAAAGTAAGGTTCTTCAAGACGTCATTCTGAAACAAAGAAAACATGGCAACACTTGACATAAAAATATATTAGAGTAAAGCCTTAAAAATATAGCTTCTTGATGAACATCATTGATAGTTAAAAAAACTTTGTATCTATTTCTCCATATATGTAACAGAATAACATGCCTCACACTATCAACAATTCAAAAAGGCCAACCCCAAGAAGAGCTTCTTTCCAACATAAATTATGAGTGAAAATAGCAGAAAAATCATTGAACACAAAATTTCATAGCCTTTAAACCAATTGGCAATTCCAAAAAATATGCTTCTTATTTTCATGCCTGTGACAAAATGGATCTTTAGTTGGCTGGATCATAATACATTTTAGCATGTCCCCAATGGGCAGTTTAAAGTGTAGTATTTTCCTGGCAACTAACTGAGCATCAACATTAACTTTAGATTTCCAAATTTGAGCAGATAATTTTAACCAAAACTTCTCACTAAATTTGCACTTCCATTTAGAATTCAACCATAACTTCAAGGAGAGATTAGGAAGCAACTTCAAATATATCATTTTTAGAGGGAAGAACAAGGAGGAGTATGAAGGTAACCATGACCAGTCCTTTGACATCACTATGCTCTTCCCAATTCCTTGCAGTAGTTAAGTAATGTATCACTTCAGCTGGATCAACGTGTGGTGGGGATGGCATAGAAAGACTGACTTCTTCCTCAATTGGATTTAATTGCACTCCAAGGTTTGTGGTTTCTTCATGCATCCAATCCGATTGGTTTTCTTGAGTTGGAAAACTCAAACCAGTTGATGTAGTTTTTGTATCTTCATTGTAGGGTGCAATAAGAGTTTGGAATTCTGCTTGGAAATCTGCAACAACTGATTGAATTTATGGTTGAATGTGTGTTGTAGTTTCAGTGCCCTCATTGTGGTTTGATATAGTCTTTGTATCTTCATTGCAGGATGCAATAAGAGATTGGACTTCTGCTTGGAAATTTGCAACAACTAGTTAAATTTCTAGTTGAACATGTGATGCAATTTTAGTGCCCTCATTATGGTTTGATGTAGTCTTTGTATCTTCATTGTAGGGTACAATAAGAGGTTGGAATTCTTCTTGTAAATCTTCAACAACTGGCTGAATTTCTGGTTGAATGTGTGTTGTAGTTTTAGTGCCCTCATTGTGGTTTGATGTAGTCTCTATATCTTCATTGCAGGGTGCAATAAGAGGTTGGACTTCTACTTGGAAATCTGCAACAATTGGCTAAATTTCTAGTTAAATGTGTGTTGTAGTTTTAGTGCCCTCATTGCATTCATGCACAAAACCATCTATTTGTTCCTCATTGTAACCAAGTAGATGCACGCATGTCTCTTCTGCCATAACATCCTCTTCATCTTCCATCGTGCAAGCATCATCTTTTGTTCTAGGACTTGGTACATCATCTTCAACAATATAGCCTTGACTTGGCCCCATGTCCTTGTCAAGGGCTGACCAATCAAGTGGCCAAATTCGTGTTCTATAGAACCCACTAATAATGTTGGATGGTGTCAAAAAAAATTGAAAGCTTGGCTTGCTAGAGTTGCCAACTCTTCATGCCCAATATCGATATGTGGGTTGTTAGCTTGCCAGATGGTTCATTACTCTCTGAAATATGCCTTGAATGGAGTAAAAATGTTGACATCTAATGGCTGCATCTTGTGACTGGTATGAGCAGGCAGCGTTAATAGGTCTATTCCTAATTTTCTTACTTCTTCAATGGTTTTGAAAGCCAAGTGGCTGCCATGGCCGTCAAAAATTAGAAGAGCCATTTTTTTTGGTGAAACCCCACCAGGGATATTACCCTCAAAATGGTCTAACCATTTGACAAATAGTTCCTTTGTCATCCAAGCATGTTCTTGGATTGCCATCAATGCACCTATCTCACAAAATTTACTATAGAATTTTGCATGTGCCTTTTTTTTTTAAACAAGTAGAACCCAGGAATACTTAACCTAGTTGCACTTACACAAGCTAGCACTATGATCCACTCTCTACTCTTTGAAACCAAATGTGGTACACTTTTTACACCCAATTTGGCAATAACTCTCATGCAATAGTTCCTACTAGCTTGAATACCAATCTCATTGCAGTTCCAAATTCGGCTTGCTCCATAGTGGTTAAGGTTAATCATATTCTGAAGGTTGTCATAGAAAGCTTGCACAATAGAAGGATGAACCATAATTTCTTTGTCACTGTCCACTCCTTCAATTGTTCTGATTGTTAAATCTAGTTGCCTTCTTCAAAATCCTGCCCACCATGATATCCCAGGGACACCATTTGTGAATGGATTGGGCTGACTTGATGTGATTTTGGCAACTATGGATTGTAGCTGATTGATTTGCAATCTGTGGCCCAATTCTCCCATGTCCTTACACTATTGGATGACTTCAGCCTCCTCCTCGTGAGATAATATGGTATGTGGACCCCTCTTCTTGGTGGTGGTAACTCATATCAGCCATGCCCTCAAATTGCTAGGTGGCATTGCCCACTTGATTGTTGATGCCCTGATTGACATGTTGTGTTCTTCGACATTTTTAACCGCTCGTTCCATATCAACATATGTCCACTGCCTAATGGGTACAGGTGAGGGAAGTTGTACATCAGGCTGAACAAGTGGTTCAACAATTGTTGTGTTGGTGGCTTCACCACTCCTACATTAATAGTTACTAGTACCACTTCTTTGGCTAGTAATATTTCTCCTCTCATGTACATCCACCATAGTCACATACTACATCTATGTTGCTTGTAAGTAATGTCCTTAAATATGGCTCATCAAGTAGAAAGAATTTTAATCCTTATAAGTATCAAAATTTATAATAATTTTTCAAAGAGTAAAGATGATAAGGAAAGGTGAATCTAGTGTGTAATACTTCTTTCTTTCCTTGTATAAAAAATTCTAATAAATTTTGTGGAATTGTGATAATATCTTCCTCTAACATTATTTTCCTTCATGATTGAACTATATGATATATAATCATAGAAACATATTTAAAATTTTGAATAAATTACATCTCTTTTAGATCTCTAAACATGCAAAACATTAGTCTTGGTGCACTATTAACATGGATACCAATATGTTTTTGTGCATGGCTATAAGTGAACACATACTTTGCAAACCATATTCATTTTAGGATTCACATGCACTTCTAAGTAAGGGAAAGATATAACAATTAAATTTACATACCCATGTCAATTCACATTTAATTTTTGGCCCATTCTAATGGTTTGTGTTAATTTAATTATATAGTGACATGTGACATGTACATTCGTGCTAGTTTTTACTCCTTCCCTAGTACATGTTGTCCTCACTTACCTCATTTACATGTACTTCCATAAACTCAAAACTATTCTCACCCTATCTACACTTATTATCATGCACACACCTTATTATTAACCCACACTTACATGGACTTACGCCTCACCTCAAGATCCTCTAATCCTACAATGAGTCATTCTTGTGACATACAAATTTGGTCCTACACAATATGAATATAAAAAACAATGTAGAATTTAAAGAATTAAATTATCAACTCATACCATTTTCCATTAGCCATTGGGAGTTGAATTCACACATATTTATCTAACCCTTCATTATGTCTTGGTATTTAGAAACATTCATTTGAGTATTAAAACCAATCTAATCATCATCCTAGATAATTCAAGCATTCTAAGAAATAACCAGGAGCATTCCTAGGAACATCCACATGTTGAAGGGATACTTGCAACAAAATTCACTTTAAGGCCATTTTATACTTGTTTGTTATTTTTGAATAGTTACCCAAAGCCATAAATTTAGTCTTTCAAGCGGTTCAATAAAGGAAAATGTGAACCCTCATATCCTAGAAAAATTTCCAAGGTAATTTTAAATGTTTTCAATCCTTAAACATAAAAAAAAAAAAAATCATAGTGACCAATATAACAATAAATATCATGCGAAACTAGATGAGAACTATGCCCTAGAGATCAAATTTTTATTGTGTAGGATCAATCCTAATATGTGGGATTAACCTCCATATACTTATCAAATTTTTATTGTGTAGGATCAATCCTAATATGTGGGATTAACCTCCATATACTTTTATATTTGCACAATGTTTTAGGTAGTTTACACACCGAGGTCATTAATTTTATATATTTTCATAAATTGATTCCATAATTTATATTTATATTTTATTCTTGATCAATACCTAAGTAAAGTAATTTCCAACTATAACATTGATTACACATTTATCCTTCCTAGATAGTTTAAATTAATCTAGGTTAATGTATACTTTCTTTATGTTTATTTATTTAATTAGTCTAGATTTACATTAAAATATTTTTCATTCAAATAATAAATTATTTTTTCCAGAATATTTTAAAATATAAGTTTTAAAAAAGTGTTATTTAGATATAAGGAAGAGAAATTGTAGGTTTTAAAATATATGAAATATAACAAAAAATAATATTCAATTTAAAAAAATGAAAAGTCATCTTAAGATTACAAATCTCTTTGTGTTATAGATTTTTAATTTTTTTTTTTGGTCAAAACAATAAATGAGGAGTGAGTTGTTGAAGAATTATTTAATGAAATAAAATAGAACAATTTATTTTATGGGGCAATGATTTTTTAATATAAAAAAAGCTACCAAGACATTTGAAACTTAATGGGCATTCTTGTAAGGAAAAATAGTGCATCAAATCTAACTCTTCAAAAATTTGGAGTTGCCTAAACATTAAGAGAACCACGGGATTAAGTTCCTTAAATACGTGACAAGAGTAGTTTAATCATTTGAGATAGACTAGTCCTTTGCAATGGAGAATGACATCAATGAGAAGTGGAGGATCTTGAACCATAAAAATGTGTTGAAATGAATAGCTATTATATGATATAAAGGGGTGTGTGTATAGTTAAACCGTTGTAGATAGTTTATAAAAATTGCATATCATTGTTGATAGTGTGAATTAAGTAGTAGTACCCTATGGGGGTATGGGGGTTTTGTAGTTAGGGCATTCATATTAGAGTAGTCCATTTATTTAAAAAAATTGTCAAGGTTCATAGAGCACATTTATGAATTAAAAAAATGAGTTTTATATACATTTTGTTTATTTGTTTTTATTTATTTGTGCTTATTTTATACATGTAGTAATTACGCTGAAGGTGTATTCTATTTGAAAATGGCCGAGCTAATTTTGCTTATCAATGTTTGATATCAATTTGTTTGCCGTTAAACGAATCTCAATTGTTCATCATTTTTCGCCATTTTTTTTGGGTGCTTTCCCCGCTGCGTGCTTTCCCTGTCGCTTCTCCATATATATATATATATATATTAAAAGCCCGAAGGCTTTGTGCTCCCTGCACTGGCGTGTTGCCCAAGCTACGCAGCCTACACAGGCATTACCTGTGCAAGTACTGTGTAGGCATTACTTGTGCAAGTACTCCTCCGCAGGAATTTTTTAATTTTTGTTTTGTTTTTTAATTTTTTCCAACCACTATCCACGATTAACTTTGTAATGGGTTTTTTTGTTTTTTTAATTAATTTTAATGAATTAATTTAAATAATATTATATTAATTTATATTATATATTAATTATGTTATGTTATTTACATTTTACATATAAAAATTTACGGTTTTAGTAAATTTAAATTATTGGGCTTGTATTTTTCTAATTGATTTTGTTATTTTGTTATTTTTATTTTTTTAAAATAAATTGATTTAAGTAAATATTATATTAAGAATATTATATATTGATTATATATTATGTTTATATTTAATAATTACGGCGAAGGTGTGTCCTATTTGAGAATAGGGGGAATACAGTTGAACCGTGCATAGCCATCGATGATTAATTGTGAAAAACATAGAAATTTGGTTATAACGGAATGAATATTAAAAAAAAATAACAAAATTTAAATATTATAATTAACAAAATTGTAGGATCTTGTGACATGAAAATAGGAATGCATTTAGTTTAACTGTCAAAATGTACCTATAATATAGTATAATATAATATAATAATAATATAATAATATAATAATAATATAATATAATATAATATAGTATAATATAATAAAAATATAATATAATATAATATAATAATAATATAATATACATAATATAATAATAATAAATATATAATAAAATTAATATAATATAACATAATAACATTAGTATAATAATAAAACAATAATTTAATAATTTAATACTACAATTAATCATATTTTATTAATAATATAATATTAAGGATAAATATAATTTACTAAGTATAATATTTCAAAAATCATATAATAAGAATAATAATATTATAATAATAAGAATAATAGAATATTATAATAGTAGAATAATATAATAGTAATATCAAAGTAATAATACAATATTATGAATAATATAATAATTTAAATATTAATAATATATTATTAATATTAATAGTAATGTATTAATACAAATATAGCACTATAATAGTAAATATATAACAAAAAAATCATAATATAATAATATATAAGAATAATAATATAATACTAACAATATATAATACCTAATCCAATCAATTATTAATATAATAATAATAATGTAACATAATGAAAACTTGATATATTAATAAAACTAGCATACCTATATTTTAAAAATATATGTAAAGTACGCCGAGAGATATCTTTCTCAAGGCACCTATTTTTAATCAATTGAACCTTAACTCAAATTGAAGATTAACCCTAACCATAAAGTTATTTGAACCCTAATCATACTCTATTTGAAGTTGGTTCAGATTATTGGCTCATAGACAAGGACAAATTCTATTATAGACTATGTGTTTTCTATTATCTCTCGGTATTTTCTATTATAGACTATGTGTTTTCTATAACACTTTGAAATATAAACAACTTTCTCAACTTCCAAAGGTTATTACAAGTATGACTATAAATAAATGATATGTACAAAAGCTTCCTTTGTAGCCATCTAAAGTATCACACATGGAAAAAGAAAACAAATGCTTTAGAAAAAAATGGATCTTAAAAAGGCACATTTATTGTGCACTTCATAATATTTCAAAAATCATATAATAAGAATAATATTATTATAATAATAAGAATAATAGAATATTATAATAGTAGAGTAATATAATAGTAATATCAAAGTAATAATACAATATTATGAATAATATAATAATTTAAATATTAATAATATATTATTAATAGTAATAGTAATGTATTAATACAAATATTGTGAATATAAACAAGCAGATAAAAGAAACAAAACAGAAGTAAAACACACACAAAGACAAGACAACACACAAATTACATGGTTCACCATAAATGGCTACATCCACCAGGAAAGCAAACAACGATTCTATTATTAGTTATCTAATACATGGTCTGTACTCGTGTATTTATACAAAGCTCTTCGGATACAAAGAGACAGGAGAATAGCAACAGTCATGTGACTGTTGGGCTTGAAACTCAGTTATCCTCCAACCCCACAATCTCCACTGTCTCACCAACCTTGACCATCCCTCTCTCCACCCTTCGTCATCAGGAATGGCAGATCAGTCTGCCATGTAGGAATAGGTATGTAATTATCAACCGAGTCCATAAGTTCATATATCCACTTGTCCTCCCTACAGTTTATACTGGGATACTTCATGAGGGCCTCCAAGACCAACAAGGAAGACCCTGACACAATGGGCACATCATCACCCGAGAACTCATAGGAATTCAATAGCTTACAAATTCCATACTCTATAGACATCTTCTTACTGTCAGTCACAAAACGATCAAATTGCAGTCCTTCTTCCAGGATTACTACACCCTTCCAACCAACTTTACTCATGACCTTAGCTATCATATTTCCTACTTCATGATTCACTCCAGCTGCAACAAACTTTATGCCTTTGGGTAGCAGAGTGGTTTCATCACCAACCAATTCTTTTGTCTTTGCTATAGCGAGCCTAATGAATTTGGCTTCAATGTTCTCTACAGGATCTTCCACCATGTTCTCCCATTTAGATTCAGACTCAAAGGCATCCTCCTTGGTAGAAGCTTTTGCATTGTCTTCAATAGACATTTGATCAACAAAATTTGCTTCATCCTGCTCCATCCACCAAGGATAATAAACCAACATCCCCACCGGAGAAGTTTGTGGGTTGTGTGGAGACATTGGCACAACCTCACAGAGTGACTCCTCTTCCTCTAATGCCACAGAGAGCGCATCTCCTGTGACCACATAGCAACCTCGCTCCATCCCCTTATTGTCCCAGGTCCGCTTTCCAAAAGCATTACGAGCACAGTCAACAACCATTCTATAGCTAGACATAATTGTTATTGGATGGATCTTCATTGCTACCAATTTTTCTACCTCCCTTAAAAGTTCTCCGGCTGAAACAACCACAGAAGTGGTTCCATCCCCAACTGGATTAGCCAAAATGGGCACTAGCGCTTCCTCTACACATTTTTCCTACTCAGAATTTTCCTTATCAGGCTCTCCAACCTCACAATTATTACTACCACCATTTGTGATAGGCGATCCAATACCAACAACCCGCAAAGTCTCAATTCATTTTTCCTCATCATTTACAGCATTCAAGCTCTCTTCGACCAAATGTGATGAAGACAAATGATTCTGATTTGATCCATGTTGAGGCTCAGTATGAGGCCTCTCTTGAGGCATCTTTGGCTGGGCTATATCTTTAATGTTAGCTCCATCCTTAATAGATTTTCCATTGATGTTAGCTCTGACAGGAGGCCTGGAAGACACGAACAAGCATGACTCCACACAACCATTGATGATATGCTTATCCAGCACCACTCTGTTAGCAACTACAGGGTCTGAGAAACCTACGAAACCAAAACCACGGGCTTGCCCAGTAGTCCTAGCTTTCATGATCACTGCCTCAAACAAATCTGTATATCGCTCTAAACAAGCATCCTCTGTATTCTTCAAAACCTCAGCCAGCGGATAACTGATGGTAATGCCACCGCCCTTTGGGTTTGAGTAGACAATATCATCAGAGAATTTGACTAGTGGTAAGGCCTCCAGGGGATTGGCATGAAGAGGTTCCTCCAGTGAAACAAATCCACACATTCGCTTGCCTTTCCTTCCATCCCCATCTTCTCTTTCACGTCGTTTGAGAGGGCTACTGTCATGGTCCAATTCTCCATCGTTATTGTCCTCAAAGGAGCGCTTGGACTTCCTACCACCTTGCAATGTCTTTTGTCTTCCTGTCGTTTCTTGCTTGGGGCTCGAAGTCGAAGAAGCCCTCCGCCTATGCTTGTGACTGTGCAGCTTCTCCTTCCTACACGGTGGACTACCACATGACCTCCGCCTATGGCCGTTTTGATTATTTCTTTCACAATCGTCTACCTTGGGTCAAGCCCACTCACTTTTGCAGTGACAAACACATCCTCTAACTCTCTGCAAATTTTGGCAGCAACTACAGCCAATGACGATTACTTCTCTATTTGGCAGGGCCTCCTCTACCCCAACAGGCATGACCAGTTCAAGCGTTGCAACACCATTTCCAACTTTCGATGCTAGATCCGCAACGGGCTTGGGCATGGGATTTTCTTTTGGAGCCCATGATACTTCCCCATCACACGAGAATTCACTCTCCTCCAAAACAATCTGCAGAGCACTTTCAGACCTTCCCTCGTCTGGTTCCTCTGCCCCTTCTTCCTCTCTAGCTTTCTTTTTCCCTTTGGATCGCTGCCTTCTTCTACGTTGATGGCACTTCTTCAACTTGTCATACTCTTCATAATAAAAAATATCAACAGTCTCTGCAAATGACACTTTCTTCTTCCGTGTCGCCCAAAGATCTACCTGAGACGTTCTATCCTCAAACCAATACTCAGGAGCCCCATTAACTCCTCTTCTACGATCACCACCAGATTCCAACATGTCGATGAAATATTCCATAACAAACTCAGTTTCAGCATCTAATTCATTTAGAAACTTTGTTCGAGCAACCCCAAAATCAAATGATGGTGAGTCTTCAATAGGATGAACAACTTCATTATAAAACTTTCCGGAGCCACAGGACCAAGACATGAAAACTCGGGCCCAATCATCCAAAGCTGCTACGTCCATATCTGCTCAACTTCATAACCTTGCTCTAATACCAATTGTGAATATAAACAAGCAGATAAAAGAAACAAAACATAAGTAAAACACACACAAATACAAGACAACACACGAATTACGTGGTTCACCATAAATGGCTACATCCACTAGGAAAGCAAAGAATTATTCTATTATTAGTTGTCTAATACATGGTCTGTACTCATGTATTTATACAAAGCTCTTTAGATACGAAGAGACAGGAGAATAGCAACAGTCATGTGACTGTTGGGCTTCACATCTCAACAAATATAGCACTATAATAGTAATAATATATAACAAAAAAATCATAATATAATAATATTATTATATTATAAAAATATATAACAATAATAATATAATACTAACAATATATAATAGATGCACAATGGACGGGAGCGGTCACGGGCGGGAGAAAACAAAGTTCAAATTTCAAAACAATGGAATCGGATCTGGAAGCGAAGCAAGATCAGAAAATCGACAGTCGAATTAGGAGCTGGAACCGAGTCAAAAGCAAGGTAAGGATGATCAAGATGATGTGGACTCTGGTGACAAAATACAGGTGGACCCTGGGGGAAAGGAAATTTCGGCGTCCTTCTCTACTACTTCTCCCACCGAAAAAATTGAGAAAGGTAGTGGGGGAGTGGGGACCACTGGCGGTTTAGGAGGCAACTGCAAAAGCTGGACCTCTCTATTTGGGGTAAAACCTAATGGAAACTCTTCCTTCCCTCCTGTGCAAAATATCTCATCCCCTGCTAGAGGTAAGTTTTCTATTTCGATTCTTGATCTAATTATAGACCATAATATAGCTCTAATGGAACGAACCCTGGTTGGAAAGTTTATGGGTCCTAGACCAAATATTGAAGTGCCCAGTGAATTTGTTAAAAATAAATGGAGAACCAGTGGGAAAGTCTCAGTTGCTGCTCTTCCAAAGGGATTTTTTTCTTTTGAATTTACTTGCAAAGAGGATATTACGGTTGTAAGAGGTGGAGGTCCCTAGGTGATTGGAAAATCATCCCTGGCTCTAAAGAAGTGGTCCTCCCACTTGGATCTATCAGATTCGATCTTTGAGAATGTTCCAGTCTGAGTTAGACTTCCAGGCCTGCCCTTGGAATACTGGAGTGAAGACATCTTCCTGGGTATTGCGAGCTCCTTTGGTGAGCTCCTTTCGATTGACACAATGACAACTGCTAGAAAGAGACTAGTTTTCGTGAGGATATGTGTGTGGGTTCCTCAGGAAGCAGATTTACCCTCATCGATAGAGATACAGTCTAAGCTGGGTTCCTGGGAACAAAATATAGAATTTGAAACCATCCCGTTTGCCTACTTCAAGTGTAGGAAATCTGGTCATTGGGCGAAAAAATGCCCTCTAGAGAAAGATAAGCCAGCAGAACCGGGAAAAAAAATGACTCTGGAGAAGGAAGGAGGGAGAATAAAGAACAGGAGGTGGAAAATATAGAAGCTGACAATCAGAAATGCTCCTCAGAGATTGAAGTGGTATTGGAGAAAAAAGGTGAGTTCCCTATTGAGCTTCATAACCCAAAGTCTTTTTCCAAGGAAAGAGGTATTATTGAGGGCACCCTAGCTGAAGAAGGAGATCGGATCCTATCTCCTTCCTTCTCCCAAATGACAGTCCCATCTGATAGAAATGAAGAGATACCGGGTTTGGAGGATATCCCCAGTGAGGGCCTATCCTTGGTCTTGAATATCCCTCCTCTTCCCCTGTTATCTGTTATTCCCTCCCCTATGGGTGTGGAACACCTGTTGGAGACCAGCTCTGCTTTTGGGGTTTTAGAATCCCTTGAAAAATAGAATTATTCAGCTAACCTATCCAGCAATGTTTTGTGTTGTCAAGAGAACGGTAACATGGATACTTTACCTTGGGAACAAAGACTACCAAACGAAAAGGATTGGGAATCTAGCAGAGAGACAAACAATGAAGATGAGACTGATAAAGAAGAGAATATATCAAAGAAGAAGTCTGGAAAAAACAAACAAGGGAAGACCCCAAGTGGCATCTCTACCAGATCAAGAGGCAAGGCAGATTGTGGGGCAACAAAAAACTCAAGAGGCAAAATGTCTTCAAAAAAGAAAAGAGAGCTGAATAGTTTTCAGGATATAGTGGATGGATCTTAGAAAACCATCCCGGAGTGTCTTAACTCTCCCGGTATATAATGAAGATTATGTCCTAGAATATAAGGGGACTCAATAGTCCCCACAAGCAGGATGTTCTTTGCAACTTTGTTAGAGATCACAAACCTGATATTCTTTTAATTCAGGAAACTAAAATGTCTAAGGAGAAAATTGAAAAAATGAAACTTTTTCAATACTACAGTAACTAGGGCAATAACTCAAATGGTGCTTCAAGTGGTATTGTTACTTTTTGGAACAGACACAACATCAAAGGAGATCCGATTCTAGAAGATAAGAATCACATAGTTACTAGATTCACTCATATAAGAGATAACTTCAGCTGGATTCAAATGAACATTTATGCTCCTAATGGAAAAGGTATGAGGAAATCTTTTTGGCTGGAATTAGCCTCCATTAGAAGGATTTTTGATAAAAAAATCTTGGATTGTTATGGGGGACTTCAATACTCCCTTAATGAATGGTGATAAATTTGGGGGATCTCAGATTAACTTAGAAAGTAAAGAGGATCTTCAGAATTTTATTGATACTCAAGGGCTAATAGATCTGGATCTTCTTGGAGCCTCCTTCACCTGGTCCAATTGTAGAAAGGGGATGGACCTCATACAGGTCAGATTAGATAGATCTCTGATTTCTAATCATTTGTATTTTGATTAATATTGCTCTCTTAAAGCCCTCACTAGAATAGGCTCTGATCATTCCCCTATCAGTTTCACTGCAGATCCTATAAAAAAAAAAAAGAATACCCCTTTTAGATTTGAAAAAATATGGATCTCTCATCCTGCTCTCAAAGAGGAAATAAAGAAATGGTGGAATATAAGTATTCAAGGAACTGCTATGTTCAGAATTGCTAAAAAATTAAGGGAAGTGAAATGTGATCTTAAAAAATGGAAAAATGATTCGTTTGGGAACATCTTTAAGATTAAGTCTGAACTTCAGATGGATCTAGAGCAATTCAACCCAGAATGAGGGTTACTTGAATGATACTAAGGAAAAAGAGAATGAGCTCCTTACGAAGATGCATGACATAATTGGGAAGGAGGAGGAGTTCTGGAAACAAATATCAAGAGCCCTTTGGCTCTCGGCTGGAGATAGAAACACCAGGTACTTCCACCTTTCAGCTTCTAAACACAGAGTTGTTAACAGAATATCTCAAATAGATGTGAATGGTACTAGTTTATGGAGGAAGAGGATATTAGAATGCAGGCGGGCTCCTTCTTTAAACTTCTTCTCTCGACTAGTACTGAAATAGACCAGAATGAGCAAGACCAGCTAGTGGAAGCTATACCAAGAATTATCAACCAGGAAAATAACTCTTTTATGACTGTTATCCCCACCAATGAGGAAGTCAAGCGGGCTGTCTTTTCCTGTGATGGGAATAAAGCCCCGGGGCCCGATTGTTTCCCTTTGTTCTTCTTCCAATGGTTCTGGGTGATTGTTGAAGAAGATGTGGTTAATGTTGTTAAGGAATTTTTTGGAGCCAGATGTCTCTTAAAAGAACTAAATGCTACTTTCTTGGTTCTCGTCCCCAAGAAACCTGGAGCTAATAACTTTGAGGCTTTTAGGCCTATCAGTCTCTGTAATTCTTTATACAAGATCATCTCTAAGGTCTTAACCTCTAGATTCTTTTTTTTTTTTTGCCTTCCTTGATTTCTCCTCAACAGAATGGATTCGTCCCTGGCAAACAAATCCTTGATTCTATAGTTTTAGTTCATGAGAACATTCACTCCCTTGTTGAATCGAAGAGTGAAGGTTTCTTATTAAAGCTTGACATATCAAAAGCCTATGACAGAGTTGATTGGATTTTTTTATTTAAAATTCTGAAGGCCTTTGGCTTTAATAGTAGGGTTGTTCAAATGGTGGAACAACTTGTGTCCACAACTTCCATATCGATTATGGTCAATGGTTCCCCGACCTCCTTTTTTCAGAGTACCAGAGGTCTCAGGCAGGGTGATCCTATTTCTTCTATTTTATTTACCATTATGGCTAAAAGCTTAGGCAGGAACCTGAAAAAGCTAGTTGACTTTAATGTTATCTCTGGGCTCAGAGCTTCCTTGGGCAGCTTGGTGTGCTCTCATCAACAATTCGTTGATGACACTATGCTCATGGGTCAAGCTTCGGTGTCTGAAGGTAAATCTATTAAACAACTGCTTGACAAGTATGGGAGAGTTTTAGGACAGCTGATCAACAATCAAAAAAGCTCGTTGTTCTTTTTCAATACTCCGGTTCATCGACAGACCAAAATTGCCAAAATTCTGGATTGTAAGGTGGAGTCCTTTCCTGCCACCTACCTGGGTCTTCCTTTAAGTATGAAACCTCCCGACTCTTTCTAGATATCGTTGGTGGATAGATTCAGTAAGAAGCTTGCGGGTTGGAAAGGTGCTCTGCTTAGCCAAGCTGGTAAGCTTCAACTCCTCAAAGCCTCCCTCTAGAATCTCCCTATCTACGCCCTGAGCCTCTTTAAGATTCTTGCCAAATATGCTGATTCAATTGAAAAAATTCAAAAAAGATTTATTTGGTCGGGTGTTGAGGAAAATAAAATAATTCCCTTAATTGACTGGAATCTGGTCTGTAGACCTAAAAGGAATGGTGGACTTGGGTTAAGAAGAATCAGAACTATTAACAAAATCCTCCTGGCTAAGCAAATTTGGAGAATCTTCTCCTCCTCTGGGGAGTGGATAGATATTTTGGCTAGCAAATATTTAGAAAACAATTGCTCTTCCATTATTAAGAAGGACCCACACCTTCTTCCGAGAGGATCTATATGCTGGAACAATTTAATTATTGGAAAAAATATTGTGGAGGAAGGAATTGGTTGGCAAGTGAGAGACTCTGGGAAGACAGATGGATTTTTAAGGAACCCTTGATAAAAATCAATCCCTTCAGAGATTGGGTTGAGAATTGCAAGGCTAGGTTTGGAACTTATGTTAAAGATTACAGAGTGAATGGAAATTGGGTGGACTTGGGCAGAGTCAGTCAGGTTTTGGTCCCCATTCAGACTACGTTGATGGCTGTTAGACTTAGTTCGGAGCAGCTGGAGGACCGTGCAGTCTGGATTGATGATACCTCTGGTAATTTTTCTGTGTCTTCTGCTTTTTCTAAGCTCACCTCTTCTCTGGATCATCCTCCCTTTTGGTCTAAAGCTTGGTGCAATTATCTGATACCTAAAATTAACATCTTCTTTTGGATCTTGCTCCAAAATAAGTTGCTTATGATTGACAACCTGTGTAAATGTGGATTTCAAATCCCTAATAGATGTTGTCTTTGTAAGATGGATGTTGAATCTGTAAGTCACTTATTCCTTCATTGCTCTTTTGTTGCTTCTCTTTGGGAAAATTTTATCAGGCTATGGAACCTTTCTTGGGTTTTCTCGATGTTCATTGAAGATCTCTTTTCTCAATGCAAAGCCCCGATAAGGAATCCTTTACTTAGATCTTTTTGGGATTTATCCTTCCCTCATATTGCTTGGGGCCTCTGTAAAGAACGCAACAACAAAATTTTTAGGGGCAAAGAAGCCTCTGTGGATTATGTCTTTGATAAAATTGTCAGATCTCTGAAGGAAAACTTCAGTGTCGTGGCCTAGAAGGACAGGAAGACCTTGTATGCGGAGTATTCGAACTATGATCTTTGTGTTGCTAAGGAATGGAACATAAATCCTAATTTTTCTAGCTCTACTATGAAGGCCAAAAAGGACAGAGAGGGAGTTTGTTGGACTTTTCCGCCTAACGGGTGGATCAAAGCTAACTTTGATGGTGCGGCTAAAGGCAATCCGGGGGCGGCAGGCTATGGAGGAGTTATAAGGGATTCCAATGGCAACTTCATAGGTGTGGTTGCCTCTCCTCTTGGCTCTCAAACTAATCACCTGGTGGAGGCAGCTGGCGCTTACCTTATCATAAATTTAGCCCAAAGTCTTAACATTAAAAATTTATGGCTTGAAGGAGACTCCAAAAACATAATTGACTGCCTTTGTGGTAAGTCTCCACCCTCGTGGACCATCAACTCGTGGATTGATGAAGCTAATTTGAAATTTGCCAAGTTTGAAAAAATTAAAATATCACACACCTATAGAGAAGCCAATGTTGTTGCGGACTTTTTTGCTAATGAAGGAGTTAAGAGCAAAGAAGTGTGTACCTGGCTAAATAATAGCGATCTAAATATTAATGTTTGTACCCTATTAAATTATGATAAATCACATGGTAAGGCGACGTGTTATCCCTTTAATGAGGATAGGTTGGATCTCTCACATCACAATCATTAGATTGTATGGGACCAAACCTAGTGGAGTAATTTGCAAGTTAACTCCGCACGCTTTGTGGGTTCTAAGATTTGGCGGTGTCAATTTTAGAAAGGCTTGTGCTTGGATTTTCCTCACTATGTCGGCCGATATGGGAGGAGACAGAAAGCGAACTGATCCGGACAGCTATGAAACCCACGTGAAAAATGTTAAGGTTTGGAGCAAGATTAAAAGTGGAGGACTTATTCCTTTCCTGGAGAAGCTTCATGGTTCTGATCAGGAGGCTACGAATCTCTTCGCCAAAAATTGGCATGATGGTTACTTGACCCTGTTTGGCAGGAATGTGGAGCTCAATGAAAGTCTTATTGCCAAAGTTACGGGATTACCCACTAATGGGAAGAAATTTTTTAGGGACAGGGCTTACTCTGATGAAGCTGTTATCAGATTCCCCAAAAAGGACAAGGAAAAGCAAAGCTTGGTCAAAATTGCTAATAGTTACTTTGATGTTGACTCCATTAAATCTATATGGAGAAAGGTTCTTCGGGCCATTATGGAGTATATCACTATGGATTGGTGTTTTACTAAAGTCTATGGTTACCACTTCGCTCTCCTCAACCATTTCTGTCACAAGGTAATGGTCTCTATCCCCTATTATCTCTTCTGCTCTTTGAAGAAAAGTTTGGAGGACAATAAAAAAACCCCAAAAGATTTCATATTCTTCATACTGGGTTAATTAGGCTTATTATTGAACATCTGCATGTGTCGGCCCCTGCTACTTTGGAAACCACCCTGATGATGAGAGTGATGATACTGAGCCCAGTGGCTCAAAGCATTTTCCTAACCCTAGCCCGGGTAGAAAAGCCCCTAGTTTGCATGTTGGCCCTTCCAGGGATTCGGGTAAAATTCATGTTGAGCCTGAGCCTGACTATCCTCCTCCTAAGATCAGCTCTGCTGGCAAGACTACCCAGGCTAAAAGCCTCGTTTCTTACACCAAAGATTCCTCTGAGTCGGAGGAAGCTGATACCAACAACTCTGAGCGCTGTGCTGACCCTTTACCGGACATACACATTGTTGATAATTCCCCTGTTAACACTGGAAAAGAGCCCTCTCTTGATTATCTCTACCTTGCTAAAACCAATTCCGAGTCCCATTCTAAACTCCTGGATTGGACCTTCTCTGAAATCAATGAGCTTAAAATTAAAAATTGGGCCCTACAAAGTAAGATTGAGGAAATGGGTGCTAAGATTGCTGAAATGGGTAAGAAAGAAGCGACGCATGGTAATAGGAACACTGATACCAATGCTAAGAGCTTAAGGAATACCATCAGAACTATCATGGAACAAAACAACCGTATAGCAAGACATAATGCTATAATTATTAATGCGATGACTGAAAAGCTTGACAAAGCCCAACATGGATCTCTGGTGGTTGACCTGGAAGATACAAAAGATAAAAGCCAGGACACAGATGGTGGCATTTCCAGAAGAACCTGTGCCAACTTGAAGCGCAAGGCCCCCCTAACTCTAAAAATGGTTCAAACCTTTAAAAAGGGGGTTAAAGATATGAAGGATATGGAGGCAGAGACAGAGACTGTCCTTAGGTCTCTAAAGTAATGGCTGGGGCTTCCTGTGTTTTTTCTCTGCTGTCCCTTCTTTCCTAACCCTTCTGGTCCTTTTTGCTTGTTTGTTGCTAGCTTTTTCTCGAGCAAGCGTCGATGAGTCTTGAACATGAGACTGCCCTCTCAACAGGGCTTGTGACATACCGTCACACTGCGGGGTCATCCTCATTAATAATATATTATTAATAGTAATAGTAATGTATTAATACAAATATAGCACTATAATAGTAAATATATAACAAAAAAAATTCATAATATAATTATATAATTATATTATAAAAATATATAACAATAATAATATAATACTAACAATATATAATACCTAATCCAATCATTTATTAATATAATAATAATGTAACATAATGCAAACTTGATTTATTAATAAAATAATAATAATATAATAGTAAATGTATAAAAATAATAAAAAATATATAATAAAAACTAAATTAATAGCAATAATATAATATTATAAAAATAGTAATAAAAATATTAATAATAATATATCAACAAAATCATTTCTTAAATGACCAACCAATTTGATCTTATGTATTGCAAAAATGTATGCAAAAAATAAATAAAACATTTTCTCCCTAATTAACTTTCCATACATCTTTGGCGTACCATTGCACACCAAGGTGCAATTGCTAGTATATTTAAATTAACAGGCTTGTATTTTTCTGAATTATTTTGTTATTTTATTTTTTACATAAATTGATTTAAGTAATATTATATTAAAAATATTATATATTGATTATATATTATGTTTATATTTAGTAATATAAATTTTATAAAATATAAATATAATTTACATTTTACATATAATTTAATAATAATAAATATGTGTTAAATATTTATATTTTTAAAATGTAATAATATTTTTAAAATATATTATATAGTTTACATTATATATAATTCAAATATAATAATATCTTTTATTTATCCTAATTGACTTTCCATACTTCTTTAGCGTATCCATTGCACACTAAAGTGTGATTGCTAGTTTAAATAGATATTAAAATTAATATTCATATGAAAAATAATGTAACTCTTCAAATAAAAGTTGAAGTAATAATTTATTTTTGTTAAACTATAAATAAAATAAAAGAATAAGAAAATTAAAATAACTTATTTTCATTTAGGTTTTTGAAATTTTTCATACTACTATTTCATTTATTTATATTGTTGTCATTTTGCTTTCTATTTTGAAAATGTATTCTCTACAATATTGACATTTTTTATTAATAAATTTTCTATTTAAAATTTAATTATATACTTAAACTAGCAATGGCACCTTGGTGTGCAATGGGTACGCCCGAAGAGGTGTGGTAAGTCAATTAAGAAAAAAACAGGTCTATATTTTGCATAAATATGTGCAGTACATGAGGTCAATTGGTAGGTCAATTAGAAAATGATGTTGCTTTTGAAACAAAGTTCTCATTGGTAGGATCCAAATAGAATTGAAACAAATTCAAAGAAACTATGCATCCACTTAGAAGGATCGATGAATAATTGAAACACAATCTTTGAATCAAGAAAAAAATAAGGCTCCATCACCAATAAGCTCATGATATTCTTGCAATAAGAAAATAGGTAGACATAGGAAGAGATAGGGATAAAAGGCAAGAAGGATAGAGGGGGAAAAGAGAGAGAGAGAGAGATAGAGTAGTAAGGAGATAGAGATAGGGGATAGAGACAAAGGAGAATATATAGATAGAGAGGGAGAAAGAGAGGGATATGGAGAGGAGAGGGAGAGCTAAAGAGAGAAGAGAGGGATAGAAGAAATATATAGAGAGAGAGGGAGAAAGAGAACTAGAAAGATAAGGGTATAGAGATAGGAAGTGATTAATAGAGAGAGGGAGAAAGGGGGGAGATCAGGGAGAAAGAAAAAGATAATAAAGAGAGATAGAGATAGAGGCAAAAATATTTAGTTATAGAGTTCTAGGAAGAGGGAGAGGGAGAGGGAGAGGGAGAGGAGATATAGAGATAAAGAGACAAAGATAATTAGATATATAGGGGTTTAGCAAAAGAGAGAGGAAGAGGGAGAGAGAGGGAGAGATGGATGGATAAAAAAGAGACATGTATAAATAAGATTAGTTTTTTTAAGATTTTTGTATTTCTTAATATTATATAGTAATTTATAAATTAATTTATATTTATTTAATCTAAAAAATTAATTTGTAAATATTGAAAAGATGTAAGTCTTTTAGATTTTTAATATTATATAGTAATTTACCAATTAATTTATAATTATTTAATTTAAAAATTAAATTTGTAAATAATGTAAAAATATAATAAAATAAATTAGACAGAAGTGATTTGTTGGATATTAATAAATAATCACACCTTAGTACGCCCAAAAAGTGTGGAAGATTAATAGTAATGAGTAATAATAGTATGGAGATAAAATTAATACTAACACAATAAGACTTTAAAATAATGGGTCACCTCAACATCAACAAATGTTAATACAAATATTAAAAGAAATCTTTAATTACCAATAATGACACTATCAACCTTTCTTAAATTTCTTTCAATACTTGAACTGATGAAATGAATAATAATTATTTTAATGTCTTACTAAGTTAATGTTAATTCATTCTATGTTGTGACAAAACCAATTATTAACATTAGGAAAAATTTCTACTGCATTTGATGCTCGTTATTTGGAATAATCATGATCTTCATTATTGACTTTTAATTAAATGGTAATGTTGTTAAACTCAAGAATTATTTGTGGAATTTATACCATTAAGAAGAATGAAATTATTTAAAATTATTGAATATTTACTAAGAAAAGTATATATATTTTAGGGTCTCATGTATAATATTGTATTAAGAAATAATTTTCTATAAACTATAAGTTTACTATAGGAGTGTTGATGGAAATAAAATCATCCTCAATACTATTGAAAAATGAGGTTGAAAAAGGATAATAACATTATGGGTAATCCTCAGTTAATTTTAGATAACATAAAATCAAATACTTAGCTAGTATCACCTTACACCTTAGCGATTGTCACATTGATACCTATATGGCACTTACTCGATATTAATGCAACTAACGTTTAGGTGAAGTAATGTTCAATCACTATGGTTGAACAATAATATATTTATTAAGTTAAAAATGATGATTAGATAATATTAAAAAATATATATAATTGAATTTTATTTTATTTCTTTTGGTTAAAATTATAGGCATGACACATTTGTCTTATCTTTTAACTTCTCGGGAAAATGTTTTATTCTTTCAATTTTACACTCTTTTTCGGTTAAAACAATCTTTGCTCGGTTAAAACAATCTCTGCTCCTTTGGTGAAAATATTTAAATCATATTATATTCCCTAGTGAATAAAAAAATTCTTTAACCACCTATATTATAAATAAAATAAAATAATCCTTAAATAGTAAAAATTAAAATAACTCTTAAGTAAATAAGATAACTAAGAGTGATAAAATAACCTAATTATAATATTAATTGACTTTTATTTACAACTATTTTTATTTTTCTAATTTTATTTACATTTTTACAAGAGAATACTTGTTAACCCAGCAAAAATATATGTAATCACCATGTTTTCAAATGAAAAAAAAATAACATTAATTATTTTTGAACAATAAGTTGGTAACTATCTTGACCTAATTATATATTTTGTGTTTAAATGGACATTAAATATATTAAAACATATGTATTCAAAAATATGTTGAATAAATATATAAATTTTAATTAATTGATCTAATTAATCAAAGAGTTGAATGTTAATAATATTTTATTTTTAACATTGAACTCAAGTGTAAAAGTGGTTTCCATTTAACTATGTTTGTTTTTACATCAAGCTTTAATCACATTAATATAATGTATTAGTATATCATGTTATAAATGAAAACATATTAGTTTAATTAAAATATATCATTAAATTATAAAGGGTATTGTACATTTTTTTTTCAATTAAGTTTAAACCTACACTTTATTTTTTCATTCTCTCTATATATTAGTCTTATTTTTCCATCTAATTTCTTTTGTGATTTAATCCTATTTACTGCTCATTTTAACTCCTTGCTCCCCTACCCTTGTTTTTTTATTCTCTTTTCACCTCCCTTTCATAAATTGAACTCTAATTCTCGTGATTATTATATTCATATTAGGGTTAAACTTAACATGATTATTATATTCATATTAGGGTTAAAATTAAAGTGATTATAACCATTAATCTATATTTTGGGGCAGCCCATAATTTATTAAAATTGAATGCAACCCTAATTAGATTAAAACTTTATTCTAACCTTAATCCTACCCTAATCGTAATTCTAACCATGGTCCACTCCCTATAAATTATTATATTTAAAATATTATAATAATATATTTAATCTATTACTAATTCAACCGTAACCCTAACCAAAATATAAGCATAATTGAAGGCTAACCCCATCCCTAACCCCAAATGAATCATAATGTCAAACCTAACCCTAATCCTTATTGAATTGTAATAGTAATTGTAACACTATACAAACCCTAACCTTAATTCATCCTAAAACCCTCATACTAGTCTAACCCTAGCCTTGCAAATTGTAATTCTAATCGTAATTAAACATAACAATAATTATAAACCTATAAGAACCCTAACCTTAATTAATCATAGAAATCTAACCCTAATTGAACCATAACCTTGCAAATTGTAATTCTAATCCTAATTAAACATATAAATAATTATAAAACTATAAGAACTCTGACCTTAACTAATCTAAACCTAACCTTAACCATAATTGAACTATCAACGTAATTGAACTTTAACCCTAATTGAAACTTAACCTTGACAAAATTATAATCTTAACCCTAATTAAATTGTAATCTAACCCTAACCATAATAATAATATTATATCAATTATTTTAAGAACTTATTTTTATTTGTTATCATAAATTTATTATATTTTCTTTGTATTTAATTTTGCAAATTTTTAACATGATTTTAAATGTGCACTTATTATGAAAAGTCTTTCTTTTAGGATGCATATTTAAGTTGCTATTATTTTGTACAATAAAATATTTAGTGAAACCTTAAATTTATAATATTTCTTTATAAATATATATTGATTTTGAATAAAAATAGAATATGAAATATTTTTTCTTTTTGAAATATTTTTCAATTTAAAAAAAAAGAAATTGAATATTTTTTATGATTTAAATATAATAATTTAGAAACATATTTTTATGTAATTGTAAATTTAAGATTTTTTTAATTTCTAATTTTAAATAGTTAATTTAGATTTTTTTAAAAAATAATTATTGTTCATTCTTTTATAATTTAATTATTATTCTAGTGTGAAAAAATATTGTATAATGATATCAAAGAATATTTTTGCTTTTAATTTTAGTATATTAATGTATAAACTTATATGTAAAAGTACATTTAACAAAGTTTATTCATACGTAATTATCTAAATTTTACAAACCTCACATATTTTTCAATATTGTATCATGATAAATAATATTTTTGATTGAAAAAGATTGCTCAAACAAGTCTATATAAAAAGGGATATCCTATTTTTAAAAAATCTTGAATATTTTTTAATTTGAAGTCTATTAATTTCAAAACTTACTTTTATAAAATTTAGTAAGTTCTTTTATTACATTTCTAAATTTATAAACTTATCACGTTGCATTCAAAATAAAATATGGATGAATGTTCAAATGAATGTTCTACTAATTCTTTAGCTAATTATATGTAATCTACTATTCAAATACCCAACAAACAATTAATATATTTTAACATATAAGTGAAGATGTTATATAAGATGTTTTGCAATAATAAATCTTGACAATGACAACCAAAACTAATTTGCAATAATAAATCTTTAAATTGACAACCAAACAAGAATTCATTTCAAAATTGACATCTATTAGATCAAAGGACAGATTATAATTTTTACATAACAATTTATTTGAAAGTAAAAAACATATATATAGGTTGTGGAAATACAGTAATATAAAACCCTTTCATAATAAAATTTTACACAATGAAAAAACAACATAATTCACACCAGCCAAATTCCTAAAAGATAGAAATATAATCTTAACAGTTCAACAATAAATTACGGGATGTCATTGAAAAC
Organism: Sequoiadendron giganteum; assembly: GCA_007115665.2. Classification (NCBI taxonomy): domain Eukaryota; kingdom Viridiplantae; phylum Streptophyta; class Pinopsida; order Cupressales; family Cupressaceae; genus Sequoiadendron; species Sequoiadendron giganteum. Next base: position 30,764,701 of record CM021105.1, on the reverse strand, counting down.
CTTCCAAATAGTTTTCTTTCAATGCACTTTCTAAAAGTGTCACGCTTGGCCTGCTCCTGAGCCTCATCTTTTGATTTCACTAATACGAAACATTGATTCAAAAAATTGCAAAAATAGAGAACGCATGTATTATACCTATTCAAAACTGCAGTAACTGTGAAGAAACACTGGAATGAACCCAACCAATGAACAAAATACCCTGTTCCAATAATGCTCACAATGGCTACTTGATTTCATTGGTTGTGCAGTGACCATGAAATTGGGTATTTGTTATTGTTGTAAATATTAAACAAGCAGATAAATGAAATAGAAAACAGAAAACTAAAGAACAAGATACAAGACACGAATTTACAGTGGTTCGGCAATTGCCTACGTCCACTCTCTAGCAGGGAATCTCATTAATAATCAATCACAAACAACTACTCCACAATACATGATCGGCTACACATTTATACAAAGCTCTTCAAACACAAAGAGACTGGAGAATAGCAACAGTCATGTGACTATTGGGCTTCACATCTCAACAAACTCCCCCGTGAAATCCAACTGGCACAACCATGCACTTTCATCCCCTGCATTTCCATTTTGTCTTCACATCACAGTCAGGCTCATCAAAGATTTGAGTTTTGCCAATGATTGTTCACAAACACAACGAATCAGTCTTCTCCATGCCAAATCGGAGTTAACAATTCGCTTATCCAATGTTCCGCCTTGTTCATTTTTCACAACAGTTGCCATACTGTTGATCAGTTCTTCTATTTTTGCATAATTCTCTAGTTGTTCAGCATCATTACCTAGACCTTGAATAGCCAGCTCAAGAACCTCTACAGCGAGAAACTTTAAAACAACTTTAAGAACAATTGGTTTCTCTTTGCGTGACTCCTACAGTAGTCTCTCCTTCTTGTGTGGCTCCTGTAGCAGTCTCTCCTGCAACACTCTCTCTTCTGTGTGTGACTCCTGCAGCACTCTCTTTTATGTGTGTGGTTCCTGCAGCACTCTCTCTTCTATGTGTGACTCCTGCAGCACTCTCTCCTGCAACACTCTCTTTTCTGTGTGTGGCTCCTGCAGCACTCTCTCCTGCAACAATTTCTCTTCTATGTGTGGCTCCTGCAACACTCTCTCCTGCAGCAGTTTCTCTACTGTGTGTGGCTCTTGCAACAGTCTCTCCTGCAGCAGTTTCTCTTCTATGTGTGGCTCCTCGTCTTCATTCACCGATTCCACTTCTTGACAATCGATGCCCAAATCTGTAAAAATAGAACAAAGTTTAGCCAATTCCTCTTTCAACTCTTCATTTTTTTTCTTTGTAGAAAACTCTAGTTCTTTTGTAATTTTTTCTTTCTCCATACAGTGTATTCACTCTCTCAGCATCAAAATCTCCTCCTTTAGAAATAAAATTTCTTTGTTTAGATGTTCCTCCCAGTTCTCAGCCTCTTCCTTGGGTTCATCTTCACTCGCTTGGTACCAGACTGCATCCTCCTCTCTCAGGAAGACATCCTCCTCATCTCGGAAGACTAACTCCACAGTCTCTCCTTCAACCAGTGATTGCTCCAAACCCTCTTCTTCAACCGAATCCAAACTGTTAAGAAATTCCTCCATGACAGAATCAGCCTCATCATCATCAAATACAAAATTAGTTATACCCATTAAAATAAATGGGAAGTACCGAGAGGCTTCTTCAACTTCCATCTCTACTCCTTGGTTCTAACCAACAACCCAACACTTCTCCATAGCTATGATACCAATTGTAAATATTAAACAAGCAGAGAAATGAAATAGAAAATAGAAAACTAAAGAACAAGATACGAACACGAATTTACAGTGGTACGGCAATTGCCTACATCCACTCTCTAGCAAGGAATCTCATTAATAATCAATCACAAACAACTACTCCACAATACATGATCGGCTGCACATTTATACAAAGCTCTTCGAACACGAAGAGAATGGAGAATAGCAACAGTCATGTGACTGTTGGGCTTCACATCTCAACAATTGCATATCCAACAAATGCAACCGATAAAGAATCAAAAAAGTTTTAGCTCCTGGCAACTACATTGATATCCAATATGTAAGAAGCAACCGTTATCAATAACCGTTTTATTTAGTTGGAATAGTCTTTTCTAATGGATTTTTATTTCTTCAAAATTGTAACAATAAAAATTAATATAATTATTGATTCTTGATATTATACAGTATCTATATTATATATTATGCCATGATTTATTCTATTGATATTATACTTATTTATAATTAACAATCAACATAGTATTTTTATTATATTATATTATAGGTTTATTTTGACAGTTAAACTAAATGCATTCCTATTTTCATGTCACAAATCTTACAAACTTAACTCCCTATTCTCAAATAAGACACGACCTTCGACGTAAATATGAAATATATTTATTTAAATACATTAAAACTTATTTATATCAAATTATATTTCATTTATATATATTTTTTAATCAATTTAAATTTGCATTAAAAAATAACACTTTTTTCATAATAACAATTCATTTATTTCAAAATATTAAATAATTAAAAGCTTAAAACAAATTATACTGAAACTAAAAATTAAAGTAAATCTAAATTTAAAATAAATTAAATAATATTATTTTATTTAAAAGATTGGAAAGCCATTTAAAAATTACAAATCTTTATATTACAGATATTGTAAAATGTGAAAAAAATGTCTGACAGAACAATTGAGGGTTGAATTATCGAAGGAATTATTTAATCAAATAAAATAGAACAATTTGCCCTGATATTATAGGGCAACAATTCTTTTAATTTCTCACAACCTGCCAATTTTATCCTCTTCATCCCTGTGAGATCTTTGAAGCTTAGTGGCCATTCTTCTAAGCCCGAACAGTGGCTCATATCTAGCTCTTCCAAATTTTTGAGTTGCCCAAGATCAGAAGGCAATTCTTTCAACCCAGAGCAATGGCTCAAATCTAACTCTTTCAAATTTTTGAGTTGCCCAAAGCCTGTAGGCAATTCTTTCAACCCAAAACAGCGGCTCAAACTTAACAACTCCAAATTTTTGAGTTGTCCAAATTCTGAGTGCAATTTTTTCAACCCAGAACACTGGCTCAAATTTAATCTTTGCAAATTTTCGAGCTGCCCAAATTCTGAAGGTAATCCAGTTAATGCAGGGCAACGGTCTAAATTCAAACTTATCAAATTGTTAAGCTGCCCGAAGCTAGGAGGCAATACACTTAAGGTTGAGCAGCCGGTGAAATACATATATTTTAAATTGCTAAGTTGCCCAATCCTGGAAGGCAAAACACCTAATGCGGAGCAGCGCTGTAATTGCAATGCTGTCAAATTGCTAAGTCGCCCAAAATCTGAGGACAACTCTTTCAATTCAGGGCAGTCCCATAGCCACAACCTTTCTAGATTGGTAAGTTTTACAAATTCTGAAGGCAATTCTTTCAATTCATTGCAGTTAATTAGATACAACGTTTTTAGATTTCTGAGTTCCCCAAGTTTGGAAGGAAGTTCCCTCAACTGGTGGCATCCATTTAAACCTAATTCCTCTAACTTAGTCATCTTTTCCAAACCATCTGGTAACATTTGCATATTGTTCAAACCTTCACACCATAATTTTACAAGGGAAGAAGCTGATGCGACTCTGGTAGGAATTTTTGAATATGTAACTCCGTTCTCAGCAGAAAATGTAATGGACGTAACACGCAGGCTTGGGGGAAGCTACATATTTCCACAACAAATACGAAAAAGGTTTGTAAGTGTCATTGTAAACTCTAATGAAATTGGATTGAAATGATATGGTCTAATGAAGGCAGATCTTACCTCGTAGAAACTCATGGCTTGTGTGAAGGGGCCACTGTAGAAAGCCAGATTTTCAAGTTTCTCAAACTCCATTGGTATAAAATCAGGAATGTTCGTCGGAATTGAGAGCCATCTGAGCTGTTTAAATGGCTTATGACATTTCCCTCTGAATGATATTAGCAGTCCTACGGATAGTACTCTTAAGGAATTGCTCATACACTTAAGATGAACAGCATTAATTTCGATTGGAGGTTCCTCACGTTCTTCACGAAAAAAGATGCCTTTTAAATTTTTGAGTCTCTGCACCAACGTAGAACGTATATATCATTATGATTCGGAACAAAAAATGTATTTCAATAACAGACATTGTAACGATGACATACCTCTTCATCTTTTAGACAATCTAATAAAGTTTCAGGGTCTGTGATTCTGTTTTCCTCTGACATTTTTTTACCTCTTGCTTGAACTATGTCATGAATAATCATATAATTATCTTTAGATATCTTGATGAATGCTGCTTCTTCTAGAGCTCTGAATTCCTCCTCTGCTATTGAATCCATTCCAAACCGACTTGAATTTGGACCAATGTAAAAGAGAGAAGTGATATCTAGAAAAGCTTCTTTCACAGGTGGTAATAAGTTGTGGTACACAAAATCAACCATATAGTCACTTATATCTTGCACCTTCTCCCCTACTTTAAGCAACTCTAATACCATTATATTTGTATTTGTAGTACTTATAGCGAGTTGAGCACCAGCTAATTCCAGCAGAAGCGGAACGCCACCACACAGCTTGAGAAGGTCACTTATATGCTTTTCATCATTGAGATCGCTGGCTCTCTTCAACAAAATCTTTCTGGCCTCTGTCTCTGGAAGAGGATTCACTAGATATTGTTGGCGCCGAACATTCCAGAAGGCAAATATGTCCGTCTCCTGAAGATTTCTAGTAGTGACAAGCAATCTGCTTCTGGGTGGAAGGCAACTACCCAAGTCTTCAGGCAGAAGTTGTCTGAGATCTTTCATTTTGAGGCCATTGTCAATGTACAGAAATAAGGGCTGATTAGGATTCTTTTTGAAAACCGACCAGATCTTTTGTCGACCATTGTCACAGTCTGTCAATTCAATGTTCTCTTTGAACAATTTTTTCAAAATGAGTTCTTGGAGGACTTTAAGATCATTCTTGGTACAATTTTGATCCATGTGAATTCTCCATTTCTTATAAGTTTGTGCATCAATGTGATCATAAACAGCATCAGCTAGTGTCGTTTTCCCGATCCCTCCGAAACCATAGACAACCACAGCTTGTGCTGATGTATGTTGTGCATTCAAATCGAGAAGCTGAATTACTGTTTCCAGTGCGCTCTCAATTCCAACTATAAAGTTTGAGGAAAATTCAAAATCAAAATTTGTGGCGAAACTCAAGACATAACAGGAAAAACAGTTAAATCGATAGACGTCTTACCTGCCGGTTTGTATGCAATCTTTGACTGTGAAGCAGCCTTTGGTAGTCTATTCTGTATGTTAATTACAGCCGACAATGTGAGGTCATTATACAAGCGGTCTATTTTGGCTTGGAAACCCTTTAAACCATCGGCATTGACTGAAGCGGTGAGAAACCTTCACACGATTCAAATATTGGGTTTAAATTAAATGTGTTGATTAAATAAATCCCTAAGACTAAAATTAAAGTGATTACAGTCTACAGATAATAGCAAAGAGATTTCCGCCTTACATGCATTTGTATAAAATCAACAACTTTTTCAGCTTGCTGCTCTTATCTAGATCTGGTTCTAACTAATATCCATATTTGTTTAAAACACCTTACAATTTAAAATTATTACTACATTTTTTTCATTTTTATTATTTTATATAGTTCTTCAGCCATTTCTTGTCAAGCTTGCAATTTAATGATTACAGATCATTTATGTAATTTTACCTCATTTATCTAAATTTAATAATGTTATATAATTTAACATTATTATACTATAAATATATTTTAATAATGAATATAAAATTATTTTTATTTATAATATCATTAATCTTATAATGTTACATTGACATTAAAAAAATTCATGTATTTAAAAATGTAAATACAATTAGATAATTATTTAAAAAATATTCAAAATATGAAATAATTTTTAAAGAAATAAAGTGATTTTACAATAAAATAACAGTTAAATAAGATTGTTCTAAATTAATTTTTTTTTTTTAAAAACACTAAAATTATAAAAATATTTGAAATAAAAATAAAATAAAATAATTCTAAATATTTTAGACTTGTTAGATAGATTTATTTAAGATATCTATACTAGTTTTATAAAATAATACAATTTTTAAAATCTTTAAAATTAAAATATTTTGTTATAAAAATATATAATGATTTAAAATATTTTTCAAAAAATTAAATAAAAAATATCATCGAGATTTTTAAGAGGGCTCGGCGCTTTATTATTAGTTTTTTATTGAATTAGGAATGTTTTTCTTTTTAACATAGCTTTGACTCTTTTAAATGTAAGATTATCTTTTATATATATATAGCCCGCTTCTTACAATTTCAACTCAAACATAATTGAATTTTGGATTTTCTAAATGATATAAATAAATCTACTCAGATAATTGAACTCACCGGAAAATTTTGGCGCTTGCAAGTTGGGAGGCGCACATGCTGCATCCTACAACAATGCACTCCACTGCCTCCTTTAGTTTCTCCTCTTGCTCTGGCATTTGCTCATTCAACTCCAGAATGTGCTTCCCCAGATTAACCATAACTTTCAAGATTTCAAGTTACTCTCTCTGGTTGTTACACATCTCACTATATCTCGCCAATACAAATCCCACCACAGAAAGTGCTGCCCCTACCCAATGGATTTTCCCAGCGCCTTTGAGCAAATCTATGAGAACTTTCTGTGTCTCTGCACTCAAGCCATCTATGGAATCATTCTGTACAGAAAATTCCATAGGGATGTAAGCAAGCTATGACAATCGACATCCATCTAATAAAACTTATGTCCTAAATGTTTAGTGTTAAAGGCAGCCATTAATTTCCATATAGAAATGCTCTCACAAGTTTGTTCCCAACAGAGAAAATTTACCTTCTGAGGAAGTTTGCCTATGTGCTTATCTACTACCTCCAGGATTGTTTGGCCATCTTGGATATAAGAACTTGTTGCTGAACTAGATCCTTCTTCCCTCTTCTCTCCGAACTATATTGGACAACAGTACATTTATATTCAATAATGACTGACAAGAATAGATTAGGGAAGCAGAGTATAGATGACTATAATTGTTTGGAAGCAAAAGATATTCTTAAATGCAGAATTACATAAATTCCTATAATACAAAACGCATGTATAGATAACTTACCGCAATCTTCAATAGATTTTCGATTAACCCAATCAGATCATGAAGCTTGCTCATATCATTGAATTTCTGTAGAAAGCTCTGAAAATCAGCAGTGGAAGGTCCAGCGTTGGCTGGTTGTTGAGAAGGTTGTGAAGACGATGAAGGGGTAGAAGGCCCAGCATTGACTGGTTGTTGAGAAGGTTGTGCGGGTGAAGAGGTTGAGAAGCAAAAGCATGAAGAAAACGAAAACTTGGCCATTACTAACAGCAAGGAAAAAATCCAGAGGAACGAAAATTAAAAGCTGTTGCTACTTCTTTCTCAACAAACAAGAGGGCTCATCTGGCTTTTATCTTTGTAATGTATGTTCATTGAAGGCATTTTTCTACGAAATGTCAATGTGGGCCATCGCTGAAAAAGATGGGATTGGACCACAGCTGTATCAAAGTGTAGGAAAGAGCTCAGAAGTTTCGCAGGTCAAAAATGGCAGCCTGGAAAGCTGTTTGCAAGTTCAAGATATCTTTGTTGTATGGCTCAAATTAACAGACAAGGAAGGACGATAATGCTGGCAATGTGGGCCATTGCTGAAAAAGATGGGAGTATAGGTACAATGTTGGAAAGAGCTCGGAAGTTTCGTAGCTCACAGGCGGACGTAGCCTGGAAAGCTCTTTGCAAGTCCAAAATATCTATGATGTATAGCTCAAATTAAGAGAAGCAAGAACGACAAAGGATTGCCAGCTGTCTTATATCTGAAAATATCTATTAACCGGCGTCATGATGAAGCCGTTGGATAAATATGATTCTAAGTCCATAAAATATCTTGACTTAGGTATACACTTAATTTGGCTACTGAATAATTGAGAATACTAAAGATGTAGTAGAGCCGATTGGATTGGTAATTAATGTTATAAAATATTATTTTCTTAGGTATTATCTAGTTCTTTTTCTTTTTCTTTTTTTAATATTGAGAAAATGCAGTTAGATATAAGAGGTAATTGCAGTTAGAAACTGCAGAACATATCAACAAGACATCACTGCCAGCAGAGGCAAATCACAATTACAGCACTCGAAAAACAGCAGCAAACTAAAAAGGCAACATTACAATGACCAAAGTTATCACAGACATAGATCAGCAACATAGAAGAGAGCTGAAACGACAAGATCAGAACTGAGACCTAAGAGCCTATGATATATGAGGACCTTTTTTGCTTAAAAGCTGGTTCACTTGCAGTTTGATTTGATGAATATGGGCCTCCAACATAGGATTCTTTTCAGACTTAGTCTGCAATTGCACAAACAAGGAGGCAAGACAATAAAAAGTGTCAGAGTAAAGCTTTAAAATTGCAACTTCCTGGTGATTGCAATAAATGTTAAAAACTGCTTTGCATCTGGTTCTCCATATATGCAACAATATAATCTTTCTGATACTAGAAGCAATAACATTATCATGCAACCCTGTCCCTAGAAGAGCCTCTTTCCATCTTAATTTATGATAAAAAAATAGCAGGCAAGTCATTAAAAATAGAATTCCATTGCTTTTTAATAGATTGGCAACCCCAGAAAATGTGCCATGTATCTTCAATTTTTGAACAAAAAGGACATTTACTTGGCTGAAGCTTGATACACTTTAACCTGCCCTCGATGGGCAGTTTACAGTGGAGCACTTTCCAAGCAAGTAATTGAGCATCTGCAGAAGCTTTTGATTTCCAAATCTGATTAGAAAGATTGGCCCAAAGATTTTCACTAAATCTACAATGCCACTTAAGATTTAAGCGAGGATTCAAAAGTTGGACAGGAAGCAACTGTAAATACAATTTTTTTAAAGGAAATCTGAAGAAAGGATAAACTCCTACCCATAGCCAATCTTTGAAAAAACTGCAATGTAAGGGGGTACATAGCTTCATAGTCAATTCCATGGGAACCAAGGAACCAATAAAAATCAAGAAAGGTCTAAATTTATTGCTCAGCTTAAATCTAGCTTTGACGGCATGCCATGGGAGCCAACTCAAGGTGGAAAAATCCCAGAGATCACCAACATTACAGACCCCTTTTTTGAATATAAAATATGACTATTTCAGAAAGCTTAATGCTAAGGGTTGCTCGTGATAACGAATGAGTTTATTCCACCAAATGGAGGAAGTGGAGAAGTTGAAACTGTGTTGAAGAGAGGCTTCTCTCCATTGTAAAAGATGACAAACACATTGCCAAGCCTTCCAAATTGATTGAAGGGATGGAGAAGCATTAATTGAAAATGAAGAGGCATGAAGAATTTTGTCAAGAGATCCCACTAGTTTCCATTTACCTTTTACTGATGCAGAGTTGATTTTGTTTCTTATAAGAATCTTCCAAGGTTCCTCACCTTTGACAGCTCGTATAATCCATTTAGTAGCCAAACAAATACCTTGAGTTTTAGGATCAATCAACCCCAAACCCCCTTTACATTTAGGTTGAATGCAGTGGCTCCGTGAAGTGGATATAAATCCCCTATTGCCATCCCATTTAGACCATAAAAACTGTCGAATAAGCTTGATTAGGTCTTCATAACCTTTGTTGGAAGGCATCCAACAAGCCGAATAATAGACATGTGTGGCAAGAAATATTTTATTGGCAACTTGGATTTTACCAGCAAAGGAGAGAAACTTATTCCCCAACTAAAAAGTTTATTTTTCAATTTGTTCAAATACCAACTCCACATATCAGAGAGGGAAACCCCAAAACCAAAAGGTATTCCAAGATACCTGATAATTTCACCATGTTTAATGTGCTTCCATTCACAAGGAATCCAAGGAGGAGGAGGTCTTGCCTGAACCGTCAAGAATTCAGTTTTATCATGAGCAAGTTTAGACCCTGAAACAGCGCAATAAAGATCTAGAATTTCCATGACATTAGAAATATTTTTCTCAAAATTTTGTAAAAATAGTAAACTGTCATCAGCATAATGTGAATTAATAACATCAACATCATTTGGAATAGAAATTCCAGCAATGAGATGCATTTTGCTGGCACTCTCAAGCATATAGCCCAATGCATCATCTGTGAGGACATATAGATATGGAGCAAGAGGACAGCCTTGTCGAATAGATCTTTGTAAGGGGAATGAATCGGTCATCATATTATTAATAATAATCCAAGCATTAACATCTTGGAAGAGCATTTGAATATGTGCTTGAAATTTAGGCCCAAACCCTAGCCATTGCAACATTCTAAGGATAAAGTTCCACCAAATTCTGTCATAAGCCTTGTCGAAGTCAAGTTTAATTAAAATCGCATTTTGACCTGTTTGTTGGGCCCAATTACATGTTTCCCAAGCCAAAATAAGATTGTCAAGAATAAATCTACCTGCAATAAAACCTGTTTGCTCAGCTCTAACAATTTCTTGCACCACGGATTTGATCCTGATTCACAAAGCCTTTGCAATAATTTTATAAGAAGTATTCAACAAAGTGATAGGATGCCAACCAGATATTGTATCCTCCTTTTTTCCTTTGGGAAGAAGTTTGATCATTCCTCCATTAATATTTGGGCCTAAAGATCCTTTCTCAAAGGCTTCCAAATACAAATAGTAAAAATCATCCTTAATAATATGCCACATAGCCTGATAAAATTCCATAGGAAGCCCATCACTACCCGGACTTTTGTAAGGGGCCATAGAGTAGAGAGCATTTTCTAATTCTTCCAAGGAAAGCATTGTCAATGTAATGGTTGTACTTAAAATCAATTCGAGTAGGAATATGATCCTTGACCATGTCTTCAAGTGCTTGTTGGATGTCCTACCATTGATCATCTTGAAAAAGATTTTCATAGAATTGTTTGAACAGAGTGCCTATTACAGCAGGATTGGAGTGTAGAACATCAGAATCATCCCTTATGGCAATGATTTTTTCTTTTTTGTGTTTATAGCTGAGATAATTAAAATAATATTTAGTTCCCTTGTTTCCTTCTTTTATCCAATGTAGCCTGAATCTAACTTTAGCCCCTTTCCCTTTATAATTATCAATTTTGTGCAAATGGGCTTCAGTAGTAGCAATGGAGTGTTGCAGATTTACATTACTAGGGTCCATATTAAGAAGCTTCCTATCATGAACTAGCTTGCCTTGGAGGGATCTCTCCTTACGTTTGCGTTGTCGAGCCATTTGTTTACCAAAAGAACAAAGGAAATTAATACATTGAGTAATGGCAATACACCACCACTCAATCCAAGAACCTCCTTCATTCGGTCTAGGAATAGACTTCCAAATCGCCTCAAGGGCAGCCAAGCACAAAGGACTCTTCAGATGAGAAACATTAAGTTTGAAAGGAAGAGAATTGTCAGTATTTATGTTTTGGGATAAACTCATATTGCAAATGATGGGGTAATGATCGGAAAGGGTAGTAGAGTAATCAACTTGGACACATTGACCCCCAGTGTCATGGATCAAATGCAAAGAGGGAGCAACATAAAATCTATCAAGCCTACTCAATTTTCTATCACCTCCTATTCTGCAATTGGACCAAGTAAACCAGTTTGAGGAGTGACTATCAAATTTATCATCGATTGGATCTATCACGCCCAAGGAGTTTCGACAAAACAACCAACTATCAAATTCATCCTTGTTGGGATTAGATTGTTTAGACCAGCTGTGATCTTGGCAGTGCTCAACCATGTTAAAGTCACCGCAAAGGATCCAATTTGAATTGGGTAGGTTATTGACCATCCAATCCCAAAGTTGAACACGTCCTTTAGTATCATTGGAGGCATAAATAGAACAAAAGCCTATAAGTTGTCCATTGATAATAGTGAGAAACCAAACACAACAATGTGAAGGATCCTCGCCCTTATCGATGACCAACTTCGAGAGCCAAGATGAAAATCCAATAACAACTCCACCTTTGCCATCCAGATGAGAAGTATGCAAAAAGGTAGCATCCCTCTAGATATTGTTTAAAGATGCTTCAAGTCTTATGTGACTGAGTTTAACTTCTTGGAGGAAAAGCACATCAGGTTTCCACTTCATCACAGCCTCTTTAACTTTATACTTACGATGAGGGAGTGAAATCCCTCTGACATTCCATGACAAAAGTCTAAACTCCATCAGGAAGAGAAGAAGAATCATCCTCCTGAGTCAGAACACTGAAGCTATTATCAAGAGTAAGATCTTGCTCTTTGATTTCACTATTTTTGGTAGTTGAAGAAGGGGATTTGGATCTCTGACGAGAGCGAGAAGAAGGGGTGGAGGGGTCACAAGAATGTGGTTGAGAAGAGGAATGAAGGGGAGGAGGGCTAGAATCATGAGCAGCCAGCTTGGGAAGAAGAAGGCTACTCACGAGGTGAAGGGCGAGCAGAGGAGGGAGGGTAAGAAGAAGGAAGCTCACGAGATGGAGGATGGGCATTAGGACAAGAAGAAGAGGTGGGAGGCTCCTTCGGTCTTCTCCTGCTAACAAGTCACCCATTTCCCCTTCCATCTCTGTTGATGTGTCTGTTGAACCTTCCTCCTTTAAAGATGCGGTTATGTCTAAGATTTTCATTTAGGTATTATGTGTCACAGATTGAGGTTAGTTTTGTATTAATAAATGGGTTGAAATTTTGGCTATGTGCAAAAGGTATAGTTTTAATATGTTTTTTTTTTTTTTTTTAATTCGAATTTAGTGATTAGTATGTAAAATAATACGATCTTAATTTATTTTATTTTCATATATTTTAAGAATAAATTAATGATATTTTGTTATTTTAGATAAAATTTTTCTTTCATTAATTGTTATGAATAAATTAAAAGGAAATATTGTAAATTCTTCAATAAGGTTTTGTGTAAAATAAAATAATTGAAGACTTCTTCAAAAGATTGTAAAGGTGAAGAGGAGGTAGAATGCATAGAAATATTTTCTTGTTGAAGAGATCATGAATGAAGAGGAGGTGACTTTTTGTTGAGGAAATTGACAAGGTAAAGAGGATATGAAATTCCCAAAAATGGTTTGTTTTTGAAGAGGGTGTGGAGATGAAGTGGTGGTTAAACTACATGAAGAGATCATGAATGAAGAGGAGGTGACTTTTTGTTGAGGAAATTGACAAGGTAAAGAGGATATGAAATTCCCAAAAATGGTTTGTTTTTGAAGAGGGTGTGGAGATGAAGTGGTGGTTAAACTACATGAAGAGATCATGAATGAAGAGGAGGTGACTTTTTGTTGAGGAAATTGACAAGGTAAAGAGGATATGAAATTCCCAAAAATGGTTTGTTTTTGAAGAGGGTGTGGAGATGAAGTGGTGGTTAAACTACAGTAAGGGTAACAACATAATGGAAAGAAAGACTTGCTTGTGCTAATAGCAAGGAAATACAACAAGGAAAAAGTAAAATATACTTTTTCGTGTTTCTCTTTTAGAGAAGATTAATCACCCATTTCATTTTAGTTGAATAGGAATTGATTTTATCTTCATCATTTGCCTCTTCTCAATTACATTTTTTAAAGAGACAATGGCTCAAAAGGTTAAATGCAATGCAATTGTTTCCTCACAGACATCATAGAATTCTCATTGAATTTGTAACTTAATTAATTTCCCATCAAGATTCCTTCATCTCTTTATGTGTCATGTGTGTACTAGTTGCCATTGTTTTTATTTTTAATTTTGATGAAAAGTGTACTTAAATATTAAATTAATAAAATAAAAGAATACGTTATTTCACAAAAAAGCTAGGTAGAATGGTATCACACCTTAAAAGAACTATACAAAGTCAATATGATAAATAAAATAATTATATTTCTATGTAGCTAAATAAATTATAGTGGGTGAAGGAGAGGGATCCCTACCAAATGGACCACTCAAAAGTGTCAAGAGGTACTCATCATCAAGAATTGGATTTTGTGATTGGACGGATTAGTATGGGCCAATTACGTTTGATCCATGAAGAATTTGGTGGAGCTTTCAAAATTTTAACAAAATTTTATGTTGGTTCCTTGCCTGGTCATCTTTCATTACTTCTATACCCAAGGGTAGGGTTTAGGGTTTTGGTCTAAAAAGCCCTAGTTTGAAATTTTAATTCATAGGCCCTTGGCATTTTAATCCTTTGTTGACCCATCGCACACAGTTTTCGGTAATTTAAATTATCACTCGAGCCATTGAAATCATATTGCCACCGACCCCTCAACTTAGGTTTGTCAGTTACCGACTATGGTCCCATAGATTTGATATTTCCTATGATCAAACAAAAAAATCCATACTATAAAGACTTAAGTCTTTGCCTTAAAGGGTCTCAGTCTCATTTTCCTAATTGGGCCCCCTTTTTTAAGATTTAACTAGTATCGCATGTGCATATTTTCTCGATGATCAAATCGAGGGGTTTCAATCTCAGCCATTCCCTGCGTACCCTATGTGATTAAAATAATGGTTTTTGAGAAGCCACGGGGTCAACAGGTTGTGGACACGTGTCTTGCTAAATGTGTGGGGCCCGATCTCCATTTTTATGCACAGCGCCCAAGGGTTCTTGATCAATGGCTGGAAAGCGATGTTGAGATTTAATCTCAAACATTCCCCCCACGAGAATTAACATAATGCCTTATAAAAGTCATTGGGTCAATGGTTGATTGGCACGTGGATTTCTTCCACCATTTGAAATGAAGGGTGGAGCCCACAAAACAAGTGAGTTAGCATCTGACCGGTTTAACCTTATTGGCTGGAGGATTCGTGGGCGAAGGTGGCATATTTCCAAATTATTTTGACTCAATTTGAGCCATCCAATACACCATCTCACAAGGAGATCGACGGTTGTCAGTTAAAATCAAAGATGTAGCCATGTGAGCCATTTTGATTTGCTCGAGCGAGCAGTAATGGCATAAAATTGTAGAGTTATCCAACTTTGACCCTCAATAATTTGAATGATTTCTTTCTTCACATGCATAAGGATTGCAGACAACTTCTAAGGCAACTCGAAGATCGACGACTAAGATTTGAAATCAAGAGACGGGGTTGTCAGTTCACTTCTGTGAACTCCCTTGGAACATTAATGAATGCATGCTTCAATTGATCTATTTAATGAAGATTTCCTACTTATTATTGTAACCATTTGTTGTCTGCGAGAATTGAGAGTCTGGGGATGAGTGTGTGAAGTGTTCTTACTAATTGTAGAATTTGAGCTAGTTATTTTTACATTGAGGGTGGTTTCTTTGTCTTGAGGAAATTTGGTGAGTTACTCTTTCAAGAATGGGTAAGGTAAGTGTGTCTATTAGTCCAGTCTGAAGGTCTAGGAGACTCAATCTCCTTGAGTCTCAGGGTTTCCCAAGAATGAACAGGATATGCCCAAGGTCCTTGTCAATCCAAAGAAGAAAAAAAAATTGATAGGAAGTCTGCACGGGGTGTTCTCAAGCGCACTTATCATCTGAGGAGTAGAATTGTCTCAAAGGAATTGGTCAAGGGTAAGGAGAAGAAAATTGATAGGCCTGAGAGGGAAGTTGTGAGAAAAAATAAGTATCACCGAGCTCACATGGGACGTCATCATTCTCCCATTGAAGTCTTGGATGATCCGATAGTGGAGCTGAAATTGATTCAGGCTACCGCCAATATCTTATGGCCATGACTGATTTCATTTATTCTAAGGATGAGGTAATGATGGCTACTCCATTTTCCATAAGGAAACCATGCAGGCATTCTTACTTTTTTGTTGACAAGGCAGAGTAGCACCTCGTTTCCTTTTTGAGTTGGTGCTCAGTTTTTGGTCCTTTGTGTTGACTCGTTTCCTTTTGGATATTTTGTTGTGATATGGGTTTATGTTTATTCATGCTTTTACATTGATTGTGACATTTCCTAGTTCAATGTGAACATGTGAGTTTTTGAGGCTATAACAGCAACACCTTTTGGAAGGCTGGTGGCTCTTCTCTGGTTAATGGTTTTTGGATATTTTGCACTCCCCTATTTTGCAAATGATTACATATAACTGTCAAGGAAATATTTTGAATTCTAGTGAAATTAGCATCGAAATGAGAATGAAATGTAATTTTTAATTTAGCTCGTTTCTTGTTGCTCCCTTATTCTATAAAAGGGATTTCAAGGCTGATTACAAGGGTCGATTAGTTGGCAATTTTTGGACTGATCATTTAGAAATTAAATGGAACACCGAACAAGATGGTTTTATGTCTTAGGGTTGGAGTATGTAAATACGTATATGGTTCCCTGATAGTGATAATGATAATATATAGTAGAATGATATCAATTCATTATAGTTTTCTCTCCAATGTATTGGTTATATAAGTTATGAATAATATAATCAATGGTTATCTTATTTGTCTTTGTGATTCCTCATGGGTGTACTATTTTATTCTTGCTTATCAATTCAATGAATGGATGTAAACACTTGAGTATAACTATAGATTTATAACAAACTAGGTACTAGGATGCTAGTAAGAAGTAAATGGCGGAGATGTTAAGTGGGAATATTGTAATGTAGTGTTTTCAAGGCTATGAGTATTATCATGTAAGAAGATTGTTATCAAATCATGTGGGTATTTGGATTGACTCTGTTCCAAGGATATGGCACCGGTTTAAGTAAGTTAATCATATTGCAATTGTGTTGATCTTTTCAACAACTAACCACAAAGTTATAATCAATTTACATATCAATTTGATTGTGGGTGTGTGTGGAGTTCAATGAATTATATCTCTCATCTTTAAATCTATACACTACCATGAAGTTCAGCCAAACCTTTAGGGTACTGCTTCTTTTAAAAAATTTAAGGAGAATCATTTGTGTACCTTGTGTTTGATGCCTAGACATTCCGATATTTGTAAACACATTGGTGGGATCACCCTCCCGGGTTTCACAAAGCCCAAAGTGTAGTGGAGAAATGGTTAAGCATCAACTCTCCCATGTGTTGGCCACTAACCTTAAGGGTTCTTAAGCATAAGGATTGGCTACCCTTTAGAGGATTTTAAGGTTCTGTTGGAAAAATTACCAACAGAAATGGTGACTCCGCTGGGGAAGAATTTGGGAAAATTATAGTAGAAGATCATCTTGCCTTAATAGTCATTAAATTTTCAAAATAGTTTGTAACCAGAGATTTAACAATTGTGGAATCCTATTTTCCCATCCGATTCACCAACAAAAATGGTGACTCTACTAGGGATGAAGAGATGCAGTAGAGAGCCACAATAGTTTTTAAATTAAGACAATGATCTTAAATAGTTATGAATTTATGAATTTGGTGAACAATGAATATTTTGTGTAATGTGAATTTATGATTTTGGTTCTAGATGGATATGTTTAGATGGATGGTTCTAGATGGATATATATATGCGTTAGACATAAAATGAGATTTTTGTAAATGTTTCAAGTTTATTGTTTACTATGTACACATGTATTAAAATTGCACATATAGTTGTTAAATTTTGAAATTTTTATGTATGTACATAGTTTACTTTAATGATGTATGCATGCAAATTATGCATGGTATTTTTTATTTTAAATGTATGTACATTGTAAATGTATGTATGTTAAATGCATGGTATTTTATTTTATTTTAAATGTATGTACATAGTTTACTTGATCAAGTTCAATCAATGTATATGTGTGTTTCAATTTTATATGATCTTAATATATGTATGCATGTATCATATTTAAACAAATTTGCATGTGTGTTTCAAATTTAACTATCATCTTGTAATTTTTTAAGTTTGTATGTTAATTTAGTATAATTTAATGCAAGTGCACACTTATATTTCATATCATGGATGATTTTAATATTGATTATATCATCAATCCACCACCTCAGCCACCTCCACCTCCACCTCCACCTAATAAGCCACCTCCACAACCTATTACATCTGATGAGGCTCGCTTACGAGCACGCATAAATGATCAGGTTGCATGAATATAGAATCAAATCAATGCTATGCAAAGTCAAGCATTGATTCCACCCCATGTTAGAAATTTTTCATTTGCAATGCAAAATGTTGTGGATGCCATCAAGACCATTGATTTTGATCTAGATAGGTATAGATGAGACAAAGAGCAAATGAGAAAATTTATGCTGATGGTCTCTCTTATAAAGAAATATTAGACCTTAAAATAACGAAAGCCCACCTAGCCCCCTACTTTCTCGACGTCGTTACTCGACAACCCATTCCTACAAACAAATCTAGAATATCCATGAGGTGGTGCATACATCCACAAATGAGTGCACATTTTAGGGATAGATGGTATATGGTTTTTGATAGTCCCCCACATGCTAATTGGGAGTGCCCATTGTATTTTTTGAGGAAATTATATGTAGAATTTTTTATGGGGAAAAGCCCAATTATTTTGATTTTAAATCATTTCAGGGTGTTGTTGGTGGCATGCCACAACAAAGGTTAGGGGCAAGGGTTGATCCCTAATGCCCTGTGCATGCACAACCCCTTGTTGTTGCTCCTGGTCCTCCCATTCCTGCACCTATGCATCATTGATCTATGTTCTTGACATTAGATTCCCTTAGTACACTCGCATGAGACCTTGATCAGCACACTTATGCGATAGCAGGTGGGGAGCATAGAGACGATGATGATGGAGGAGTGTTTTATGGAGCTGGTCCAAGTACCACTCTAGGAGTGTTGAGGCTCGTCCCACATGTATGTACCAGTTTCCATCAAGTATGCTATGGACCTAATCAGGCCACACCTAGTTTATCAATGGTTGTATTTTTTCTTGTGTATATGGGAGGATTATATTATGCACTCGAAGTCAGCGGATCGCAGTCACAATCATGCACGACTATCTCTCGATGCCCTACTACTGATGCAGCACGAGTACCAGATCCTAAGGGATCCGGTAATCATAGTTCTCAGTGACACTGTGTATTATGATGATATGTATAAAATAATTTTGATATATGTATATATATGCATTTGTATTTTTGTATGATGTAATTTATTTGTGTGGATGTTAAAGGGCAATGTGATTAATTAAATATTTTAGTATTTAATTAATGGCAACATGATTTAATAGAATGAATGTGATGAAATTACAACTCAAGTAGAATGCATGTTAGATTGAGCATTAAGATTAAATATGTTATGCACTTATTATTTTAAAGAAACATAACACACAAAAGGGGAAGAAGGTTGAATAGTATGACATCTAAAGTAATGATAAATATGAATTAAATAATCACTTTAGTTTTTAGGACACAAACATGATGATGTGTCAAGAACAAAGCAATGAGATAGTCCACAGGATAGAATCCAGTAGCCTCAATCAACACTTATTTATTAATCATACCATTCAAAGGGGATTATACATAATACCGACACAAATGTGTGGAATTAATGGGATCGTGAAGGGATGTGCCATCGTGCTCGGTTAAGGTATAGGCACAAGATCCATAATTGGAGTTGGCCACATAGGGAACAAGCTAGTTAGGACTGAATTTACCTTTGTCGGAATAATCGCCAGTGGTGTTGCATTAGTTTTCATATAAAAACAAGTCACCCTTGGTAAAGGTTCGAGGAATGACACCAACATCATGTTTGTGTTGCACTTTTTTAGCGTAAGCTTTCAGGTGCTCGAGAGCATGGATGTGTTGCTCATCAAGCATTTCAAGTTGGTGTAGACATTGTTCCACATAAGTTTCATTAACAATGAGAATTTGGAGAGAAATTTGCAACGCGGGGATTTCTAACTCTAAAGGGAGGATAGCCTCAGTACCATGAACAAGTTTAAAAGGGGTATGTCTCGTAGAAGAATGAACACTCATGCGATATGCCCATAGTGCATATTGCAATTTTTTGTGCCAATCCTTTTGGGTTTGATTGGAAATCTTCCTAAGGATTTGCTCCAGGATCTTATTATTACTTTCGGCTTGACCATTAGACTGTGGCTAGTAAGGTGTGGAGAATTGATGTTGGATATGGAAGGTCTCGAGGAGCTTCTTCACCTCATTGTTCTTAAAGGGAGTACCATTATCCAAGACTAACGCGGAAGGGAGACCAAAGCAAGTGATGATGTGTTCCAATAAGAAATGACATATCACCTCAACAGTTGTGGAGCGAAGAGGAATGGCTTTGACCCATTTGGTGAAATAATCAGTAGCAGTTATAATGAATGTATGTCCAGTAGAAGAAGGTGGGGAGATTTTGCCAATTAAATCCAAGCCCCACATAGAGAACAGCCAAATAGGTATTTGGGAACGAAGCTTCGAAGCAGGAGCATGGATCAAATGACTATGTTCCTAGAACTGAGGACATCGCTTAACATACGCTTAACAATTTTTTTCAAATTTTTTCCAGTAATAACCCATAAGCAGGAGCTTTTGCACTAAGGCTTTTCCTCCAAAATGTCCTCCACAAGTATCGGAATGGGCTTGTTTAAGGGAAATATGAGTTTTGGCATCCTTGAGGTATCGTAAAAGGATTCCAGCAAAGGATTTGTGGTACAAGGTGTCAGCAAGTATGATATACTTAATGGCTAACTTTTTTAAGCACTGATGGGTATTTTTAATGGTGGATTCGAGAACGGTACCATATTTGAGATAATTGTAGATGGAATCATACCATTCATATGGATTATCAAAAAAAGTGGGATAAATATCAGGAGGTTGATCGGTGATGGAGGGTTTCATAATATGGTGAATGGTGAAGACAATTTGTTCAAAAGGGTCGGCAGGAGAGACAAGAGAGGCTGCACTAGCCATTGCATCCACGTGGCGATTATCTTTGTGAGGGATGTTATCAATGGTAAAGGAGTCAAACTGGTCTAATAGATTGAGAAGAAGATCCTTATATTGTGAGAGTTTATCATGTTTAATTTAATAAAGACTGTTGGTTTGTTTAATGAATAATTGTGAATCACCATAGATCTTAATATTTTTAATCCTCATGAGAAGAGCAGCACGTAACCCAGCGAGTAATGCTTCATACTCAGCTGTATTATTTGTGCATAGGAAATTGAGATGATAGGATAAGGGAATAGGCTTACCAACAGGTGGAATTAATATAACTCTAGCACCGGATCCTGTTCGACACTTGCATCCATCAAAGTACAATTCCCATGTAGGAATGTCAATAGTAAACACACTATCATCAAGGAAAGATTCATTGGTGGGTAACGCTAATCGTGAAGGAGCATCAGCTAAATGGTTGGTTAAGACTTGAACTTTGATTTATTTTTGAGCAATGAACTTAAGGTCAAACTCAATTAACAACATGACCCATTTAGCAAGACGTCTTGACAAATCTGTTTTAGTGAAAAGATATCGTAAAGGGGCAAACTTTTTCATCACCTATACCTCAGCATTGAGTAAGTAATGTTGCAACTTACTACTAGCCAAGTCAAGAGCGAGACATTGTTTTTCAATTATGG
Source organism: Sequoiadendron giganteum (assembly GCA_007115665.2). Classification (NCBI taxonomy): domain Eukaryota; kingdom Viridiplantae; phylum Streptophyta; class Pinopsida; order Cupressales; family Cupressaceae; genus Sequoiadendron; species Sequoiadendron giganteum. The sequence goes on along the minus strand of CM021105.1, from coordinate 30,743,277 downwards.
AGTAATGGGTCTCATAATCAAGGAGCGTTCTACTAATGTAATAGACAGGATGCTCTTTACCATTGGAATCCTTTTGAGCCAACAAGGCAGCAAGAGCATGGGCAAAAGCAACAATGTAAAGGATGAAAGGTTGCTTGGGTATAGCAAGTTGTAAAACAAGTGGAGTTATAAGGTATTCTTTCAAACTCTCAAAGGCTTCTTTACAATCATCATTCCAATTGAAATTAACATCCTTTTTAAGGAGGTGAGTAAAGGGTAACGTACGATCGGCCAAGCAAGCCACGAAACTGGAAATGGCTTGTATCCGCCCTTGTAATGTACGTAATTGGGAAATATTACGAGGAGGTGGCATATTGATGATAACATCGATTTTCTTTGTATCCACCTCGATGCCTCTATGAGATATGATAAAACCTAAAAGTTCACCACTATCCTCTCCAAAGACACACTTTTTAGAGTTAAGCACATGTAATACTTATGCATGCGCTCAAAGATTTGACGGACAACATTCAACTTATCTTGGTGGGTCAAGGATTTGGCAAGAATGTCATCAACATAGTCTTATAAGATTTTTTGAATGTAATCATGGAAAATTAAGGTCATTGCTCACTGATAAGTAGCACCAATGTTCTTTAAACCAAAAGGAATCATAACCTAACAAAATATGCCCCAGGAAAATGTAAAAGCTATCTTGTATTGATCTTGTGGGTTAATGAAAATTTGGTTATACTCGAAAATCCATCCATAAAGGATAACAAAGCATGTCCAGCAATGGAATCCATGATCATATCGATGTTAGGAAGAGGAAATTCATATTTTAAAGAGGCCTTATTCAAGTCTCTAAAATTCGTACATATCCTAAAATGATTATTTGGTTTGGCCACCGAGTAAGTGCACCAAGATGGTTCCCAAAAAGGGGACTTAAGTGGACAGCTTTTTTCTGAAATTAGGAAATACTGACCTTGGACGTGAAATTGAGGATACTTAGACTCAAAATTTTGAGATGGAACAAAAAGAAGGATTCAAGTGCTCCGAGTCTACTTTCTAAACTACTAATTTATTTTTAAAATGATTGAGATTAATGGGTTCAAATGAGGGACGTACATAAATTGGTGTTGTTTTTGTCAGAAAAACATAACATAGCAACTCTTGTATGACCCTCGTACGGTGAACTTTTTTTAAGTATTTTTAAAATCGCAATGGTCAGAAGTTAGCTAACAGTATGTAGTTGATGCACGATTTTTCTGATAATTTTTTAATGAATATTTGATTTTTTACTAATTTGCAAAGTGGACATATCCTGAAAATAGAATTTTGGCCATGCTACCCCTACAAATTTTGGAAACTAATTGATTTGTTTCTTTTTTAATTTTTAATTTTGTAGAATGGAGTCTAGTTTCTAAAAATGTAATTTATTTGAAAAATTGATGAACGGTTAATTTATAACGAAAAAAATACCAAACACTACTTTTTGGCAAAAAAAAGACATACAGATAAAATAAATTATGGATGAAAGACTTAACATTTTCAGAAAGTAAAAAAACTTACATCGTTGGATAGCTAAGAGATAACCCAACATTACCCATGTGCTCGTTTTTTTTTATATTGAACCGCGTGCAATCTTGACACTGAGCATGAACTCGATTATGAGAAATATGGTGGATTTTTTAAAAACACGTCTCTGGTCGTTGGGAATACCCTTCAAGCCTATGGGTTGGAATTCCAAGGCAATACCAAGCTTAAAGTTCGGTAATTCTCAAAGCAAGATATAATCTGAGCGCACTATAACGAGAGCGCATTATAACGCGCTCGCATTATATCTCACTTTTGACATGGTTTTTGCTTCTACGGGGAAAATGTCTACTAGCACATAACGCGAGCACGTTATAACACGCTCACGTTATGTCTTACTTTATGTTAAATGCTAATATATTGATGTATGTTGATATATTTGTATGTACATGTATGTATGTATGCTTGTATGGATGTAAGATTATATGTGCAAATGTATTATGCTTGTATGTATGCATTTATGTATGTCTTTAGATGAAGGGAGAATTTAGAGAGAGTCTAGAGAGATGGAGAGGGGGTCGAAGTGAGATTTTAAGAGAGAGGGAGTGGGAGAGAAGGGGTTGGATTGAGGGGGACTTAGCTAGGTAGGGTGGGAGGGATAGAGGGAGGGAGAGAGAGAGAGGGGGGGTCAGAGAGAGAGAATTGATGGAGAGGGAGAGAGAGAGGAGGGGGGTGGGAGAGAGAGAATTGAGGGAGAGAGAGAGAGAGAGAGACAAAGAGAAAGAGAGGGTTATGTAGGTAGGGTGTGAAAGGGAGAGACTTGAGAGTGTGAGAGGGAGAGACTTGAGAGTGTGAGGGGGGTGAGAGGGAGAGACTTGAGAGATAGGTAGTGAGAGGGAGTGTGAGAGAGAGGGAGTGAGAGAGGGTGGTAGGGATTGATTGAACGCAAGGTACGCTGAAAGAGGTAGATGGTACATAGAGACAATTAGAGAGGGTGGGATGGAGGGAAGAAGGGAGAGGTGAGATGTATAGATAGAGAGAAAGCGATAGGGGTTGAGGGTATAGGGTTGAGGGATTAGGATGGAGGACCTATAGGGTTGATGGTTTCTAAGGTAGTAGGGTTTAAGGTTTGAGGGTTGATGGAATAGGTTTGATGGTAGAGGGTATTTGGTTGAGGGTATAGGGTAGAAGGTTTAAGGTTTAAGCGTTTAGGGTTGAAGGGTTTGGGGTTAAGGGTTTAGGGTTAAGGGTTTACTTGGTTGAGGGTAGAGGGTTTAGGGTATAGGTTTGAGGGTATATGGTTGAAGGATTAGGTTTAGGGTCCAATGTAAGGGGTAAAGGGTTTAGGGTTTACGGATTGAGGGTTGAGGGATTAAGGGTTGAGGGTTGAGAATTAAGGGTTGAGTGTTTAATGTATAGGGTAAAGGGTAGAGGGTTTAAGGGTTGAGGGTTGAAGATTGAGGGTTAAAGGTATAGGGTCGAGGGATTAGGGTTGAGGGTCCAATATATAGGGTAGAGGTTATAGGGGTTGAGAGATTAAGGGTTGAGGGATTAGGGTTTAGGGTAGAAAGTATTGGGTTGATGGTAGAGGTTAGAGGGTAGAGGGTAAAGGGTTTAACAGTTTAGGGTTTAAGGGGTTAGGGTTTAGGGTTGAGTGTTTAAGGGTTTAAGAGTTGAGGGTTTAAGGGTCAAGAGGGTTGAGGGATTAGGGTAGAGAGTTTACTAAGTGGGTTTGAGGGTTGGGGGATTAGGGTTGAGGGTAGAGGGTATAGGATTGGCAGTAGAGGGTAGAGGGTTTATGGGTTAGGGTTTAAGGGTTTAGGGTTTAGGGATGAGGGATTAATAGGTTATAGAGTAGAGATTATAGGAGTTGAGGGATTAGGGTTTAAGGGTTGAGGGTTGAGGGATTAAGAGGGTATAGGGGTTGAGGGATTAGGGTTTAAGGGTTGAGGGTTGAGGGATTAAGATGGTATAGGGGTTGAGGGACTAGGGTTTAAGGGTTGAGAGTTGAGGGATTGAGAGGCTATAGTGGTTAAGGATTAAGAGGGAGTAGAGATTATAGGATTAGGTCTAAGGCTGAACTGAGGCTGAGGATTAAGAGTGGGCAGGGATTGAAGGATTAGGGTTTAAGGGTTGAGGTTTTAGGGTTGAGGGATCAATAGGGATTAGGGTTTAAGGGTTGAGGGTTTAGAGTTGTGGGATCAAGAGGGATTAGGGTTTAAGGGTTGAGGGATTAAGAGGGTATAGGGGTTGAGGGATTACGACTTAAGGGTTGAGGGATTAGGGTTTAAGGTTTAAGGGATTATAGGGTATAGGGGTGAAGTGTTGAGGGATTGGGGTTTAATGGTTAAGGG
>CM021105.1:30685527-30739311 GCA_007115665.2 Sequoiadendron giganteum | reverse complement strand
TTTGATTTCCAAATCTGATTAGAAAGATTGGCCCAAAGATTTTCACTAAATCTACAATGCCACTTAAGATTTAAGCGAGGATTCAAAAGTTGGACAGGAAGCAACTGTAAATACAATTTTTTTAAAGGAAATCTGAAGAAAGGATAAACTCCTACCCATAGCCAATCTTTGAAAAAACTGCAATGTAAGGGGGTACATAGCTTCATAGTCAATTCCATGGGAACCAAGGAACCAATAAAAATCAAGAAAGGTCTAAATTTATTGCTCAGCTTAAATCTAGCTTTGACGGCATGCCATGGGAGCCAACTCAAGGTGGAAAAATCCCAGAGATCACCAACATTACAGACCCCTTTTTTGAATATAAAATATGACTATTTCAGAAAGCTTAATGCTAAGGGTTGCTCGTGATAACGAATGAGTTTATTCCACCAAATGGAGGAAGTGGAGAAGTTGAAACTGTGTTGAAGAGAGGCTTCTCTCCATTGTAAAAGATGACAAACACATTGCCAAGCCTTCCAAATTGATTGAAGGGATGGAGAAGCATTAATTGAAAATGAAGAGGCATGAAGAATTTTGTCAAGAGATCCCACTAGTTTCCATTTACCTTTTACTGATGCAGAGTTGATTTTGTTTCTTATAAGAATCTTCCAAGGTTCCTCACCTTTGACAGCTCGTATAATCCATTTAGTAGCCAAACAAATACCTTGAGTTTTAGGATCAATCAACCCCAAACCCCCTTTACATTTAGGTTGAATGCAGTGGCTCCGTGAAGTGGATATAAATCCCCTATTGCCATCCCATTTAGACCATAAAAACTGTCGAATAAGCTTGATTAGGTCTTCATAACCTTTGTTGGAAGGCATCCAACAAGCCGAATAATAGACATGTGTGGCAAGAAATATTTTATTGGCAACTTGGATTTTACCAGCAAAGGAGAGAAACTTATTCCCCAACTAAAAAGTTTATTTTTCAATTTGTTCAAATACCAACTCCACATATCAGAGAGGGAAACCCCAAAACCAAAAGGTATTCCAAGATACCTGATAATTTCACCATGTTTAATGTGCTTCCATTCACAAGGAATCCAAGGAGGAGGAGGTCTTGCCTGAACCGTCAAGAATTCAGTTTTATCATGAGCAAGTTTAGACCCTGAAACAGCGCAATAAAGATCTAGAATTTCCATGACATTAGAAATATTTTTCTCAAAATTTTGTAAAAATAGTAAACTGTCATCAGCATAATGTGAATTAATAACATCAACATCATTTGGAATAGAAATTCCAGCAATGAGATGCATTTTGCTGGCACTCTCAAGCATATAGCCCAATGCATCATCTGTGAGGACATATAGATATGGAGCAAGAGGACAGCCTTGTCGAATAGATCTTTGTAAGGGGAATGAATCGGTCATCATATTATTAATAATAATCCAAGCATTAACATCTTGGAAGAGCATTTGAATATGTGCTTGAAATTTAGGCCCAAACCCTAGCCATTGCAACATTCTAAGGATAAAGTTCCACCAAATTCTGTCATAAGCCTTGTCGAAGTCAAGTTTAATTAAAATCGCATTTTGACCTGTTTGTTGGGCCCAATTACATGTTTCCCAAGCCAAAATAAGATTGTCAAGAATAAATCTACCTGCAATAAAACCTGTTTGCTCAGCTCTAACAATTTCTTGCACCACGGATTTGATCCTGATTCACAAAGCCTTTGCAATAATTTTATAAGAAGTATTCAACAAAGTGATAGGATGCCAACCAGATATTGTATCCTCCTTTTTTCCTTTGGGAAGAAGTTTGATCATTCCTCCATTAATATTTGGGCCTAAAGATCCTTTCTCAAAGGCTTCCAAATACAAATAGTAAAAATCATCCTTAATAATATGCCACATAGCCTGATAAAATTCCATAGGAAGCCCATCACTACCCGGACTTTTGTAAGGGGCCATAGAGTAGAGAGCATTTTCTAATTCTTCCAAGGAAAGCATTGTCAATGTAATGGTTGTACTTAAAATCAATTCGAGTAGGAATATGATCCTTGACCATGTCTTCAAGTGCTTGTTGGATGTCCTACCATTGATCATCTTGAAAAAGATTTTCATAGAATTGTTTGAACAGAGTGCCTATTACAGCAGGATTGGAGTGTAGAACATCAGAATCATCCCTTATGGCAATGATTTTTTCTTTTTTGTGTTTATAGCTGAGATAATTAAAATAATATTTAGTTCCCTTGTTTCCTTCTTTTATCCAATGTAGCCTGAATCTAACTTTAGCCCCTTTCCCTTTATAATTATCAATTTTGTGCAAATGGGCTTCAGTAGTAGCAATGGAGTGTTGCAGATTTACATTACTAGGGTCCATATTAAGAAGCTTCCTATCATGAACTAGCTTGCCTTGGAGGGATCTCTCCTTACGTTTGCGTTGTCGAGCCATTTGTTTACCAAAAGAACAAAGGAAATTAATACATTGAGTAATGGCAATACACCACCACTCAATCCAAGAACCTCCTTCATTCGGTCTAGGAATAGACTTCCAAATCGCCTCAAGGGCAGCCAAGCACAAAGGACTCTTCAGATGAGAAACATTAAGTTTGAAAGGAAGAGAATTGTCAGTATTTATGTTTTGGGATAAACTCATATTGCAAATGATGGGGTAATGATCGGAAAGGGTAGTAGAGTAATCAACTTGGACACATTGACCCCCAGTGTCATGGATCAAATGCAAAGAGGGAGCAACATAAAATCTATCAAGCCTACTCAATTTTCTATCACCTCCTATTCTGCAATTGGACCAAGTAAACCAGTTTGAGGAGTGACTATCAAATTTATCATCGATTGGATCTATCACGCCCAAGGAGTTTCGACAAAACAACCAACTATCAAATTCATCCTTGTTGGGATTAGATTGTTTAGACCAGCTGTGATCTTGGCAGTGCTCAACCATGTTAAAGTCACCGCAAAGGATCCAATTTGAATTGGGTAGGTTATTGACCATCCAATCCCAAAGTTGAACACGTCCTTTAGTATCATTGGAGGCATAAATAGAACAAAAGCCTATAAGTTGTCCATTGATAATAGTGAGAAACCAAACACAACAATGTGAAGGATCCTCGCCCTTATCGATGACCAACTTCGAGAGCCAAGATGAAAATCCAATAACAACTCCACCTTTGCCATCCAGATGAGAAGTATGCAAAAAGGTAGCATCCCTCTAGATATTGTTTAAAGATGCTTCAAGTCTTATGTGACTGAGTTTAACTTCTTGGAGGAAAAGCACATCAGGTTTCCACTTCATCACAGCCTCTTTAACTTTATACTTACGATGAGGGAGTGAAATCCCTCTGACATTCCATGACAAAAGTCTAAACTCCATCAGGAAGAGAAGAAGAATCATCCTCCTGAGTCAGAACACTGAAGCTATTATCAAGAGTAAGATCTTGCTCTTTGATTTCACTATTTTTGGTAGTTGAAGAAGGGGATTTGGATCTCTGACGAGAGCGAGAAGAAGGGGTGGAGGGGTCACAAGAATGTGGTTGAGAAGAGGAATGAAGGGGAGGAGGGCTAGAATCATGAGCAGCCAGCTTGGGAAGAAGAAGGCTACTCACGAGGTGAAGGGCGAGCAGAGGAGGGAGGGTAAGAAGAAGGAAGCTCACGAGATGGAGGATGGGCATTAGGACAAGAAGAAGAGGTGGGAGGCTCCTTCGGTCTTCTCCTGCTAACAAGTCACCCATTTCCCCTTCCATCTCTGTTGATGTGTCTGTTGAACCTTCCTCCTTTAAAGATGCGGTTATGTCTAAGATTTTCATTTAGGTATTATGTGTCACAGATTGAGGTTAGTTTTGTATTAATAAATGGGTTGAAATTTTGGCTATGTGCAAAAGGTATAGTTTTAATATGTTTTTTTTTTTTTTTTTAATTCGAATTTAGTGATTAGTATGTAAAATAATACGATCTTAATTTATTTTATTTTCATATATTTTAAGAATAAATTAATGATATTTTGTTATTTTAGATAAAATTTTTCTTTCATTAATTGTTATGAATAAATTAAAAGGAAATATTGTAAATTCTTCAATAAGGTTTTGTGTAAAATAAAATAATTGAAGACTTCTTCAAAAGATTGTAAAGGTGAAGAGGAGGTAGAATGCATAGAAATATTTTCTTGTTGAAGAGATCATGAATGAAGAGGAGGTGACTTTTTGTTGAGGAAATTGACAAGGCAAAGAGGATTGAAGAAATCTCCAAAAATGGTTTGTTTTGAAGAGGGTGAGATGAAGTGGTGGTTAAACCACATGAAGAGATCATGAATGAAGAGGAGGTGACTTTTTGTTGAGGAAATTGACAAGGTAAAGAGGATATGAAATTCCCAAAAATGGTTTGTTTTTGAAGAGGGTGTGGAGATGAAGTGGTGGTTAAACTACATGAAGAGATCATGAATGAAGAGGAGGTGACTTTTTGTTGAGGAAATTGACAAGGTAAAGAGGATATGAAATTCCCAAAAATGGTTTGTTTTTGAAGAGGGTGTGGAGATGAAGTGGTGGTTAAACTACAGTAAGGGTAACAACATAATGGAAAGAAAGACTTGCTTGTGCTAATAGCAAGGAAATACAACAAGGAAAAAGTAAAATATACTTTTTCGTGTTTCTCTTTTAGAGAAGATTAATCACCCATTTCATTTTAGTTGAATAGGAATTGATTTTATCTTCATCATTTGCCTCTTCTCAATTACATTTTTTAAAGAGACAATGGCTCAAAAGGTTAAATGCAATGCAATTGTTTCCTCACAGACATCATAGAATTCTCATTGAATTTGTAACTTAATTAATTTCCCATCAAGATTCCTTCATCTCTTTATGTGTCATGTGTGTACTAGTTGCCATTGTTTTTATTTTTAATTTTGATGAAAAGTGTACTTAAATATTAAATTAATAAAATAAAAGAATACGTTATTTCACAAAAAAGCTAGGTAGAATGGTATCACACCTTAAAAGAACTATACAAAGTCAATATGATAAATAAAATAATTATATTTCTATGTAGCTAAATAAATTATAGTGGGTGAAGGAGAGGGATCCCTACCAAATGGACCACTCAAAAGTGTCAAGAGGTACTCATCATCAAGAATTGGATTTTGTGATTGGACGGATTAGTATGGGCCAATTACGTTTGATCCATGAAGAATTTGGTGGAGCTTTCAAAATTTTAACAAAATTTTATGTTGGTTCCTTGCCTGGTCATCTTTCATTACTTCTATACCCAAGGGTAGGGTTTAGGGTTTTGGTCTAAAAAGCCCTAGTTTGAAATTTTAATTCATAGGCCCTTGGCATTTTAATCCTTTGTTGACCCATCGCACACAGTTTTCGGTAATTTAAATTATCACTCGAGCCATTGAAATCATATTGCCACCGACCCCTCAACTTAGGTTTGTCAGTTACCGACTATGGTCCCATAGATTTGATATTTCCTATGATCAAACAAAAAAATCCATACTATAAAGACTTAAGTCTTTGCCTTAAAGGGTCTCAGTCTCATTTTCCTAATTGGGCCCCCTTTTTTAAGATTTAACTAGTATCGCATGTGCATATTTTCTCGATGATCAAATCGAGGGGTTTCAATCTCAGCCATTCCCTGCGTACCCTATGTGATTAAAATAATGGTTTTTGAGAAGCCACGGGGTCAACAGGTTGTGGACACGTGTCTTGCTAAATGTGTGGGGCCCGATCTCCATTTTTATGCACAGCGCCCAAGGGTTCTTGATCAATGGCTGGAAAGCGATGTTGAGATTTAATCTCAAACATTCCCCCCACGAGAATTAACATAATGCCTTATAAAAGTCATTGGGTCAATGGTTGATTGGCACGTGGATTTCTTCCACCATTTGAAATGAAGGGTGGAGCCCACAAAACAAGTGAGTTAGCATCTGACCGGTTTAACCTTATTGGCTGGAGGATTCGTGGGCGAAGGTGGCATATTTCCAAATTATTTTGACTCAATTTGAGCCATCCAATACACCATCTCACAAGGAGATCGACGGTTGTCAGTTAAAATCAAAGATGTAGCCATGTGAGCCATTTTGATTTGCTCGAGCGAGCAGTAATGGCATAAAATTGTAGAGTTATCCAACTTTGACCCTCAATAATTTGAATGATTTCTTTCTTCACATGCATAAGGATTGCAGACAACTTCTAAGGCAACTCGAAGATCGACGACTAAGATTTGAAATCAAGAGACGGGGTTGTCAGTTCACTTCTGTGAACTCCCTTGGAACATTAATGAATGCATGCTTCAATTGATCTATTTAATGAAGATTTCCTACTTATTATTGTAACCATTTGTTGTCTGCGAGAATTGAGAGTCTGGGGATGAGTGTGTGAAGTGTTCTTACTAATTGTAGAATTTGAGCTAGTTATTTTTACATTGAGGGTGGTTTCTTTGTCTTGAGGAAATTTGGTGAGTTACTCTTTCAAGAATGGGTAAGGTAAGTGTGTCTATTAGTCCAGTCTGAAGGTCTAGGAGACTCAATCTCCTTGAGTCTCAGGGTTTCCCAAGAATGAACAGGATATGCCCAAGGTCCTTGTCAATCCAAAGAAGAAAAAAAAATTGATAGGAAGTCTGCACGGGGTGTTCTCAAGCGCACTTATCATCTGAGGAGTAGAATTGTCTCAAAGGAATTGGTCAAGGGTAAGGAGAAGAAAATTGATAGGCCTGAGAGGGAAGTTGTGAGAAAAAATAAGTATCACCGAGCTCACATGGGACGTCATCATTCTCCCATTGAAGTCTTGGATGATCCGATAGTGGAGCTGAAATTGATTCAGGCTACCGCCAATATCTTATGGCCATGACTGATTTCATTTATTCTAAGGATGAGGTAATGATGGCTACTCCATTTTCCATAAGGAAACCATGCAGGCATTCTTACTTTTTTGTTGACAAGGCAGAGTAGCACCTCGTTTCCTTTTTGAGTTGGTGCTCAGTTTTTGGTCCTTTGTGTTGACTCGTTTCCTTTTGGATATTTTGTTGTGATATGGGTTTATGTTTATTCATGCTTTTACATTGATTGTGACATTTCCTAGTTCAATGTGAACATGTGAGTTTTTGAGGCTATAACAGCAACACCTTTTGGAAGGCTGGTGGCTCTTCTCTGGTTAATGGTTTTTGGATATTTTGCACTCCCCTATTTTGCAAATGATTACATATAACTGTCAAGGAAATATTTTGAATTCTAGTGAAATTAGCATCGAAATGAGAATGAAATGTAATTTTTAATTTAGCTCGTTTCTTGTTGCTCCCTTATTCTATAAAAGGGATTTCAAGGCTGATTACAAGGGTCGATTAGTTGGCAATTTTTGGACTGATCATTTAGAAATTAAATGGAACACCGAACAAGATGGTTTTATGTCTTAGGGTTGGAGTATGTAAATACGTATATGGTTCCCTGATAGTGATAATGATAATATATAGTAGAATGATATCAATTCATTATAGTTTTCTCTCCAATGTATTGGTTATATAAGTTATGAATAATATAATCAATGGTTATCTTATTTGTCTTTGTGATTCCTCATGGGTGTACTATTTTATTCTTGCTTATCAATTCAATGAATGGATGTAAACACTTGAGTATAACTATAGATTTATAACAAACTAGGTACTAGGATGCTAGTAAGAAGTAAATGGCGGAGATGTTAAGTGGGAATATTGTAATGTAGTGTTTTCAAGGCTATGAGTATTATCATGTAAGAAGATTGTTATCAAATCATGTGGGTATTTGGATTGACTCTGTTCCAAGGATATGGCACCGGTTTAAGTAAGTTAATCATATTGCAATTGTGTTGATCTTTTCAACAACTAACCACAAAGTTATAATCAATTTACATATCAATTTGATTGTGGGTGTGTGTGGAGTTCAATGAATTATATCTCTCATCTTTAAATCTATACACTACCATGAAGTTCAGCCAAACCTTTAGGGTACTGCTTCTTTTAAAAAATTTAAGGAGAATCATTTGTGTACCTTGTGTTTGATGCCTAGACATTCCGATATTTGTAAACACATTGGTGGGATCACCCTCCCGGGTTTCACAAAGCCCAAAGTGTAGTGGAGAAATGGTTAAGCATCAACTCTCCCATGTGTTGGCCACTAACCTTAAGGGTTCTTAAGCATAAGGATTGGCTACCCTTTAGAGGATTTTAAGGTTCTGTTGGAAAAATTACCAACAGAAATGGTGACTCCGCTGGGGAAGAATTTGGGAAAATTATAGTAGAAGATCATCTTGCCTTAATAGTCATTAAATTTTCAAAATAGTTTGTAACCAGAGATTTAACAATTGTGGAATCCTATTTTCCCATCCGATTCACCAACAAAAATGGTGACTCTACTAGGGATGACTTTGAATCTCCAGTCGTAGACTACCCTATTATAGAGTCGAGAATTTGGTGATTCTAAACACCTGATTCAGATATTGAACTTTTGAGACCTGGAAGTGATTTTTGTAGAAAATTTCAAAAGAATTTATGTCTAACTTTTTTGTTGGAGAAGACCCAAAAGGAAATTCATCTGTAAAGGAGCTTCATATTTCTTGAAGTTCAGTCCTCTATGAAGAGAGGTGGTGACTATCAAAAGAACCTGATGAGGATGTGAAGAAAATTTAAGATCTACGAAGATTCCTAGCTAGGAAGAATATTCAACAGCAGTTGCAACATGTCCTGGTATTTTTCATGTTTGGTTTTCAAAAAGGATAAATTTGTATGTGAAAACCATATTTGAAAGTATTGAAGGAATTTGGTTCCCTATTGAGTGAATTAAGCACTAGTGAAGGGAAGGGCAATAGTCATTTTACATAATTCTATGGTACAAATTGTAATATTTATATTTGGTCGGAGAAGTATGAGTATTTTGAAATCTGCCTCCTAGAAATTTTTAAGGCATCTGTGAATGTAAGTTACATATTTTACATTACGAAGTGTGGCAATGAACAATCAACTATGAAGTTGATTATTGAATATTAAACAGGGATATGAGAGCAATGTATCATTCCCCTGTATCTCCTTGTGAAACATCAAGTAAAAACATGCAGGGTGTGCACCTCTTGTCGTGTCATCAAAGGATATTTTCTATCAAGAGATATAAGCCATTAAGTTTTAATGGTATTCAAGGTTTCCCTAACAGGGTTCCTAATGATATTAGGAAACATTTACCTAGGTTTACAGGGAAAATGTTTGAGTTAGCTTCCAGACATCTGAATGCCTTCATAGATCTGATGGGTGATTTTGAGGTTGATCACGAGGATGTTGTCATGAAGCTTTTCGCTTAGTCTTTAAAGGTAGATGTTAGGGACTGTTTCTCATATTTACTAGTGTGTTCTATAGCTTCATGGGATAACTTCATGATAGAATTTGTGGAACAATTTGGTGAAAGGATTAATCCACATGTGATAAGAAAAATATTTATGGAAATCCAAAATGATGAAGATGAGTTGGTTCCTTCCTTTAACCACAGATTTATAAAACCAACAAAAGATATTCCTGAATATTTGAGATATAATGATGCGGAATGTTTAATTATGTATCTAGGTGCATTTGACCATAAGATGAGTTATTTGATAAGAGATAAAGGGTAAATGCGCAAATTTGGGTCCACTTAACGTGGAAGTTTTTGCCTTAGCCGAAAAAATGAAATCAGCTAAGCAAAAACGGGATCCCGATTTTTAAAAATTAGGATCCCATTTCGGTTTCAGATCTCGAGCCTAAATCGCAAATGGGATCCTGCTTTTTGAAAAATAGGATCCCATTTGCTAGAGGGTCCCGAACCGACGGAGAGGAAACGGGATCCTGATTTGTAAAAAACAAGATCCCGTTTCGTAACACTATTTATTTATTTTAAATGAAGATTTCTTCATTTTTAGCAGCATGCACGGGATCTCGATCTAAGAGCGACAACAACCCCAGGAAACCTCCCAGGTGTTGTACCCTCCCCCATTTTTGCAATTTTTTCTTTCCAAATTGAAATTGTTAGTAAATTAATTATTTTTAGCATGTTTATTTCAAATTAAAAAAAAAAAAATTAAGCATTTCATTTTGTGTTATTGTAGAAATGAGAAATTGTACAAACAGATCAAAAAATTACATCAAATTGTGAAGATTTTCAATAGAAACAAGAAAATAAACCTTGAATTGTAGTTTAGAAACAAATTTTAACTTTTGAAACTTGAATTGTTTGATGAAACAAAAAAAAAAAGAATTTGAAAACTCTAATTGAAATGAAACAAAAAAAATTGCATTTCAAAACCCTAGAAATTGAAATGAATTAAAAATTTGCATTTAGAAACCCTAATCAAGCTTTTTGAAATCTCAAATTCAAATCAAAGCAAAAAAAAAGAATTTGAAAACTCTAGTTTGAAATGAAACTAAAAAATTGTATTAAAAACCCTAATTGCTTAGAAATTAAAACCCTGAATTGAATTGAAACAAATAAATTGCTAAAACCCTAAATTGAAACGAACAAATCATTTTGATTTTGAAAACCCTAATATTCGAGCTCAAGAAAATTCATTTGCATTACTTAAATGTTTTAAATTTTATTTGCATTGTATGGATAAAATGATATGTTAAACTTTAGTTTCAATGTTAAATTATAATTAGATTAGAAAAACTTTCCATTTTCTGTGAAATGAGTACAATATTGCTATATGAATTTTCATTTAGAACTATCTTTTATATGAATTTTGATAATTAATTATAGGTCAAATAATCAGTCCTATTAAAAAGATGAAATAAAAATAAAAACACACTCTAAATTCAAAATCTAGCTTCATCTAGGGTCTATGAAACGGGTATGTGTAGGATCATCATGGAAAAAACAGGCCCTTAAGTGGCAATGAAAATTCAGAAAATCAAAGTTAGGTAACTTGACGTAAAAATTTGAATAAGTTATCTATATTATTTCAAAAATATGTAAGAATATAATTTGTAGAAAATTGAATTTAGTTTCTAAACTACTAGGTTTATTTAAAAATAAAATCTATTTGGCGAAAATTTGAAATTTCAATGCACTGGTACTTAAATTTTAGGGAAAAAATAAGAAGTAGGTGTCTGTTTGACACCCTAACCACAATAAAATGATAATATATTTATATAATATTTTATATATAAGTAGAGGACTCGTGTCCCGATGTGATGCATATTTTTTTGTAATTTGTTTCCAAGTAAATATTTAATTATGATTTTTTTATTACAACTTTTAAAAAATATTAAAAAATTGTACGTCTAACCACCTTAACTTGGTCAAACATTCATGAAATTCAATTCTTTTTTTTAATCCTATAGTATGTGAAGCATAGAATGTGACACATGTTTCGGATTCAAAAAAATTGATACCGTTTGAAAGCTATAGATGTTTTTCAATCATCTTATCAATCAGGAATTTAGTCATAATTCAAATAGAAAATAAATGATAATTATTTATTAAATTCAAAATAAATCATAATTTATATTGGTGGAAATTTGAGAATCTCCTCTAAAAACCCTTTTTGTTTCATCAATTTGGGGTAAAAAAAAAGTTGTCAGCTACATGGGCCATCATATCACTTACATATTGCCACTTTTTGGCCCATCATGATCTTGCACATACCCAAACCTTAAGTGAGGATTAAATTCAAAATCTAGCTTCATCTAGGGATCTAGGGTTCTTGAATTGAAGTTGAACTACTTAAGAAGAAATGGGGTATTTTGATGAAATGTAAATTATTAGGGATGGTAAATAAATCAACTCTCTTTAAAAAATATAGATGTATATTCTATTAGAGAAAAAATGAAGATTTTGAATAATTAACTATTAGAAATTAAGATTTAAGTTATAATCTATTTTGAAGAAAAATATAGTTTTTAAATACATTTTTGAGAAAAATAATGGTAAGAAATATATAAATTAATTTATAGAATAGAGTTCAGGGCATATGCATAATATTGTTTTTTTGTGAAAATAAATGAGAGGGTTACTTGACACATAGAAATTAACTATTAGAAATGAAGATTTAAGTTATTAAGTAGTGGCATTTCAAAACACCTAGGGGTGAGTGAACTGGATCTCAATTGTCATGTTCTCATAGGTTAGCCCTCATGATAAGATCAAGTTCATGATTATGGGAATGATTGAGGAGAGTAGTATTCAAACTTGGAAATGGTGATGCACAGATTAAATATAGGTCCTCCTATTGAAGTGTTCCTAGCATAGTACTTTCAAAATTTTAAATGATTCAAGTGAATAATGATCAAGTGTAATTAAATGATAAAATAAAGACAATTGAATGCCTTTGAATACTAAGAAATTTTAGTTGGCTCATAATGTATTATTAAATACATGTAAGGGATGGAAAATTTAGAATTTAAATTTTATAATTTTAATGATTAAATTCATGGTTTAAGATTTACCATATATATATACTTAGAGGATTGGTCTAGGATTTAAATTTTTGCACTAGTTACCTAGACACTAAATAATCTAAATATTTTTGTTTTTAAAGTTATTTTAGGTTCTTTCAATTACAAACAATCTAAAATAAAATACTTGATTCAACATTAACTAATTTTATATTATACATTTTCTATCAAAAAATTCATTTAAGTGAGTTTAATATTAATGAAAAAATATTAAATAAAATAATCTTATATTCAATTAAAAAAACATCCAGTTAAAATATACATCAAACTCAATCTTAATCATACATAATTATGTGTTTCTATTACGAAAATAATCAATCTATTCATAAAATAAAAAAATATTCATAAACTAGGCACTAACTTGCAAGTCCATTATTCCAAGGGCCACCCAAAGCTCACCCTAAGTTCGCTAAACCCTAAGCCCTGAACTCTAAAATCTAAACCCTCAACACTAAAGCATCAATTTTGTCTTAGGACCTTAAAATCAAATTTGGTTGCCTTAGGCAACTCCACCAAATTTGATTCCCTTAAGCCATGTCATTTTGTCGTAGAACCTTACTACAAATATCCCCTTAAGCCATCGTATTACTGTAAACCCTAAATTCATTACTCTAAACCCTAAACAAGCTAAAGACATCATTTTTTCCTAGGCCCTTAATGAAATTTGGCTTCCTTGGGCAATGTCGCCAAATTTTATTCAATTGAGCCATGTCATTTTGTCCTAGGACCTCACTAGACATAGATCCCCTTAAATCGTAAATCGATGTCTTAAGGGGTCCTAATATGACATTTCTTAATGGGATCAAAGAAGTTCTTAAAATTTGGTGAAGCTGCCCAAGGCAACCAAATTTAACAATAACAATATTGTGCAAGATTATAATATGAATGATATTTCATGATCTAGGTTGGTCATTTTAAACAAGACCTCTCTCAATCAATTTTTCCACAAGAAAATTTTCTTCACTAAAGCATCAATTTTGTCGTAGGACCTTAAAATCAAATTTGGTTGCCTTAGGAAACTCCACCAAATTTGATTCCCTTAAGCCATGTCATTTTTTCATAGAACCTTACTACAAAGATCCCCTTAATCCATTGTATTACCATAAACTCTAAACTCTAAACTCTAAACCCTAAATAGGCTAAAGACATCATTTTTCCTAGGCCCTTAATGAAATTCGGTTGCCTTGGGAAACGTCACCAAATTTTATTCACTTGAGCCATGTCATTTTTTCCTATGACCGCACTAGACATAGATCCCCTTAAGCCATCCTATCACCCTAAATTGTAAATCGATGTCTTAAGGAGTCCTAATATGACATTTCTTAATGGGATCAAAGAATTTCTTAAAATTTAGTGAAGTTGCCCAAGGCAACCAAATTTAATAATAACAAGATTGTGCAAGATTATAATATGAATGATATTTCATGATCTAGGTTGGTCAATTGAAACAAGACCTATCTCAATCAACTATTCCACAAGAAATTTTTCTTCACTAAAGCATTCATTTTGTCTTACGACCTTAAAATCAAATTTGGTTGCCTTAGGCAACTCCACCAAATTTGATTCCCCTTAGCCATGTAATTTTATCATAGAAACTTACTACGAATATCCCCTTAAGCCATTGTATTACCATAAACCCTAAACTCTAAACTCTAAACCCTAAACAGGCTAAAGACATCATTTTTTCCTAGGCCCTTGATGAAATTTGGTTGCCTTGGGCAATGTCACCAAATTTTATTCAATTGAGCCATGTCATTTTGTCCTAGTACCTCACTAGAAATCGATCCCCTTAAGCCATCCTATCACCTTAAATCGTAAATCGATGTCTTGAGGAGTCCTAATATGACATTTCTTAATGGGATCAAAGAAGTTCTTAAAATTTGGTGAAGTTGCCTAAGGCAACCAAATTTAACAATAACAAGATTGTGTAAGATTATAATATGAATGATATTTCATGATCTAGGTTGGTCAATTGAAACAAGACCTATCTCAATCAATTGTTCCACAAGAAAAATTTCTTCACTAAAGCATTCATTTTGTCTTAGGACCTTAAAATCAAATTTGGTTGCCTTAGGCAACTCCACCAAATTTGATTCCCTTAAGCCATGTCATTTTGTCGTAGAACCTTACTACAAAGATCCCCTTAAGCCATCGTATTACCGTAAACCCTAAACTCAAAACTCTAAACCCTAAATAGGCTAAAGACATCATTTTTCCTAGGCCCTTGATGAAATTTGGTTTCCTTGGGCAACGTCACCAAATTTTATTCTCTTGAGCCATGTCATTTTGTCCTAGGACCTCACTAGACATAGATCCCCTTAAGCCATCCTATCACCCTAAATCGTAAATGGATGTCTTAAGGGGTCCTAATATGACATTTCTTAATGGGATCAAAGAAGTTCTTAAAATTTTGTGAAGTTTCCCAAGGCAACCAAATTTAACAATAACAAGATTGTGCAAGATTATAATATGAATAATATTTCATGATCTAGGTTGGTCAGTTGAAACAAGACCTATCTCAATCAACTGTTCCACAAGAAAATGTTCTTCACTAAAGCATTAATTTTGTCTTAGGACCTTAATCAACTGCTCCACAAGAATCCTATAGTGTACTCAAATGAATCATATCCTATAGACCTATCTCAATCAACTGTTCCACAAGAAAATGTTCTTCACTAACTTGCAAGTTCATTATATTCCAAGGGACACCAAAACTTCACCCTAAGTTTCGTAAACCAAATTTAACAATAACTAGATCATGCAAGATTATAATATGAATGAGATAAATCATTATCTAGGTTGATTAATTTATGGTTTAGGGTGATAGGATGGCTTAAGGGGATCTATGTTAAACTCTAAACCATAAACCCTATAACATTCATAAATTGTCTTATATTAATAGTTAATTGTATTTTCATTCAAGTAATATGCCTTAGACATAAATGAGGCTTAAACTTATTTTATCATATGTATTCAATTAGGCCATTTATATTGAATGGTTTAAGGGTATAAATCCTAAACATGTATCTTACATTTTGAAATTACAAATCTAATGCAAGTTCACTCATATCTTCTAGAGATCACATGGATCGATTCAATAATATTCACAATCCACCTCCACGCCATCCATCTCCACCATCTTCACCTCCACCTCCACCCACTCCACCTTATAACCCCCCACCTCCACCACCTGAAATCGATGGTGCTCGTTTGCAAGAATGTTCCAATGTTCAAACCATCCAAGATCAAATCAAAATTATTCAAAATGAAGAATTTGTCGCACCACCTATGAGGATGATTGCATCTAGGATGCAAACCATTGTTGATGTTGTTAGGGCTATGGATGGGATCTTAGATGAGCATTGACAATTGCTAGAGGAGAGGAGAACTTTTGATTCTGAAAAGGAAAACGCAAATAAATGAAGAGATGCAGTAGAGAGCCACAATAGTTTTTAAATTAAGACAATGATCTTAAATAGTTATGAATTTATGAATTTGGTGAACAATGAATATTTTGTGTAATGTGAATTTATGATTTTGGTTCTAGATGGATATGTTTAGATGGATGGTTCTAGATGGATATATATATGCGTTAGACATAAAATGAGATTTTTGTAAATGTTTCAAGTTTATTGTTTACTATGTACACATGTATTAAAATTGCACATATAGTTGTTAAATTTTGAAATTTTTATGTATGTACATAGTTTACTTTAATGATGTATGCATGCAAATTATGCATGGTATTTTTTATTTTAAATGTATGTACATTGTAAATGTATGTATGTTAAATGCATGGTATTTTATTTTATTTTAAATGTATGTACATAGTTTACTTGATCAAGTTCAATCAATGTATATGTGTGTTTCAATTTTATATGATCTTAATATATGTATGCATGTATCATATTTAAACAAATTTGCATGTGTGTTTCAAATTTAACTATCATCTTGTAATTTTTTAAGTTTGTATGTTAATTTAGTATAATTTAATGCAAGTGCACACTTATATTTCATATCATGGATGATTTTAATATTGATTATATCATCAATCCACCACCTCAGCCACCTCCACCTCCACCTCCACCTAATAAGCCACCTCCACAACCTATTACATCTGATGAGGCTCGCTTACGAGCACGCATAAATGATCAGGTTGCATGAATATAGAATCAAATCAATGCTATGCAAAGTCAAGCATTGATTCCACCCCATGTTAGAAATTTTTCATTTGCAATGCAAAATGTTGTGGATGCCATCAAGACCATTGATTTTGATCTAGATAGGTATAGATGAGACAAAGAGCAAATGAGAAAATTTATGCTGATGGTCTCTCTTATAAAGAAATATTAGACCTTAAAATAACGAAAGCCCACCTAGCCCCCTACTTTCTCGACGTCGTTACTCGACAACCCATTCCTACAAACAAATCTAGAATATCCATGAGGTGGTGCATACATCCACAAATGAGTGCACATTTTAGGGATAGATGGTATATGGTTTTTGATAGTCCCCCACATGCTAATTGGGAGTGCCCATTGTATTTTTTGAGGAAATTATATGTAGAATTTTTTATGGGGAAAAGCCCAATTATTTTGATTTTAAATCATTTCAGGGTGTTGTTGGTGGCATGCCACAACAAAGGTTAGGGGCAAGGGTTGATCCCTAATGCCCTGTGCATGCACAACCCCTTGTTGTTGCTCCTGGTCCTCCCATTCCTGCACCTATGCATCATTGATCTATGTTCTTGACATTAGATTCCCTTAGTACACTCGCATGAGACCTTGATCAGCACACTTATGCGATAGCAGGTGGGGAGCATAGAGACGATGATGATGGAGGAGTGTTTTATGGAGCTGGTCCAAGTACCACTCTAGGAGTGTTGAGGCTCGTCCCACATGTATGTACCAGTTTCCATCAAGTATGCTATGGACCTAATCAGGCCACACCTAGTTTGAGTGGATGTGGAGATTCTGGTGGTTCATTTGGTCACATCAGTTCATTTGTAGATTTTCTTACAAGAAGCGAACATCCTGAGGACACTGGTACACAGGTATAAATATGCATCTACACGTTCATTTTATAAGAATTTTGATGAATGTATATATCAAAGTAAAGTTTGTAATACATTTTAACAATAAAACTATTTGGTGTACAGACGATAGTAACGATGGGGAAATCATTTGTTCCAGGAGTACATACATCGACACCAGTCCTAATCGGAAACCCTTATTGGGTATTTTAATTTCAATTTTTTAAATTATAAATGAAATTATTTTTAACTTGAGTTTTAAATTTATAATTGAATAACATATATGTTTAAAATATTTATGTTGGTTTACGTGAGTCAATCGGCTTCCACGTCGATTCCACCCAAGGGGTTTTTGAGCACTCCTCCACTATCGGTCGTCGTAGGCCAGGGGCAGGTACATTTATATTGTAAATTATTTAACTTACATTAGTATAGTTACAATTATGAATTTTTAATTCACTATATATGAAATGTGCATGTACACTTGTAAATATTATAAGCTTGTGTTACATGTCAACATGTATTTCTAGGTTGATACCACAATCAAAATGGGCATCGAGAAAAAATTAGATGTTGCAGTTACTCGTGAGGCCTCTGATTTTTAGGTCTTTTAAAACAAATCTACACAAAATGTGCAAACTTGAATATATATATATATATATATATATATTTACCTAATTCAAGTATGTACATGCTTTAACTTTTATCTTGTAGGACTTATTTAGTGCAACTTTCAGCCCTAACCCAGACATAGTTACACCTCTAGGAGGGCATGCAGAGTAGGCTCCAGATCAAATGGTAATTTAAAATTTTTATTATATTTAAATTAAATTATAAATTATATATTGTGAATATATAACTAAATAATTTTAAATTTCAAATTCAATATTAATATAATTTGAGCTAATACATGTTTTAAATTCTTTTTCTTTTATAGCATGTGACACATCTAGTAGTTGAGAATGTACAAACATGTCCTGCAAAAGAGGGTGCACAACCTATGGATATGGTATAATTAAAATATGATAAATTATAAATTAATTTCAATTAAATCATTTTTAATTGTAGACTTGTGCATCTAATTTCAACTTTTTTTGTCTTGTTTATGTAGATTGATTTAGAGAATGTAGAGGTTGCTTCAGGTGCAGTAGAGCATCCAAACCCAAATATGACGGTAATTTAATTTTAATATGATGAATTATAAATTCAATTTTCATTAAATTTATTTTCATTTTCATACATATGATTTCATCTTTCTCTTGTACAGAGTGTTTCAGGTCATCTACATAGTTTGCATGGCACAAAGAGGTCTCTTGATTATAGAGACAATACATGACCTAGAAACATGATTTTGTGGGTTATATTTGTTTATTTTGTGGACTATATTTATGGTTTGTCATGTACTCTGTTGGACTTTATATTTCATGGTTCTTGATTACTTAGTTGGACTTTAGTTCATGGGTTGTACTCTGATGGAATTTTTTTCATGTGCTTAATATATTGGTTTCATGCACTTAATATATTTAAATAAATTATGGACTTTAATATTGTTTGAAATTTTAATTTACACATATACATTTATGCATTTTATGTTCATAGTCAAGATATTAATATAGAAAATTAATATGAAATTAAATATAAATATGAAATTAAAGTTGAAATTAGTAGGACATTTTAATAATTATAGTTTACAAATTTAGTGATCTCATACATGATATGTACATTCAATAATTAGCTATAATCATTCAATGAAATTATTCAATTCACTTCAATCAATAATTAGTCAATAAATCATAATTTACAAACCAAAGCAATTCGTTTATATACGAGAAAGGATCAAATTTTAAGAAATAAACAAAACCCTACAAGATTAGAGAACAAAAGCATTAATAAATTCTATAAATAATAAAATCCAACACTAATTTATAAGTTGTCAAAACAAATAATGGCATCCAATACTATTTTTTATGTTGTCAACACAAATAATGGAATCTAATACTAATTTATAAGTCGTCAAAACAAATAATGGCATCCAATACTAATTTATAAGTTGTCAAAACAAATAATGGCATCCAATACTAATTTATAACTTTTCAAAACAAATAAGTACATTGAAAACAAATAAGGGGACATCTTAAGGGGTCATAATACGACGTCTTAAGGGGACATCTTAAGGGGTCATAATACGACTTCTTAAGGGGATGTCTTAAGGGTTCATAATAGAACTTCTTAAAGGGATGTCTTAAGGGTTCATAATAGAACATATTAAGGGGTCATAATACAAAGTCTTAAGGGGATGTCTTAAGGGTTCATAATAGAATGTCTTAAGGGGTCATAATACAAAGTCTTAAGGGGATGTCTTAAGGGTTCATAATAGAATGTCTTAAGGGGTCATAATACAAATTCTTAAGGGGATGTCTTAACGGGTCATTTTACATCTTAAGGGGATGTCTTAAGGGGTCATATTACATCTTAAGGGGATGTCTTAAGGGTTCATAATATAATGTCTCAAGGGGATTCCTTAAGGGGTCATAATACAATGTCTTAAGGGGATGTCTTAAGGGGTCATAATGCAATGTCTTAAGGGGTCACAATACAATGTCTCAAGGGAATGTCTTAAGGGGTCATAATACAACATCTTAAGGATATAATTGATTTAACAATAATGTATGCATGAAATTTAGTTATTTGAAGACATATATGTACATATATGTCATCTCAGAACAATGTTTACAAATTTTGGATATGCCATCTCAAACTCATGCCCGGAATGTACTAGGTCTTCACACCGCATAATATCAAAAAGGTACAAGCAATATCAATGAAATCATCAAAACATACATATTTTAATTTATATAAAACTATATATATGTACACAACTCAAGTACCTACATTTAAAAGTATTCCACACATGTGTAGGTTGAATCCAGGCATCCTCTCATTTTTGTTTCAAAGTATGAGATCAATTCAATGATGTCTTAAGGATACAAAAAAGGATAATAAATCAATTTTAACTATTAATGTACAAGCAATATCAATATGTAATCAAAACATGTATTTAAATATATTTTAACTAATAATTACCTCTATTTAAAAGGACAATATAAAACTTAAACTATATTTACTTATTCCATTGTATCATCTACATCCTCTCTTTTTTGTAATGCATCTATGATTGTCTCATGCTCTTCCATAGAAATTGTCCATAACACTTTATTTGGAGGTCTTCCGCGATACCGATCTAGTTTTATATTTGTTGCCACCACCAAATGTGAATAATGTATAATTTTTTTATGTGGTTCATAATCTTCGAATGCAGGTAGACCATTCTTCCTTGCTAGGTATTTTTGTAGCCAAGTGCCAAAAACCACAACCGATCCTATTTGAAAATATGAAAACCTTCATGGTACTTGTTCGATAATGATAGCCATCATCATCTTCTCAAGGTGATATTAACTTATGTTTACTCTCCACACAACGAGCCAACCAATATTATGTTTGTTATTCATTCCCCTCAGGTGCAATAACATCATACACATGTCTTGCAAACAAAAATTGATTTGATAACTTGTGCATATCAATATAAAAAATTAGTATTACAAAATAACTTAATAAAGCGAAATAAAATGAAATAAATTGAATTAAATCACCTTCTTGTACAAGGTCTAAAACACAGTCATAGTCTTCAGATGCAAACACTTGATCATTTTCTTCAATATTTCTTTCATATTGATCATGTGCTTGTGCAAGTGTCAACGATCTTTTATCCCATTGTTCAACCCATTCTATATTTTCACATGCTTCCCAATCTCCTGAGATGCAAAATTGGAAAAAATATGCAAACTCCCTTGTCTAGATAGTCCATGTGCTTGTTTTTGAACTCCTAAATGAATTCCATTTAGTAGATCCACTAATTTTCTCACAGTCAACTCTAGGTACAATGTTATCCTCTTCAACCAACCAAAAGAATCGATGAACTCTAGAGTACTCACTCGAACCAGGTGTAGATAATATTGTATTACACCAATTGACAATCCCACATGCATCTTTAAATTTTACTGCATCTTCAAATTTTAATTGTTCTCTAGAAAGAATTCTTTTGACACACGCACCAACTCCATCATGTTATCCTTTACCATGGCCGGCTTCAAAAAAACTCCATATTTGTTGGACATTAAGTTCTTTGTGAAACCTACTTAACCAATAGAAAATTCAAGCATTCTTGAACTGCCCCATACAATTATCTGACCATATGAGGTGTTCTTTCATATGGATTCCTCTTTCCCTTAATTTTTTGTAAAATATACTAAAACAGTATTGAACAAACTCTGATGAGTGTAATCGGTTGTCACTCAAATAAAAATGATACTCCCTCCAAACTTTTCTATCATCCTCAGTGCTATTATCTGCATGTCTATAAACAATATGCACAAACATAGCTACTTGCACTGAATTATAATACTGTGAAATTGAATTTCCTCTTGCGGAGCTAGAGTATAATTTTATACAAAATCAACCACTGAAAGTATAGTACCAATTGGAAATGTGTTTCTACATGCGCGAAATTGGCCATCAAGCCATCAAGCATGTTGAGAGTGCATGATATATTTTGGTACTATCTTATTTTTAAATTCACTCATGAATGCATGCACACTAAATTTTTTTGTAACTAAATCACAACGCTTTCCTAATTTCCCATCTTTTAAAGAATAGTGAACATTCTTAAATATTTTAACTTCTACTAATTTTTGTCCAAAATCATTATCAACACTTTCACACATACAAATTCCTAAGAATGAAAGGTTTTCACAGTCAATGCATTGTCTAGAAATACAAGAACTTAAATAAAACAATTTACCATTAGATCTTTCACAAAACAAACTTGAAATAAACTCCCTTATTGCTTCAGGTGGCATATTAATACCTCATTCCTGTATAATCATGTTAGTATGCAAGGTACAATGTATATATCGAAAAACATCATAAAAATAATGAAACTGAACATGTTTTTTACAACAACAAGATATTCGTTGCTTATTAATTTTTACATACCACGGTTTACATTTTTCAAAAGACCTTTGACTTATTTTCATATTACTGGGTAACACTAAATCACCACAAAATTTTCTATAAAATTCAGTTTGTATTGTATCTAATAGGTGTTTTGGGTGAGGATCGTGAACTTTGGACCCCGCCCTTAATTTTAAAGCATCTCTAACATTAGATGAAACCCTAGTATTATCATGCCAATATTTTTCAATCAAAGATTTAATTTCAACATTCAATTTCATATCAGACCTCGGGAGTCGACTACTGAAACTCCAACATTGGTTGATAGGATCATTTTTTATAATTTCTCTTCTTTTTTCGCTCTTAGCAATGTTTTAGGATGTATTTTTAAAACTTCACTAATATTTCTTACCATTCTTCTATTCAAAGTTGCTTTATTAACTATAGCAATTGTTATAGCTCTTCTTGCTGCATTTTTATCTTTAGATCGACTATTTTTTCCAATCGATTGAATGGCACTAGCAACAGTACACATAGCATGTTTTAATCATTGATCTTTTTTTTTGGTTTAACAAAAAAGCCTAACCTTTTCATTATTTTCCTCATTTTTTGCATTCTCATCAATTGCATCATTAGTTGACATTGAATTACAATTTTTTTATGATAAAATAATTCGTTGTATATTTTATTTGCATGTGTTCTTATTTGCCTCCAAGAAATTTGACCTGGAAGATTATCAAAAACACCACTTTCAATTTTTAAAAAAGTATTTTCATTAAATTCAACATCACATTCTATATTTTCATCTTCATCTTCATTTTCATTTTCATTTTCAACTTCAAAATGAATTACATCTTCATTTTCATCAACAAAACGGTAAATTCATTTACATTTACATCAACAAAATGGTTTTTGTTTTCATTTTCAATAAAAGGATTATTCTTAATTTCATTTTCAACAAAAGGATCATTCTCATTTTCATTTTCAACAAATTCTATAAAAGTTTCATCTCTCTAAATATTATCAATGTCAACATCGTTAAGTCTAGCATCTTGTAAAATTTCTACATACAAATTTACTATTTTACTAACATGTAGATTTGAAGGCGTACCTAGATTTGTGCATATTGAAACATTCTCCATAGCATTGAAAGAGGGATTTGAAGACATAGTAGGACTTGCTTGTATAATCATATTCTTCTCCAAATTGACTTCTTGCAAATTCGCTTCATCTACAACCATGGTCTCCTCTATATTTTCATCTTCAATAGTTGTGGAATTGGATCCTCCCCCATCAATCATTGATTTAATTTTCATTCTTCTTTCTCTTTGTCTTTGTCTCTCCTTCTCTTTGTTTGCTTCAAATTATAGCTTTATTACGAGCTTTATTACCCATGATTATAAAATTCTCAAGCACAAATGAATGTAAATAGTGAAATTATTCAAAAAAATCAATTCAAATTGGAAGTTCAAGACCTATAAGGACTAAATTCTTCCTCTTGTGTTCCTCAAAACAAGTAGAAAACTAGCACAATTCCACTTTAAAACTAATTTCTTCATGCCTCTGAAAAAATCAATTCATTTTGCAAGTTGAAGACCTTTTGTTCTTTCTTTGAAAAAATGGGATCTCTCCTTTGAAAAGATTTAATCAAAAAAGCAAGTCACCACCTGTAAAAAAGTTGCTTGATGAAAAATAGACCAATTTTACTGCTCTCGGCCATACATGTGAAGTTGCAGACTTCAAAGTTAAATTTGACAGTAAATTTAAATAACATTTAAAAAGAAACGGGATCCCATTTTTCCAAAATGGGATCTTGTTCTATAATCGGGATCCCATTCTTAACATTTATTGTCAGGACCATTGGTAGGGGAATGGGATCCCATTCCTTTGCCAATGGTTACCACATTGAATAATCGGAAACGGGATCCCGTTCCACAATTGGATCCCTTTATTTAAATTTTGAATTTTTTTTGCCTTTTGGTCGGGTTTTTTGCCTCGAATTTTGGTTCGGGAAAAGCATTGGGAGTCTAAACCTAGGCCTTCAACCTAGTTTGACCTGCAAGTTGAAGGTTCTAACAATGTTAGGGAAAAAAATCGAGTTTGGACATATAGCTGACGACTTTTTTTGCAGAATTTTTTGACGAAATTAAAACTTATTTTAGATGAGACAATGCAGATTTCAAATATATAATTTTTTTTACAATTGGATTATTTTTTCTATTTTTCAATTATTTTTTGATGAAATTGGTCCATAAACTTTAAATATGAGTGTTTTTTACTATTTTAATAACCTTTGATCAACATAACATTTTGACGAAAGGATTGCACAAGGACAAACTTCAGACAATTCTTTTCAATTTTTTAAAAAAATACAAAAAATGATAACTTTAAGTCATCTTATGCATGTCGTACACGACGATTTTTCTAAATGACAAATATGCCTGATAAAAAATTAACAAAAAAAAAATATTTAATAAAAAATTACAAAAAAATATCTAGAACAAGCTTCAGTGAGTCACAAGTCTTTTCCCAAAAGGATTTAGAAAAATATGATAATTTAGGTCAAAATATGGATGTTGTACACGTGCATGGTATGGTAAAAAAAAATGACTTTTAAATAGTGGTTTTTACAAAAGCCTATTGAAACTCAATTTGTATAATTTGGGTCTTGAATAAATTACATATTTGGAAACTAGACTCCGAGTACTACACTTTATGATTAGTGACTTGTTTGAATATTCCATCTCTAAGTGCTTCAAATTTTAAGTTCAAATGTGTCAAACTCTGAAAATCAGGGAAAACACTTCCACTTTTTGGCCAAAAAGTCGACTCAACTTCTTGCCAGCACCCTAAAGAACCCAAAAAATTACAACAGGCATATCACATTGCTATGGATATTGAAAACACTATGAAGTATTCAATTATGAGGGGATATATAGCCACAAGTGTTTTTTGTCCCAATACACATCATCTAAATGGAATAGATAAGGATGGAAGGAATGAATAGGGTAATTATGTGTTTGATGCCTTATCTTGTTCACCTTTATAGCATATTAACCTTGGACAAATTCAAGGTGGACTTCAACAAAGTGCAAGTAATGATGATCAGGTTTTGTTTGTCCAAAGACTATCCAACATGAAGAGACATGAGGGGGAACCACCGTATGAATTATCAACAAGGTTCTTGGATGCCCTACTAGAAATTCCAAAAGGTCTAAGACCTAAAGATTCAATATGCATTGACATATTCTATGACATTTATGATCTAGGCCTGAGTACTTTCCAAGAGAATTAAAGCCTCAAGATTTTGATCATATAATTGACTGGATCAAGATTTTGAGCAGGCTAGAAATTATTATGCACAAAGTATGAGGTTCCAAAATGACATTCATGGTTATAATAGTGAGGATGATGGCCTGGCTACACTTACACATGTTGTAGGTATATGCTTATAGGGTAATGAGCATGATATTGAACATGAAAGTGTTAGCATGCATAATGAGTGCTTGGAACACTGTAAGTATGATAATGAGTCTTTTAACAATTATGATCATGAGGAGAGTCATGCTTTTTTTTATGTTACTGATGAATATGACTCCTTTAATGAGGATGATACTGAAGTTGATATTTTACATGAATTATGTAATAGTACTTATGGGTGTGAGGATCTATCTTTGCATGTGAGTGGGTAGACCTTATGTGAAGAATGTCAACAATTCCATCAAGGTATGCCAAGAAACAAATGTGCCAATATTGTGCCTAACAAGGAATTTGAAGATAAGAAGACATGTGTTTGGCACTCTGATCTTACTTCCAGTGTTAACAATGAAGAGACTTTTATTCCTGGCTAACAGGATCACGTCTTTGTTTCCTCTGGTGGTATGAATGAAGATGAGATGAAGTTTGCAGATTTTTTCAAAGAAATGGATATGATTATGTTCAACAGGGAGGGCCCTGAAAGGGGAAGGGATGAAGAGATTAATCCAAATAATAATAATAAATTTTTTGTTTATTCTGAATGCCCCATATTTGAGTTGACAGATGTGAAAATTCACATTATATGTGAGAGACTTGATGTTGACCCTATCAACTCAAAGATATTTGAGCCCTCCTTTGAAATATTCTATATAAATATGGATGATGATTTGAAGATCGAGTGAAGATATGTTATGCATCTCGAACTGGTAAAACTCTGATACATGGGAAGCTATTGATGATGATGTTTGTGGTAATGAATCCTTCTTTCTTACGAGAAAAGATACCATGGGTTATGGAAAACCATACCCCCAAAATGATATGGGATATGAAGATATGCCTACTGAGAAGTAGTTTTATGAATGTAAACTTCAGTTGGAGAGGCCTATATATGGACAATTTTGTTCACCACACAAGATGGTAATATGATTGGAATGGAACCAAAGCCAAGGAACGATACTAAGATTTTATATGTACTTGGGGATCTTGATTCATTAGAAGAGGAATTACAATGTGACCCTCAGATATTAGGATATGTGTTCCTTGATACGAATCTTGAATCGAGTTCTTATGAGGGTTTTCTATTTGATCAACAAATTAATGGTGGTGTTAGCTCACATGCCCTAAATAATCAAGTGAATTATGAATTTTTTTCTTTTTCAATTAAATTGGATGAGTCTGCAATAAGGAGTACTATTTATAAGATTGGGGTTATATGTTGCAATGGTTATGATTTTCAATTGTTATTAGAGTGCAGGTTTCAACCAGGCAAAGCTCAGGATGACAGTGGTTATATGGCATATATGGTTAACAATGGAAATCATACTGGAATTAGTTATTAGGAGTTTCTTGGCAACATTGATGATCCAATACAAACAACAAAGAATAAGGTCTTTGATAGAGGAAAATGTTGGTTTTGAGTTTTGGGGGCCTTAGGGTCACCAATTTGAAGCTAAATCTTGTTGAATTACATAAAGTAGGCCTAGAATTTGCACATCAAAAATAGCTTCTGAGGGAATTTGATGAAGGAATCACACTGTATAGTCATGTAAAAAAAAAATTTATAGGTTTGGTGTGCTTGCTTTTGGTTGTGTCTACTTGCCTTGTCCTAACAAGCTCCTGGGGTTTTGTCCTTCTTTACTATTTAGCTTCAACCTAAGATATGAATTCTTGTCATACCCATGAGGGGTATGCATCCCTGAGTAGGAGCCACTAGTGGAGCTTTTAAAATTTTAACAAAATTTTATGTTGGTTCCTTGCATGGTCATGTTTCATTTATTTTGTACCCAGGGGTAGGGCTTAGGTTTTTGGCCTAAAATCCCTAGTTTCAAATTTTAATTCATAGGCCCTTGGTGTTTTAATCCTTTCTTGGCCCATCACACATGGTTGTCGGTCATTTAAGTTATCACTCAAGCCATTGAAATCGTATTGTCATCGGCCCCTTGGCTTAGGTTTTTCGGTTACCGACTATGGTCCCATCACTTTGATATTTCCTATGATCGAGCAAAAAAAATCATACTAAAAAGACTTAAGTCTTAAGTCTTTGCCTTAAAGGGTCTCGGTCTCATTTTCCTAGTCGGGTCTCCTTTTTTAAGATTTAACTATTATCACATGTGCATATTTTCTCGACGGTCAGATCAGGGGCTTTCAATCTCAGCCATTCCCTGCATACCCCACATGATTAAAATAATG
Organism: Sequoiadendron giganteum; assembly: GCA_007115665.2. Taxonomy (NCBI): domain Eukaryota; kingdom Viridiplantae; phylum Streptophyta; class Pinopsida; order Cupressales; family Cupressaceae; genus Sequoiadendron; species Sequoiadendron giganteum. Next base: position 30,711,163 of record CM021105.1, on the reverse strand, counting down.
GTTTCTGAGAAGCCGCAGGGTGAGTGGGTTGTGGACACGTGTCTTGACAAATGTGTGGGGATCGGTCTCTATTTTTATGCCCGACGCCTGAGGGTTCTTGATCAACGACTGGGAAGCAATTTTGAGATTTAATCTCAACCGTTCCTCGCTCACCACACAAGATTTAATATAATGTTTTGTAAAATCCACAGGGTCAACAGGAGATTGCCACGTGGATATCTTTCATCATTTGAAATGAAGGGTGGAGCCCATGAAATGAGTGAGTTGGCATCCATCTGACGTAACCTTATTGGCTGGAGGATTTTTGGGTGAAGGTGACATATTTCCAATTTATTTTGACTCAATATGATCCATCCAATACACCATCTCACAAGGAGATTGACGGTTGTCAGTTAAAATCAAAGATGTGGCCATATGAGCCATTTTGCTTCACTCGAGTGAGAAGTAATGGTGTAATCTTGTAGAGTTATCCAATTTCAACCCTCAAGCATTTGAATGATTGCTTTCTTCACACGCATAAGGATTGCAGACAAATTTCAAGGTAGCCCAAAGATCAATGGTCAAGATTTGAAATCAAGAGAAGGGGTTGTCAGTTCACTTGTGTGAAATCCCTTGGAACATTAAATAATGCATGCGTCAATTGATCTATTTAACGAAGATTTCCTACTTATTATTCTCACCATTTGTTTTCTGTGAGAATTGAGAGTGTTATACTTTATTTATTCAATAAAAGTGATTTAGTGTTGTGCGAGAATCAACGTAACATGAATGCCACCCTGAAAGAAAAAGGAAAGTTCAGCCCTAATTGGTTGGGACCTTACAAAATAAATGAAAGTTATGGGTTTGGAGCATACAGTTTAACAAAAATGGATGGTACACCTCTTAAAGAACCTATCAATGTTGTACATTTGTGCCAGTACTATTTCTAACCTTCCTAAATAGTGTGAATGATAAAGCAATGGTGTTAGAGTTAGTAAATGAAATTCTATATGTTCTCGCATTTCTTCATTCTTGATAGACAATTATTTGTGTGTTTTGAATACTAAAGTAATTATTTAGATTAATTTTAAGTGTTTACTTTAGATTTCATACTATTCAAGATAATTGTGTATGTTGTGTTAGATTAGATCCTTATATGCATTTAATGTTCTTCAATTAGATCATAGGTGCATTTAATTTAGCATAACCTACATAATCACAATGTTGCATCTAAGAGAAAGTGGAATAGTTTTAATTAGATCACATAAAGCATGTTAAATCATGGAGACATTTATTAAATAGTCTTACAAAGATTATTTGATAAATCACTATTCCATTTAACATTAAACACATAAGAATAAATAATCAAACATCAAATGATCATATATATATCAGAGTATTGTGTACATATCATGAAATATACAATGTTAGTGTGGCCTATGGCTACTAGATCCCTCGGGATCTACTGATCACATATGTCTAGATGTAGTCTGTAGAGAGACAATAGTATGTGATCGTGATTGTGAACTGGAAAGAGCATCCAAATCATATTGTAGACCCTACTCTCGTCTAATAGCTGTGGTCTCCCATCTAATGCCCTCTAGACACTTTTACTCCATGCACTCTCTATTTGCATGTAGCCTGGCTACCTCTACATGCAATCCCTTGACCTCCTCTATACCTCAAGATGACCAAATATCCTCATATTAAGCCTTGGCTCGATCAAGATGCCTCGTAGCACCCTCATATGTTGCTCTCAGTCTAACATAAGGCTTGAACAACTCTGGGTCCCACTCCAAGATGGGTGGGGCACGTAGCCTGTACTAGTAGGCATCTTCAATCACTCTCCAAAAAATTCAAGTTGCAAGAAGGTAAAAGATAAAATTAGTTCAAGTTATTTCACTTTTTGCCTTTATATATGTTACAATTAGGTTTTTACTGTATTAGGGTTAAAAGTACTTTTTCCTTCAAATTAGCATACCGGCGGCTAGCGAACTCCATTTTCGATGTCGTTTGTTGCATTGGAATCATGATTCCACTCTTGTCCTCATCATACATCTATCATTATGTGGTATGGTACTTGGAAATACCCTATGGTATAACTTATCTCATTCAATGTGGTTAGACTGCTACATTGATTCTGCCTCCATAAAGCAAGCAGAATCAAGGGAGGGCATACACCTACCCTCGAATTTGATTTCGTAAATAAGTTAGATAAGAGGATTGAATAACTAATGAATTCATTTTGTAGGATGCGGTTCCTAACATTGTGGTTTTGTAGATAGCTATAGTGGGTGCTTCATTCTCCCTTGTTGTGAATGAACATATATGACTATCCTTTTATGAAATGAAGATTATTGTTTGGATTCCTTTAGCTTACATATGCATGTAGAGTCATATGGGAGCTAAAGTGGGGGCTAGATGTGATGATGTAAATTATACTCCCTTCTTGGAGATAGTATAATTTCTCATTTAATCTGGACCTATTTAGTACCCTTGCATTAAATACCCTTTAAATCATCATTAATAGGCCCCTAGAAGACTCTTTATTTCGGATCTCAAGGCTTATTTTGACTAAAAACCCAACAAAATCATCAAAAGCATTAAGATTTCTAACAACCCACCCCAAAAAACTAGGGTGGGACTCATATGCCACCTTGGGTGTATGAATCCCCCTAGGTGGGACCCATATGCCAGAAGTGGCATATGAGTCCCATTTGGCCCCTTTTTAGGGTTTTAGTGGGAAATTCAAGTTTTTAATTCAAATTTTTGGTTCATGTCATCTTTTGAGATCTAAATAACAGTAAATTAGGTGTAATTCCTATATAAACAAGCTTCTAAATCATTATTTTAAATCTAGAGAATCAATTCAATGTCTAAGCATTCACAAGCACTCGAGCATTCTTTCACAAGAGCATTCGAGTTTTCAAGATAAAGCAAAGTTTAAAAACTTGGAGCAGCATTATAGTTTTTTTGCAAGTCTTCAAGCTCACTTTTATTTAATATCTAGCATTGTCAAGGATTGATTATGGTTGCCCATGTTGAATCATGATGGATTCTAGGTTGGGCAGATGCAACTAGCAATCAAGCCAAGCTTAAGGACTTGTTTCCTAAGTGATTCTATTCTCCATTATCACTCTACTCTCAACCTAAGGAAGGTGCATACATAATTTTGTCTTATTAGGGTGATTAGACATCTTACCAAAGTGAGTCATTCATGTTCATTCTTTATTCATGCATCTCATTCTAGCACATTAGAATAGGGTTGCATTGCATTTCAGATTCCCTAATGTTAGATACACTTAAGGTTAGGGTTTATGTTCACATTCACATTCACAGTCATGATCCAATGTTTCTATCATGGTTTAACTATTGAATTAGGGTTTTGACCGAGGCAAACCCCCCATTAGCAAATCAACACCATATTCTACTTTGTAGGTCTTTTTACAGGTTCATATCCAGAAATAAAATCGAGGAGGAAAAGCAGAGATTGAAGAGCAGATCTAGAGCTTGAATTCCTGAAAAAGTAGAATGGGACTGATACGCCATAAGTGGTGTATGCGTCCCACTTTAGGAAAATTTCTATATTTCTGAAGATTTTGAGTCTACACTATCAGATCCTTGTTGTAGTGCAGAAACCCTATATTCGAACTGATACACCAAAATTGGTGTACAAGTCCTAGTGTGCCCTAAATCCAAATTTTTCAGCATTTCAGATCTTGCTTCATGCACCTACAGATTTTCTAGTGCACATTTTTGGTTTCTCAGCTTTTTGTTTTGATTTATGTTTATTTTTAGGTCTTTTAAATTTAAGTATTGCTTATCATTAAGTTTCATTAGGCCTTGCATATTACTAGTCTTTCCAAGCCCTAGTTTGGTGGTGAACCCCGTTCTAGTTCTTAATCATACCCTAGGATACCCTATTGCATGATCTATTTCCCTATTTTTACATTTGGATTGAGATCTCTAGGGTTTGCTTGAGTGAAACTTGAGGGAAATAGGTCTAGATCCTAAAAATCCTAGCTTGTGTCCTAGGAGGGATAGGATGGCCTATTTTCGTCGTTTCAGTTGTATAGAGGTATTATAGATGAGACAAACATTGAAGGATATTAGAGTTGTATTTGATGAATGTATATATATATTCTATGATAATACAAGTGCAATAAACATTTCAAAGAATCCAATGATGCATTCAAGGACAAAGCATGTATCTATCAAGTATCACTTTCTAAGAGAGAAGTTTATGGAGAATGAAGTGAAGCTTGAATATGTTCCTACAAAGGATTAGATTGCTAATATATTTACTAAGGCTCTTCATAAGAATACTTTTGAGTATCTTTGGGAGAAGTTGGGGGTTATTGTCCCTCCTTTCTTGAACTATATGCATATGAAGATGCATCAATCCATTGGATCTACGGATCTATATCTTTTCTAGAGTAATGTTGGTGGCTACCTCTCAAGGGGAGTAGGTAGTGTCATGTGTTGTCATAATGTTGTTGATTGAGTTGGGTGTACTCCTAAGGGGGAGTATTCAGAGCAAGAAATTATGGTTCAATGTCAAAGAGGGAGAACAATGCAAAAAAAATTGTCCTTTTCTCTTGATGTCAAAGGGGGAGAGATAATCATGTGGAAAATAACTTATCTACTCAGAGAGAGAGAATCAAGAGAGAGGTTTTAGGAATATTGTGTTTAGAGATGTTGTGTGGTATTTGGTGGCTTTTCACATCTTGTGTTTACATCGATGACAAAGGGGCAGATTTTTGCAAGTATGATGGTGTTATTATTGATGTCAACAATAATTCTACTAACTATTTTTGTCATTGATATCAACTATGGGATGACGATGTCGAGGATATTGAGAAAATTGCTAAAAAGAGGAAAACAAGTTGTGCTAGTATAGTTGAGACCTTGAGGAAGTCTTGTGAGTAGATGGAGCTATTCTTTTATTACAGAGTTTGAAGATGAGTTGAACTAAAGTAATGAGTTGAGATTATGTATTTGGTACTTGGTTTCCAAGAGATTTTGAGGAAATTTAATAAACAGAGTAAACTATGTTGTGTAAATGTTCATAATGTGCTCTGATATTGTGCTTTGTGTTCTTTCAGTGTTGATGCTATGCTTATGCAGATCTTATAGGGTATTCGAGGATGTTAGAGGTTGTTTTTATCAAAATTTTGGTTTTTGGATCATTATACAATACGAGATATTTTCACCAATGTGTGAACCATTTGTTCAGTGGTTTTTTTTGTCGTACGGGAGAAATGTATTTGCTTCATGTTTCTCCATCATTTCGATTTAGGTTGTGCAGATTTGGGATGTTTCTTATAATGATTTTATCTTTCTATATTCAATTTCTTACTTAATTTGGTGTAGTACAGTGTGAATATCATTGATCAACATGCAATTAAGGGTTACTAGTTCTTTCGAGTTAAAGTATTTGTTGATGCAAGCTTGGATGAGGTGTTTGATGAAGTAGTTCTTGGATTATTCTGGTTTTATTTCAAGTAAATTATGTTGTCTGAAACTTTCAACTTGATCTAAGGAAGCGTGTACTTGATTAGTTGAAAAATGGATGCTTTATGGTTTAAGACATAGAACATCACTTTTCTCCAACTAATATTCAAGGATGCCCTAGAGCTCTCGCCCCAAGAGTGGAATACAAGTAAGAGATCTGTTAGAAGGGTATCCAAGGGTATGATTAATGATTGAGGAGGGGTTCACCACCAAGATAGGGCTTGTAAAAATGTATGGAATGCAATATTAATTAAAAAACCTAGTGATGCATGAAACTTAAATAAATGATCTAGAAATGCATATAAATCATAACACAAAGTTGTAAAATAAAAAGTGTGCACCTAGAATATTGTAGAGGATTGACTAAAGACCTAAAATGTTGAATAACTTGAAATTTAGGCCTACTAGTACTCATTCGCCATTCTAGGTGAATTAGTCCCAAATCAGGGTTTCTACATAGAAACAAGTTTTGGGGAAAAGGGTATCTGAAACTATAAAAATCTCAAAATTGGCCTAAATTGGGACTCATTCACCAATCTAGGTGAATTATTCCAATTAGGGTTTTCTATCATTTTAAATTTTGAATCTGGTCTTCAATGTTTTCTCTTTTTGTTCCACTTTGTCTCTGAATCTGAAACTCTAATTTTGGGGTTGTAGATGACTTTTTGGTGAAGATTACGAACTTGCAAATGAGGAGACAACTCCAAAAAAATTCTCCAAGCTTGTAACCCAATCGTCAATGATCCTTCAAGTCTTCAAAGCACCTAGATCTATAATCACACATGTAAAGAGGATAAAAACTTGTCGATTGCTAGTGAATAGGGGTTTTCCTTGGTCAAACCCCTTATAGGTAATTAAACCAAATGATGAGACAATGAAACAAGGACATGAAACATGAATAATGATACCTTGAATGATTCATTTTACATGATGTCTTTTAAATCTACAACTCAACATGAAATGGCCATGAAGGATGTAGATCTTGATCTTAACAATAGGTGTAGAGTAATGCTTGATCTTGGATCTTCAATGCTACATCACAACACTAGCTCAATAACATGTTTTATGCTTGATATCATTGACATGATGATGGATCTTAAATTTTTGCAACAATTGATGAAGAATTTTGCCCTTGAATGCCTTAAAAATGATCTTCAATGCTCTCTAGATGATCTTGTGAAGTCTTGGAATGCTTAACTCTTCAATGTTTGACCTGGTAACATGAATTATTATGTGAAATATTGATTTGAAGGCTCATATATATAGGCAATCCATGTAATATCCTATATATTAGATCCCAAAGGCTGACATATATAAAATTTGGAGTTAAAGCCCAATTTTTCTCACTCAAAACCTTGAAAATAGGCCAAATGGGACTCATTCACCATCTATGGTGAATGGGTCCCACCTAGATGGGACTCATTTTCCCAAAGTGGCGACTGGGTCCCACAAGGCCTATTTTAAGTGCTAAAGTGTTGAGGTGTGTGTAAATTAAGTTTATATGTTGATATTGTCAGTTTTTTGAATTAAATGTGCCTTGGGATGCATAATAGAGGGTCATAGGGGCCTATTAATGATGATATGAAGGTCATAAATGCAATAGGGCCCAAAATAGGATGTGAAAGTGTAAATAAATACACTTTACAACACTAATTTAAGGCAAAAATAGGTCTATTTAGCTAAAAAAGTTCCCTAAATCCTATGTGAATGTGTAGAACACATTACAACACTTTATTAGGTCCATTTGATTTAGAAGCTTCCCAAATTTAATGTGAAGGTGTAAATAAATATACTTTACAACATTAAATTAGGCCAGAGTTAGGTTTATTTAGCTTAAACGGGCCTTAGACCTAATGTGGATGTGTAAAACACATCACAACAGTAGATCAAGGCAATATTAAGTCCAATTTATCATTAATTATTTCCAAATTAAGTGTGAAAATGTACACAACGATATTTTTTGACACTATATTTAGCCCCTACTTTAGTGAGAGGATGAACTTGCTTCAAACTCACACTAAAGTAGACATTCAAGAGGGGTCCAATCATACCAATGCAAATGATCTAGGATAACAAAGATCAAGGAGGTAACTAAGCCCCCAAGATCTAAGACCCTACATCAAACTAACATAAGCACAAAAGGACACACACGGGGTGTATAATATGCAGAAAAACAAGATACACAAACATGCAATGTCAGTCACTAAAAGAAAGAAAAACAAAAACAAGAAAAATAAGACAATGTGGATCAAGCTTTGACCATTTTTCCAACATGATGTGGATCAAATCTAGGTTGCTTGTCCAAAAATTCACAATGACTTTGAGGCAATGGAACTTCAGGTTGTCTTTTGGGTGAGAGATCCAAGAAGGTGAGACAGATACACACACGACCAATATGCACTCACACACACACATGAGTGGCTAAGGGAAAGTCATGCCTCAGATCAGCTTCCCGTCAAAGCATACCAAATTTATACATCCTGATAACTTTGATATGGTTTCACACAACAATGAACTTCAAGCTTCATGAGACAAGAAAAATTTAATATGCTTGGAGCTCATGAAGTAACAGGATGGCACCACAAGCAAGCAAAGTGTGTTATGCAAGGTGGTCATATAACGGTTATTGTAAATACCAAATAGTGTAAGGAATTCTCAAAGGGATTCCGCTTAGTTCATGCAAGGTCTCTTCTTAGGGAACATTGTGCCTCATGTTTCCAAGAGAGGACAACTCAAATAAATATCACACTCTTGGAGGAAATTAAACCCAATAAAACCACCAAGAAAATAACGCATCGTAGGAATAAAGAAAACCGCACAATGAAACATGAGTTTCGATGTTTGCTCCCAATTTAAAGTGGTTTCTAACACCAATGTTACTGTGAGAAATTGCTTTAAAGTAGAAGAAGACATGAGAGCTTATTCATAAAGCCTTATGCCAAGTCATATGTTTTTGAATCGAAATACATCATGAATAATTATGTCACATGCAAGCCAACTTAAGGCATGGCATCCACATCCCAAGCTTGCTCTTATATATGAAGGGAAAAAGAATGCAGATCTACTGACCCAACAGTACGGAATATATTCCCTTAATGCCAATACAATAGAGGAGAGAAGCATACACTGATTCTAATAGCTTTCAAAACTACTTGAGATGAATACAACCAATAAGATAAATAACAGAAGAACAAAGTAATCACAGATTGACAAACAGATTTTACGTGGGAAAACCCTTTCAGGTAAAATACCCACCACACAAAGCCAAGACTATTGTATTACAATATTAGAACAAATACATACAATTTCCAATCTTCTCTGTATAGCTTACAAAAGCCCAGAGAGATTTGGATTCACTATTACAATGTTTTCACAACATACAGATCGAATCACCTCTCTTCAAGAACACACGTTCTTTTTCTCCTTCTGCTCTTCAACCCGCGACTTCAAATTTTCTCCGCAACTTATGAGAAATAACATATCTCTCATCCATATGTAACCGACTCAGAGGAGTCCTATACAACATTGAAGTCCATCCTCAAATCACGCATCTAGTCAGATCTGATAGATCTCCCTACAACGGGCCGTCATTGCATTCAAGACCATTACTCAAAACGGTTGAGCTCGCCACCCTTCGTTGACAAATGCAACTGCCACAATAACTATCTTGGTATCCATCCAATCACTATTCAATCAGGTGCCACGCGTCCAAGACCCATTGGCAAACGCAGCTGACAGAGCAACCAAAATGGTCAAACAGACATCGGGCGCGACCAAGACTTCAAGTCATAAATAACACTATCGGAGCCGGAGTCGGAACAGGAGTTGAAACAAGACTCCACCGAAAATACACACTGCCAGAGCCAGAGCCAGAACTGGAGTCGAAACATAACTCCCTCGTAATTACAAGTTCAGGAACCATTTCGGTTTCGCGTCCGCCCACGGCAAAGAGGAACTCATTGGAAACATTTCTGACCAGGTAAAGTCAACCCGAGGTCAAACCAAGATGGGAACACAAAAGACCGACGTCGGAGTCAGAGACGGAACAAGAACAGAAACATGACTTTACCAAAAGTCCAAGATCAGGAACCAATCCAGTTCTGGTTCTGCCTCCGCCAATTGCAAGAAACAACAATCCAAAACTTGGACAAAGTGGAGGAAAACACCCCGAGGAGAATCCAAACATCCAGAAGAGCCAGATCACAAAAGCAGGAGTCGAACTCGGAGTCAGAATGAAAACCGAAATAGGAACATGGCAAATAGACATTACCAAATTCCAAAACTAGTTCCGCCTCTGCTAGAACTTGTGAAGTGAAACAAGAGTCCAGATAGAGGGAACAGAAACCCTGAACTTAGGCAAACGAAACAATGCCAAGTTCCATCCTGGTTCTAGCTCCGGTAGAACTTTCAAACAACACAAAATATCACAAAGGCAAGAAAATGAGGACTTCAAGCTGGAAGTTGAGACATAATTTCTCAACAATCTCCCACTTGGTGAACACTTCTAGCTTCCTCAAAACATCAAACCTTACTACCTATCATAGGCCCCAAGGCCCATCGATTATGTGCACCATTTGAACTTGACTGTGCTAACCGGCTTTATCAAGGCATCTGCAACATTCTTCAAGGTATCAACCTTTTCAATACTGACCTTGCCATCTTCAACCATATCCGTCACGAAATGATATTGCACATCTATGTGCTTGGTCCTGGCATGGAAGGTTGGATTCTTTGCCAAACAAATGGCACTTTAACTATCATAGCAGATTGAAATCTGCCCAGCATTAAATCCAATGTCTGAATGCAAATGCCTCAGCCACACTGCCTCCTTGCAAGCATGAGTTGCTGCCATGTACTCTACCTCTGTCATGGATAAAGCAACTACAGATTGTTGCTTGCTCATCCAACTGATTGCTCCACCATTAAGCATGAAAGTGTATCCACTGGTGGATCTTCTGCTATCAATGTCCCCTGCCCAATTAGAATCAACATATCCCTGAATGCTAAGAGTCTTTTGTGATGCAACCATACTGCCATGGTAACACAAAGCATAATCTGAAGTACCCTTCAAATACCTGAACACTCTTTTTACAGCATCCCAATGTGATCTCCCTGGATTTTAAATGAAATGGCTTAGAACTCCCAGTGCTTGGACAATGTCTGGTCTTGTGCAGACCATAGCATACATCAAACTAGCATAAGGCACACTGGCCATGTCCTCCATCTCAGTAGCAGACTTTGGACAGTCTTCAGCAGATAGTTTCAATCCTTGCATGATTGGAACAACTAGCTACTTGCAATCAGTCATGCTAAACCTCTCTAGAACGGTTCTCACATACTTACTCTAACTGAGCCAAAGCTTTCTGCTTGTTTTATCCCTAGTTATCTCCATCCCAAGAATGTACCTTATTTCTCCAAGATCTTTCATTTCGAACTTAGCAGACAACTGAGTTTTAAGGTCAAAAATCATTGTCTTGCTATTACCAATGAATAACATGTCATCCACATATAGAGTAATAACAATTACATGATCATTCTCACATTTGTAATAGATGCAATGATTAGATTTTGATCTAACAAACCCAATTGACAACACAAATGTGTCAAATTTTTGGTACCACATTCTAGGAGATTGCTTTAGACCATAGAGAGATTTATTTAACTTGCAAACCAGATTTTGTTTACCTCTTTCAAAAAAATGCTCAGGCTGGGACATGAAGATTTCTTCTTCCAGCTCACCATGGAGAAACGTTGTCTTCACATCCATCTGCTCAATTTCAAAGTCATATGCAGCTGCCAATGACAACAAAAATCTGATGGATGTCAGCTTTGCTACAGGGGAAAAGATCTCTCCATAATCAATTCCCTCTACTTGGAAAAATCCCTTTGCAACTAGTTGTGCCTTATACTTCTCTACACTACCATCAAGGCATGTCTTCCTTTTGAATATCCACTTGCAGCCAACAGGCTTTCGCCCTTTAGGCAGTGGTACCAACTTCCAGGTATCATTCTTTTTCAAAGAATCCATCTCCTTATTCATGGTTTCCAGCCAAGACTTTGAATCAGCCATGTTGATTGCTTCTTTCACAGTCCTAGGCTCATCAGTGCTGGTAATTAAGGCATAAGCACAATTTGAATCTAACATAGAGAAACCATACCTTTCTGGTTGCCTTCTTTCTTGTGTAGATCTCCTTAGAGGCTGAGGTTGTTCTTCATCATCAGAACTTCCAGAGCTGCTTGAGCTCTCCTCAATCTCAGGTACACCATGCAGCTCTTCCCTTTCTGGAGTTTGGGGAATCTCAACTTCATCCTTCTTCTTGTCACTCTGATTTGTCTCAAGCTATTGATCACTTACTAAAGGTTTCAGCTCACGAAATATCACGCTTCTGCTATACAAAACCTTCTCAGTAACAGGGTTCCAAAGCTTGTATCCTTTCACACCAACTCCATAGCCAATGAGAATACATTTCACAGCCTTGTTATCCAATTTAGATCTCTTTTCATTTGGCACATGAACATATGCCTCACAGCCAAAGACCCGAACATGCCTTAGTGAGGGTTTCTTGTCTGACCATTCTTCCAAAAGTGTCTTGTCAACAAGAGCTGAACAAGGAGATCTATTAATTAGATAACATGTTGTAGCAACAACCTCAGCCCAGAACTTTTGCTCCAGACCAGTACCACTCAGCATACTCCTTGCCTTTTCCATCAGTGTCCTGTTCAACCTCTCAGCAACTCCATTTTGTTGTGGAGTGTAGGGGGTTGTCATATGCCTTTTAATTCCATGATCAGTACAGTACCTTTCAAAGTTTGCAGAACAAAACTCACCTCCATTTTCTATCCTTAAACACTTTATTTTCCTTCCAGTCTGATTTTCAACCAAAGATTTGAACTCTTTAAACCGACTGAACACTTCTGATTTACTTTTAAGAAAGTATACAAATTCCCTTCTCGAACAGTCATCAATAAAAGAAACATAATATCTAGACTTCGATAAGGAAGGAACATTAACTGGACCAAACACATCAGAATGAACATAATCTAGTATACCAGAAGATTTGTGAGGACTAGAGGAGAAAGAAACACGGTGTTGCTTTTTATAGATACAATGCTCACAGAAATCGAACTCAAGGTTACAATCATCAAGCCCTTCTACAAGGTTTTTGTTCTTCAAGGCTTTTAAACCTTTCTCACCAATGTGACCAAGTCTATGATGCCATAACATAGTCTTTTCTGCTAGGAGTTTTACCTCCAAAGCATTTGCAGACAGTGAAGAGTCTTCATCTTTCTCTATAGGTGCAGAAATACATGACTTTACAGAGACATTGTTGCAAAGAACAGGTCGTGCATCTAGCTTGTACAGAGTGCCAGTACGAACACCCTTAGCTAACACCATTGCACCTCTAGCCATTTTGCATCCCTTACTAGAAAAAGAAACTTCTACACCAACATCATTTAACTTACTAACAGAAAGAAGATTTCGAGACAAACCTGGGATGTGGAGAACACCACCAATTCCTTTGACTCTCCCATCAAAAAACTGAATTCTGACCCTTCCTCTGCCAATAATCTCCAGCGTTGAATCACTTGCCAAGTATACCTTTCCACCATCATACTTCTCATACTTTGAGAACCAATCTCTATTGGATGTCATGTGAAAAGAAGCACCTGAATCAACCAACCAGACATCATCTGATGCCTGAGTTGTCAAGGCTACTGCAATGAAGGCATCTGCATCACTTTGAGAAGATTCGTTATCAGAAGCATTCATCTTCTTCTTCTCCTTGCAGTGCTTCTTGATATGACCAGTTGCCCACAGTTCCAGCACTTTACCTTGAACTTTTTACCAGGAGACTTTGATCTCCCTTTAGACTTGGATTTCGACTTGTTGTCTTTCTTCTTGCCTTTCTCCTTTGTTCTACCTCGAACAGAAAGAGCATCTTTGGCCATCTCAGAAGATTTCCTTCGCATTTCTTCAGACAAAAGCGAAGCAACCACATCATCTGTCTTGAAAGCAGTGGTTGTGCTTCCAATAGCCATCACAAGATGATCCCAACTATCAGGTAATGAACACAACATGAGCATGCAATAATCCTCCTCCTCTATTCTTACACCTATAGATGTTAGCTGACTAACACTCATATTAAATGAGTTCATATGGTCTGCAACAGATGCACCTTCGTCCATCTTCAAGGAGTACAAATTTTTCCTCAGGAACAACTTATTTACCAAGGACTTTCCCTGATAAATATCACCAAGTTTCTTCCACAAAGAAGCTGCAGACGTTTCCTCATGAACATTCAAGAGCATAGAATCGGCTAGACTCGGTCTTATCAATCCTCTTGCTTTTCTATCAACAAGATCCCAAGCTTCTTGGGTTGTAGTTTGTGGCTTAGTTCCAAACACTGCAATCCAGAGGTCTCTATCCACAAGCAAGTCTTCTATCTTGAGTTTCCATAACTCAAAGTTGCTGCCATTAAACTTCTCAATATCTATCCTACCAAATGTACTCGCCATCTCACAACACAAACAAGTTTAACAATGCAAGTCTCCCACTGAAACAGTATTAGTGCAAAAAACTAATTCGCCCTAACAAGGATAACACGAACTGGCCAAGCTCTGATACCACTTTGAAGGGAAAAAGAATGTGGATCTACTGACCCAATAGTGCAGAATACATTCCCTTAATGCCAATACAATAGAGGAGAGAAGCATACACTGATTCTAATAGCTTTTAAAACTACTTAAGATGAATACAACCAATAAGATAAATAACAGAAGAACAAAGTAATCACAGATTGACAAAGAGATTTTACATGGGAAAACCCTTTCAGGTAAAAAACCCACCACACAAAGACAAGACTATTGTATTACAGTATTAGAACAAATACATACAATTTCCAGTCTTCTTTGTATAGCTTACAAACTTCCAGAGAGATTTGGATTCACTTTTACAATGTTTTCACAACATATAGATCAAATCACCTCTCTTCAAGAACACACATTCTTTTTCTCCTTCTGCTCTTCAACCTGCAACTTCAAATTTGTTCTACAACTTATGAGAAATAACATATCTCTCATCCATATGTAACCGACTTAGAGGAGTCCTACACAACATTGAAGTCCATCCTCAAATCACGCATCTGGTCGAATCTGACAGATCTCCCTGCAACGGGTCATCATTGCATTCAAGGCCATTACTCAAAACGGTTGAGCTCGCCACCCTTCGTTGACAAATGCAACTGCCACAATAACTATCTTGGTATCCGTCCAATCACTATTCAATCAGGTGCCATGCGTCCAAGACCCATTGGCAAACGCACCTGACAGAGCAACCAAAATGGTCAAACAGACATCGGGCGCGACCAAGACTTCAAGTCATAAATAACACTATCGGAGTTGGAGTCGGAACAAGAGTCGAAACAGGACTCCACCGAAAATACACAATGCTAGAGCCGGAGCTAGAACTAGAGTTGAAACATGACTCCCTCGTAATTACAGGTTCAAGAACCATTTCGGTTCCCCGTCCACCCATGGAAAAGAGGAACTCATTGGAAATAGTTATGACCGGGTAAAGTCAACCCAGGCTCAAACCAAGATGGGAACACAAAAGATCGGCGTCGGAGTCAGAGATAGAATAGGAACAGAAACAAGACTTTACCAAAAGTCCAAGATCAAGAACCAATCCGGTTCCGGTTCTACCTCCCCCAACTGCAAGAAACAACAATCCAGAACTTGGACAAAGCAGAGGAAAACACCCCGTGGAGAATCCAAACATCCAGAAGAGCCAGATCACAAAAGCAGGAGTCGAACCCGGAGTCAGAACAGAAACTGAAACAGGAACATGGCAAATAGACATTGCCAAATTCTAAAACTGGTTCTGCCTCCGCCAGAACTTGCTAAGTGAAACAAGAGTCCAGACAGAGGGAACAAAAACCTAAAACTTAGGCAAACAGAACAATGCCAAGTTCCATCCCGGTTCCGCCTCTAGTAGAACTTCCAAACAACACAAAATATCACAAAGGCAAGAAAATGAGGACTTCAAGCTGGAAGTTGAGGCATAATTTCTCAACAATATATACATGAAAGGTCATCAACTAGCCAAAATAGAAAATGACAAGTGAAATACAAGGACAAGACTACTTAACCCATTAACCCCACTTAGTGTAGGACAAGGATGAGCCGAATAGGATGAAAATAAGTTAAAATTAGAGGAACTAGGTGCTTCAACACTACAATGACAATGAACTCTATGATATACATAAAATGAATGTTTGTAGTGAAATTTCTTTCGTGTCCTTGGAGGGAGGGATATCAAATGATCTTGGAGGAGTCTCAACAAGATACTCTCTTGATTCAAAGTAAAGGATGTTTCATTATTTTGCGAAAAATTTATCTCTTGCTTAGTACAAGATGTCATGCTTATGCAATACTCTTTAGATTACGATATTTTGTTCTCTCCTTTACAGGATGGTGCAAGAGCACCTAGATCCTGACCCTAACATGATAGGGCAAAGGACCTTAAAGGTTCACCAAGGGATTTGAAGACAAGTTCACCAAGTATTTTTTAAAGGTTTTCATGTTTTATGCAACAAGGAAGTTGCAAAATATGTCAAATTAAGTTGCTTTGTACTCAAAAATCTTGTATGTCATGTGACAAGGGGAGGTAGATAGGTAGTAGATGGCTTTAATCCATGTCTTTTATACAAATAAGGTCTCATTAGACCACTTTCAATAAGTTGGGTAAGCATGGGATCAAAAAGATCAAACATAACAAGTATGAAGTGAAATTGATTAACTAATATTATGTAAAATGCTTAACCTTGACCTCCAAACGGTCATTAGTGGTTCATATTTCTGTTAGGGAGTAGTTGGTCGGTTGTAGAAGGTAGTTGGATATTAAAATCAATATATTCATTGTAATCTCGAAGGAAGGTTGCTGTTCATTTTTGATAATAAGAAAAATACACTTTGGCAAGTGTTGATCACCATTTTTTCCAGTTGTTTTCTGAATTTTTACTTCTTGTTCCAGCCTCGTACAGGTTCAAGATGCCTTGAGGCATTGAATGATTGTCTATTCAAGTATTTACCTTCTTATATGTTTTTCTTGGGGGCTTAACTCTTGTGCTTGTGTGACTGGGATCAGCAACTGCAGGGTACCCTGTTTCCTGTGTTTGGAGTTTTGAGGACAGCACCATGAACATCTAACCAATCCACCTCCTGTTCCAGACCTGTGACTCGGTGGATTGGTCTGTACTATGCTTAGTTGAGTATGTAAACACCTTGGGAGAGAGGGAATGAAGGAGCCTTTCCAGGGTGGAATTAGTGAGAGAGAAGGGACTGTGAGAGTTTCTTGAATCAGGTTTGGTATGTTTATGCTTGAATCTGTTTTAATTTGACAACAAAAACAGTCTCAGTGCGGGGGGCATATCTTCCTAACGCACCGTTGGATTTTGATGAGCTTTGGATATGTTTTGATAAACCTAATTATTCCACTCTTCACCAGAGCGATTACGGTGTTTTGTTTGGATTCAAAATTTATGAGTCTCTGTATGCGGGTCTGTCCAGAATGGCAGAATTGAAATCCATGTGTTAGAGATTGTTTAGTTATTTATTATTTGGTTGTTCAATGATAGTGATTGAGTATGTGTAGGCCTATGAAGGAAGTTGAATTTTTCTGAGCACTTGAATGGTGTGAAGTGAATGCAGCTAAACAGTGTAATATGCAGATGTGTAGAAAGACATTGAAGGATTTGAAAATGGAAGTGAATGGGTTGTCGGTGCCTCTGCATCACAGGAGGGTGTAAAATCTAACGAATTCAAATCATTAGTGTTTTGTGTGATGCTATTAACATTAAACGAGGATTTTTTTGTTTCTTTCAAAGGATAAAAATCAAAAGCTCTATTAGTTCAAGATGCACTACAGTTAATGTCGGCTTAAAAGAATCTTTTTTAAGAGTGTTAGTATTGAGCAATGGTTTGCTTGATGGTTTGATTTCTATCAAAGGACAATAACAAAGAGTGTGATTTTTTTCTTGCGTGTTAGGCTCTATAGGGACACGGATACCTTTTTCTCGAGCACAACATCCTTTTCCACTATATCCCTATTATTTCATAAGTTCATAACCTCTTCGATAAAGATTTTTAATTTTGAACCACAAAATTTAATGCTTTGCGTGGGGGTAAGAGAATGGGTCCTCTACAACTTTCTAGGGTTTCACCTAGAAGGAAGAGGGTTTTCTTTCACCTCTAGGGGCACCAAATATTGTGATTCGTTTGATGTGTAGGGATTGAAACCCTAAGGGAATGGGGTGTGCAAAGGTGTTGAAATGTGCTATGAAATGTAACTACTTAACCCTAAACTAATAACACTTATGTTTCTAGAAAATACATGGTGTAATACAATAGAAATGAAAGCAACATGAGCAAGTTAACCTAACAGATCAGAGAAGTGCACCTAGAAACCGAAGAGGGTTGAAACTGCAATTTTAGGAGTCATTGGAAAACTAGAAAATCAGGGTTTTGAACCACCTAGGACACTTACGCCAAGTGGGGCAACCTAGTCCCTTCTTGGGAAATCTGTTGTGGAGGCCATTTCAGGCAACTTCATCCCTTAATCTACAACTTTTGGTGTCGGAAAGCCTCAATGGGACTAGGTCGCCATTATGGGTGACCTAGTCCCTTTCTGCTTTTCTGAAAAACTAGAAGTCGACTCGAAGGCCTTAGGTATGTATTTTGCTTCACGAGAATCCTACTCCAAACCTACAAAATAACCTCCAAAATAGAATGTATTTATGTTTATAATGTTGGGTTTTCCTTCTTCAAACCCCTAGTTTGTATTTAAACTTGAAATGAAAAGGAAATCTGCATAAACCCTAGCCCTAAGTGTGTCTAGAACTAGGAAAACCTAAAACAAAGAAAAACCTTATTCTATTGTACTAGAATAAGATGTATGTAAAAGATTTGGAATGATGCAAGATGCTAACCCTAGAAATCCTACACCATTGCAAATGAATGTAACAAGGAATTCAAATGGGATGCAAACATCAAATCTACAAATGGGCTGAAAGTAGAAGATGGAGGCACTTTGAAATCAGTCTTTAGGAGTGATTTGGTGGCTAGTTGCACCTCCTCTACCTAGATTTCTCCATGAATATCCATAGGCATCTATCTCCAACCTTTGTCAATGAGTGATCTTGAATTTGAAGTGAGCTTCAAGACCTACAAAATGCCCTAGTTTTTGTCTAAAAGCTTCAACTTTTGTTGCATGAGAGATGAATCTTCTTGAGGAAGATGTTTTGCACTTGATTTTTTGGAGTGGGATGTGAAAAATGGCTAAGAGGGCTGAAAAATTCCCCAAAAAAAAGTATATATAAGCAAAAAGACCTAATTTTTAGGAATTTTGACCTAAGAAGCTGACACCCATCGGGGATTTTTGACTAAATATTCATTTTCCCACTTAAAACTTCAAAATTTCTCAAAAAGGACTAGGTCGCCAACATGGGCGACCTAGTCCCACTAAGGATTTTTAGATTGGGAACGGTAATTTTTTATTCGTTTTGATGTTGTTTGTCAGGGGTTGAATGATCCCTTGGGTATATCAGGCCTCCAAGTCAAAATTAACAACCTTAGGGGCCTATAAATGTTGTTTTAGGGTGAAATTTGGTGAAATGGGACCTAGAGTGAGACCAAAAGAGGCACACAATTGTCCTTTTCTTCAAAGGTATACAATTTTTGTCGACACATTTAGCGTCCATATAGATCTGTGTGCATATGTAAGCTCAAGGACTCTAAAAAAAAAATGCACTTTAATTTTCATAAAAGGATACTCATTAAAAGGTGAGAGAATGAAGCCCCCAGTGTAATTATCTGCAAAACCACAATGTTAAGAACCACATCCTGCAACAAAAATTCATTAGAAGCCCTAGAAATCCTCTTATCTAGTCACTAAAGATCAAATTCGAGGGTATATATATGCCCCCCCTTGATTTCACTTGCTTTACGGAGATAAAATCAAGGTAGCCATCTAACCACATCGAATGAGGGCACACATATCAGAGGGAATTTACAAGTACCATACCATATAGTGATAGGTGAGTGATGATGTAGGTTATGGAAGCATGGTTCTGACACAACAAACAACATCAAAAACGGGGATCACTAGCACCCATAATGTTAATTTTAATGAAAAAGCACACTAAAAGTTTAACAAAGTAAAAAGGTACAAATATGCTTGTGGGTGTAAAAGTGAGATAGTTAAAATGAAATGAAAATGATTAAACAAGAACTTACTTTCTCATTTACCTTTTGTAGCATTGAAGAGTGATGAGGATAGATTGACAGAATGTTGAGCAAGCGTGATTCCATGCCCGCGAGGTTGGACATTTTACGCGACAGGTGGTGAGCGACGACCGCCAACAGGAGGTTAGTTGATTTTGAAGTCTATGTTTTGTGATTTTTCAATTATAGGATGAATTTAATGCTTATTTAGAATATATTAGGATCCTGAAATTTTTTTTGCAAAGTGTCCCTTTTTTTCGCAAAGTGTCCCTTTTGTTTGCAAAGTGTCCATTTTCTTTTAAACGTGTCTCATTTCTTCACGAAGTGTCCCAAAGGGTTCTAAAGTGTTTAGGGACATAGAAAAAGCACACTAGAACAACATTAGCACACTTGCTTGATGAATTAGAGTAAAATTGAAGAAATTAGATGATTTAGAGAGCATATTGTGAGAGTTTGTATAGGTACCCACATAGTCTCGACAACTATTAGGTGGGAGAAAATTGAGTTTCCTCATAGACTTGGCTCCATTATGACGATTATCGAAGTACGGTGATCTACACTTTTGGAGAGTGAGATTCAACCGACTAGATGGGCAAGATATCCTATGGAGGCCATACCAGCTTGTCCTCCAGTGGCCAGATCGTACCATACAACTAAGGAGATTATAGATGACCAGGTTCCTAGTAGGGCGGAATGATCACATAGTGCAGCCATTCTACTATGATCGGGTGATGAGGAAGTTCGGATAGGTATAGATATCACCATAGCTATGATCATCATTCAGGAGGTTTGTTCAGAGTGCATGGCGGCCAGGAGACATAGCATGATTCACACTAGATGATGTCATCGAGAGTGACTCAAACTACTTAGACCATGACTAGCCACCAGTTGATGATTCGAATGTTGTCAGGGCCACATGGGACCATGAGGAGTGGTGGAGAGCCTCACGACTAGAGCCAGTGTTCCCAACAAATGATCCAGTGGGAGAGGCTTAGCCTATTCTAGATGAGGGGGAGGATAGGAAGAGAGAGGATAGGGCCAAGGAGACACGGTACAAGGCTGCAAACAATTTTACAGATATTATTGATGAGGATGCAGACCCGGATTATGATGGGCAGGAGGGAGAGGAGGAGGAGCAGTAGCAACAGGAGAAAGAGGAGGGGGAGAGAAGAGAGGAGCCACCCCTAAGTGAGGATGATGATACCGCTGTCGAGGACCGACATGAGTAGGGAGAGGTCTCACTTGCTCACAGGACTAGATCCCAGACAACAGCAACAACAGGAACCAGTACTCATTACCGAGGGGAGGGGAGCACATCTTCTATGCCCCCTGCACAAGATGAGGTGGATATTCCACCTTCCACCAAAGATATGGGTGAGGATATTTGATTTTGATAGATGTATTTTATTTATGATTTAATGCATATATATTGATATGATGATGTGTTATTGATGAGACTCTTGTTTGATTTTATAGGGCCTATGGAGGGTTGGTGAGAGCTCCTACATCGGGCAGTAACAGAGATAGTGCTAGCGACCTTCGACGAAGAGGATATGGATACTGACTACATACCCCCACCTATCATGGAGCAAGAGACAAAGACCTTGAGACCCTTCACAAGATTGTGGGCAGCCTATGATGGATTGAGGAGATAGGTGTGTTGAGTGAGATCTGCACCATAGGCACAACCATCACAGCCTCCAACAAAGGTAGAGAGATTAGAGAGAGAGTTGTCACAGGTACAGGCAGAGAGGGATCAGATAGCAAGTGAGCACCAGTTGGCACTTGTGTATATGGGAGGATTATATTATGCACTCGAAGTCAGCGGATCGCAGTCACAATCATGCACGACTATCTCTCGATGCCCTACTACTGATGCAGCACGAGTACCAGATCCTAAGGGATCCGGTAATCATAGTTCTCAGTGACACTGTGTATTATGATGATATGTATAAAATAATTTTGATATATGTATATATATGCATTTGTATTTTTGTATGATGTAATTTATTTGTGTGGATGTTAAAGGGCAATGTGATTAATTAAATATTTTAGTATTTAATTAATGGCAACATGATTTAATAGAATGAATGTGATGAAATTACAACTCAAGTAGAATGCATGTTAGATTGAGCATTAAGATTAAATATGTTATGCACTTATTATTTTAAAGAAACATAACACACAAAAGGGGAAGAAGGTTGAATAGTATGACATCTAAAGTAATGATAAATATGAATTAAATAATCACTTTAGTTTTTAGGACACAAACATGATGATGTGTCAAGAACAAAGCAATGAGATAGTCCACAGGATAGAATCCAGTAGCCTCAATCAACACTTATTTATTAATCATACCATTCAAAGGGGATTATACATAATACCGACACAAATGTGTGGAATTAATGGGATCGTGAAGGGATGTGCCATCGTGCTCGGTTAAGGTATAGGCACAAGATCCATAATTGGAGTTGGCCACATAGGGAACAAGCTAGTTAGGACTGAATTTACCTTTGTCGGAATAATCGCCAGTGGTGTTGCATTAGTTTTCATATAAAAACAAGTCACCCTTGGTAAAGGTTCGAGGAATGACACCAACATCATGTTTGTGTTGCACTTTTTTAGCGTAAGCTTTCAGGTGCTCGAGAGCATGGATGTGTTGCTCATCAAGCATTTCAAGTTGGTGTAGACATTGTTCCACATAAGTTTCATTAACAATGAGAATTTGGAGAGAAATTTGCAACGCGGGGATTTCTAACTCTAAAGGGAGGATAGCCTCAGTACCATGAACAAGTTTAAAAGGGGTATGTCTCGTAGAAGAATGAACACTCATGCGATATGCCCATAGTGCATATTGCAATTTTTTGTGCCAATCCTTTTGGGTTTGATTGGAAATCTTCCTAAGGATTTGCTCCAGGATCTTATTATTACTTTCGGCTTGACCATTAGACTGTGGCTAGTAAGGTGTGGAGAATTGATGTTGGATATGGAAGGTCTCGAGGAGCTTCTTCACCTCATTGTTCTTAAAGGGAGTACCATTATCCAAGACTAACGCGGAAGGGAGACCAAAGCAAGTGATGATGTGTTCCAATAAGAAATGACATATCACCTCAACAGTTGTGGAGCGAAGAGGAATGGCTTTGACCCATTTGGTGAAATAATCAGTAGCAGTTATAATGAATGTATGTCCAGTAGAAGAAGGTGGGGAGATTTTGCCAATTAAATCCAAGCCCCACATAGAGAACAGCCAAATAGGTATTTGGGAACGAAGCTTCGAAGCAGGAGCATGGATCAAATGACTATGTTCCTAGAACTGAGGACATCGCTTAACATACGCTTAACAATTTTTTTCAAATTTTTTCCAGTAATAACCCATAAGCAGGAGCTTTTGCACTAAGGCTTTTCCTCCAAAATGTCCTCCACAAGTATCGGAATGGGCTTGTTTAAGGGAAATATGAGTTTTGGCATCCTTGAGGTATCGTAAAAGGATTCCAGCAAAGGATTTGTGGTACAAGGTGTCAGCAAGTATGATATACTTAATGGCTAACTTTTTTAAGCACTGATGGGTATTTTTAATGGTGGATTCGAGAACGGTACCATATTTGAGATAATTGTAGATGGAATCATACCATTCATATGGATTATCAAAAAAAGTGGGATAAATATCAGGAGGTTGATCGGTGATGGAGGGTTTCATAATATGGTGAATGGTGAAGACAATTTGTTCAAAAGGGTCGGCAGGAGAGACAAGAGAGGCTGCACTAGCCATTGCATCCACGTGGCGATTATCTTTGTGAGGGATGTTATCAATGGTAAAGGAGTCAAACTGGTCTAATAGATTGAGAAGAAGATCCTTATATTGTGAGAGTTTATCATGTTTAATTTAATAAAGACTGTTGGTTTGTTTAATGAATAATTGTGAATCACCATAGATCTTAATATTTTTAATCCTCATGAGAAGAGCAGCACGTAACCCAGCGAGTAATGCTTCATACTCAGCTGTATTATTTGTGCATAGGAAATTGAGATGATAGGATAAGGGAATAGGCTTACCAACAGGTGGAATTAATATAACTCTAGCACCGGATCCTGTTCGACACTTGCATCCATCAAAGTACAATTCCCATGTAGGAATGTCAATAGTAAACACACTATCATCAAGGAAAGATTCATTGGTGGGTAACGCTAATCGTGAAGGAGCATCAGCTAAATGGTTGGTTAAGACTTGAACTTTGATTTATTTTTGAGCAATGAACTTAAGGTCAAACTCAATTAACAACATGACCCATTTAGCAAGACGTCTTGACAAATCTGTTTTAGTGAAAAGATATCGTAAAGGGGCAAACTTTTTCATCACCTATACCTCAGCATTGAGTAAGTAATGTTGCAACTTACTACTAGCCAAGTCAAGAGCGAGACATTGTTTTTCAATTATGGAGTAATGGGTCTCATAATCAAGGAGCGTTCTACTAATGTAATAGACAGGATGCTCTTTACCATTGGAATCCTTTTGAGCCAACAAGGCAGCAAGAGCATGGGCAAAAGCAACAATGTAAAGGATGAAAGGTTGCTTGGGTATAGCAAGTTGTAAAACAAGTGGAGTTATAAGGTATTCTTTCAAACTCTCAAAGGCTTCTTTACAATCATCATTCCAATTGAAATTAACATCCTTTTTAAGGAGGTGAGTAAAGGGTAACGTACGATCGGCCAAGCAAGCCACGAAACTGGAAATGGCTTGTATCCGCCCTTGTAATGTACGTAATTGGGAAATATTACGAGGAGGTGGCATATTGATGATAACATCGATTTTCTTTGTATCCACCTCGATGCCTCTATGAGATATGATAAAACCTAAAAGTTCACCACTATCCTCTCCAAAGACACACTTTTTAGAGTTAAGCACATGTAATACTTATGCATGCGCTCAAAGATTTGACGGACAACATTCAACTTATCTTGGTGGGTCAAGGATTTGGCAAGAATGTCATCAACATAGTCTTATAAGATTTTTTGAATGTAATCATGGAAAATTAAGGTCATTGCTCACTGATAAGTAGCACCAATGTTCTTTAAACCAAAAGGAATCATAACCTAACAAAATATGCCCCAGGAAAATGTAAAAGCTATCTTGTATTGATCTTGTGGGTTAATGAAAATTTGGTTATACTCGAAAATCCATCCATAAAGGATAACAAAGCATGTCCAGCAATGGAATCCATGATCATATCGATGTTAGGAAGAGGAAATTCATATTTTAAAGAGGCCTTATTCAAGTCTCTAAAATTCGTACATATCCTAAAATGATTATTTGGTTTGGCCACCGAGTAAGTGCACCAAGATGGTTCCCAAAAAGGGGACTTAAGTGGACAGCTTTTTTCTGAAATTAGGAAATACTGACCTTGGACGTGAAATTGAGGATACTTAGACTCAAAATTTTGAGATGGAACAAAAAGAAGGATTCAAGTGCTCCGAGTCTACTTTCTAAACTACTAATTTATTTTTAAAATGATTGAGATTAATGGGTTCAAATGAGGGACGTACATAAATTGGTGTTGTTTTTGTCAGAAAAACATAACATAGCAACTCTTGTATGACCCTCGTACGGTGAACTTTTTTTAAGTATTTTTAAAATCGCAATGGTCAGAAGTTAGCTAACAGTATGTAGTTGATGCACGATTTTTCTGATAATTTTTTAATGAATATTTGATTTTTTACTAATTTGCAAAGTGGACATATCCTGAAAATAGAATTTTGGCCATGCTACCCCTACAAATTTTGGAAACTAATTGATTTGTTTCTTTTTTAATTTTTAATTTTGTAGAATGGAGTCTAGTTTCTAAAAATGTAATTTATTTGAAAAATT
>CM021105.1:30593421-30685427 GCA_007115665.2 Sequoiadendron giganteum | reverse complement strand
ATTAAGAGGGTATAGGGGTTAAGGGTTGAGGGATTAGGGTTTAAGGGTTAAGGGATTAAGAGGATATAGGGGTTGAGGGATTATGGTTTGAGGGTTGAGGGATTAAGAGGGTACAGGGGTTGAGGGATTAAGGTTTAAGGGTTAAGCGATTAAGATGGTATAGGGGTTAAGGGTTGAAGGATTAGGGTTTAAGGGTTAAGGGATTAAGAGGGTATAGGGGTTGAGGGATTAGGGTTTGAGGGTTGAGGGATTAAGAGGGTATAGGGGTTGAGGGATTAGGGTTTAAGGGTTGAGGGTTTAGGGTTTAAGGGTTGAGGGTTTAGGGTTTAGGTCTCTATCTCCCACTCCCCACTTCCCCCCTTCTCCCACTCTCTCCCACTCTCCCCCTCTCTCTCTATCTCGCACTCTCCCGTCTCTCCCTTCCACTCTATCTCCCACTCTCTCCCTCTCTCTTTCTGCCACACTCTCCTTCTCCCTCCCTCTTTATCTTCCACTCTCTCCCTCTCTCTCTCCCACTCTCTCAGAAACTCCTATACTCTAAAAAATACACTAAGAAAACTAAATTTCACATAACGCTCTTGCGTTATAATGTGAGCGCATTTTGTAGTCCACTAAAATGGCAAAAAAATCTATATACCCGTGATTTGAAGGCCCATAGTTTGCATATTCTTGGTTTTGCACGTGCTTCGACAAAAAATATATTTTTGATGATGTTGTGAAGTGTGCAAGCATCTTTTTCACATTCCATCACCTTTTCCATGAACTTTTTACCACCTTTGCATGAAATAGAAAAGTTTCCACGTTGAAAGACATATAATGTCAATTGAAGTTTGAATTCCATTGAAAACTGATATACAATTGAAGTGTGGAAGGGAACAAGCTTTTGAACAAGTCAAATTGTTGTGGAGTTTGAAAAAAGAAGAAGCTAAGGCTACATAATTGGGTTGAACTCCTCCATTTGAAAGTCTGGTTTTTAAGGTATGTGAAGTCTTTACAAATTTTCTTTCATTCTATTATGGCTTGCTTTTATTTTTGTTTGTCATTATAACCTTAGGTTGTCAATGCACATTTTAAATTACCAAATTATATACACAATTATTTACTCTTGCCAATTACCATTTTACACTCGCCAATTATAGAAATTCAAAACCATTCACCAAAATTCATCCTTTAAGACAACTCCAAGCCTCTCCCATTCCTCTGAAGGGTCCAAACACCTTCCAATACCTCTGCACAAACTGATGTAGTACAAAGGAAGAAATCAACACCTTTCTTGACATACTTATTCAACTATATTTCCCTTCACAAAACATTTGATTCGTATACTCAAATTAGCATTAAGAGTTCCCAATTCCTTAAGGACATTCAAAACACCTTGAAAATCTTGAAAATAACTGATTACAATCAACTAGGTTCCTCAAAACATCAACCAATGATTATGTCATTTACAAGTTGTTTAATTAGGTCTCAAAACAAGATAATTTCTAGGTCTTAGGACCTTACCTGCTCAACTGGGCTTCCAATACAAAAACCCCCATTTTTCAAAGCAAAGAGGGAGGTTTTATAGAGACTCCTATACCCAGGCCTTCCCAGACCATTCCAAAGCATCAAACATCTTCAAAATACCCTGCACAAGGTCAAAATTTCATTACATAGACCACTCCTTCAACAATTGATGGGGAGTCTTATCTTTCAAGAGAAATATCTCTCTTCCCAAGACCTATTCTCTGGTCTTCCTAGGGTATTCCTCTCTACCCTACTTAGGGATCCCTCCTAAACCCTCTCACCTCATAAGACTCTCCATCAATTTCGAATTCTTCACCATTGCTCTCAATTCACCACTAAGCTTACGTGGGCTCCACACTGACCCAAAGTGTCCTAACCACTCCAAGGACTAGGAAAGGGTATTCTCACTATCCCCTTGTTGATTTGACTCCTCACTGATCCATCTCATAGGATTCTTTCACCTTGTACCCATCACTTTCTTGAAAAACCCAATTTTAGGCCTTGAAGCCTTTTGCCCAATTAAGCCTCCTAGAACCCGTTTTCTTGGCTTTTCTCAAAAATGGTCTTAACAACCCCCAAATATTTAAATAAATTCTCTCTAGTAGTACCATAGGCTTCAATATTTACCAGGTTTTTAGTCCCTTTGGCATCCGTACATAGGACTGTCCTCATACCCCCTATTTTCAAGGGTTTCGAGGGTTCTGGCTCTTTTTTCCATTTTTGAGTGCTTCAATGACCTCTTCAACTCTCCTCCTTTCACACACATGTCTAGAATACATGTTCCCACACTCTCTTGCTCTTGATTGGCACAAACTAGTCCATTTAGCAACTTTCTTTACTGCTGTCCTCTCCAAGCCACTAGCCCGAATGCACTTGCACTCACCTAGTTCTTGATGAATTCACCATCTCCCCTGCAAACCAAGACACCACACACCATATGTACACTATAAAAACAGTCCCCTACTTGATTCCAATTGGCCATGGTAGCCTTGCCATGGGAATTCAAGTGGGAATTCAATGAAATTTGCACTCTTCCAACTCACAAATTCCCCTTCCAAAACTCCAAATCGTATAATAGATTTCCCACATGCTCGATTAGGGTTTTTCTGACCTTATATACCTTTCTCCCATGTGCTAGGACCCTTCGATTGGGCTTAGAGAATCATTAATGCCCTTTTCCCACTTTTAGGACAAATTGCCAAGTCTACATGGACTAATTTGCCTAATTTCATCATTCAGGCTTCTCCAAACTTCAAGGCTCTAGACTACCCTAAGTTTGCCTTAACTCAAAAATCAAAAACATTATTGGTACTTTACATCATAGTCCATATTCCCTTGGTGGTTGGCTAGAACCACCTACAAGCCAAAATTGCCAAGATCTTCCAAAAGACCTTTAAGGTGCTCCTGCACCAACAATTTTTCAAAATCACTCCTTGGTTCCTCAAATTCTCATGGAAAAGTGCTTGTTTGAGCTAAGAACCACAGATCCTATTGTCATTAGTTTCATTCCAAGGCATGTTTAACAATAAAAGACCCTACTTTTATACACGATGATTTTAAGTATTATTTAAATGAAGCCTTCAATGACATATATTTTTCAATTATCTTGAATGGATACATTTTTTAGGAACTAATATTTGTCTCATTACCATGGTATAGATAAAATTATCCGCCATGCCAAAGAAAAAGACAAAGAGGAAACTAACAAACGAAGAGAACGAAACCTTGAAAGAAAAGGAGAGAGTTTGGGTGGTGGCATATCATGAAAAGAAGAAATTGGAAACGATTGATGAAAACAACCCGATTGTAGAGGAACCTCAACCGTCAAAAAGAGAACAGGAATTGGTAGCACAAAAGGCATGAATGTGAAAGCATCATTGTAAGACATATTTAGATACCGTAGTTGGAGACACACCCTCTACGACAAGTGAATATGAAGGGACACCATTAAGCACAAGCGAATATGGACACCATCTAGCACAAGTGAATATGGACGGACACCATCTACTGCAAGTGAATATGGATGGACACCATTTACCATAAGTGAATGTTGTTGGACACCATCCAACACATCTCAAGTTGAGAGTACATCATCAATCGAAATTGACGAAGAAGGTATGCCATCATTCCCTTAAGGGTCCAAAGTGCAAAATGGCTGCAAACTTCAGCATGCTAGTACTCGGATACCGTGACACTTAGAAAATTATCATTTGATCCTACAAAAAGGAGTTGGGCCCCTCTAGAAAAACCTCTCTCGGTTTTGGCTATCTTGGAGTGGTTTTCTCATGGCGGTGGATTTTCACTTGATGGAAAAGGTGTCAAATTCAAGCAATGCAAAGTTGCAAAGTGGTGCAACTTTCACTCTACAACTCGTGTGACAAAGCGAACTATTCCAACACATCCAAATAGGTATGTTTACGCTAGGCATGGTCCTCTTTTGCACCAAAACATGTGGAATCACTCTGAGCTATGTTCCACCGAATCGATCCCTTAAGGGTCCAAAGTGCAAAATGGCTGCAAACTTCAACATGCTATTACTTAGATACCGTGACACTTAGAAACTTCTCGTCTAATCCTATAGAAAGGTGTTGGGCCCCTCTATAAAAAGCTTTCCCGATTTTGGCTATCTTGGAGTGGTTTTCTCATGGCAGTGGATTTTCACTTGATGGAAAAGGTGTCAAATTCAAGTTGTGTAAAGTTGCAAAGTGGTGCAAATTTCGCTCTGCAACTCATGTGACCAAGCAGACTGTTCCAACATGTCTAAATAGGTATTTTTACACTAGGCACGGTCCTCTTTCACACCGAAACATGTGAAATCGCTCTAAGCTATGTTCCACCGGATCGATCCCTTAAGGGTCCAAAGTGCAAAATGGCTGCAAACTTTAGCATGCTAGTACTCGGATACCGTGACACTTAGAAACTTCTCGTCCAATCCTACAAAAATTTTTTGGGCCCCTCTAGTAAAACCTCTCTCGGTTTTGGCTATCTTGGAGTGGTTTTCTAATGGCGGCGGATTTTCACTTGATGGAAAAGCTGTCAAATTCAAGCAGTGCAAAGTTGCAAAGTGGTGCAACTTTCGCTTTGCAACTCATGTGACAAAGTGGACTATTCCAACACATCTAAATAGGTATTTTTATGCTAGGCATAGTCCTCTTTCACACCGAAACACTTGGAATCGCTCTGAACTATGTTCCACCGGATCGATCCCTTAAGGGTCCAAAGTGCAAAATGGCTGCAAATTTTAGCATGCTAGTACTTGGATATCGTGACACTTAGAAACTTCTCGTCTGATCCTATAGAATGTCATTGGACCCCTCTAGAAAAACCTCTCTCTATTTTTGCTATCTCGGAGTGGTTTTTCAGTGGAGGCGGATTTTCACTTGATGGAAAAAGCATCAAATGCAAGCAGTGCAAAGTTGCAGAGTGGTGCAACTTTCATTTTTCAACTTGTGTGACCAAGCGGACTATTCCAACATGTCCAAATAGGTATGTTTACGCTAGGCATGGTCCTCTTTTGCACCGAAACACGTGGAATCACTCTGAGCTATGTTCCACCGGATCGATCCCTTAGGTTGGAGGAGTCTTAAGTTGCAAATTTCTAAGTTTCTTAAAGCAACAAATTTGAAATGATATTGAATGGCCCACTTAGCACTCATTGCATCTAAGTGATGCTCATAGAGGGGAGGCACTAGGCCTTCCCGGGAGGTCACCCATTCTAGTATACTCTAGCTCAAGCGCTTAAACACAAATTTTTTTCCCCAAGAAGGCACAGTGGAAAAGGTAGAATCCACTGTACTTTTGATGGGTGGAAAGGAATTCCTAAGAGACATGAAGGAGGAAGAAGGATTTTTCTATGCAATCATGTCAAAGCCAAAGGAGGAGGAGTCACCTATTCTGCTACCTATGATAGTAGAGGTGAAGCAACTATTGGATCAGTTCAGGGATATCATTTATGACGGCACACCAGCTACACTACCACGTAAGAGGGCAATTAATCATCAAATTGACTTTGTACCAGGAGCAACATTGCCTAACAAGGTTGCATACAAAATGAAATTGGAGTAGAACAAGGAGATAGCAAGGCAAGCTCAAGAACTTTTGGACCAAGGGTTCATCAGGAAAAGCATAAGCCCATGTGATGTTCTAGTGGTGTTGGCACCTAAGAAGGGAGATAAGTGGAGAATGTGTATTGATTCTAGGGCCATAAATAGGATAACCATCAGATATAGGTTTCCTGTTCCTAGGATACAAGACCTAATGGACTATTTAGGGGGTTCTAAGTACTACTCCAAGATTGATTTGAAAAGTGGCTACTATCAGATTAGGATGAAAGAGGGAGATGAATGGAATTCAGCTTTTAAAAACACATAGGAGTTATATGAGTGGTTAGTAATGCTACAGATGAAAAGGATAGGGCCATGTAAAGTGTTGGCTAAGTATGGATCTAATGCATACAAGGTGGAGTTACCCAAGGAGATGTCCATTTCGCCTATCTTCAATGTGAAGGACTTGGTGAAGTATAAAGGACTAGAAATGGATGAGGAACATTATAGTGCTAAGGTGAGTAAGGATGTGGACGAACTCAAGGTACCTGATCAAATCATACCACAAGTGGACAAGATTCTAGACTCAAGGGTGAAGAAGAAGACTAGGCACAAGACATACATGGAGCACCTAGTGAAGTGGAGACATCAACCAGAGTCAGAGGCTACTTGGATAGCAGAAAGTGACTTTAAGAAGCATGGAATTAGTGAGAAGCTCTTGACACCACAGGTTCCTTTACTTCTTTGTTGCAGGGGGGAGAATGGTGCAGGAGCATCTTAAGGTCTTTTGGAGAGATCTTTGAAATTTTGGCTTGTAGGTGGTTCTAGCCAACCACCAAGGGAATAAGGACTATGATGTAAAGTCCCAAGAGTGTTTTTGATGAGTGAATTGTAAATAGGTTTGTTAGGGGCTTGCGGTTTGGGTAAGTCTTGGACACTGTGAGCATTTTGAGCAATGTTGCCTTGGCTATTTGTCCTAAAAGTTGGAAAATGGCATTAATGATGCTCTAAGCCTTGCCCAAGGGTCCTAGCACATGGGAGAAAGGTATATAAGGTCATAAAAACCCTAATACCTGGGTTGGAAGATTTTTTTCATGAATTGAGACTTGGAGAGTACATTTTTGTGATTGGAAGAGAGCAAGTTTTCATTGAATTTTTGTGTTTGAGCCTTCATCTAGTCAAGAATGGATTGAAAGGACTTATCTAATGCTTTGAGTCTTCCATTTGTTTCACTTACTTACCTTGTGTAGCATTAGATTAGTCATCTAGACCAACTGGTTATCTTTTTGCAAGTTTTTGGTGTTCTTGGTCTCATTGTCGGTTCAGGCCAGTTTTGTGAATAATGAGTCCCACTTGACTTCCTGTGGCTTTTCTCTCATGGCCACTTGGAATCAAGTTGGGTACTTTGTAAATAATGTACATATAATTTTTGGGGTCTTGTTTTGCAGGGAAGGTGATGAAATCATCAAGCACTAGGCGAGTGTAAGTGCATTTTGGCTAGTAGCTTGGAGAGGACAGTAGCAAGGAGAGTTGCTAAATGGATCAGTTTGTGCCAATCAAGAGTATGGGAGTGTAGGCACATGGGAATGGTTTGTTCCAATCAAGAAAGTGATGGGTAAAAGGTGAAAGAATCCAATAAGATGGATCACTGAGGAGACAAATCAACAAAGGGACAACTAGGATACCCTTCCCTAGCCTTGGAGCGGTTAGGACACTTTGGGTCCGTGTGGAGCCCAAGGAAGCTTAGTGATGGATTGGGAGTGATGGAGAAGAATTTGAAATTGGTGGAGATTATTACGTGGTGAGAGGGGTTTAGGAGCTATCCCTGAGTAGGGTAGAGAGGAATACCCTACGAAGACCAAATAATAGGTCCTGGGAAGAGCAAGAGTGCTCTTGAGGGATATAACTCCCCATCACTTTAGCTCATCAATTGATAAGTAGGAGGTATTTTCTACAATGTGTCAAATTGTGATATTGCTATCATGATTCCATTGAGCATTCATTTGTAGTATTAGATATAGCTCTAGCTTCTACAGTATTGCACATGATTGCAAATAGTTTCAAAGATCTAGGTAACATCACTAGTTCACATTACTCAAGAAGGATGAACATCTTAAAGACATTTGCGAAAATCAGGACAAGTAACCTTCTTGTGGACTTAGGGTTGCAATATTTGATCTATAGCATGTTCCACCATTTCTTCAATAGGATCAAGAACACACATAATGAGGGTGTGTTTGTAGCCATGAAAGATTATGGTTCGAACTATCCAGGAGAGTGATGTTTTATCTCGACCAACCATATCTATACCATGGTCTGCTTGGAAACAAGGATGGGTTCTCTCTTCATCGGCATATACATTATTCCTCAATGTGTTCACACCAATGTTACAAGACTAGGACTCACCTCGGACTTGACAAGCCATATTTTGACTTGGACTCAGGCTCGAAGCCCAGACTCGACAAATAGAAAAACCTAAGAAATTCAAAGATTTGTAAGGATTTAAAACTTGTTTCATGCACCCTTTAATAAATAAACCTTAAAGACACAATAGCATCATCAAATAGAAATTAATATGATCCCATACACAAACATACATCAATCACATAAGTATAAGCACAAACTTTAGCTGAAGGAAATAACACATTTAGATATATAAATATTGTGATATTGCTATCAAGATTCAATCATGTAGTTTTACAGGTCAAACTCATTGACCCATGATTCATCAGTAGTGGTTCACAAGAACCCATCTCTCATGATAATGAATGGTTCATAAGGAGGAAGATAAATCTTCATACATTTCTTCTATCACAAATGAGATAAGTGCTTGGTTTCATGAAGGTCATGAGACAACCATTAATGGGGAGTGGATACATGAAGAACTGATGGAGAATGATAATGGCTTCAGACCTGCTATAAAGGGAAAAAAAAATTGTTTCAATGATGCAAGAGGTTTTTGGTTTCACTACCAAAATGAGCCTACGAAGAATGCATGCGAAAACTCCTTTTGACCTTGAGGGTGTACTTACTCCATCTCAAGGATCATGCATTGAGGATGACATAGATCAATGCTAGGGCTAGCCAATTAATAATTATACACATGAATAAGTCAAACATGTACATGTCAATAAGGGAACTACAAGTACTCATAAACACGTAAGCCTCAAAAAGTATACACACGAATACATAGTATACACAAATTAAAACAAAGTATATGCACGAATACAAGGTATATGCATGAAAACATGTAAGCCACAAAGTATACACTCAAATGCACGTAAGTCACAAAGTATACACGTAAGTTCTAAAGTATACACTTGAATATACGTAACTCATATCTATTGAACCATCAATTTAGAATGCAAATATGGACAGGCATCGAAAAAAGATATTTGTATTAACCAAATAGCCATGCAGGCATACATAAATATATGTTGATATAAGTATGAAATATATGTACAAAATAGCCATGTAGGCTTACGAGAATGCCATCTAGGCATACAATGTCAAATATGTCCAATAAAAAATATGTACAAAAATGCCATGCAGGCATACAATAAAGGACTCTGGAATCAAAAGTCATTGCTCTCCATGCCCAGGAAATAAAATCTTTCCCTTTCCTTTTCGCTCGGATGGTGATAGGTCTATCACTCAATTTTGTTGTGCTCGTGGAGTGCTCCTGCTACTCCTCCTAGGGTTTGGTTCATGGTGAATTTTTAACTGTTACAATAAGAAGTAAAGACATGAATATATAGAAATTACATTATAAAAAATGATATATTTGATAAAATAATCACTTACAGCCATCTCACAATCTCTGTCCATGAGGGAAATATCCTCATGCCCATGCTCAGGCATGCTCAAGCCCTATATAAACCATGCAAATAGACAAAAACTACATGAATCAATAATGGTTTGATTTCTCACTAACTAACATCTATAACAACAAATGTAAATTAAAATTTACTAATTTGCCTCATACCTCTTTTGTCAGAGCCATCGAGGATTGTATAGCAGATGTCACACCAATATCCATTGCCCTCATCACATTCAAAGGTGTATCATCTTGCAACAACTGAAAATAAAACAATAAATTATTCAACATAATCAATGATGTGCATGTATAAACTACACAAATCTATTAAGTACTTGATTCATTAGTTAAACTCTTTATTCTATTACCTATGTGAAGGTTTGAGTAAATCCACTACCACTGGGAAGTGTTCCATCAAAACCTCCAATATTAGTTTGTTCAACATCCAAAATTGCATATTAAATTACCATTCGTAAAACAATGCCATTAATATGCAATAAACTTATAACTGTTTACTAGTTACATACCCTAGCGATAGGTGTATTGCAAAAATAGGTTGGTTGGGGGGGGGGGAGGGGGGGCGGTGTATCCAGTCTTAACACTATGACCCTGCAATTTTATTAAAATCATAAAATATTTTTAGTTAATCTTGCATTTCAAAATTGAAATTTAATAAATTAAATTCAATGAACACATGCACTAGCTTTTACCTGACTATCAATGCCATATGCCTCATGCAAAATGTCAATTTCCCTCTCCATCTCCATAGTTGCATATGGATCCTGCATACCAGTCTCCTAAGGGTTGGTGGGGTCATGTGAACAAGTAGCCCCACACGATTGACACACATGTGTTGGAAGACCACCACTAGAAGACTCCCCTGGATGGCATTGTAGAATCCAGTTGTGCACCAAGTCTATCCTGAGCTGACCCCCCACCTCTCCCCTGGAAATCCCTCATATCAAAATAATTTGGGATTTTGTTCAATATGAACTCACTGTATAGTTTCCTAAGGAAATATTGCGGGACCTTGCAATTTTTGCACAGTGGGTAATCGAAGACCATGTACCACCTATCATAAAACCACTCCTTCATTTGTTGGTGGTGGCACCAATGGATAGGAAACCTCTTCGCATTGAGGGTAAGATTTTTATTTGTGTGTGGGTCGGTGAATAATGAACACAAATCACCTTTTGTTATTTTTAAATCTTTCACATCCTTGTATGATAGTTTATTTGCATAATACTCCCTAGCTGTCTGCCTCCTATCTTCCCATCCAGTTATTTTTTTGCTAATTGAATCTACGTTTTTTAACATATCTTTCAATGGATTTGCTAGGGTCATTCTTTCTGTGGTTGAACCATTTGGATCACTCAACCTATTGATCAAATCCTCAATTTATTTTTTGTTGTTCTCAATTTCACTCATTAAATTTTGTTGAGTGCCAAGAGGGGGTTGAGTGATTGGTGGAGGAGGTTGATGTTGTGGTTGATTTTGATCTTGAGGATTTGGTTGGTCCTCCTGTTGAGGATTTTGAGGGTTTCCAAGTTGATTTGCATCTCCTAAAAATTCAAACAAATAGATATCAAATTCAACCTAAAACTAACAATTTCAAAACAAAAAGCATAGAATCCTTACCTCTTATAGCTCGTCATTGTCATGGCGCCATCGTTGCGAAGAAATTTGGATTCTTGGTGAAGAAATTCTTCTCCTAGAACGCGAGTGTGATATTTTGGGGTTTTTGGCCACGGATGGAGCAAAAAAACCAGTCGAAATGCAAATGAGAGATTTGCATTTTTTATTTTTTTTGCTTTTAACAGAAGATAACGCGAGCACGTTATAACGCACTCGCGTTATGCTTTTCAACTTTTTTTTGAGGGTGTCCACGGAATTGCTACCCATTTCCATGCACCCGCCCCACTGCAACAATGTTTGAAATCCAAGGAAATTAATGAATGGAGTGAATGAAACCTATGTCAAGGAGTTTTTCAAGTTCTCCTTTAACATGCAAGGCTACCTTAGGATTCATTTTTTGAATCTTCTGGTGAATAGGCTTAGCATTTTCATCAAGGACAATGTTATGGGTAACTATCTAGGGATCAATTCCTGGTATGTTGGAATATTTCCAAGAAAATAGTTCAGGGAAGGTATGAAGCAAGGTTGCAAGATCCTCTTGTTCTTCGCCATCTAGGAACTTCTCGATTTTAATGGTTTTTTCCTTGTCATTGAGATCCATGGGGATGTCAAGGGTATCGCCTAAAGGGAGTGCATTAGACTTAGGAGCATCAAGATCATATGGTTCCAAGCTAGTGTGAGGTTCATTAATAGGACTAATGGTAGACTCAAAACTCAACATATCACAAGATGCATGTCTTGTGGAGCGAGAAGGCTTATCCGAAGCACCTAAAAAATGTTTCAAATCATCACCGTTATGAGCATAGGTGAAGAGGGGAACGTCCACATCAAAAAATTCAGGTTGCTTAAGCATAAGGGTGGTTCTTGATGTGCATGATATAGTATTGATGTTGAGAGAGGGTCGTTGATTGGCTTTTGTAGCTTGGGAAAAGGAAAACCCTATGTACCAGTTTTAGTTCCTTGCATAGGAGGTTCAATGGGGACACAGATGCCTTTTTCATGCTTCCCGCATCCTTTACCCTTATACCCTAATTGTTTCACAAGATCATAACCACATCCATAAATTCTTTCCATTTCTTGTTGGTTAGGGAGTTGTCGATAATCTATCTCATCAAAATTTGTTGTATATGTGGCATGTTCGTCCAAACGAGATGAGGCAGATATGGGGGAAGGTTTTTCCTCTTGTTGGGTAGAGAGGATAGTAGAGTGATCATTTTGAGTGTCCTCTTTGCATGTGACACTACATTCACCCATAAAGGAGGGAGTAAACTCTAAAGAGCCCCAATCGTCACCAAGTAAATTAAACTTATTTTTATCTATGGGTTGGTCCTTCTCATGAGGGGAAATATTAGAGGTATGAATTAGGGTATGGAGAGGACTTGATGTGCCCTTTTTGAGTTGTAAGCAACTCTCAGGTTTGGGATTGATGTCAATTTGATAAAATTTATTATTATAGACATATTTCATTTTGTGATGAAGGGTCGAGGGTACCACATGCATCTCATGGATCCATGGTCATCCCAAGAGGAGACTATAGGAAAGATCATAGGGCATGACATGGATAGGAGTCTTCAGCATAACCATTCTGACAGTGATGGGTAAGGTGACGATGCCAAGAGGTTGTTTGGTAACATTATCAAATCCTCTTATGGATAAGGAATCGGACTGGATCTTTGATTGGTCCACATGTAACCTATCAAGAAGCTTCGTATTGTACACATTTAGGGTAGAACCATTATCAACCAAGGTCCTTTTGATACCTATCTGATCATACTGGGCTATAATCATAAAGGCTTCATTTTTTTGGCAGAGCTCTAATGGCGGTAGCTCATGTTGATAGAAAGTAATATCCACATTAGCTATCTTCATGTCGTTTAGGAGAGCTTCCACATCATTATTATTCATACCAGGAGGAACCACTATTTTTTGTAAGGTTGTTTGAAGCATGGAGTGATAGTTGGGGGAATTTTGAAGGAGATCCCAAAGGGATATTTTGGCAGGAGTGTTTTTTAAGTTGTTCAACCAAATCATACTCCCTAAGTTGTGAGTTGAAATGAGGAGCTGCGAGTAAGAGAGGGTCGGGTAATTATAAGGAAGTGGAGATGAATGGTTGTTGGGGATGTGGGTTATTACGAGTTTAATGAGTGTGGGCAACGGTATCGCTCTTAGGAGGGTAAAGGGTGAACTCAGGTTGGGGTGGGGTTGGAGGTTTATGACAAGGTGGGTAAAGAACGAATTGGGGTTGGATGGCATTGACATCTTTTGTGCTATTTTTGACATCACAACAAACCATAGTGGATGAAGTAGGGGAGATGAAATCATGGAGGACATCATCTAACATACCCATATCATCACAACTAAAAGGTTTGGAAGACAAGGGTGGGGAAGTTGAAACTATATCATCACCAACCTTAGTGGATGAAGTGAGTGAGAGGAAGCTTTGAAGAGTTTCATCTAACTTATCAAAATCATCACTACTAAAAGATTTAGATGAAATAGTATTCCTATAGTGAACAAGTGTGTGCACTGTATCATGTGAGGTGTCTATGTCTTCAGGTTTATGTTTCATAGAATCTACTTTAAAATAACTAGGAAGTAAAGCAAAAAGGGGAACATGTAAAGCTTTAATGCTACTTAGAAATGTCATTTGAAGCTAAGAATAACCATATAACAAGGAAAATCAAAATTGAAACCAGCATTAACAGAAGGAAATAGAAAGTACATAATCTGAAAAGCAAATGCAGAAATTACTAATGCATAATGTCTTTTGGGACTACGTCGCCCAGGTTGGTGACTTAGTCCTGGTATGAATTTTTTTGAGTTTTTAATGTATTTTATGATGAAAAATGCAAGGTTCTGGAAACTAACATTCAGGGGTATAATATATATGTGAAATTTTTGTATCAGGCAAGGCAATAAATGGCAACTATGATGATTTTTCACTAATGCACAATGAAAAACCCTAGGATGCTTGTTTACACAATGCAACATTCAATGCAATGTTAAATAAAGAGCTCCTAGTATGCAAATGTAATGAAAATTACAAGTATGTAATGTGTAAAAATGCAAGTTCACCAAAATGAACCGCAAAATTTAATGCTTTGTGTGGGGGTAAGAGAATGGGTCCTCTACAACTTTCTACAAATTTTGTGATTCATTCAATGTTTAGGGATTGGAATGCTAAGGGAATGGGGTGTGCAAAGGTGTTGAAATGTGCTATGAAATGTAACTACTTAACCCTAAACTAATAACACTTATGTTGTTGGAAAACACATGGTGTAATACAATAGAAATGAAAGCAACGTGAGCAAGTTAACCTAACAGATCAAAGAAGTGCACTTGGAAGCCGAAGAGGTCTGAAAGTGGAATTGTGGGAGTCATTAGATTAGGGTTTTGAACCACTTGGGACACTTATGCCAAGTGGGGCGACCTAGTCCTTTTTCAGGAAATCTGCTTCGGAGGCCATTTCAGTCAACTGGGTTCCCGAATCTACAAATTTTGGTGTCGAAAAGCTTCAGTGGGACTAGGTTGCCATTATGGTCAACCTAGTCCCTTTCTACTTTTTTAAAAAACCAAAAGTGGACTCAAAGGCCTTAGGTCTGTATTCTACTTCTTCAAGTGAATCTTGCTCCAAACCTGCAAAATAACCTACAAAATAGAATGTATTTGTGTTTCTAATGTGGGGTTTGCCTTGGTCAAACCCCTAGTTTATATTTAAACTTGAAATGAAAAGTAAATCTACATAAACCCTAGCCCTAAGTGTGTCTAGAACTAGGAAAACCTGAAACAAAGAAAAACCCTATTCTATTGTGCTAGAATGAGATGTATGTAAAATATTTGGAATGATGCAAGACTCTAACCGTAGAAATCCTACACCTTTGCAAATGAATGTAACAAGGAATTCAAATGGGATGCAAACCTCAAATCTGCAAATGGGATGAAAGTAGAAGATGGAGGCACTTTGAAATCAGTCTTTAGGAGTGATTTGGTGGCTAGTTGCACCTCCTCAACCTAGATTTCTCCATGAATCTCCATAGGCATCTATCTCCAACCTTTGTCAATGAGTGATCTTGAATGTGAAGTGAACTTCAAGACCTACAAAATTCCCTAGTTTGTTGTCTAAAAGCTTCAACTTTTGTTGTATGAGAAATTAATCTTCTTGAGGAAGATGTTTTGCACTTGATTGTTGGAGTGGGATGTGAAAAATGGCTAAGAGAGAAATACAAAATTCCCTAAAAACAAGTATATATAAGCAACATGACCTAATTGTTGAGAATTTTGACCTAAGAAGCCAACACCCATCGATCATTTTTGACTAAATATTCATTTTCTCGCTTAAAACTTCAAACATTCTCAAAAAGGACTAGGTTGCCAACTTGGGTGACCTAGTCCCACTAAGGATTTTTAGAGTGAGAACGGTACTTTTTTATTAGTTTTGATGTTTTTTGTCGGGGGTTGAATGATCCCTTGGGTATATCAGGCCTCCAAGTCAAAATTAACAACCTTAGGGGCCTATAAATGTTATTTTCGGGTGAAATTTTGTGAAATGGGACCTAGTGTGGGACCAAAATGGGCACAAAATTGTCCTTTTATTCAAAGGTATACAATTTTTGGCGACACAGATTTCTTTAGGATACAATGGTTGTTCATAGTCACATTCATCAAAGTTTGTTGTGTAATTTTTTGTCTTTTGTTATAAAGTGGTTGAGGTGGATTTTTTCGAAGGGTCTTCCAAATTTTCTGTTGACAATACTACTTTTTCTCCCATGAATGTTGATTCAAAATCTAAGGAACCCCAACTATCTTCTAATAGTTTTGTGACTTCCTCAATATGTTTTTCTTTGTCTTTTTGTTGTATGGGTTCCACTTGTGTAGTTTGTGTTAATGTTGCCAAAGGATTTTCATTATCTTTATCAATGTTCAAGCAACTATTTGGTTCAAGGTCGGCTTTGATTGTTTATACTTTGTTTTTATAGACATATTTCATGATACGATGAAGGGTAGAGGGCGTCGTGTGCATCTCATAAATCCATGGTCTTCCTAGAAGGAGATTGTATGAAATATCATGAGGCATAACATGAATCAAGGTTTGTAATGTGGCCTTTCCAATTGTAATAGGCAAAGTGATCATACCAAGCAGTTTTTTTCCTACATTGGAAAACCCCCAA
Source organism: Sequoiadendron giganteum (assembly GCA_007115665.2). Classification (NCBI taxonomy): domain Eukaryota; kingdom Viridiplantae; phylum Streptophyta; class Pinopsida; order Cupressales; family Cupressaceae; genus Sequoiadendron; species Sequoiadendron giganteum. Next base: position 30,669,258 of record CM021105.1, on the reverse strand, counting down.
ATAGATAAAGAATCGGGTTGAATTTTTTATTTATCCACACTAAGATTATCCAAAAGGCTTACACTACACACGTTAAGGGTAGAGCCATTATCCACAAGGGTTCTTTTTATCCCCAACCTATTATGGATAGTTATTATCTTGAATGCATCATTTTATTTTTGCACTTCCAGAGGTAGCTCACTTTGGTGGAAAACAATGTCAGCATTTATTCCTTGAATCACGGTTGCTATGTCATTGGTTGCGCATTAGAAGGGATAAGAACTTGTTTTAAGGCAGTTTGAATCATATTGTGATAATGCAGGAAGGCTTGAATAAGGTCCCATAAGGATATCTTAGCAAGAGTATTCTTTAGTTGTTCAACAAGATCATACTCTTTTCCACTTTGTGGAGGAAAACGAGGACCGGGTAAGATAGGATTAGGCAATGGAAGAGATGTTGAATTTTTTTTTCTTGGTTGAGGATTTTTTCTAGTGTTATATGTATAAGTAATGGTATTATGACTCAGATGTTGTGGCACATTATTCTTAGATGGGTAAGGGATAAGTTCAGGTTTGTTTTGAGTTTAAGGTTTGTGTGAGGGTGAGTAAAGGATGAGTTGGGATTGGATAATGTTAACTTCCCTTAGTGAAGGAGAGTCTAATGTTACTTCATCATCTTCATCTAAGGAAACTATGTCACTATTTTTAATGTTATCCTTTTCTTGCACCATAATATCCTCCCTAGGAGGAGAGTTTTTAGAAGAACTACAAGCTATATGTTCATTACATTTAGAGGTTGGTTCTTCTAAAATGACTTCATCACAAGTAAGGGAGTTATCAATGGTTGTATTTTCTTGTTTATCAATAGTGGGGATAATAAGAGAATGCTCTATTTGATTTTCTTTTTTCTCTAAGGTCTCATTCTCTTGTTGCATACTATCTACCCTAGTAGGAGAGCTTGTAAGATGTTCATCACATTCCATGGCTAGATTTTGTAAAGTAGCTTCATCACAAGTAGGGGAGGCATCAAGAGAAGGACAACTATGATTTTCATGCTTACCAAATAGATCTTTCCAAATGGTAGGAGCATTAGGGAAGGGAGGAACAAGATGTTCATAACTCTCAATAGGTACATCTTCTAACACTAACCTATCCTCTTTGTATCGAGGAGGTATATTAGGAGAGGGAAAATTATGGTTATCTATGATGGGTGATCCCACAATAGTGTTTTACAATTTTTGGCCAAACTGGACACTGAAATTATTATTTTTAACTAAATCTTCACATTTGGGCACCTATAGCGACTAAACCGTGAGGAATTTGAAGATAATGAAAACTAGAGTCTCATCAAATTTTGTCTGTAGATTCTAAATATTTTTTTCAAGAAATTTGGAATCAAATTGCACTTCTTTTTCCATCTCCCACGAAAACTAGTTTTTTTCAGAAAACAACATTTTTAAAAAGTGATGCACATCGTATAACACATAATTTTTTTTCCATGAAGAATAAAATTATAACTCTTTCCAATTTAGATTCGTAACTCCGATATCTAGTGCTTCCACCTGGTTAGGCAGTGTTTTATTGAATATTTTTTCTTCAATCAATTTTCGAAGTCAAACCAATTACAATTCAGACATAGCGCGACTGTATAATGCGTAACATTTTTTGTATATATCAAAATTCAATTTATTTTTTGTTGGATCAAGGACTTCAATATCTAGTGCACTCATATTTTTCAAAATTTTGTTTCGAAAATCTATTATTTTTCCACATGTGTAGAACAGAGAGCTTGTTTTTCAGTGAAAAACCTATGTTTAATAAAACTAAAAAAACTAAAAAATATTAAAATTATAGTCATTGGATAGCTCGTTTTGAGGACTACCTGATTCCAGTTGGGTTTGGGAGGTCTCCTCCATTTTCATCCTCAACCCAAGCTTCGAAGCATAAAAATCTGGACTTTCAAAGTGCCTATGGGGGAGAATGAGGGCAAAGGGGGGTTCGCTCAAACCAACCCCTTTTCCTTTTGCATTTTGTTTGTTTTTTTTAGGTGAGAAATGTGGGCCCAATATTTAATGGGTTCACTCGAACCCTTGGGATTCGAGCGAACCCCTTATGGATTCGCTCAAACCTACAAGTTCATTTGAACCCCTAAAACTTTTCTTTTTTTGCATGGGGTCATTTTTTTCTTCTTTTCCTTCCTCCATCATATTGTAAACCACTATTGTGGCTTCACCCTGATATCATCCTCTTTTGCTAAAATATTCTCACATGCAAGGGATAAATGGAGACTAGATAAGGTGATGTATAGAAATGTTTCTATGATCTCATCTTCTTATTTTCTAATATCTTCCAAAGGGGGAAGAGGAGAGGGAAAATCAAGATTCTCAATGCTTGTATGTTCTTTTACCAAGACACATTCATCACTAATAGGAGAGGTATCGGGAGAAGAACAAGTATGATTTTTATGATTTTCTATGCTTGCATCCTCTTGGATCATACCATCCTCACCAATAGGAAATATAATATTAAGGGTTGTGTCAATGGTTTGATTCGATTTCTCTAAGATGTTCTCATAACTATGAATGACTAACATGTTTCTTAATGACCTCATTATTTTACTCTAAGTTGAACTCATAAGAGTGGATGTTGTACTTATGCAATCCATTTTTAACCATATCAAAGCCACATCTCTTGAAAGAAAACACGTTATTATGGAAAATTAAAGAAACTGCAATTCTATGACCTAAAGTGAAATGTTTAAATGCAATTTTTAGATTTGAAACAAGGTAATTTACTGATTATATACTATATTACATAAATACAAATTTGGAATTGAGAAGTGCATGAAATTGGCCAATTTAAGCTAGATTTAGTGAAGTGCATGTAACTGAAACTCAACTAACTGAAACAGATAGTTAATGGTAGCAAACAAAAGTGCACAAACAAGGTTTTCAATGTTGTAAAAGGAAATTTCAGATGTGCATTGGGACTAATTTTCCCAAGGTGGCGAAAGAGTCCTAGTAAGGATTTTTTTCCAAAATTTTCAAATATTTTCAATTGTTTTTATGCTTTTTACGTTGTATGATCTCAATCGTAAGTGCAAATGTAGATTTTGTATGAATTTCAATTAAATGAGATACAAAAATGCAAGCTATATGAACATTAACTAATGAAAAATTAGAAACCCTAGAATGCCAATTAGCTAATGCAAACCTTAATGCAAAGTCAATGCAAGCTAGATCTAGGATGATGATGGACTCCAAATCAGCAAAGAACGTATTCTAAATGTGAGTTCACCAAAATGATTAATTGAAAAATGGATGCTAAGTTATGGTTTAAGACATATAACATCACTTTTCTCCAACTAACATTCAAGGATGCCCTAGAGATCTCACCCCAAGAGTGGAATAGAGGCAAGAGATCTGCTACAAGGGTATCCTAGGGTACATGATTAATGATTGAGGAGGGGTTCACCACCAAGCTAGGTCTTGGAAAAATGTATGGAATGCAAGATCTAATGACAAAACCTAGTGATGCATGAAACTTAAATAAATAACCTAGAAATGCATATAACTCAAAATAAAAAGTTGTAAAATCAAAAGTGTGCACTTGGAATATTGTAGAGGCTTGAATGAAGACTTGAAATGTTGAATAACCTAAAATTTAGGCCTACTAGGACTCATTCACCATTCTAGGCGAATCAATCCCAGATCAGAGTTTCTGCACAAGAACAAGTTTCGAGGAAAAGGGTATCCGAAACTGCAAAAATCTCAAAATTGACCTAGATTGGGACTCATTCGCCAATCTGGGTGAATGATTCCAATTAGGCTTTTCTAAAATTTCAAAATATGAATCTGACCTTCAATGTTTTCTCTTTATGTTCCACTTTGTCTTCGGATCTGAAACTCTAATTTTGAGGTTGTAGATGACTTTTTGAAGAAGATTATGACCTTGCAAATGAGGATGCAACTCCAACAATTTCTCCAAGCTTGTAACCCAATCTTCAATGATCCTTCAAGTCTTCAAAGCACCTAGATCTGCAATCACACATGTTAAGAGGAGAAAAACTTGTTGATTGTTAGTGAATAGGGGTTTTCCTTGATCAAACCCATTGTAGGTAATTAAACCAAATTATTAGACAATAAAACAAGGACATGAAACATGAATAATGATACCTTGAATGATGTGTTGTAGATGATGTCTTGTAAATCTGCAACTCAACATGAAATGGCCATGAAGGGTGTAGATCTTGATCTTGACAATAGGTGCAGAGTAATGCTTGATCTTGGATCTTCAATGCTACATCAAAACACTAGATCAATAAAAAATTTGATGCTTGATATCCTTGACATGATGATAGATCTTGAATTATTGCAACAATTGATGAAGAATTCTACCCTTGAATACCTTAAAAATGATCTTAAATGCTCTTTAGATGATCTTATGAAGTCTTGGAATGCTTAACTCTTGAATGCTTGACTTGATAACAAGAATTCTTATGTGAAATGGTGATTTGAAGACTCATTTATGTAGGAAATCCATATTATATCCTATGTATTAGATCCCAAAGGCCGACATACATAAAATTTCAACTTAAAACCCAAATTTTCTCGCTCAAAACCTTGAAAATAGGTCAAATAGGACTCATTTTCCATCTGTGGTGAATGGGTCCCACTTGGATGGGACTTATTCACCCAAAGTGGCGAATGGGTCCCACGGGACCTATTTTAAGTGCTAAAGTGTCGGGGAGTGTGTAAATTAAGTTTATATGTTGATATTGTCAGGTTTTTTATTGAAATATGACTTGGGATGGATAATATAGGGTTATAGGGGCCTATTAATGATGATATAAAATTCATAAATGTAATATGGCACAAAATCCAATGTGAAAGTGTAAATAAATACACTTTACAACACTAAATTAAGGCAAATTTAGGTCTATTTAGCTTTAAAAAGGGCCCTAAATCCTATGTGAATGTGTAGAAGACATTACAACACTAGATTAGGTCCATTTAATTTACAAGCTTCCCAAATTTAACGTGAAGGTGTAAATAAATACACTTTACAACATTAAATTAGGGAAAAGTTGGGTTTATTTAGCTTAAACAGGCCCTAGACCTTATGTGGATGTGTAAAACACATCACAATCGTATATCAAGGCAACATTAAGTCCAATTTATCATTAATTATTCCCAAATTAAGTGTGAAAATATACACAATGACATTTTTCGATATTACAATACTTAATGTTTATGGTGTTTTACAAAGGTGTTGGTCGACCTTGTGTTTAACACTACATGTAAGGCTTGTGGAAGTGTGTTGAAGTGTGTTGGGATTTATGTGGGTCCTAATTAAGGAGTTGTGTAGGTCACCTTTCATTCCTATCCACTGTGAAATGTTTAGGTGCTCAGTTGTTTTGAATTTGAATGTATAACGGCTAATGGTTGACATTGGAGAAAGTTTTGAGGTAGAGCTTAACATTAATTATGTATGGTGTTGATGCAAGAGAGTGAGAAAAGAGTAAGAAGCAAGATAGATGCGATATTTTTGTAAGTTATGTGAGTGATGTGAAATTGTGCAGAGCAGTGCGAGCTTCATGTTAGGATTCCTTAAGGTAGTGAGCTGAAGGCATCTGATATCTTTCATATGAGATTGCGAAAGTGTGTCAGAAATTATGTCAGACTCCTTGTTGCATTGAGAAGTGTTTTCTCTATGTAACATTCTTCTTCTATCTTCTTGTTTTCTTTCTATGGCAGTGAGCCCTAGTTGTGAGCCTTTTTGGACAGTGTGTCCTATTCTAGCAATGAGCCCCTTTGCATTGGTTTTTCTATTACTTACATTGCGAGCTAATCTTCAGTGTGGTGTTCTCATGTGTATGGTGTTGTGATTTTGGTTTCTATTATCTGAATTTTATGTTTAATCAACTTAACTAAATAAGGATTTAATGGATTCTTGTGGATCTATTTACTGTTGAGGGTTTTGAAGGTTTAATTTGTTACAACTGATTCACCCCTCCTCTTAGTTGTCTTGTTCATTTCAACAGGAGGGAAGCATTAACCTATCCTATTCACCTTCTTAGAATACCAAGACTTAGATCCCACCAAAAAATGAAGATTTGAAAGCTCCAAAGTGATTGAAAGAATATATTACTAAAGAGATCAATCCCCCTCAATAGAAAAAAAGTTGGCCTAATTGTAAGGATTAATTCTCTAATATGAAAAAAAAAACAATTATTTCTACTTTATGGTGGCTTGTACTTATTCCATTTAATATAAAAACAACTTAAGGTCATTGGATCTATCCCTTAAATTTGTGATATTTTAATTTTAGAATTAAGGTCATTGTTATGTGATTTTTTCCCCAAGAGAAGATAAATATATTAAATAACCCTTTAGAATTAAAAGGGAGATAGAAATAAAGGATATTATGATCCTTTGGTTAAAAGAGATATTAATAAAGAATACATATAAACATTCTTTAGAAAGGGGAAGCATAATTATTCATTTAGATAATTGTTAAAAGGAAACCTTTGTGAAAGAGTGTGATGGTTTGGAAACCACCCCTTAAAAGAATATATAAATCATTCATGTGAGACTTTGGAAAGGCATGGAAGAGAACATTCAAGGAGAGAAGAGAAAAAGGAAAGGAATTGGAGAGAGAAACACAAAGGCACAAAAGAGTAAAGGTTAAGGTCATGGATGGGTATTTAAACATTTGGAGAAGGAGCACACAACGTGTGTCCAACTTGAGGTATAGCATACACTCGGGAGTGTCTTGGCTAGGGTTTTGTTTATGCCATAAAGGAAGGTCAAGGTTCTATGCAAGAATCGGTTCCTCTAGAGGTGTTTATATCAAAAAAAGCCTAGACCTATAACCATTCCTTTGAGTGTCGAATAGTTGCCTCTCAAAATATATTTACAGATAAGTATTGAAAACCATTGATTCAACAATATCGGGAATATTGCCTATATGATTTTGATGTTAATATGATTAATCTATGTGGAGGTGTTATTCCATTTATTATTTTAATTATTTAATTGTCATACGTTTATAGTTTACATTGATTATTCATATTTATCTTGATAATATTACATAACTCAAATTATCTTAATTTTAATATTCATTGTTTTAAATCCACTGCTTGTACTTAAATGATAATTGGATAAGAGTAGCATTACATTTGGTATTAGAGCCTAATGATCAAACTTTCCTATATTTGATTTTTTTTATGCTTTTATAACTAGCCTTTAATAAACTCCACATGGATTCCTAACATTATACCTTCACCTTAACTTATAAAGTTTGTTCATTTACTAATGTTGATTTCTTCATTGAAAATATTGAATTATATATCTATATACATATCTATATTTGTTAGTGTAATAATTAGTTTACACATGTCCTTATAAGCCTAATTAGGTGTACATGACACTTGAACATGCAAGATGTCAACATTAGTTAGAATTTTTAGAGATGGCAAAGCACTTTTGACACCTCATGCTACTTTTGTGTGAGCAAACTCACCACCACTGCTTGATTGAAGATTCATATCCTCAATTCATGGAGATTGGGTGCTCAAACACTCTCCTATATTATGTACATCTTATTCATCTAATATACAGATCGGTTTTGTGCAAATTCTTGTTTTGTGCTTGGAATTTCAGTCTTTGTGATTCAGGGGTCCTCGCAATATTTAAAGATTTTAGTCAAATTTAAAATTTCCATAGAACTATATTTTTCATTTCTCGAGTGAAATTGCACATATCTTAATACCATAAAAAAAAATTCTAAAAAAAATTGACCTATAGATATCAATATCGTTACTTTTTCTATCTTTAAACTTATTATTTAGAGTAGAAATGATATTTTGAAAATTGAATAACTTTTAGTAGCAAAACTATGAATATTGGTGCAAAGCGAACAACCTCCTTTGAGATATAACACCATTATAAGGTCTCACTTTGAAATTCAATTTTATTCATATGAAAATAAATATTTAAATATTCATTTACACCTCAGATTGGTTACCCTCAGTTGAGGGACACATTTGATTGCCATATAATGTAATGTGTCTTTGGGGTTGTGCATGCATTGTTGAAGATCCCTATTTTTTTGGTTAGAAAAGATACAGAAGGAATCAGCATTAAAAGGAAAGGAAATGACCTTTTATATTCCATAATACCAGGCGATCTGTTTTGGGATCTACAAATGACTTATAGTATATGAGACTCCTCATACTTCCAATATAACAATAAAGATGAAATTTCAGTCATCAACAATTTAATAGTTGCATTTCTTAGTATCCAAAAGAAAATGCACAAAAGTAAATAAAATACGGGACCCTCATTGAAAGAGCATAATTCTAGCAGTCGAGACCTTTCATGTTAGGGGTCGTGTCTCTAATGTGTCGGCATATGAATCACGAAGATATACCTTGTCAAATTGTTAAACTGAATTCCGAGTAATCTAGAGCAGGAGTAAACCTAGCATTCGAGGAAAGAATAAAATCATATTTGAATGTATTAGGATTTCATACAAATTAAATAAAACACAATGTAAGGTGATCCAGCCATGTACAAATTTCCCAAAAAATTTCACTAAATCATGGCGATCGACTTACCTCAAGATTCTGAATAGACTGCGTCACAATGTCGATGAGAAGAAATCGGCAGAGTTTATAGTTTGTTGCTTCTCCATTCTAAGTGTGTCCCCACTCGAACACTTAGGTATGATCGTGTCTAAAGTCTCTTTGTGCAGTTAAGAATCATTTGAATCCTTATTGCCATAAATTGTTCCCAATAATTCATTTCTTAACCATTTTTTTAATCATGTCACATCGGTCTTTGGCATCGAGTTCCTTCTTTTACCCTACTTTACACGGATCTCCAACTATAGAAAGGATATATGCATCAATTAGATCAACATGTTATACAACCATGTTAGGGGAGAGGGGTCTATTGTGGAGCAAGGGCTATTAGTGGGGATAGAACTAGTCTTCAGTGGGCTCCATAGTAGAGCACTTTAATATCCAATTACAAAACACTTTTTATCCATAAAATTCTTTCAAAGATTTAATCAGAGACGAACATGTTATACAAAAATTCCTTCAAAGATTTATTAAATTGAGGCAAGTCATGGGGTGTGTGAGAGTTTGAACAATGCAGTGGTTCCAGATCCACTGAACTAGATTATCTACTTCCTCCCCCCACTTTCCTTGCAAAAACTTAAGGCATGAGGCTATCGACGCCTCTAATACAATCACACACTACATTTTATTATCTTAGCATTTTTTTCATGGCATCAGATTTAGAATCCAATTTTCATTTTTTTCATATTTTATGATCTTGCTTCATAATCATTTGAGTTACAATAAATGCCTTTTGGCATTCATAGGAATTTGAACCTAGGCAACACACTTTTGAGTACTCTACTTGCACCCCATAATAAATTCATGCTTATATAGTTCAAGTTGAAATTAGATATTTTGTGTCACCTTCAACTAACTTAATTTCAAGAGTTTTATTGTTCAATTACTATTGAATTAATATTTTGTACACCAAACCATCTGTATGTATATATTGTATGTGATTTTTATAATCGCTTCCTAGATGTGTCTTCACACTTCCTGGATCTATCGTTTTGTAGATATGTTTGTCTACATGGGAGTAGTTTAGTTAAATGAGCTTATTGCTCTCTAACCATTTGTCAACGAATGTAACCACTAGTCTCTACACTTGGTGGAATTGATATGGCATGAGAATTAGATTCTTGGAAGTAAATATAGAGGAAGTGGATGAACATAGAAAATGTTTCTCAACTCATTGTATCTAGGGAGAAATTTTTATAAAAAGCATTTAAGAACCTACTAGGCACAAATTCATTTGTATTTGGTTAAAATTTTAGACGAATTTATTTATTGATTTTGGAATAACAATTGTAGACAATAGATAAATATGTAGTAATCCATAATATAATGAAGGTTTTCATTATGCTATTAGATTCTTCATTTCTAAATAATGCTACTATGATAGTATGCAAATAGAAAAATGAATTCTCCTAAGTGCAATAGTGAAAAGTTTGGCATAGGATCAAATTTGAATTTTAAATTTTTTAAACTTTGATGTCCAAGTTTGTGTGTAGAGATAACTAGGTTCAACTCTACATATGTAGATTTGATCAAGGTATTTATTTCTTAGAATCAAAGAGTTTCCTATGATAAGGATATTTACTCTTAATCCAACCAAAGAAAAAAACTAGCAACTCTAACCTCAATAGTTAGGAATCATGTTAAATTGAAATCACCATAGGATTAGTCAATGAATAAGGAGGTCTCTTTTTATTTTGAGTTTCACCATACAAAAAGGAAAGCTTAATTTTGAATCATAGAACCCTAAATATCATATTCACACATAGGTTTGGATGATTCACGAAGCTCTTGGAAGATTGATTTATCTCAATATTTCAAATAAGAAATTATCATTTTAGTTGTATTAATTTTACATTCTATTTGGGTAGTACCCTTCTAAAAGGAATTGTCTATGAATTAAGAGTTAGTGAATTAGTAGTTTTAGAGTGAGTTTTATATATCCATATTAATTTTCATTCATTTTTTTGTCGATTTTGAGTGACTTTACTAGGTTCATTATGTTTATTCAAAATCAACATCTAGATTTGTTTAATGTAAGTTACATTATGGGCCCATAACCCAGGGGTCCTTGGATTCACATCTTAAAAATAGAAAATTAACATTGTGTTTGGAATGAGTTGGTGAAAATAACACCACTCTTATAATATATGAAACTAAATAAGTTTTCTTAAGGTCACACATGGGGGCATGTTAAAGTTTTACAAGGGAGAGACAACCTCTAAGAAAAATAAAATTATAAATTTATGTAATTATTTTGTCATACACAATCTAATAATATCATATATCAATAGGTTTCCAAGCCTAGGGATGTATTAATAGAATGGCATAATATTCTTCTTTTTATGTACCCTTACTTAATATTTAATTTTATGATGAGATTCTCGATAAAGATTTGTGTTCCACTTTACTATTAGGTTTATTACATGGTTTTTAATGTGAGGTATCCTCATTTTTATTATCAAAAACTTCATCCAAAAACATAATTGAACAAATATTATCCAAGAAGTATATTGTGATATATTTAACCTAGTTTCTTAAAGGAAGTTTAAAACTGCTATTTATTTATGAAGTACTCTCTAGGTGGCAATAATTTACTCTTATTCTATTTCTATTTAAGATGCATTATGAGATTATTTGTATCATCTTTTGTTTTAATTTGTACATTGTTATTGGACTTGATCCACACAATAACCTTGTACATTTACCTTATTGTAAAGGAATAAGATACTATTTGAAAAGAGGATATTCATGTAATTTGAAATGCATGAATATCATCTTGGAATGTATGTTGATGTTATAGATTATAATTTTTTATAAGTTTATGAGTGACCACATAGTATTGGATATGCATAGTAATTATTGTGTGCTCACAATGTAATACTTTAAAGGACTTGCATGAGTGGGTAAAATGGAAAAGTTGATAGAGTAACTACATAGTATGGGGTATTATTCATGTTCTTCATTAGGTAAATGTATGTCAACACATAATAATTTTATAAATTTAATTTTGAAGATACATGTAAGTAAGGAAAATATCTACATTAAAGAAAATGGGTTACATGAGATAAAATTAATAGAATTGAAATATATGTGATTAACATACAGAATAGTCGTAGTTTCTTTAATTGTAAATTTCTTATATGTATGTACAGTTCTTGTCATAATTTTCATTGACAAAAATAATTATCTTGGAATAATAAAAGAGAGAGATCTATGAATTGAAAGAAAGGGATGTAGATGAAAAAATATATATAGAAATATATGAAGAATAAATGTATTCAATATCAATTTATTCAATTATTTATTATGTGTTTTTTGAGTTGTGATGTAGATATCTCATGCTACTGAGAACAACAACTAAATTACAAGGGGAGAATTATTTTGTGACTTTTTCCCCAAGATAAGATAAATCTATTAAATAACCCTTTAGAATTAAAAGGGGGATAGTAAATAAAAGATATTATTGTAGACATGGAAAATATACCGACACACTTGATCCTAATTACTAACATTGTTTCGTCCCGAATCACCTTCTCAGCTTATCATCGTATTTCATTCCTTAATTGAATAAATCATTATTTATCTAATTAAGTCATTATTCCCTGTTGATTAAATTAATCAATTTAATTTAATTAACCCTATGTCTCTATTTAGTTAAATAATTCATTTCATTTTATTAAATCTCTAAAGTAATCCTATTAAATTGAATAAATTAAACCTTATTTAATTTAATCTAACATCATTCTCCTTAGTTAAATAAATCAATTTTATTTGATTAAATGTAAAATCATTATTCCTCTCAACTTTGATTTATTTAAATCCTAAAATCTAAGTCAAAAGTGTCAAATCACCTAATCTCTCATTAAATTAATCAAATCTTGATTAATTTAATCTCAATCACTAAATTTCTCTAGATTTTTCCACTTGTACATGAAAATACATTTAATTAATTAATTAAATCCCTATTTTCTCTCAACATGGCATATTTAAAGGAATATTCCTCGAAGTTTGAAAATCCCTCCAAGTGGATTCATACATCTAGCAAGACATTCATTCTCTCTTACATTTCCTTGTGCATTGAGCCAAGTGGCATTTAAGTCATTTTCTTTCCCTCTTCAACAAGTCATTTCATAAATTTGAAATTCCACCTAATATCATTTATTGGCTTATTCATCAAAATGTGCACAACCTTCCTCCATTCACATCTTAACAAGTGGCACTTGGCCATTGGATGTTGAATGATCCCACATTCATCCATTTTGCCTCTTCTCTTCTCAATCAAATCTATAAATAAGAGTCTTCTCTCCTCATTTGATCATCCACAACTTGAGCAAGCTTATTATACTCAATTTCATCATCAAGCTTATCCATTTTCAACAATTTTATCAAGATCTTAGCTAGGTTATGCATTTTTTCATCATGGAGCTCAATTGAATCTTCATCAAAGTACATCACTCATCAAATTTTCATCGTAGGAGTTGGGAAAGAGCCAATTTCTACACATAATTGGCACCAATTCCCCCATGGGATTGAGGATTTGCATGCTTAAATAGGATTCAATTTTCTTTCTTGTCTTATTCTTTATTTTCTTTCTATTTTGAGCATTGCTAATGAATTTCATGGAGAATCCTTGTTCTAACTTGCATATGAATCTAATATTGTGTTTGTGCAGGTATAGGATTGGGGTTCACAATTATGATCTTTGGTTAAAAGAGAGATTAATAAAAAATATGTATAAACATTCTTTAAAAAGGGGAAGAAGAATAATTATTTATTTAAAAATAATTGTTAAAATACAACCTTTGTTAAAAGATGTGATGGTTTGGAAACCACTCCTTAAAAGGCTATATAAACCATTCATGTGAGACTTTGAAAAGACATCGAAGAGGAACATTCAAGGAGGGAAGAGAAAAATGAAAGGACTTGGAGAGAGAACACAAAGGCATAAAAGGGGGAAGGTTAAGGTCATGGGTGGGCATTTCAACATTTGTAGAAGGGGCACACAATGTGTGTCCAACTTGAGGTACAACTTACACCCAAGATATCCTGGCCAAGGCTATGTTTATGTCATAAAGTTAGGTTGGCTCTATGCAAGAACCGGTTCCTCAAGAGTTTTTTGTGCAAAACAAATCCTAGACACGTAACCATTCCTCTGAGTGTTAGATTGTAGTCTCTCAAAATATATTTATAGATAAGTATTGAAAACCATTGATTCAACAATAATGAGAATCTTGTCTATATGATTTTGATGTCAATATGATTAATTTAAGTGGAGGTGTTATTCCATTTATTATGTTAATTATTTAATTATTATATGCTTATAGTTTACATTGATTATTCATATTTATGTTGATAACATTATATAGCGCAAATTATCTTAGTTCTAATATTCATTATATTAAATTTGTTGCTATTACTTAAATGAAAATTGGAGAAAAGTAGCATTACATCATTCTTTTAATTTTAGCAATGATGTGCATATTCAGTAGCTTTGGAACTTGTGTAAATGTTAGGATCATCTCATATGCTAAGTAGGATTTCTTGTGGGTCATCCCATCTTTATCATCTCCATACCTTTATAGGTTTTACAGATTTTTGTGTAAAAAATTAAGGGATTATTTAGATTCAGTTTCTATAGATACATCAAATCATAGTGGATCTCTAGCTGTATATAGATAAAAGGGATGAGAATCACATTGGTATTGGAAAAAAAAGTGATTCACACATAGGTTCAACTATAGTTGTCCCATAGATGTTGTAAGAGAGAAATATTATAATTTGAGATAATGTCTTAAACAATGAGGCAATGTGCATTGAGATTATACTGTAATCATTAATGAAATAAATTATTGCAAATAAGATGTCCATTGGATAATTTATGTAGTTTATTCAAATAAATAATAATGTTAACTTTAATCTATTGAGGGAAGTTTCTCTTATTTTAAAGTTTTGCATTCTAGTTTAGATCATAGGGTGATCATTAAAGAAATAAATTATTGCAGATAAGATTTCCATTGGAAAATTTATGTAGTTTATCCAAATAAATAATAATGTGAACTTTAGTCTATTGAGGGAAGATTCTATTATTTTAAATTTTTGCATTCTAGTTTAGATTGTTGAGGGTTTTTTCAAATTCTGAAAAAGGAAAATTCTTTCTACAAACAAGATCTTGGTATTGTATCTTTCCTATTAACTACCATTATGCTCACTATCTTAACTTGTGATGTATTTTGAGGATTTCATTTCTCTATGATAATTTTTAAGTAGAGTCTCTATATTAATTTTTGCATAAGGTATGAACTACATCATAATATTGTTTGAAGGGTATGAATTACATCATAATATTGTTTGAAGTTTATCTTTGATTATTTAGCCTAGTTATAATCATCTTTGAGCATTTTTTTTATTTAGTTCATGCAAAGAAAATATAAAATGTAGAGTAAAAGCTTAAATTAGAATGAAGAAACAAATAAAATAACCTTATTTGAATAGAATGAGATTTTTTTAAGATGTTCTAATATCCTTTACAATTATAACTTTCTTTATAGTCACAATATAAATACATTTAAACCCATTTCTAATATTCTTTATAATTCTAATTCTTTGTAGTCATTATGAAACACAAATTACTTTATCATTGGTTGATTTATAACATTTTTCTTCCTCAATTTCGAATGTGTGATCCATGATTTTGAAATCTTGAATTTATTTGGAGGAGAGCAGATAGTGTGGATCGATAATGAGTTAATTTTAAACTTTTGTGTATTAAATATTTGATTTGATTTTAAAATGATAATCCTCACATCCACATATTTATCTTAAAAGTACTAAATATTTGGTTGAAATCTCTTGTATGAACATTTACTTTATAAATATTTATAGAGTTAATATGACTTTGAGAAATAACAACTTTTAATTATGTCAAGTTTGAAACATATCAATGTTCATGGTAATGCTTGTTTTAATTTCTCAAGGACCAAAAGTTGTGCACTTGTATCTTTAATATTAAATAGAAAGAATGTATTGATGTTGACAACTTGATCTATGTGTTTGGACAAATTATTTGTAAGATTGTACAAGTGTAACATAATAATTTATAACAATTGTTATATTTTCATGAGTAAACTTTATCTCTAATGAATTATATAATATTCTATTTCATATGAAGTACACAATGAAACGCTAATATAGTTTAGTTTAGTTTGGTATTATTTAATGAATAGTTGAATTCAAATTGGTATATCAATGATATATGTGACATAAATTTAAAAGAATTAATTAGATGGTAATTATTAACACAAAAACAAATATTGAGTAGGCAGTTGTTTGGTGATATTGAGGTCCCTTGGTGGAAGCAAGTCTAGCACAAGTTGTCTTGGTCTAAGTGCAATTTCTTCATGTGGCTTGTGACTCAGAACAGGTGTCTCACTTGGGATAACCTTTGCAAGCGTGGTTTCCAAGGCCCCTCAAGATGTGTGTTGTGTCGTGATTCTGAAGAAAGTGTCTCTCATCTTTTCTTCCAATGCCCTTATGCTAGGGAGATTTGGCATTTTTTGTGGAGAGTGTGGAATACGCCCTGCTGGCATGTTTGCTCATTAGCTGAGTTTGTGGACCGCTGGGGTAGGAGGCCTGTTTCTACTTCCTTCCTTCAAGTTGCCTGGGGGATTGGCCCATCCTTCATTATATGGAATCTTTGGTTGGAGAGGAATCGTCAAATTTTTCAGGAAGTGTTGTTGGTGGCCCCTCGCCTATGGCAGAAAATTTTGCATGCCTTGGGTGAAACTGTTGCTGCTAAGTGTGATCTGTCTGTTCCGGTGGCCCCTGGCGATGTTGATTGTTTTAAACATCTTCATCTCCCTCCTCTACAATGGCAGCTCATGCACAACAGATGCAGACATCCTACTCCAAAGGTGAATAGGGAGGGAAGATGGTCCCCTCCTCCCCAGGGGGTCCTTAAACTTAACACGGATGGCTCTTCTCGTGGAAACCCTGGTCATCCTGGTATTGGTGGTGTTGGTCGGGATAGCTTGGGGGATGTTCAGATTATTTTCTCGGTGTATAAGGGTGTTTATTCTAATAATTTAATGGAGGCTCAAGCGATTTTACTGGCAGTGGAGCGTGGCACCCAATTAGGGTGGCGCAGGATCATTTGTGAGTCTGACTCGCAGGTTGTGGTGAACATGTTGAATCGTCGGAATTTAGATGATGTTAGTTGGCACTTGGCTTTGATTGTGGAAGAGATTCTCCACCTTTGTACTTCTCTGGAGGTTGCTACTTTCACTCATATTCCTAGGGAGTGGAATGGTGTTGCAGATGGTCTGGTTAAATGGGCCTCTAATCAAATTCATGATTGGACCGTGCTGGATCGGGGTCAATTGCCCCCTGATTTGTCTCGACAGTTGGACCACTTGGTCGAGCTTGATAGGGCTATGTAACAGCTTTGCTTTGTATTTGTCCTTGTTTTAATAAAGTTTTTACCCCTCTTTTATTTTAAAACAAATATTCATTAATATTTTTATGTTCAAACAATAATATGAATATTTTCTATTAATAATAAATAAAACTATAACACAAACATTAATATTTGTTAAACTATCTGCTCCTCTCTATCTTGTTCCCTGAAATAAATTAAACCTTCCATTACAACTAATATGGGGCGGGGGGCCTAGTTTGGTTGGCTAAACCTTTCCTCTTGTAGGAGGTTGGTCACGATGTCTAGTCTCCCCCACCCCTGTGGTGCCGGAGGGCGTGTCGCACCCCTTATAGGGGATATCATGCTATCCAATTTCTGCAGTCTTAAAAAAACTATAAGAAAAGTGGAATTCTAGTAAAAATAATTGCATTAACACCATCTAGGGGCCATAAAAGATGTAACGCCCTCATTCTCCTTGTTGCAGCCGACTCTAGCTATTTAAGACCAGAGTGCTTAACAAAATAATATTTAGAATAATGAACTCCAAATTTATAAGTCGTAGAGTCACCTCTGCCAATTCCTGAATGTAAAAATTCGCTCGGTTGTATTAAGAAATGTACACACGGCGAAGTTAAAAAGATTCAAGCTATTAGTTGAACGTTTTACAGAACGCTTAAATGGGAGAAAAGCTTCGTATAGTGTTGACATGATGGGGAACCATCTTACCGAACTTATTAACAGTTTAAGTAGTAGAACCTTGGTTTCCAAATGGATGCACCCAAATGTTTACAGACAGGCCTGGAATTTGATGGTCTATTTGACCATTTTTTACATTTTGGACCGTATATTACAACCTAAAAATTTATTAGCCCATATCATTTGACTTGCTTTATTTTTATATAACCATAAATATGACACTTAAAATTATTATTAAACCGTAAAAATTTATTGTAGTATATATATATATATATATAATGTTTATGATAAAAATATTAATTAATTTAGAATTGAAATAATTCTTTCTAATTTCACTTTATATTAATATATATGATTTATTATAAATATATTTATTAATTCAAAATTTGTTCAAAAAAGAATTTTTCAAGATTAAATATAGTTCTTTCTAATTTTTTAAATGTTTTTAACAATAAATTTAAGATTTTAACATTTTTACTAATAGTTATCATTGCTTTATATTAATATATATGATTTATAATATTTATTATAAAAATATTTATTAATACAAAATCTTTTCAAAATAGAATATAATTGTTTTTTAACTTTTTGAATATTTTAACAAGATTTATTTTCTATATGAATTTAGAAACTTTTTGTGAATTGTAACAATAAATTTAAAATTTTTACATTTATTTCTAATTATTAATATTTTTTGAATTTTCATTGTTTTTTGAACGCATTTTGCTTACAGTGATGAGCTTTGATTTTTTTCAATATAATACAACATTTGTGCTTTATTGGTGAGCATGTTGAAATTTTAGATAATGAGTTGAATAAGGATTAAACTATTTTTAATTTTATATAGTTTTTTTTTTAATAGATTTGAGATTGATATTAAAAAAAATTTGACAATTAAATATTTTCATAAAATGTAAACTGACAGGCATTTAAATGAACAAACCGTAAAAAAAAAATTCAGATAAATAACAATTTAATTTATTGTTATCATTTAAGAATAAATGAACTTTTATTACAATCAAATATAAACACGTGATTTCAATATTTTAAAAATACTAAAATCTAATATTAAATAATTAATTAACTCAAATCAAATTATAAAAAAATCTGTATTATTGAATTAAAAAATAATATTACAAACTTAATCAACAATTTGTAAATCTTAATTCAGAAATACATAATAATAATTTTATAGTACAACAATTCAATTTAAAAATTGAAAACCCTTAATTTGTAATTTAAATGATTTTTTCTATAATCCCTTTAAGATATTTCTTTGAAATTGTTTCACAAGAAAAACAAAATTCTAATACACGCTATGTGTTGAACACTGATTCTATGACAACTTAACATCTCTCAATACAAGAGCCTACCTTATGTCCCCATGCGGTTGCTTAGCTTATTTTGGCTAGCAGTGCTCAACTTATTTAGGAGTTATTTGTGGAGCTGATGGCCCCATGAATGCTTAGTTTTTCTGCTTATTTTTAAACAGTCAGTTTAAATTTGTATTAATAGTATTAATAATAATTTGTACAATAAAAAATTAGAAAAACAAAAACAAAATCAAATATTAAAAAAAAATTAAAAAAATTGTGAAGTCACGTAGATTTCTAGAAATATGCTTAATTCCAGCCCCCCCTCTTTTTCCACAGTTTATTTTCAATTCCTATTTAAGCAGAAAATAAAGTTAAACAGCCGCATGAGAACATGAGATTATACCTGAAATTACTATCCTCCTTAACAATGAAATTTTGGTTTTTGGGAAATCCCTTGCAAGACTTAGCAAAGCGTTTACAACTTGAAGAACACCATTAAAACGATCAGGCTCAAATGTCTCTAGGCTGTAATCGATGCCGACTTGGACTGTTTTCAAGAGAGGAGCACCATTCAAAAATCAAGACCAACAACAAAACAGGCACACCGTATATCTCAGAATGTACTGCGTAGTCTCTTTCATACAACCCTTGATATTCACAATAAACGTCTTCAAATTTGCTAGCTGTAGATTCAACTCTGCTACATCCTGCATGAAAGTTTTAATAAGGCAAGTCATTTAAATATGCACAACAGAATAGATCTTTTAACCCATTCTCTAAGCTCACAAATCGGTTAGAACGATTTGAATCCTCTTATTAAACTGTAGGTGTATAGTTTTGAAGAAAACAATTAATTTCAAATCGTGAAAAGTGATACAGGAAATTATCATTATCGTTTTAACATTTTCATTAAATGGAAATTCGAAATTATAAACAAGTATTTTCCAAAATATCATTTAAATTTTGATTTTAAGTGATTGGAAACGAGTGATAAAGTTATATTAAACTGTTTCGATGCAGATTAAAATAACAGAAGTACTTACCTTCGAACAAGGTGTAGATAAATGAAAGTCAATGTATAACTCTTCCAACTGAGGGAAGCTTTGGAGAAGCTTGACAGAACTGAAGCTTGCATCATCGAAACAGATAATTTTCTTCAACGATTTTACTCTTACAAAATGCTGAAGAAGTGGAAAGTCAGTTTCTAAATGGACACATACAGGTAAACATATGTTCATTATGACCAAGCCATAGCATTCAATAGTTTTAATGCTCTCTTTAATCTTGGGCAATTTGCTTCCATTGAACAGATTTTACCACTATACATTTGAAGAAAAGCCAGAGATTTAAGAGTGTAGGAAATTATTCTCAAATTTGAAGGCAAACTGTATTGGGATAACGTCAAACATTCAAGGTGGTGACATAATTTTAAAACCACCTCAAATGCCTTCTCACTTAGCCAAAAGTGTTCAAGATAACATTTTACAAGTGGAGAGAAACCCTTAAACTGTGCAGGCACCTTTCTCATCAAAATCAAAAGTTATTTGAATGTTTCCATGTAAACATTTTTAAAATATATTTAAAAAATAAATTATTATCAATGTGATTAACTGTATAATTTTGCTTTTTTTTTAAACATTCATATTGTTGGAGGTGAATAATGCATTTTAAATAATAAAAAATAAAAATCGCATACAATGTGTATTAAAATTACCCATAAAAGAGTTGTCAATTTACAAACCACGCACATACAGATTCAATATTCAAGGAAAATTACGAGGGAATTTAATCGTAGGGAAAAAAATTATAATATATATCACTACATATTCTATTCTTTAATTATTTAATGTATAATATATTATATTTTATTATATATAATATAATATGTTTATGTAAAATTATAACACAGTAGAAATGTAATAGTAGGTGGAGTTTACACTATAAAATCCATATAAAAAAACTTCAATGATTAAAGATAATCTATATAATCAATTTACAATTGTCTTACTTTGTGCAATGAAGAGCCATCCTAACGTGCCAAGAGGTAACCCAATCCTTCTAGACTTGTACTTTAATGTAATAGTAGGTGGAGTTTACACTATAAAATCCATATAAAAAAACTTCAATGATTAAAGATAATCTATATAATCAATTTACAATTGTCTTACTTTGTGCAATGAAGAGCCATCCTAATGTGCCAAGAGGTAACCCAATCCTTCTGGACTTGTACTTTTTGAAGTGTAGTAAATTGTCACCCCTAACAATTTCGCACTAGGTTTGACACCCTATTTTGCAAGTACAATTAATTACATTCATAATTTGTTCATTTCAGGACCAAATTGGGAAAATATATTTAATTCCTCGACATTCTAATTTTTTGGAGCCATAAAGTCTCAAACAAGGGTGTTGGGTGCCCTATTCCTAAGAATTTACTTTCAAAATGTTACACACTTTAGTGTCAACCTTTGGTGTTTAGAAAATGATGTTAGATCGAACTAAGTCCAAAAATCAATTGTGATGAATATAATAAACCAGTATTTCCCTCTCATTTGAATAACTATTATTATGTACTATTATGAATCATGGACAATTATACTCTAATTGTAAAGATAAATGTGATTTCCTCTCTGTATGCTTTCTACACTCTCTATTGTGTTATATGGACTAACCCTTGTAGGTGTTTAAGGCAATTTTTTCCTTCTTCATCAACTCTTTATTGCAACCTATGGTGTGACAACACTTCAACAAGAACTGCACACCTAAGGTAACTTAACTTTTTGGTATTCATTTATTACATTCATTATTATTTACTTTGCGTCTGCTCCTACAAGAGCACACAATAAATACCATCATTATCATTGCTATTGTGGAGACCTAGGAACATCAACATAGTTTTTTACTGAGGGAAACTCCTCTACAACACAACCTTTCCCCTCTTTTGGTGCAATGACAGCCGATTGTACAACAATATCAAATCTCACCATCAAAGCCTA
Source organism: Sequoiadendron giganteum (assembly GCA_007115665.2). Taxonomy (NCBI): domain Eukaryota; kingdom Viridiplantae; phylum Streptophyta; class Pinopsida; order Cupressales; family Cupressaceae; genus Sequoiadendron; species Sequoiadendron giganteum. Next base: position 30,647,215 of record CM021105.1, on the reverse strand, counting down.
AGGAGCCAAAGGTTGTTTCAATAACATCTAAAAAATATTTTCTTTCATCTTCTTAAACATCTAATCTCAACACTACAAAAGACAATAATGATCCAATGATGCTTCATCTTCGAGTACATATTTAACTGATGATTGAGGTTCATTAGATTTTACACACTCCTTTGTGGGAGAGTACAAAATCTCAAAATCTAAACCTAACGAGTCTTTTGTTTCATTTGCACATTCTATTTCTTCTATTTTGCCATCATTTTAAGATAATATTCCTTCTTCTAACACATGACTTGATGGAAGTAACGGCTCTTTAGCTTTCATCCCTTAGGTATTGTTTACATCTAAGAATTTCCTTCCTCATCCTAACATCTCAACTCTACACAAAGATATGCATTCTTGTAAAATAATTGATCCTCCTCACATTGTCAATGTTTCCACTCCTTTAAAAAGTGATCATGCTTCTCATTACACAAGGCTAGTAAGGTGGCTTCTCCTTCTCCATCTAACTTGGAAACACACTATAACGCTTGGTTTCAAAATCCTATCTAAACTTGGATAAAAGGAAAATGGTTTAGGGTGCATAGAACAAGGAGTTAACACCCCTATGCAACTTACACTACACCTTTCTAAATGGGGTTTAGGTTATCCTCCTTCATTGTCTAATGTATTTATTTCTTCCTCTTGTGAGCAATAAATTTTTTTCTTCACAAGCAAAAGGATTGCTTCCCACTTCTCATCCTTTATAATATTTCTCCTCCTAAGTTCTGAAAATGTGTGATCCATGGTTTTGAAATCTTGAATTTTATTGAATAAGAGAGGATGGTGTGGATTGATAGAGAGTTGACTTTAAAATTTGGTGTATCAATTATTTAATTTGTTTTTAGAAATGTCATGTTTGAAACATAACAATGTTTATGATGATACTAGTTTTAATTTCCTAAGGACCAAATATTGTACACTTGTATCTTTCATATTAAATAAAAAAAATGTAAATTGATGTTGACAACTTGGTCTATGTATTTGGACAAATTACTTGTAAGATTGTACAAATTTTAACATAATATTGTATTAAAGTTTTATTTTATTTCCATAAATAAATTTTATTTCTAATGAATTATATTATATTGTATTTTATTTTATATGGAGTACACAATGAACCACTAATAAACATTCATTTTGTATTATCTAATGGACAGTTGGATTCAGACTAGTGTATCAATGATATATGTAACATAAATTTAAAAGAATTAATTTACTGATATTTTTATATTCAGTCAATAATATAAATATCTTTTATTAATGAATAAAACTATAACAACACAAATACTAATAGTTTTTAAATTACCTCCCTCCACACCAAAAGCACGTACTACTGGTGGAGAGGGATCTCATCGTCGATATAGTTACTACGTCAACACCCCCCCACACGATAGAGTCAGGTACAACCACGTACCATGTGGGATTTGTACCCACTATGTACCATGTCAATAAGCCAAACTTATGTGGATGAAGGGTTGATTGAGAGCTCGAGAGACTCGAACCGATGACCTACGCTTTGATGCCATGTTGGATTTTGCCATCACACCAAAAGCACATACTAGTAATGGAAAGGGATCTCGTCGTCGATATAATCGCTATGTCAACACCCTCTATATCTTGTTCCCTGAAATAAATTAAGCCTTCCATCACACCTGTTATCTCCTAATAGCAACAAAAGTTGTATGAAGAGTGGGATTCTAGTTAAAAGGATTGCATTAACACCCTATAAAATCCATAAAAGATGTAACGCCCATCATTCTCCTTGTTGCAGTCCATGCCGACTCTGGCTATTTAAGACCAGAGTGCTTAAGAAAATATAATATGCCAGTGGCGTATAAACTTTGCACATCTTGTTTCACTACTAATATTCAGAATAATTAACTTCAGATTTATAAGCCGTAGAGTCACCTCTGCCAATTCCTGAATGTAAAAATCCACTCAGTTGTATTAAAAAATTTACATATGGCGAAGAAAAAGATTTAAACTATTAGTTGAACATTTTACAGGTGTATGGATGTAAAAAACACATGTTTGAATAAACATTATTCTCACTTTAATTTCATACAATCAGAATCAAATGACATAGAGTACACAACTCTTAAATGTGAGAAAAGCATCCTCTAGTATTGACATGATGGGGAACCATCTTACTGCAGTTGAAGCAGATGGTTCTGCAAAATGATTTTAATGTTGCAAATAGTTTTAAGTAGTAGAAATTTGGTTTCTAAATGGATGCACTCAAATATTTAAAAGTTATAATATTTTGAATGTAAATTAGTATTAAGTACGGTTTTAGCAAAATTCATGGTCAGCAATTTATGGAAGGAAAATTCACCGCCATCAATTCATTGGAATTGTTTTAGATAACAGCACTTCAAATCTGCCATTATACAAAAAAATGCATGGTCTTTTTCATGCTTGCTAATCTTAAGAAAAACAAAAAAAATCAAAGTAAACTAAAACTAGAGGTACCACGCTTGGAATTTGACAGGTCACCTCTCTCTGTCATATGAGATTTTAATGACGGTCTGGTAATTTAAATACATTTTATTTTACATTTTAAGAAAAATATAAATTATCAAAAAATTATAATTTATGAGAATATATATATATTAAATTTTCTTTTGATCATTGTAGAACTTAAATTTCAAGTATACATTATAATAGAAAACATAATGAAAATTATTTTTTTATTGCTAGTACAATGGCTATGTAACTAGCATAATTATCATATTCTTAATGATTATCATTAAAAGTTAAATGATGTTTCTTCAAAAAATATTCAAAATTATTGTTATGTCATTGGTCATGTGGATATATGTATTTAAAATGAATGTTAAATTAGAAAGCAATGATAATTATCAGTAATTATTGCAAAAATCTTAATTTTACTATTACATTTCAAGTAAGTTTTTAAATACATATTAAAATTATTCAAGAGAATCTTGTTAAAAATAATTTAAAATTTAATAACAATTACATTCTATCTTTCATTAGATTTTAAATTAATTTGTATTTCTATAATAAACATTATAAAATCATATATAAATTAGTATTACTATAAATTAAAATGCTATATTATATTTACTTATAATAATTATTTATGATTTATTAATAATTTAACACATGCAACAGTTATTTGAGCCACTGTAGACAATTATATTTGGAAGGGGTCTTTTTAACACATGCAGGCCTTAGTTCTTGCATAATGTATATTTCAAATTGAAAATTAAACGTTTTCAAATTGGCTAATTTTTTAGTACATTTCGTGAGGCAGATACCATAGCATCCAAAACTACTTAGCAGAGAAATTAATATGTGTATCGTTTAACAAATCAGAAGATAGAATATTTCAATTCTGAAATAATATTTTTGTTTTCAAATGTCTACATGTAAAAATTTTAATATTTTTTTTTAAAATGAATTAATAAAAAATTTGATTCACTGTAATATTTTTTTAAAAATAAATTAATAAAAAATTGATTCACTGTACAGCTTTGTATACTTTTACAGTCTTCACATTGTTGAGGTGGATAGTACATTTTAAAATTAAAAAATGTAAAAACACATACAATGTTTATAAAAATTGTCACGTAATACTTGCTCCTAGCACACATACATATATAGGAAATGATCATGTCCTCCCTTCATATGTGCTAATAGGCCTAGAGTATAACTTTGGTTGGTGACATGGTTCTGATGCTATTGAGCTCAAGAAAAGTTCTTGTATGTGGCAAAAAAAAAAATTATTAAATAATTACAAATTCAATATATATTTAATGAAAAATATAACATATATTAATATATATTATATGATATAATTATTTAATGCATAATATAATATGTTTATGCAAAATTATAATACAATAGTGTTGTAGTGTTGTGGAAATGAAATAGTAGGAAGGGGTGTACACTACAAAATCCATACTCAAAAATACTTCAATCATTAAAAATAATATTTATAATCAACTTACAATCACCTTCTTTTGTGCAATGAAGGGTCATCAAAGGGTGGCAAGAGACAGCTCAATCCTCCTCACCACATACTTTCCAACTAATGAATACTACCAAAAAACATCCAACTAGGATTAAACTTTCATGATTGAACACCATCATACCAACAAAAAGAGCTCCATATTTTTCCCAAATACTCCATATGCATTCATGTTATGTTCAATCCTTTTTTCCCAAATCCACTTCAAATCTATAACCTACACAAAAGGTAGAGCAGAAAGGATTGTCTCATATAAGGGCTTGCCTAAGTCAAATTTTGGTTTGGTTTTTTCACCTCTACAATGACTATGATGATGTAAAAGAGTGCTTACCGTAGGTCGGGCAGAGGTAAATGGATAAAATAATGTTAAAATGTCAAGAGTTACAACTTACCACTCAAATCTATCTCCCCCCCTTCCTCCTTCCCTCCCCCTCCTCTTTCTATCTCTCTTCGCCCTCTCTACCTACCTCTACATATATCTATCTTACCTATCCCTCCCTCCCCTCTCTATCTCCCACCCTCTATCGCTCTCTCTATTTCTCTCTATCTCAACTCTCTCTCCCTCCCTCCCTACCTTTTCTCTCCATCTCTCCTTCATCTTTACTTCTCTCTATCTCCCTCCTCCATCTCTCTACCTAACTCTCTCTATTGATCTCTCTCACACCTCTCTCTCTCCATCCCTACATCTCCCTCTATCTCCCCTCTCCATCTCTCTACCTACCTCTCCCTCCATAACTCCCTACCACTCTCTTTCTACCAACCTCTCTACCTCTCTCCCTCTATCTACCTACCTACCCCTCTCTCCTTCCCTCTCTACTATCTATATCACCACTCTCTCTCTACTTCTATATATCTCACCTATCTCTCTTTATCTCTCCCTCCCTCCCCTCTTTCTCTCACCATCCCTCCTCTCCCTCTCTCTTCATATCTCTCTAATGTGCACAAAGATGTGATAAAAAAATGTGAATAAGGTGGGGAGATTGAGAGACAGAGGGAGGGAGGTAGTGGCAGAGATGGAGAGGGAGATAGAGAGAAGTAGATAGGTAAGTAGAGAGAGGGGGGGGAAGAAGGCTAGAAGATGTAGGGAGGGAGAGAGATGTGAGATAGATAGAAGTAGAGAGTGGGGGAGAAAGAGGGAGGGATGTGTAGGGAGGGAGAGATAGGTGAGAATAATCTAAGTAGAGGGAGAAGGGGAGGAGAGAGAGGGAGAAGTGAGAGAGAATTAGAGAGGGAAGGAGGAAGGTGGATAGATTGAGATAGCAAAGGGAGGGAGGGAAGCAGGTAGAGAGAGAAAATTATACATGGATATGTTAGATAGAGAGTAGAGAGTGAAAGGTGGGTGGGATAATTAAAGAGAGAGATAGGAGGGTGGGAGAGAGAGGTAGGGAGAGAGAGGTGAGATAGAGAGAGATTAGAGAGGGATGGAGAGAGAGAGGGGGGGTGATAGAGAGGTGAAGGAGAGAAGTAGAGAGGGAAAGATGAAGGTGGAAAGATTGAGAGAGGGGAGGAGGGAGGGAGAGAGAAAGAGTTATAGAGGGATAGGCTAGATAGAGAAAAGTATAGAGGGAAGGTGGGTGGGAGGAAGGAAGAGAGAGAGGGGGAGAAAATTATAGAGGGAAGAAGGGAGGGATAGAGAGAAGTAGAGTAGGAAGGAGATAAAAATAGGGGGGATAAATCAAATTAGAGAGGGAAGGAGGGAGGATGGGAGGGAGAGAGAGGTGAGATAGAGAGAAGAAGAGAGAGAGGTGATATAAAGAGTAGAGAGCCCTGATAGATAGAGATAGAAGGAGAGGGAGAGGGGACATAGAGCTCAATGTAGAGAGGGAAGGAGGGAGGGAGGGAGATAGATAGTAGAGAGGAAAGGAGAGAGAGAGATATGTAAATAGAGAGGTAACTGTAAGGGGGTTAAATAACATAGGAAAACAATATTGAATTAAACTAAATCAATTCAAACAAGATTAAATTCCAACCATTCTCATGAAATGAAGTTCTAAAATAACGAAATCAACAAACAATGTAATCCTAAAGATAACATAAATTGAATCCAAAACCTTAAAATGTTACCATCCCATCTTGAATTGTAATTTGTATTGATGTTGAATTGTGTTTGTATCAATACAAAGCCTTCATTTGTTGTTTTGTAAAAGCTTCAAGAATATGCATTAATAGTGAAATCGAATAAGAAGACAATAATTCTCAATGTGCTCAAGAATCAGTTGTTCAATGCTTTTCTATGAAAATTCTTGATGATTTGTGAGACGATAAAAGATTTTTTTATAGATTTTATGTTTCAAGATGAACAATCAAGATTCAATTGTAAAAGATCATGATCAACGATTGAGAATAGTTGAGAGGAAATAGATTGGCCAGTTAGCTTCTATGATTTCAATCCAATTAAGGAATTTAATTACATAATCAAGGGAATTGGATTGCATAATCTATGTGATGGAGAAATTAAGTTGAGTAGTTACTGGGATTGAAGAATCAATTTGAGTAGTTAGTGGGATTGAGGAATAGATGAGTTAGTCAACCAATTAGGGTGAGAAATCAGTGGTAATGATTTGCTCAATCACAAAAGGGGTGAGGATAATTAATTAATATTTTGAGTTGAATGTGCAAGTCATGTTTGACTTTAACAAATAAAGTTGTATTTGTTTGTTGACTATGTTGAATAGTGTCTCGAGTAGTTTATTTAATTATTCAGGTTTAGTGAAGGGAAAGTGATGTGATTAAATTATTAAATAATGTAGTGTAGAAAATTGTACACTCTTGGAAATAGTGCAATTTCACACTTAATTTGGACCTATTTTAACACCTTGCATTAAATACCCCTTTAAATCAACATTAATAGGCCCCTAAGACCCTTTATTTTGGATCTTGAGGCTTATTTCAACTAAAACCTGATAAAATCATTAAAAACACTAACTCTTCTAACAACCCACCTTGAAAATTTAGTGTGGGACTCATACGCCACCTTAGGCATATGAGTCCCATTTGGGTCCTTTTTAGGGTTTCAATGGGAAATTCAAGTTTTTAATTCAAATTTTTGGTTGATGTTGACTTTTGAGATCTAAATAACAGTAAATTAGGTGTATTGCCTATATAAACAAGCTTCTAAAGCCATTTTTCATCTAAGAAATAATATAGAAGAGAAATTTCAAGATCCAAGCATTCAAACATTTTTCACAAGAGCATTCAAGAACTAGTAATCAACAAAGTTGAATCCTTGGAGCAACATTATAGTATTTTTTGTAGGTCTTCAAGCTCACTTTCATTCAAGATCTAGCATTTTTAAGGGTTGATTATGGTTGCCTATGGTGAATCATGATGTATTCTAGGTTGGGGAGATGCAACTAGCCATCAAGAAAAGCCTAATGACTTGTTTCTTAAGTGATTCCATCCTCCATTATCACTCTAATTTAAGCCTAAGGAAAGTACATGCATATATTATGGCTTATTAGGGTGATTAGACATCTCCTAAAATGAGTCATTCATCTCCATGTTTCATTCTTATATTTCATTCTAGCACAATAGAATAGGGTTACATTGCATTTCAGATTTCCTAATCTTAGACACACTTAAGGTTAGGGTTTATTTTCACATTTGCATTCAAGATCCATTATTTATATCAAGGTTTAATTACCAAACTAGGGGTTTGACCAAGGCAAACCCCCCATAAGAAAATCAACTTTATATTATGTTTTGCAAGTCTTTTTATAGATTTAGATTCGAAAATTAGTTTGGGAAGAAAGAGCAAGGATTGGAGTACAGATCTGGACTTTGAATTCTTTAAAAAGTGGAACAGGGCTGATATTTCAGAAGTGGCATATGAGTCCCCCTATAGGCAAATTTCTTGATTTTTGGAGATCATGAATCTACACTGTCAAAAAACTATTCCAAACCAAAAACCCTAGTTTGGGATTGATACACCCAGACTGGCGTATGAGTGTTCCCTAATCATAATATTTTCAATGTTTCAGAGCTCATTCCATGCATATTCAGGTTTTCAGGTGCACACCCCTGATCTCCCATCTTTCTATTCTATTTACATGCATTTTTAGGTCATTTAGTGAAGTATTGCATCACACTAGGTTTTAGCATTAGATCTTGCATTTCATTAGTCTTTCCAAGCCCTAGCTTGGTAGTCAACCCCTCTTTAGGGGCAGGTGCAAAAATATGGGTGGCCAATTTGTGGCCAAATTTGAAAAAAAGTTTTGAAATCTCATAACATGGGCGCACTATAACGTGCTCGTGTTATAAGGTATTAAAAGCAAAAGAAAAGCAATTCAAAATCACTTTCATTATGACTATTTTTTTGTGCCCGCGGCCAAAACCCTTCATTTTTTCGTGCTCATGTTCTGGGAGGAGCCATCTACCAATTTTTTTCATCAAATTGTTGTTTCATCGCCAGGATTCCACCAAGTCGATGAGGAGGTCTGAGAGGTAAGGATTTTTTATTTTTTATTGTGAATTTTTTTGTTTTAGGTTGTTTTTTATATTTATTTTTTGAATTTGTAGATGTTAATGAACCTACAAACCCTCCTCAAAATCCTCAACAAGCATAGCAACAACAAGAGGGAAAAAATCCTCAACAAGCATAGCAATAACAACATCAACAAAATCCTCGACAAGCACAACCACAACAACAATCTCCTCCACCAATCCCTCAACATCCTCCTGGCACTCAACAAAACTTAATGAGTGAAATTGAAAACAATAAAAAATAAATTGAGTTAATCACGAGGTTGAACGATCCAAACATTTCAACCATGGAAAGAAAGACCCTTGCAACTTCACTCAAAGAAATGTTAAAACATGTAGATCCAATCAGGAAATAATTAACTAGTTGGCAAGATAGGAGGCAGGTAGCTAGAGATTATTACCAAGATAAATTATCATATAAAAATGTAAAACATTAAAAAATTACAAAATTAGATTTGTGCTCATCATTCACTGACCCATGCACAAATACAAATCCTACCCTCAATGCAAAGAGGTTTCCTATCCATTGGTGCCACCACCAATAAGTTAGGAACTTTTTTGGGGATAGGTGGTACATGGTTTTTGATTACCCGCCATGCAACAATTGCGAAGTCCCACAATATTTCTTGAGGAAACTATACTGTGAGTTCATCCTGAACAAAATCCTAAATTATTTTGATATGAGGTACTTCCAAGGGAGAGGTGGGGGTTCGGCTCAAGATAGACCCCGTGCACAGCAGGATCCTAGACGGCAAGCGAGATGACCTCTCACTAGGCTGCCTCATGAGCACATCGTTATCCCTTCCTTCGCGAAGGAGAGTACCGAGGTAGACACTTTGCAAGCCATCAAATCTTTGACCCAGAGTGTCATACAGCATGCTATCCCTATACTACAGCGCCATCCAAGGGAGTCTTAGAGCGGTGGGATTCAACCACATGTGTCAGGCTTGCGAGGCTACTTGTTCATATGACCCCACCGACACTCAGGAGGCTACTACGTATGATACGTCTATAGCTATGGGTATGGTGAGAGAAGTTAACATTTTGAATGAGGCCTATGGCATCAATACTTAGGTAAATGTTAGCATGTTCATTGAATTTAATTTTTTAAATTTCAATTTTGAAATGCAAGATTGACTAATTTAGTTTTATGATATTGATAAAATTTCAGGGTCACAGTGTTGATACTGGATACACCGGCCCTACACCTACTTATTACTTCACTGCATCTACCATTGAGGTATATAACTAGTAAATAATTATAAATTTATTACATGTTAATAGCATTGTTTTATGAATGGTATTCTAATATATGATTTTGGATGTTGAATAGGCTAATATTGGAGGTTTCATGGGAACACCTCCCAGTGCCAGTGGATTTACACAAACCTACACACAGGTTATAGAATAAAGAGTTTAACTAATGAATTGTACAAGTAATAGATTTGTGTAGTTTATATTTATATCGTTGATTACATTGCATTTCACATTTTTCAAACTCAAAGCATTACTTCACATTCCATAACTAATAACTAGATGTTGATAGATGACAAAATTTTAACTACAATATATAGTTGTTTAGAAATTCAACATAAGCAGTGATGTAATTACTTCACATAGCATAAGTAATAATTAGGAGCAACTTCCAATTGTATTTGCTTGTCATGGCATTCCATGAGACCACTTTTTGCTGAGGCATCTTTTTAAATAGTTCACTGCCTTGTCTATGTTATGGATGCTTGGAAGAAATATATGAAAGAATAATAGTAAGCAATTGCATAGACAATTCAATGATTTGTTTAAAAAAATGCCTCAAAGAAATGTGGTCTCATGGTGATGTCCATCACCATGAGACCCAATTTATTTGAGGCATTTTTTAAAACAACTCACTGTCTTTTCTATGCTACCACATTTTCCATACATGTCTACCAAAGCATTTTATCAAATAGTTCATTTCCTTGCTGCTATGGATAAAAGCCTAAAAAATATGCTTTCCAACAAACTATGGATGCTTGGAAAAAATCTATCAAAGCATAATAGTAAGCAATAGCTCATAGATAGGGCAGTGAATAGTTTGAAAAAATGTCTCAAAGAAATGTGGTATCATGGTGATGGAATGCCATTCCATCACCATGAGACTGCATTTCTTCAAAGCTTTTCTTCAAACAACTCACCACCTTTTCTATGCTACCACATTTTTCATACATGTGTACCAAAGAATTTTATCAAACTACTCACTTCCTTTCTGCTATGGCTAAAATCCTAAAATAGATGCTTTCCAACAAACTATGGATGCTTGGAAAAAATCTATCAAAGCATAATAGTAAGCAATAGCATAGACAAGGTAGTGAGTAGTTTGACCAGTCCAGCACTCCTCAGCCTCAGAATAAATAAATGACAGACCTATCACCATCTGGCCGACAAGAAAAGGGCAATAATTTATTTTGAGAGGATGTAAAGCAATGACTTCTGATTCTAGATCCCTTTGTTGTATGCCTGTATGGAATTTTTGTACATATTTTACATATTGGATATTTTTGGCATTGTATGCCTATATGGCATTTTTGTACATATTTTATATAGTGGATATATTTGACATTGTATGCCTATATGGAATTCTTGTAAGCCTATATGGCTATTTTGTATATATTTTATACTTATATCAACATATATTGGTGTATTCCTACATGGTTATTTGGTTAATACAAATATTTTTTATCAATGGGTCCATATTTTCTTTATAAATCCATGGTTCAATAGATATGAGCTAAATTTATTCAAGTGTATACTTTACAACTTACATGTATACTTTGTGACTTACGTGTATTCCAATGCATACTTTGCAACTTATGTGTTTTCATGCATATACCTTGTATTCATGCATAAACTTTGTATTAATTTGTGTATACTATGTATTCGTGTGTATACTTCAAGGCTTATATGTTTGTGACTACTTGTGTTTCCCTTATTCACATGTATGCTTGACTTATTCACGTGTATACTTATTAATTGGTTAGCCCTAGCATTGATCATTGTTGCCCTTCATGGTTTGTCTTGAATATTTATTGATTGATGCTAAACAACTTCAATATTTCTAGGAATACTAGTAGACTTACAAATTGCACAAATTGCACAAATTGAAAAGAAAAGATTAACTGTAAATAAATGCACTGATTATTAGCTTGATAATTGATTGAGAATGAGTATAATATATATCAAGGGATGAGCCCTCTACAATGGCAACTACCAACTAGAAAATAGGCAAAGCATTCCCAATACTTTGAAAGCAATAATCCAACCAAAATTGCAACGAGAGAGAAGGATTATTTAAGATCCTTGAGAAATGTATTTCCTAATGCTCCCTTGTTATTACATATCTCAATTCAGTTTAATCCAAAGAGTTCCATGAAATGCTTTATTTAAAATCAAAAAAGGGAGATCAAAATTTGGGGTATTCTGGTGAATGAGCTCTGCTAGGTTTTTATGTTTTTTGAGGTCATCCTTGGCCCCTCCTGCATCATATTGCGCTTCCTACGTAGGAAATTTTCTCCTTCATTGAGTACGATCGCATTTATTACGGTTTTAGGGGTTTATTATGCCTTCAACCGGTACTAACCCAGCAATTCATGCTGGTGTTAGCAGTTCATCAGTGCAGTTTAATGGCTCCCCCATAGAACAAACGCTCTCAGAAATTTGTTCTGAAAGTATTTCACGAGGGAAGCATTTTGATGCCCTTGTTGATGTAGTTTTACCTTTACCTGATTTTTATTTTTCATGCCAATGGCTCAAACAACACACCCTTGTGGGTTATTTTGTTGGGAGGACTACCCTTGAAAGTGTGCTGAAAGATTGGGTCAACAAGGCCCAGGTCCCTCATGGGGTCCGCCTTGATATGGTGCAAAATCTGACCAAAGGTTTTTTTTGTTTCGCTTTGCGGAAGTTAGTCATGTCCAAGCTATTTTGGGTCATGGTCCTCAGTATGTTAGGTCCTCCTTGTTGGTTTTCCAGGCATGGACTCGGTATTTTGTTGTCTCAGACAACACCAAAATGCATGTCTCGATCTGGATTGAGTTTCTCGGTTTGCCTCTGCCATGTGTGCCCTTCCTGAACCATATTGCTTCCTCTTTGGGGAGGGTTGTTTGTATCAAACCTGATAGGTTCTTCCAAGCCCGTCCACAAAAGAGGGTTTGTGTGGAAGTTGATTTATCCAAGGATTTGAAAGAGTTTGTAGACCTCCAAATTGGTGATATTAGACACACCCAGAAAGTCACATATTTCAATCTACCCAACACATGCTATCAGTGCCAGTCAACTGACCACAAGATCAAGGACTGACCTTTGAAAATTCTTGGTACATCTTCACAGTCACAGGATGTTGAAAAGCCTCGTCAAGAAAAGCCTACTGCTAAGGCTGAAACAAAGTGGACTACGGTTTCAAACTAGAAAAATAAGTCATTTGGTTCTAGGTCGGCTCCCAAGGCCCCTAAAACAACCAAAATGGTTCCAAACCCTTCAAAGAAGGGGACAGTTTCTCCCTCAGGAGCCACTTTTGTTGTTGTGCAACCCAGATCAAAGGCCACGCCTCAACCTATGATTGTTTTGTGTGCTCAATCAGCTTTTTCTTCCGTATCAGGAGCTCAATGGCGGTCTAGTAGCCCGTCTCCTCCACTGGAAGAAGGAGAATATGTGCCTAAAAAATGGAGGTTTTCTCCTCCTATTCAGCTTGGTTTTGTCCCACAAGAGTTTTTGAAGAATAGCTTCTCTTCCTTGGTTGAAAAGGACCTAGATTCTGCAAGTATGGAAGATTTTCATCCATGAATTCTATCTCATGGAATGTCTGAGGTCTACCTGACCTCTCCAAGAAGAATTCTATTAGGAATACTTTATAGAAATACACAGGGATTGAAGTGCTTTGTCTCTAGGAAGTTAAAATTTCAAGTTTATTGCTCGCTTCGACTTGTCGCTCTATTTGGCTAGCCAGTACCATGTTTTTCACTTTGCATGAAGTTGGTCGTGGTGGAGTTGCCACTTTTTTGGCCCTATGATTACATTCATGTGTGGCGGATCATGGGATTGACCCCTCCCAGCAGGTGGTCTGGGTTCTTCTCAATATTGAGAATCACTCCTTCGGGATTATTAATGTGTATGCCTCTAATGATGTCGTGGAGCGTTGTCGACTTTGGTGCTGGATTGTTGATTCTCTGCCAGTTGCCACTTGGTTGCTCTGTGAGGATTTAAATATGGTGGAGATGGTGTATGACAAGGATGGCACCTTGCCTTTCTGTTGGGTTGTAGGTAAAAGGGAGGCGTGGTTTTACATGCGCAATAAATTGGAGCTTTTTGATCCCAATATGGGTCATCGTCATACTCATTCTCTCTGGCACACTTGGTGTAACTACAGGGCTAGTTCTGATAGAGTCTTTTAACTCCTTGATTGTGCCATGATCTCGGTTCAATATTTTTTTCCTTTACTAGTTTTGCCTTTCCAGTAAAGTTGTTAGTGGAAGTGACTCTTTCTGATCACTTCCCAATTCAATTTTGCATTGAATGGGTGTCTCGTTAGCCCCGCACATGTAAAACCCAATTCTTTTTTAACACGTCCTTGCTTTGTCATAAGCCCACCCCGGCCCACATTCACCAAGTGTGGAATTTGGAGTGCAGGCCACCTGGCCATACAGGCTAGATTTCTTGGTGGAATGATGCCATCATTCATTCATACTGCACATTTTTTGTGCATTTATGGGCACCAGTTGGCTATCTTTCGTCGACGCTCTTATGAGGCCACCACTGCCGACTTGTGTACTGCTATGGAGGCTTTGGCGGCCAGTCCTTTCTCTTTGTCACATCAAGTCAGGGTGGCAAATTTAAGGCAGAAAAAGCAAGTGGTCGATGCTTATACTGCCAAAGGCACTCAAATCAAAGCTCGGCTTCACTGGCTTAAAATTGGTGATCGTGCCTCCAAAGAGTTTTTTTTGGCTCTTCGTGCTTAACACTCTTCGCCAAGCATCAAAGCAATCAAAGATGGTAACCAGGTGCTCTTTGAGCTACCCGACATTCTCTCAGCCTTTGTGCGTCATTATGAGTAGGTTTTCACTGCTCAGGACTCCATGCATGCGTGCCAGCAAGCCCTTCAGGATTGCCTTGTTGTTGTGCCACGTAGGCTTTCTTCAGCCCAGATTATTTTTTGTGATCAATTGTTAACAATTGATGATCTCAAGGAAGTGGTTTCCTCTATGGTCGATGACAAGGCTCTTGGGATTGATGGCTTCCCTTGTGAATTTTATAAAACCCTTTGGGACTATGTTGGGAGTGATTTACATCATATTTATCTTGAAGCCTTTCAAACCAACTCTTTAGGCAATTTAATAAATAAAGGCAATATAAAATTCATACCTAAGCCTGGGGATCCGGAGGATATTTGCAACTGGAGGCCCATCACACTTCTCAATGGTTCTTACAAAATCATTGCCAAAACGTTGGCTCTAAAAATTCACCACCTCTTCCCTCAGGTTGTGTGTCATGAGCAGCCTGGATTCAGCAAATCCAAGTTTATTCTAGATAATATTATTGTTGTTTGGGAAGGCATGGAGTGGGCTCGGCAGTTGAACTAGAAAGCGATGTTCATCAAAATTGATTTTGTCAAAGCCTATGACCGCATTGAATGTCCTTTCATTCTTGCGATGTTGCAAGCCTTGGGATTTGGACCCAATTTTATTCAGTTTGTTCATATGCTTTTTTTCGATGCTTCAGTTTGCATTTCCATTAATGGTCGCCAATCTTCTACTTTTGATCTTTTTCGTTCCATTTTCCAGGGGTGCCCTCTTGCCCCTGCTTTGTATGTGTTGGCTGCAGAAGGCTTTGGCTATCTTCTGGCCCATGTTGTCTCTCAAAATCATGTGAAAGGGATCTCTCTCTCGGACTCCTAGGAACAACTTTTCAATGGCCACTTTGTGGATGATTCTTTTCTCACTCTCTTGGAAGATGAAGAATCCATCACTTCCGCCTTTGATTGTCTTGCCTCTGGTTCTGCAATTCAATGGCACAAGACCTTATGCTATAGACAGTCGGTGCTCCCCACTCCTACATGGCTCTAGACTTATAAATGGATTATCCGAGCTCTTACCGAATATGAAGCCTTGAAAATTCTTCTCAGGCTTTGTATTCAGTCTAGTTTTCTTGTGCACAAACTCACTTGGAAAGGAATTGGTCTCCAAACCCTCCTGGTCATGAGGGAGTCAATTCAAATTGTTGGCTCCTTTGTGGCCAAGAACATCTAGCACTCCTGGGAAACTATTAAACCTTGGCTCTGATGGGTCGGGGCTGGATTTCGTGATAGGCTTTCCATCAACCAGAAAACTTATGGTGGTTTCCCCTTCTGGTTCAGAATGGTCAACCCTTGGCCAAGTCACCTTGGCTCAAGGCCCTTAGATTTCACAAAAAAGGCATTCAAACCCTGCATCAGCTCTTTCACCGGCCCACTATGTGTCTTTTTTAGTGGGATGTTTTTAAAGCCCAGTGCAGTCTTCAAAACCAAGACCGTTCTACCTTCGACGGGTTGGTGAGCGCCATTCTAGCAGACATGCTTCACAAATTTGGCATTTGTGGGCACAAACTTTGGTGGAAAGACTGGAAATGGTTTCCAGACACCCCTCTCAGGAGCTACAAGCCGCGGCTTGGTTACAGGTGGCTTTCACCCCATTTTCCTATGATTAGTACTTTGAACCAGAGGTGGCTTCTTATTTCCTTTACCCATACTTGGCGTAAGAGGTTTGATGCCACTTGATCTACAAGGGTTAATCCAAAGCTGGCCCACTTTGCTTGGTGTATTCTTTTCCAAGGCTTTCCTATGGGCTCTTGGCTTGTTCATTTGGGGGTTCCTCGCCCTTGCTACCCTTTTTGTGGGCAATCTGAAAGCTTTAAGCATATTTTTGGGTTTTTTCCCAGAGCTCAATAGCTCTGGACTTGGATTCATGATTTCTTTTAGCCCTTTTGGTCGGAACCCTTCTCTTGGCATATTGTTCTACTGGGGGACCCGCCTAGAATTTTGGCTAAGTTCACCCAACTTAGGCACACTTTCAGGGTGGAAATCCTCTTCAATATCTGGAAAGACAAAAAATTTTGCATATTTCTTCATTCTCATTTGGATGTTAATGTCTTTATTTATGCTAAAGCAGTTATTTGTTCTAATGTTCTCCTACATATTTAGGTGCAAGCCAACAAGGTTGCACTAGAGGTGGCTCACCTGCAGGTCCTTCTAGACCACTAGGGCAATGCCCCTTGTACTGTGGCATGGCTTCTAGATTCACCCTCCTCCTCCTGTGGTTGATCGCCCTCTCGAGGACGGAAGCAGAATGATTCAGTGAGTTCCTGCTCTTAACCTCCTACTCGGCAGGATTCTCGACCTCCCAAGTGGGCTCGTTCTCCTCCATTGTGACCTGGTCAGTGTTGGCCCTCTGTTGGTGCTATGGGGAGTGGTGGTGGTGGTTTTGGGTGGCCCTCTGATGCTCCGCCTGCTTCTGGCTCTAGTTGGCCTGCCAGTGGTAAAACAAATTCGCGACTGGCTCTTGCAATCTTGCCCCGGCATGAGGAAAAAGATAAAGATAAAGATAAAGATGGTTGGGGTGCTCTTCCTGATGTCACTCCAAACCCCGCTGATGTATGGGGGAAAAATTTGGATGACAGGGATCCCCCAGGATCCACTAGCACTGCTTTGGCCGCATGATTACCTGTTTTTACTGCTTTTTAAACTTTTGGGCTAGGCCCATGTGATCTATTTTTTTGGATTTTTTGGGCTCTACGCATGTGACTCTTGGGGTGTGCCTTCTTACCACCCACCCTTTTTTTGTGAGTTTGTAATTTTATCTTTATATTAATATAGATATCTGCCTATTCATCAAAAAAAAAAAAAAGCAAAAAAGACGTTTTCATTATGCTATTCCATGAGATGTTTCGTAAACATATTCCAGTATATTTAATATTTTAATTCAATAAACTCAATTAAACAAAGGATACATAATCTTCACAACACTTGCAAAACATAATTTATTCATAGTAGATGATGAGTAGTTAACTTCTTGGTGCAAGAGCACTTAGTTTATTTCTTGTCTCCATGAGGCAATTTGTCATTTTTGATTTGGTTATTTTTTTATTTTATAATAAGGTCATGTAATGACCATGTCATTTTTTTATTGATTCATTTATTAGGTTGTCAGGTGGTTTGTGGGGTCAAGTTTTCAACTTTGCAAATGTTGTCATTGTTGCAAATTTGCAAAATATGCAAAAAAAGGGAATATGAAGGACCTCATCGATTGGAAAGAAGATTTTTGGTTGTCAAAATTCAAAGGGAAGTTAGAAAAATTATGTAATATGTTTAAATTTTCCTTGATAAGGCGAGCCCAACGTTGGTGACTTGTATTTTGGAGAGAATTCAATAAAAACCCCTATTTTTCTATAGATTTCTAACATTTCTTGTTGTTTCAGAGCATTGTATGATTTTGTACGTAGGTTTCATAATTGAGTTCAATTTTATTGGATGGAAAATTCAATTATTATTTTTTTAGTGTTGGTATTACTGATTTTCATTAAGTGTTAAGGATTTTATTGCCATTTTACCTCGGATAGGTCATAAACCCTAGTTCAACAAGGTTCAAAGGAAGAAAAATGTAGAACTCTCCATTCCATTGTTGAAATATTTTCAAACTTAGTGGAATGGAGGTAGATTAGGTGTATTTTGTTTTTTCCAAGTTGCAGAGGCAAGAGATAGAGTTAGGAGTTTATTGGGTGATGCCCTAGATGAAATTTCATGGTTTTTTAGGCATGAAAGGATAGCTAGACATTAGGATTTGATAAATAAGCATTGGGAAAGTGTGGGAATTGGTTTGTTGAGCATAGGAAGACCCTAGGAGACATTTTTGAGCCATTTTTTAGAATAATTGAGACCTGGCATTTAGAGAATCAATAAACCCTATTCAAACTAGCCTAATTAGACCTTAAGGGCAGCGTAACAGTCCAATTTTGAGTGATTTATTCTAAAAAAATCATAGCTTATTTTTTGATATACTAAAGGGCCAAAAGGGTACTTGGAATGATGTTTATTTTCAGGTTTTGAGGCCTTCTTAAAAATCTATGTTTAATTTTCACTGTTTGGAATGCTACAAACAAGATTCAGAAAATTGTGAGAAGAACATCAAGTTAGGGTTCCCAATTTGAAAGGGTTGTTGAATTAGGTTTGGTTGGAGAACCTCTACCTTGATCTACATCACTTCTTGACACATTGTCATACAAAAATTCATCTTGAATAGTCTTTAAACATTTATCTTAAGGGATTATGTTGGTTGAATGTAGCTAGGATCGATTCAGCATGTTTGGGTACAAAAGAGGACCATTCCTAGCATAAACCTACCCACCTAGATGTGTTGAAACAATTCATTTGGTCACACGAGTTTCATAATGAAAGTTGCACCACTTTGCAACTTTCAACTACTTGCATTTGACAATTTTTTCACCAAGTGAAAATTTGCCACCATAGAAAAACACCTTTGAGATAGTGAAAACTGAGAGATTTTATTGTATAGGGGCCCAACTTGATCCCATAGGCTTAGACGATAAGTTTCTAAGCATCACAGTAGCTGAGTAACAGCATATTGAAGTTTGCAGTCATTTTACACTTTGGACTCTTAAGGGATTTTGTCGATTGAATGTAGCTCATAGCGATTATGTGTGTTTGGGTACAAAAGAGGACTATTCCTAGCATAAATGTACCCATACAGATGTTTTGGAATTTTTCATTTGGCTACACGAGTTGTAGAACAAAAGTTGCACCACTTTGCAACTTTCAACTACATGCATTTGACAACTTTTTCTCCAAGTGAAAGTTCACCACCATGGGAAAACACCTCCGATATAGTGAAAATAAAGAGATGTTATTGTAGAGGGGCCCAACGCAATTCCATAGGCTTAGACAATAATTTTCTAAGCATCAAGGCATCCGAGTAACAACATGTTGAAGTTTGCAAACATTTTGCACTTTAGACTCTTAAGGGATTTTGTCGGTTGAATGTAGCTTGGAGCGATTCCACGTGTTTGGGTGCAAAAAGGACCATTCTTAGCATAAAATTACCCATCTAGATGCATTGGAATAGTTTTTTTGGTCACACAAGTTGCAGAATGAAAGTTGCACCACTTTGCAACTTTCAACTACTTGCATTTGATAACTTTTTCCCCAAGTGAAAATTCACCACCATGGGAAAACACTTTCGAGACCGTGAAAATCGATAGAATTTATTGTATAGGGTTTCAACATGATTCCATAGTATTAGACGAGAAGTTTCTAAGCATCACGGTATCCGAGTAATAGCATGCTGGATTTTGCAACCATTTTGGACTTTGGACTCTTAAGGGATTTTGTCAGTTGAATGTAGATCAAAGTGATAATGTGTGTTTGGGTACAAAAGAGGACCATTCCTAATGTAAGCATACCCATCTGGATGCATTGAAGCAATTCATTTGGTCACACAAATTGCAGAACAAAAGTTGCACCACTTTGCAACTTTCAACTACTTGCATTTGACAACTTTTTCCCCAAGTAAAAATTCACCACCATAAGAAAAATCCTCTGAGATATTGAAAACAAAGAGAGGTCATTGTAGAGGGGTCCAACATGATCCCATAAGTTCAAATGATAATTTTCTAAGCATCATGGTATCCAAGTAACAACTTGCTGAATTTTGCAGTCATTATGGGATTTTGTCGGTTGAATGTAGCTCGGAGCAATTTCGTGTGTTAAGGTGTGAAAGAGGACCATGCCTAGTGTAAACGTACCTATTTGAACATGTTGAAATAGTTTTTTTGGTCACACGAGTTGCAAAACGAAAGTTTCACCACTTTACAACTTTCAACTACTTGCATTTGACAACTTTTTCCCTAAGTGAAAACTCGCCACCATAGAAAAATGCCTCCGAGATAGTGAAAACCGAGAGAGGTTATTGTAGAGGGGCTCAACATGATCCCAAAAAATTAGACGAAAATTTTCTAAGCATTACGATATCTGAGTAATAGCATGATGAAGCTTGCATCCATTTTGCACTTTGGACTCTTAAGAGATTCTACCAGTTGAATGTAGCTCGAAGTGATTCCATATGTTTGGATGTGAAAGAGGACCATTCCTATCATAAACCCACCCATCTAGGCACATTGGAACAATCTATTTTGTCACACGAGTTGCAGAACAAAATTTTCACCACTTTGCAACTTTGCACTACTTGCATTTGACACTTTTTTCATCAAGTGAAAACTAGACACCACAGGAAAATGACTCCAAGATAACAAAAACTGAGAGAGGTTATTGTAGAGGGGCCCAATTCAATCCATAGGTTTAGACAGATATTTCATAATCACCACGATTTCTAAGTAATATTTCATCAAATATTGTTGCCTTTTTGCACTTCGGACCCTTAAGGGATCGAATCGATTGAATGTAGCTCAGAGTGATTCCACATGTTTGGGTGTGAAAGGGACCATGCCTAGTGTAAGAATACCCATTTAGACACATTGGAACAATCTTTTTGGTCACACGAGTTTCAAAATATAAGTTGCACCACTTTACAGCTTTACATTGCTTGTAATTGACACTTTTCTCATCAAGTCAAAATTGGACACCACAAAAAATAACTTTGAAATAACAAAAACTGGGAGAGGTTATTGTAGAGGTTCCCTGCATGATCCTGATTCCTTAGAGGAAATTCCCATAACTGAAACGGTATCCAGATAATAGTCTGTCAAAGATTGTTTCCCTTTTTCAATTTGGACTATTAAGGGATTACGTTGCTTGAATTACAATTGTTTGAAAGCAACAATAAATTTGAATATTTAAGAAACAAGTGTTTATTTCAATAGACTGTATGCTATATTGATATCGATATATAATCATTAGGTTGATTTGTTTTAATAAATGAAGTTTTCATAATAAGTTAGTCAATTGGTGCTATTTATAATAGGGAGAGAATTGAGATTTGTCAAGAT
Source organism: Sequoiadendron giganteum (assembly GCA_007115665.2). Lineage (NCBI taxonomy): Eukaryota > Viridiplantae > Streptophyta > Pinopsida > Cupressales > Cupressaceae > Sequoiadendron > Sequoiadendron giganteum. Next base: position 30,625,689 of record CM021105.1, on the reverse strand, counting down.
CATCAAAATAAGGATGTTGCATTTCTTTTTTGGTTGAGATTATCTTCAATGGTTCATAAATTATCATTTTCTGCAAGGAGACACCAATCAATTTTTAGTAGTTTACTTACAAATACGCAAAGTAAAAGAAGAAAAAGAAAGAGCATCCAAAATGGAAATGAAATTTAAATAGATGGAAGGCACTTACAAACAACAAATCCACACCATTTGGTTCCAACTCGGGAATAGCAAGGCATAAATCTTGATGCTTCCATTGAGGATAGGCATTCCAATCTCTCAACTTAGTCACTCCTAGTCATACATCTTCACTGGGAGCTCCAAGATACCTATTGCACACAACACCTCTCATGAATAAGATAACTTGAAATTTGAGATGCTCTTAAAATATCTACATCATAGGTGCTCATGATAAGGTTAACTTCAAATGAATAACTTGAAATTCCCTCGTGAAGCTTTCCACGCACTTTTATAATGGCTATAATTCATAATTGATATTTGTCAAGATCATCAAAATAAGGATGTTGTATTGATTTTTTGGCTGATATTGTCTTCAATGGCTCATAAATCAGCATTTTTTACAAGGGAACACCAATCAATTTTTAGTAGGTTACTTACAAATAGGAAAAGTAAAAGAAGATGATAGCATTGGCATCATACAAATTAATCTGTATACAAGTATAAATTAATATAAACCAATGTGAATACTTATAAATTAATCCAACAAACCATCTGGGTCTACTCTACTCTTTATTGTGTCAAATATTGTCTCATGATCACTCACAGACCTTCCACAAGGTCTTGTTCAAAGGTCTACCCCCATATTTGGTCAAACGAACATTGGATTCCACAATAATTTTTGAGTAATGAAGAATCTTACAATGTGTGTCAAAGTCCCAAAATAGCCAATATTTAATACTCTTATGTGGGTACCTTCTAAGCCACATTCCAGTAATAACAATCAACCTGTAGGGTATTCGATATTTTCTCCATCTATAATTGGGGCCTCCAATTTCTTTTTGGCATTAAAATAATGACACAAGTAATAGTATGTTCCCTCTTTGTTGTATTCATCTGCAATAACTACATAAACATGCCTTGCATGAAATTTGTCCATTACAAATACACTACAAAGTAAGATAACAATAGGAATTTCAAAAACTAAGCAAGGAGATATATTACCTGGTTGAACTAGATATGATATGTGGTCAAATTTAATAGATAAATTCATTTGTGTTAGTTCCAATGTCGTTGGAGGGTGATATGTGTGAAGTGGGCTAAGATAACTTAACGACCATTTCTCAACCCACTCCTTTAACTCACAATCATTCTAGGCTTGCATTGTACATGAAGAAAAAAAAATGCCATATTTGTGTATTGATACTCCATGAACCTGCATCTAAGCTAAGGAAAGAGTGTAGCTCACTCGATCATGTTAGTGTAAAATAATCCTCATATGGTGCAATGTTAGTATCATCCATCAACCAAAAAAAATCTACGAACTGAAGACGTACCTTCATTACTTGGACCCATTGAAGCATTACATCACTCGACGATTGATTTTGCATCTGTCAACTTTGCATTATCTTTAAATACTTTAACTATTCTTGTTCTAATGCTCTTTTCACACATCCTCCTACACCATCATGCTCCCCCTTTCCATGCCTGGCCTCATAAAAGTTCCACATATGTTGAACACCTATAATGACATGCATCATGCTCAACCAATAGAACATGTGCGAGTTCTTGAACTATGTTGCATAATTATCCAACCATATTATAGGTCGACCGTATGCTATGCCCCTCTGAGCCAAATCATTGTAGAAAATTTGGAAGCAACCTTGCACAAACTCTGGATAATGTGTGTGATCATCACTAATATAAAAGTGATACTCCCTCAATACCTTCCTTTGGTCCTCTATGCTATCAGCTGCATGAATGAATGCTATGTGCACAAATATTGAAACCTATGTGGAGTTTTAATATTGTGACTCCACCTCACATTGTGGTTGTAGAGTGTAGTTCTCTGCAAAGTCGACCATTGAAAATATGTTGCCAACTAGTAAAGTGTCTTTGCATAGCTTGAGATTTGTGTCCACCAATCAGGCTCTATGTGTATTCCTTGCATACTCATATAGTATATTGTCACGAAATATGGACATAAACTGATACACTAGAATCTTTTGAATAACCAAATCACACCTTTTTTCTTGATTACCATATTTTGTAGCGTATGCCACTATTTTATACTTCTTGAACTCTACTAGTTTTTGTCCCACCTCATATGTTCTTTACATATGTTGATATACTGGAATACACAGCAAACCACCGTAACACTCGCATGAACCATCCAAGCATGTTGTCCTATAGAATATTTTCCCATCCTCTATTTCACATAAAAAATTTGATAAGAACTCTCTTGAAGATTTTGGTGGGGCTTTTATGCCACAGTCTTGCAAAACATCGTTAGTATGCAAATCCAAACATATAGAATGATAAACATCATAATGGTTAGAGAATTCAATATGTACTCTACAACAACAAGTAGTGTGTGTGTGATTTATATTGACATAAAAAAATTTAATCATTTCAAAATATCTTTGACAAATACTAATTTGAGGATAAACCTGTTGAAATTTATGAAAAAATTGGTTATGAGTCATATCCAAAAAATGCTTCGGATGTGACTCATGGTTCTGACTACCGATTCTCCTTCTTATCACATCCCTTTGATTCAGAGATGGCCTTGTGTTATTCTTTCAATACTCTTTAATTAGAGTTATCAATGCTTCAACAATGTTTTTATCTTTTTGTGGTCGTCTCCCCTAGAATGCCCATAATTCATTTGAATTTGTGCCCTCAATTGTTTGTCGCCTTTGAAGGGCTCTTGATAAAGTCTTTCTATTAATTTTCATTTGTTCACTCGTCTTTCTAATGAGATGAGATCTCTTTTTTTTACTACTTACCAAAGTCGTTGTAATGACACGTCAGGTGACATTACTATCCTTTGAGTGTGAGGGCTTACCCACACTCTCATAAGCAGCCATTAGATTCTTCACAATATTGCTTTCACTTGAACCATTCGATGTTCTCATCCCAAGAGTCTTCATGATATTTCTATACTTTATACCATGCATCACTTCAACAAATAGTTGACATATTGCGGTCTCATTTAGCCTTTCAAAGAACGATTTCCAAATATTATCAGTATATCTTCTACAAGTGTGTGTTGGAATCTTACCTTCCATGTGCTACAAAATATCCTCATCAATATTAATCAAATAATTTGGCTTTCTACTCAAAATTCTAGGTGGTGTTCTCCTAGGTACATACTCCTCAACATTAGGAATTTCATCAATATTAAAGTGAGGTGGGCTAGATTGTATACCTTCGATCGAGGGTGGGATAGATGGCATACCTTGAGGTTGACATGGGAATGATTGTGTACCTTCTTCATCAAATCTAAGTGATGATGTACTCTCAACTTGAGTTGTGGTGGATGGTGTCCCTTCATAGTCACTTGTGGTATATGGTGTCCTTCCATATTCACTTGCGGTAGATGGCGTCCCCTCCATATTCACTTGAGGTAGATGGTTTCCCTCCATATTCATTTGTGGTAGATGGTGTCCCTCCATATTCGGTAGATGGCATCCCCTCCATATTCACTTGTGGTAGATGGTATCCCTCCATATTCACTTGTGGTAGATGGTGTCCCTCCATATTCACTTGTGGTAGATGGTTTCCCACCATATTCACTTGTGCTTAATGGTGCCCTGCCATATTCACTTGCAGTAGAGGGTGTTTCTTCAACTACAGTATCTGAATCTGTCTTACCACGATGCTTTCACATTTGTGCCCTTTGTGCCGCCAATGCATTTTCTCTTTTTGATGGTTGAGGTTTATCTTCAATTGGCTTGTTTTCGTCAATCATATCTAATATCTTCTTCTCACGATATTTCCTCACCCGTTGTCTCTCCTTTTCTTTATTGGTTTCATACTCTTCATTTGTTAGTTGCTTCCTTGTTCATTTCCTCGACATGGTGGATAATTTTACCTGTAGCATGGTAATGAGACAAATATTAGTTCCTAAAAAATGAATCCATACAAATAAATGAAATATATTTCATTTAAGGTTTCATACAAAATACTTACAATCATCTTGCAGAAGAGTATGATTACCATAGAGTGGAGCACCACTAGCTTGCCAATGTGATAGGGTTGACAAGGTAGGGGCAGTGTATGCCTCATATATCTTTGCCTCTCCCTCCTATTATTTCCTCTTTATATCACTTATCCCTCCCTCCCTCTCTCTTAAGTCTCTCCCTCCTACCCCCTATCCCTCTCTCAACACTCTCTCACTCACTCACTCCTATCTCTCTGCCCTCTATCCTCAACCCTATACCCTCAAATCTCTACCCTCTACCCTCTACCCTATATATCTCTCACTCCCTCCCTCTCTCTCTCTCTCTCTGTCTGAATTCTCTCCCTCCTACCCCTCTCACTCCCTCAACCTTCAACCCTCAACCCTTAAACCCTAAACCCTCAACCCCTATACCCTCTACCCTATACATTGAACCCTCGACCCTAATCCCCCAACCCTATACCCTCAATTTTCTACCCTCAACCTTAAACCCTCAACCCTTTACCCTCAACTCTAAACCCTAAAACTTATACCCTCAAAGCCTAAACCATCTATTGGGTAAAAGAAAGAAGTTGGGTCCACGAAGAGGGGAAGTTTCGGCCAAAAAAAAAATCTCGCAAAAAACGTGTATGCTTTATTAAAAAAGGTGTATGCATTATGCATCAGGTACCCAAGCCTAGAAAAATGCATATGTGCTAAAAAACGTGTACGCATTATAACACGTATATGTTATATAACATGTACGCATTTTATAACTCATACAAGTCACTTATTTTTTTAAAAAAATACTTTTTAGAAACAGGTACCCGTTTCTAAATAGTATTTATTTTTTAAAAAAATCAAACAAATAAAGAACACATGTGTGTTTTGTAATGTGTACGTGTTTTTAAAAATGCATACGCGTTATTAAAAATTTGAATCTCCAACCCACATGTAGCCTTGGTTTTAGGCTCGGGAAAGGCTTGGCAATCTGACCCTTAGCCTTTGACCTGCAACTAAAAAACTAAGGCAGATTGAAGAAGAATGTCCAACTTTGGCAATATGCCTGATTAACTTTTTTTCTGAATCAATCTATAAAATTAAAACTCATTACAGAACACGATGTCTAGTGTCCAAATATATAATTTTAATTAAGATTGGATTATATTTTTTTATTTTTTAATTAATTTCTAAGCAAACTAGTCCTTAAACTTGAAATATTAAGCTTTTTTTGTTTTTTAATAACTTTTTTTTGTTAAGTTTCTTGTAAACGAATTATATGGAATCAATCTCCAAAAATTTCTCTACATAATGAAAAAAATTCAAAAAAAAATTAGTTTAGGTCCAATTATGTTGTTCGTACACATTGATTTTTAAAAACAGCAATTAAGGCTAATAAAAATTCAATAAAGAAAATTACAAAAAAAATTCCTCATCAATATTCATGTTGTTAGCTTTCTTTCCCCAAAATTAATTAGAAAAATAATTTTATTTGGGTCAAAAAGTGGTGTTTGTACACGTGCATGGTATGGTAAAAAAATGACTTTTAAAAAGTGGTTTTTATACATCCCTATCAAAATTTAATTTCTATCATCTCGGTATTTGAATAAATTAAATATTTGGAAACTAGATTCAAAGTTTTAAATTTCATATTACTAAACATATTTAAGTTTCATTGTGTAAGTGCCTCAAATTTTCAATCCAAGTGTGACAAATTCTGAAAAATAGCAAAAACACTTCCACTTTTTGAGCTTTTTGTGGACCCAACTTCTTGCATCAGCCCTACCCTCAACCCTAAACATTGGACCCTCTACCCTCTACTTTAAACCTTAAACCCTTTACCCTCTGCCCTAATCCGCCAACCCTAAACCCTCAACCCTTAAACCCTTAAACACTCAACCCTAAACCCTCAACCCTTAAGCCCTCTACCCTCTACCATCAACCTAAACCCTCTACCCTTTACCCTAAACATTGGACCCTCTACCCTTAATTCCCAACCCTATACCCTCAATTCTCAACCCTCTACCCTCTACATTGAACCCTAAACCCTTAAATCCTCTACCCTCTACCCTAATCCATCAACCCTAAACCCTCAACCCTTAAACACTCAACCCTAAACCCTAAACCCTCAACCTTTAAACCCTAAACCATTAAACCCTCTACCCTCAATTCCCAACCCTATACCCTCAATTCTCAACCCTCTACCCTCTACATTAAACCCTAAACCCTTAAACCCTCTATCCTCTACCCTAATCCATCAATCCTAAACCCTTAACCCTTAAACCCTTAAACACTCAACCCTAAACCCTAAACCCTCAACCTTTAAACCCTAAACCATTAAACCCTCTACCCTCAACCTAAATCCTAATACTTATACCCTAAAACCCTAAACCCTCTACCCTCAATCATAAATATTGGACCCTCTACCATCAATTATCAACCCTATACCCTCAATTATCAACCCTCTACCCTTTACATTAAACCTTAAACCCTCTACCCTAATCCCTCAACCCTAAACCCTTAAACCCTAAACCATTAAACCCTCTACCCTCAACCCTTAAACCCACTTATTAAACTCTCTACCCTAATCACTCAACCCTCTTGACCCTTAATTACTCAACCCTAAAACCCTAATACCCTAATCCCTCAACCCCTATCCCTTTCTCTCTATCTATACATCTCACCTCTCTATCCTTCTCACCCTCCTCTTGTCTCCTTCTCTCTATCTCATGTATCCCTCCATCTCTCTATCCATCCATCCATCCCTCTCTACCCTAATCCCTCAACCATAAACCCTCGACCCTTAAACCCTTAAACACTCAACCCTAAACCCTCTACCCTCTACCCTCTACCCTCTACCCTAATCCCTCAACCCTCAACCCTTAAACCCTCTACCCTCAACCCTAATCCATCAACCCTTAAACCCTTAAACCCACTTAGTAAACTCTTTTACCTAATCCCTCAACCCTCTTGACCCTTAATCCCTCAACCCTCAACCCTTATACCCTTAATCCCTCAACCCTCAACCCTCAACCCTTAAACCCTAATACCTTAACCCCTATATCCTCTACCCTATACATTATACGCTCAACCCTAATCCCCCAAACCTATACCCTCAATCCTCTACCCTCTACCCTCTACTCACTTAGTAAACTCTCTACCCTAATCCCTCAGCTCTCTTGACCCTTAATCCCTCAACCCTCAACCCTTAAACCCTACTCCCTCAACCCCTATACCCTTTACCCTATACATTGGACCCTCGACCCTAATCCCTAAACCCTATACCCTCAATCCTCTAGGTCCTCAACCTTAAACCCTCAACCATCAACCCTCAACCCTCTACCCAATACCCTCTACCCTCAACCCTAATCTCTCAATCCTTAAACCCTTAAACCCACTTAGTAAACTCTCTACCCTAATCCCTCAAACCTCTTGACCCTTAATCCCTAACCCCTTAACCCTCAACCCTTATACCCTTATACCCTTATACCCTTAATCTCTCAACCCTCAACCCTTAAACCCTAATCCCTCTACCCTATATACATTGGACCCTCAACCCTAATCCCCCAACCCTATACCCTCAATCCTCTACACTGAACACTTAAACCCTAAACCATTAAATCCTCTACCCTCAACCGAATACCCTCTACCCTCAACCGAATACCCTCTACCCTCAACCCTAATCCCTCAACCCTTAAACCCACTTAGTAAACTCTCTACCCTAATCCATCAGCCCCCTCAACCCTCAACCCTCAACCCTCAACCCTTAAACCCTACTCCCTCAACCTTATACATTAGACCCTCGACCCTAATCCCCCAACCCTATACCCTCAATCCTTTAGGTCCTCAACCTTAAACCCTAAACCCTCAACCCTTAAACCCTCTACCCCCTATCCTCTACCCTAATCCCTCAACCCATAAACTCACTTATTAAACTCTCTACCCTAATCTCTGAACCCTCTTGACCCTTAATCCCTCAACCCTCAACCCTTAAACCCCACTCCCTCATAAGCTATACCATATACCCTATACATTGGATCCTCAACCCTAATCCCCCAACCCTATACCCTCAACCTTAAACCCTTTTTTAGAATCAAACATGTTATGATACCATGTTAGAATTAGCTATGGAAGCCAATATCTATGGACCAAATAGAAAGCACAAGAAGAGAGAAAATAATGTGACAAGACTAAACTGTATTCAATGTCAATATGATATGAGATGATTGATTTTACAATGAGAGACCCCTTGGTTATATAACCAAGGTGAGTACATAGGAGTGCATAAGATTATGACAAGTGTCATAGGGTAAAAGCACAAAGCTATGTCACACTTTCAGCCAACATATCAGCACAACTGAATTTAAGTATTTCTAAATAAAAATCAATTTTGATCAAACATATGACCTAGTAAGATTCATTCTAGCTAAGTTAGATACTTCCATAATTTATTCAACTAAAATTGTTGGCTAAAAATATATGGAGCACCACTTTGAGTCTAGTTTACCCAAAAAAAAAATTATTTGAAAAACTTGAAGTTTTAATAACTCCTCATGTAAATAACATTTTTTTTTAAATGTAAAAATACCTTTTTGTAGATCCATAAGTGTAGTTTTCAAAAATATATTTATTTTAATAGTTTAATTATTATTTATATTCATATTTTTATTTATACTAAAAGTAGGTTATCAGCAAAAAATATTAGGTTGATTACCATGCCAAGGAAAAATACTAAAACTTATTAAAAAAATTGAAAAAATTATGATGCACTAGATAAAAGAATCTATTTCAAGATGGTATAATTTTTTTTCCATTTTAGATAAATATTTGATATGAATGTTAACATCCGATAGAAACAGTTTTTTTTTACTCACACAAATTTTAATATTTATATACAAATATATATTTATCAAAATTGGAAAAAAATATATCCATGCACTAAATTTTCAATTTATAAATACACACAAAAAATTTGAGAGAAAAAAAATAAAATCTACTATAAAAAGTTTGGCGTCCCGTGCAACTTCATTTTTCAGCATTTTATCAGCAACTAAATTATAGTATTAATTTATAAAATACTAGTTTAAAATAATTTTTTAATTTTTTATAAAAAATACAAACATAAAATATACTAAAAAAATACATATTTAACTAGTTTACATCATTTAAAAATTCAAAACATATATGCTACTTTTTAGTGATTCAAGTTTAAAAGTTGGATCAGCATTGGTTGTTTCCTTTATAAAGTGTGACACAACTTTGTGCTTTTACCCCATAATCTTATGACATGAGACAACAATGAAAATCTATCACTCCACCTAAAGTGGATAGGTGATAATATGATAACCACCACAAAAGGTGGAAACCTAATCACATGATATGTCCATGAAAGGTGGAAATGATAAAGTAATAAGATGATAAGTCCACCAAAGGTGGAAATTCTCCAACAACTCCTATGTGGCCCCTAAGTAAACTTAACTAAGGTGTAATTATGACCTAGGACAAGGTACTAAACATTTAATTACACCAACACCCCCCTTAAGTGCAACTTAGGGAGAATGTACACAAAAGCAAACAATGCAAGATGGGTCCCGACAACTAGGCCATGTTAGATACCCATGTACAAATGCAATGAAATCTCTCACAAATGGAGAAAAGGAGAAAACCCAGTGGGACAAAACTCCTCCCTGAAAGAGAGATGAAATACAAGGAATGAAATGCTCTCAATGATGCATGAGAAGGTAAAAACTCCATGTTTTAGGCCACACTGCTAAAGAGTACAATCCAACATATAGTAGAGATGAATGTAGAGCACAATCGAAATACAAGGATATCCCCTCTAAAGACAAAGAAGCCTCCTCCAAATTTTTTCCAAAAGTATTCACACTCATGTCAAACTAAAAAGAATGATCATGTAGAGAATGAACAGGAGGGTCAGAGTGTTCCCTCACAACAATTGAAGAAGGAGCATCTTCATCAAAGAGAAGATGAATTTCATCAATGATGTCCCCCAAATATGCAAGATGAGACTCCAAAAACATGTCTAAAATACCTGTCAAGAAGCCATCCAAAGTAGCCATATCTAGAAGACAATGTATGTCCTGCTACATTGAATCACAAGGAACCAAAATTATGGAATCACAAGCATCATCAATTGCAACAGTTAATGGAGGAGATGAAATGCATGGCTCAAGTACTGGATCTGATGTGAGAACTCCCAAGTTCAAGTAGCCAAATGTCTCCTTTGAATCATGGTTCACACTAGAAGTGTGATCAATAGCCGAAGGAACAATGTCATCATCAGAAGCAAAATCTGCAAAGGTATACAATCGAGATGAATGATCAACCACCCCAGTAGCTGTTAGAGTAATTGGGTATTTACTTTATTAATTAAACAATATTTGTTTAATTATGTAAAGTTCCCTTTTACCTCTTTTCACTTAAGCTAACATTAGGTGCATAATAATTAATTACTTTACTAATTATTATTATGCAAGCCTAGGGTTTTCCTTTTTAGGGTTTTCATCTATATGTAGTTGAAAACTATCTTTTGTATCATTAATTCATTTTATATTTTCAGGTGAATACATTGCTCCACATTCTTGAGCATTTTTTTTGTTGCTTCTCTTTGCTTCTCCTTGTAACAGGTTATTTGCTTGCAAATATCTTTTGGGCTTCTATGGTGTTGTATCTTCTCAACTCCAACAGTAGCAATGATCTCTCTACTCTCCAAGTCTTGAATGATGAATGTATCAGGTGTGAACTCCAAAGTTCTCCCATCTCCACCATGTGTAATCTAATATATGGAAAGAATATTGTTCGTCAAATGAGGAACACACAAAAAATCCTGAAAATTGTTGTCCCCAAAACTAATAGATCCCTTATGATGTAAGCTGGGGTTGGATGGAACACTCACTGTTCCATGCTCTGGGTCTCACCTTGGCAATCCCCTATGGTGGCACTCTACACCACCTTCACCTATAGGTCCTATCTCAGGTATAGGTACCCCTGGTTCTACTGGCCATCCCCACTTTCATCCAAGTTCACAACTACCAAACCAATCTTGGTGCTTTGACACTATCTCACCCTTGACCCTTAATCTTCCCTAAAGGTCAAACACTCTCAACACTCAGTTAGGTTCTTGCAGGGGTATAGATATGTTTTCAATGACTTCATAGCATCTTTCTAAGGCCATTGGACAATCACCAAACTCCAATTCTCCATCGCTTTCATCAAACCCTCACCTAGGGTTTTAGTTCCCTAATTCTAGGCCTCCAAATAGGTCTTTGCTCCGAGGAAATGAGGTAACTTACCCAAGTTCTCCAAAGAACTCTGAATCTTTTCTATGGATTCTCAACCCTGATGTCTACCACTTCAATTTTTTCAAAGTCTTATCCCTTGACTGTCCGTACACAAGTCAGACCTTCCAAGTTAGCAAATTTAGGCCTTTTAGAGCCATTTCCTGACCATCCGGGGAATTGTTATTTAGTTCTTCCATCAAACGGATTGGTATAGCCTCTTAATTGATACAAAACCTCTGTAGGGCCTCCATCCACCTTTCTCCCACGAGGTTTAGCATGGAGAGGTCTCCCCTGCAAGTTAGGTGCTTCACACCCCTTGACTTTCCTAGTCGGGCACTGTTTAGCTCACCTAGGAAAGGTCTTCTTTCATGAATAACTGACCCCTAATGACTCCTACCACTACTATAAGTATAGGCATGGAGCCTAGCCACTATTTCCAAGAGCCCATACACCAATTACAGGGGAAGAGTGGTCTAGAACTCCATTTATTGCAGTTTGCCAGTCAGAACTACCAAAAACAAGAACCTAGAGAACTGAAATTGAAAGCTTTAAACACTGAAAAAACTACCTACAGACCCAAGCAATGCTTGGAAGACAATTATATCACATTCCACACACATAACAAAACCTGGTTATTCCATTAACACACCACTAAGAACAAAACACATAAAAATTAGTGAATCTTCTATTGTCCTCGGTTGTCCTTCATGAAAATCTCAAACTACAAAACTTGTAATACCTTCCAACCTTTCACACAGGTCGAGGCAATCCTTAAATAGGTTTCCCAAAGTGGTTATAACCTCCTTGGTCGTACATGTTAGTTACAAGGTGGCAAAAGTGCAAAATGTTCCATTTTGCCACCTTTGCCAATTTCCTAGAAACTAACAAAGTGAGTATCTAAACTCCTAAAATTTTCCACTCCTGATAGCTCCTGACTAAACCTTTTATTAGGTCTCTAACACAAGATACTGTTTAACATGACCTTATAACATCAAAACAAAACTTCCTAAGCCTAGCGTTTCCTAGGTGTTTGTCCTAGGTGCTCCTGCACCACCTTGCCTGTTACACTCGTGTATGTATTGTTTCCCATCAAGATAGGAGACATAGTACAAGGCTGAAATGAAGAGAATATAGATTGTGAAGATTCCATATGATGTGATGCTCTTGAATCTAGAAGCCATCTCCCTGATCCTGAACCTGAAAAAGCACAAAGAGCTTGACCTTTACTTCCTAATGTAGATGCCAAATGAACTTTTCCCTTAGACTGTTTTGAAGAAGAAGGAGGTGATTCAGACATTCTATAAGGAAAATCAATTTGATTACTTTTGAAAATATTTTTCAACTCATCAATATCCTTCTTATAACAATAATGTTCTTCATGTCCATCTTTCTTGCAATATGCACAAAAAAACCTCTTCTTCTTAGATGATTCTTCTTTTGAATGAGTGGATTCTTATTCTTTATGTGGCTTGTTCTTTTTCATCTTTTGCTTCTTATCAAGATTCCCTTATTCCTTTTGTACCTTTGACTCACTGGAAACCAATGCATGTGGCTTGGAAGACTTGATCAGACCCATGTTCATTAACTTAGCTTCCTCTTGGATTAGGAGATTTGCAAAGTCATCAAACTTAGGATCAACATATGATGCTCCCATAGAAAGTTGATGTGTATGAAAGCCAGAAACAAATATTGAATACTTGGGACCAAGCTTGGATAACACATTCAGAATCAATTGTAGATCCTCTTTTTCAATACTACACTCTTTCAACTGTGTTCTTAATTGCTTGATTTTGGAGATTTAGTCTTGGATGTGGTCAAAACTTTTAGGATCAAGATTCATCAAATCATTGGCAATCCAATATCCCCTAATCTTATCTATTTTTCCATACAATTTTTCAAAAGTATCCCATGCTTCTTTAGGTGTTGTGCATGAATCAATATGAAATTGTAAATCAAATGAGACTAGTGAACGTATGCATCCAAGTGTTTTCTCTTGATCAATCTCCCATTTTTCCAATTATTTAGCATCAGTAGGTTTTTGAGTAGTGTCCTTTAGATGACCTATTAGACCTTTCATCATGAGATAGTTCCATACTGATTTTCTCCATGTAGCATAATTATGTGGACTTAGGAGTTCAATTTGAGATTTCCCCATTGCAAGAACACAAACCAAGCAAAAGAATGCAATCAATCACTGCAAAATTACCCACCCAAATCACTCAACCAAGAAACCCCCCAAAAAATATTTTATTTGACACTTTATACTTAGTGTGTTTACAATTGCCACTGCCAAAAATAGCAAGGTGGACTTTGATCTTGGTACGTGCAGATGCCAAAATAGGCCTCAAGCTCATAGTGAAAAAGTATAGTAGATTAGATAAATCTGATCACACCACTGGAATGTACACAAAAAATCATGTACTTTCAAAAAAAAATCACTCAAAAATGTTACCGTAAGAGCAAGTTATGAGCTCCCAAAGTTCCCAAAATGAGGATGAAGCAGCAACACCTGTTAAAATCTACAATTTATGGAAAAACCATAAGAAAAAACCAAAAATTGATTGCACCACTTTGTAGAGCACGAAAAATTAGCACAAATCAAAAAAAATTGCTCCAAAAAATGATCCAAAATGACTGAGTTATAAGCGTCCAAAGTTGAACTGCAAAATCAAAACTGTCAATGGTGAAGGGGAAAAAAAAAAATTTAACTGTTGACGCAATGCTGACGTCAAGCCATACAATAAGTTAAATTTGATGATCAAATGGTCGTCACCCATCGGTAGAAGCTTAAAATTGACGGTCGTCTGCACGTCAGTGTTGCCGTCGATTTTGGTAGAATATTCCTCTGAAATATTCTTTCAGCACTGCCAAAATTTTTGAAGGGAAAATAGGCATGGATCTACATACCCAACAGTGTGGAATACATTCCCTTAACACTAATACAACAAAGGAGAAAAGCATGAATGGCTATCTATAGCTTCTAAAACTACTTAAGATGAATACATGCAAGTAAAATAAATATTACACAAAGAAGAGCATCCACAGTTGACTCAAGATATACGTGGGAAAACCTTTTCAGGTAAAAAACCCACCACACAAAGTGAAGACTATTTTGTATTACAGTAACAAAAATAGTTACATACAAATCACAGACTTCTCTGTTCAGCTCACAGCAGCACAATCAAAATTCTCGCTATTACAATGTTCTCACTCATAACATACAGTTCGAACTCTCTCACTGCAATATGTTATCAATTTCCTCAAGTCACACATTGCAATCAAGTCTTTTAGGCAACCACCAATCACCAGATACAAATATGTCTTATTCAATCACACCCATGATCAGCCCATACCGATCTCAATGCATCGAGCCACCCAAGCATTAAAGCCATTACCCAAATCGGGTCTTGTTCGCCACCCTAAATTGACCTGCAATAACTACTACTAAGACTTTTGGCCTCTAGCCAATAATCGCACAAACACCGAGCCACATGTCCGCATTCAATTCGACATCCGCTTCTCACACCGAGTCCAACTCGGTCAACCAAGCCGCCGAGCTCACCGAGCTCTCCATTTCCTTTACCGCTATCCACCTGAGCTCACCCTGCGGTAAGGCGGTAAGCATACCGAGCTTGCCATTCATTTTACAGCACTATCGCGGTCGACCCCAAGGCACACCTCGGTACCATGGTAACCGGCCAGGCAGACCGCAAGCGGTCTTACCACAGCCACCGTGGTCAGACCTTTGGCTGGCCGCGGTACTGCGGTAACCGCCAGCCAGCCGCTGGCGGCTTTACCGTGACCACCACGGTCAACCCTTTGGCTGACCACAGTAGGGTGGTAACCGTTAGGCCAAGCCACTTGTGGCTTTACCGTGGTAACCGCAAGCCATTCATTGGCGGTCTTACCACGGTAGGGTGGTAACCGCCAGGCCAAGCTGCTAGCGGCTTTACTGCGACCACCGCGGTCAGCCCTTTGGCTGGTCGCGGTACCGCAGTAACCACCAGCCAAACGCTGGCAGTCTTACTGCGACCACCACAGTCAGCCTCTTGGCTGACCGCGGTATGGCGATAAATCCTGAAAAGAAAACAAAGCATGCACCGAGGGAGAAGGTAAAGGGCAACATGACTGGAAATTGAGACATAGATTCTCAACAATTTTCTTGAACCTGTCGTCGGTGGATGCAAATGCCCGCCAGTAGAATGTCAGACCGAGCTGAGAGAGGGGCCCACGGGGGCAAATGTGGTGGGTCAACAGTACCCACGAGTACATTGTACCCTCAATACAATCTATAGAAATTAAAAAAATTGCTACTTTTTTTTATATGATTTTTTTTTCAATTTTTCAAATCAAAAATTTTAGAGAAAAAAAAAATTGAAATGAAAAAATTTATAAAAAAAATTTCAAAATTTTTCCAAAATAAAATCGTACCATCTGCATTAATGGCAACCTAGGGGTCGTAAGACTCTCTGGGAAAAAAATTTCTGCCTCACCGGGCAACTGCTCTGATTTGGACGATTGGACAGTCGATCTTAGAGTTTTTGGCCCTTTTGGATGTGATGGCAGGGTCGGATTTGACCCAAAATGCTCCAAAAATGCAGCTACCTTATGGATCTAGCAACCACAATTTAGCTTCAAAACCTCATAGATTTGGCCTCATATGTCCGATTTGGACGAAACAAAAGGAAAAATCGACTTTCTCGAACCTTCGAGACACAATGGTAAGCTCAAATTTGCACAAGAAAGCTCCAATGTAAATCTGTAATAAAGAGCCAAAAATGGAGCCTCCCCAAATCTGGTACCTCTCTTCAAAAAAAAACTCTCCAATGGCACCCAACTTGCTCTGATACCATGTTAGAATCAAACATGCTCTTATACCATGTTAGAATTGGCTATGGATGCCAAGATCTATGGACCAAATAGAAATCACAAGAAGAGAGAAAATAATATGACAAGAATAAATTGTATTCAATGTCAATATGATATGAGATGATTGATTTTACAATGAGAGACCCCTTGGTTATATAGCCAAGGTGAGTACATAGGAGTGCATAAGATTATGACAAGTGTCATAATCTTATGACATGAGACAACAATGAAAAGCTATCACTCCACCTAAAGTGGATAGGTGATAATATGATAACCACCACAAAAGGTGGATCTACCACAAAAGGTGGAAACCTAATCACATGATATGTCCATGAAATGTGGAAGTGATAAAGTAATAAGATGATAAGTCCACCAAAGGTGGAAAATTTCCAACAACTCCTATGTGGTCCCTAAGGAAACTTAATTATCGTGTAATTATGACCTAGGACAAGGTACCAAATATTTAATTACACCAACACCCTCAACCCTCAATCCTTAAACCCTAAACCCTCTACCCTCTATATTAAACCCTCAACCCTTAACCCTTAAACCCTCTGTAACTCAAATTTTTCGGAATTGTGGAAGATGCTAACTGCGAATATGCAAATACTTCCTCAATTTATCTCAATTGCCCTTCTCCATCTTGCTGTATTGTTATTCTTGCCCTCAGATTTTTGTGTGTTTGAATGCAAGCATAACTTCGTCGAGTGTCTCAGCAAAATATCAAAGACTGTTTTTCTTCTCAAAAGTGTATAATGATTTCAGGAGGTGGAATAATGATAATGACAGGCCATTTTATAGATTTTGTGTTTTCAAATGATCAGCTCAGATTGAAAGAGAGATCGACGGATGAGATTGATGAATGCCATGCGATGAGTTATGTGACAGATAGAACGCGAGTTAGAACGTGAGTTCAACTACAGGTAAAGACTAATTTTAGAAGATGAGTTCCAATCTTCATCTTCAAAAAATAAAAGAAATAGACTTTGTATGCAAAAGCCAAAGTTAGAAGTTGGAGAATAAATGCATGATAAATGCATGTGAATGCAAACTTGAGTTAGTTAATTAAATAAAGATAATTAATTAATAAATATAGATCATGCATATGAGTTGGAACTAGTTAATCGACTAGTTGTGATGGAGAGTTCTCTCATAGAGATAACTCGAGTCAGACGATAAGTGCATGTAAGAGATAACTGAATGTTAGAGGAATGTGACATAATTAATTAAATAATGAATTAAATGTTAATTTAATTCAACATTGAAATATGAGACTTTTAATTAAATAAATAAAGTAATTTATTTAATTTGGCTGTTGAAAAGGATAAAATGAATAATTAAATAATAAATATTTAATTATAGATGAAAAGGGGTTAAATGAATAATTAAATAAAGATATTTAATTATAGTTGGAAAAGTATGATAAAGGGGAATTAAATAATAAATTATTTAATTGATAGATAAAGGGGAAAGAATTAATTAGTTCGCAACATAATTAAATAAATATGATTTATTTAATTAATTAAGTTGAATAAAGGATGATTATGAATTAATGAATTAATTAAAAAGGGTATTTAATTAATAGAGGAAATATGTGTTAGAAAGGCAATTAAATAAGTAACATTATTTAATCAAGACAACGGACTATAGAAAATTATGTTGAAATGTGTACTCGCAGGCCTAGACCAATTTTCGGTATCTACAGTTTGCCCCTCTTTGATACAATGTTGGTACAACGTTGTGTCAAAGAAAATATGCCCCGGTCGTGCCCCTGTATGAAACAAGTTAGGGTATACCCCAGTGAAAGGGAGAATGACGAGGAGGTAGTGGTATGCCCCCTCGAGAGGATAGGTGGGTTTGAAGAACATGAGTGTGCTCTCGAAATGGATAGATAATGGTGGCGAAGATGCAGAAAAGAAGAAATGTTAGCATGGATGATTTCAGAATGTTAGTAAGAAATAATTAATGTTGGTTAATTTGAGAAAAAGACATAATCTTTGATATATTGCCAAATATGCTATACTTGCTTGTTATCATCATTGGGCGGACATAACACAAATGGATGGTACACACTATGATATGAGATAGACCATAGTGTACAAAATCATCCATCTGCGAAAAACAGACAGTCGTAGACAAGGAGTGTCTTAACTCATAATAAGGACAAGATACCCCAGTCATTTGGTCAAGACAATCCACAGACAACAGAAAAATAAAAGACGGGTCATGAGACGTCATTGCTCCTCTAAATCCTTGATAGGACATCCTTGAGGAAACTAGTAACATGATTCAAAAAGCCAAAGTTTAAAAGACAATTGACAGACAGCAACCAAAGAAAAAGAATCCTGAGACGTTGTTGCTTCTCTAAATCCTTCAAGGGACATCCTTGAGAAAGCTAGTAACAGGATCTTGCACAAATCGATAAAAAGATAAGACAAAATAAGATATAAAGTCATAAAGCCAAATAAATGTATTCGCCAAAACTTGATCTTGTGGGATTGTTTGATGTTGATGTTTGACATAGCGTAATGTGAGAGAATGACACATACCGCCTAAGACATTGAGTCTGGTTTCAACTTGGTGACTTCTGTATAAGGCATGACAAATCCAGGTTTCAGTAAGACACATGTCGTATAAGACATTAGAGTCTGATGACGTTGAGGTGACAAGCCACATGAGACTATGACAATTTGATGACGTCTGTTGACAAGAAAGACATATCTTGCTTAGACATGGGTTGATCGCTTTGACAATGTGTTTGATATTGACTTGATGACAAGTTGAGTGTGTGCGTGTAGACAGTGTATGACATGAGATGATACCTTAAACTATGATATGCAACTTGTGTGATAGTGATTGTGAATGACCCCTATTGGACTGACCTAGTGTAGTTTTGGGTAGCAAAAACTACCGCAAGACAGGCACGTTCTATGTTGCTGTAATTCAATTCATAGCCCACTAAGGTACGACTGATGTAATAGACCGCTCTCTCATGACCTTGATCATCTTTTTGTGCGAGAAGAGCCCCTAATGCCGACTAAGTTGCTGAAATATATAAGATCAAAGGCTTTCCTTCTGTAGGTGGCATTAAGACTGGTGGAGTTAGCAAATAGTCCTTGATTTGTTGGAATGCTTCTTGGCATTTAACTGTCCACACAAATGGTACTCCTTTCTTGAGTAGATGTTGAAATGGATGAATATTATCTGCCAGTTGTACTATGAATCGCCTAATTGACTGTAGTCTACCCTGTAGAGTTCTGAGTTGTCCTATGTTGACTGGAGGAGGCATTTCTATGATAGCTCTTACCTTCTCTGGATCTACTTCAATGCCTCTTCAAGAGATGATATACCCTAAAAGTTTCCCCGATTTGACTCCAAACACACACTTCTTCGGATTCAGCCTGACATTGTAGTTCTCTAGCCGTTGGAATATCTTATTTAAAACCTTTAAGTGAGCTTCTCTTGTTTCTGATTTTGCTATAATGTCATCGACGTAATCTTCCATGAGAATGTGTACAAAGTCATGGAAAATTGTAGTCATTGCACGTTGATAAGTAGCTCCTGTGTTCTTAAGCCCAAAAGGCATAACATTCCAATAGTATGTGCCCCATGGACACGTGAAAGTTGTCTTATGTTGGTCTTCAGTTGCTATTTTAGTCTGGTTGTATCCCGAAAAACCATCCATGAGGGATAGCATTTCATACCCCGCTGTAAGATCCACTATCATATCTATATTCGGCAAAGGGAAGTCATCCTTAGGACACGCCTTGTTGATGTCTCTAAATTCTGTGCAAATTCGAATGCCCTCAGTTGGTTTAGTCATGGGTACAAGATTCGATATCCAATCTACATAGTCTATTGTCCTTATGAATCCTACATCCAAGAGTTTCTTTAGTTCTGTCTTGACCAATAGAGCAATCTGCGGGTGCATTTTTCTTAACTTTTGTTTGACTGGTTTGATGCCTGGCTGCAATGGTAAATGGTGCAATATTAGATCTGGATCCAGCCCAGGCATGTCAGCATACGACCATGCAAAGTTTATCTATGTCTTTTGGAAGAAGTCCTTAAACTCAGGTTTTTCTGTCTCTGTTAAAGAAGCTGCAAAATATACCATCTTTGGATTCTCTTTTGTACCTATGTTGACTGCAACTGATTCTTCTACTAGCATCGGTGACTTTTCCTATTCAACCGGGAGAATATTTAAACCTCTATCCTTGGGTGCCTTAGGGAGGTTTTCGCCCTTGGATACGTCCTTTATTTTGACTTTTTCCTCGTCCAAAGGTGCCTTTCGGTTTTCACCTAGGGACTCATCATTATTCTTTTCATTGTCTTTTTTCTTTTTATCCTCATTTTTGCGACTAGAGGTGTAAATAGACTCCCCAAAATATGCTTTATCATCCACGTCTATGGTAAAACCAGCTTTATGATCCCCTCTTGGTATGCCTTCTCGAAGTCCCATGAACTCAGCAACTACTTTGTCGTTCTCGAATGTGTCTAAGATAGTTGTACCTTGTTGATCCCAATCTATAAGTTCAGGATATATGAGGGCATGTCATCATCGGAGTTTTTAAAGGTAGCCGCTGACAAGGTGAATAGTGAATGGTTGACATGGTCACAGAAGTTCTGGACTAACTCTTGCTGGGTCTTTTCCTTACGAGTAGGTAAATGTTGATGTGGGACCATTGCCTGGGATAGGTCGTTAGAAGATGGTGGTTCAGGTGCCCAAGATGCACAATCGAATTTTTCCCAATAATAGATCTTATGCCATTCTTCTTTGGACAAATGTTTCTTAGGACAAGGACTAGATGGTTTGGGTATAGGTTTCACATTTAGGTCCAATTCTCCAAATAGTGCGTCTATGTTCATGGTGTTGGTAGATGAAAGGGAATCCCATTCACCATCGCTTGAGTAAGGGGATTCATCAAAGATTGGAGGGTTGTCGTAAAATGGGGGAGGTGGATCATGAGATGTCTCGGTGTCTGCGTAAGCACTCACTTCCTCTTGAAACAGTGACGAAGTACTAGGAAACCCAATTCTAAGCAATTGACACCCTAGCCCAAAGTATTTTGGTCGTGGGTGGACAGTAATCGGTTCCGTCCTTCCATTTTGATGTAGCCCTAACCCACTGCACCCGTCATAGCCTTCCTTTCGCATTATCTTAAAGCATTTTCCATATTGGTTCGTAGCTATTTGAATAGACGGGGAGGGGTATTCATGTTCTTCTTGATACAACCAGGAATCACCTTGGTCCACAATTTCCTCGCTTAGCTCTCCCCATTTGATCAATGTCGTTGTAGGGGGAACATTGAATATGACTATTGACTGTATTCTATCTGCCATAGGTAGGCCATATGCCTTAGGTGGAATCAGTTGACTGACACAGTATGATTCCTTTATACGATACTCACCAAAGCCCTTGTCTTGGATTTCAAGTTTAGGAGTAGTTGATGGAGGTGTGAATGATTTGGACTTAGTGAGATGTGATGAGTCAATGTATTGGGATGAATTGGATGATGAAACTTCTTGATTAACTGGTACTTGGCATTGTGGAATTTCCTTTAGGCTTGTACAATACTGAAACGGATCTAGATCACCATCAATAGTGATCTCGGTGCCATTATGTGGAAATTTGAGACATTGGTGATACGTTGAAGGTACAACTTTCATTGCGTGTATCCAAGGTCTACCTAACAACAAATTGTACGGAAGAGTGAGATCCAAGACTTGGAAGCTGGTGTTCATGATTGCTAGACCAATTCTGATAGGGAGTGTGACCTCTCCTTTGGATGATCTTTCCTCATCATCGTAAGCCTTAATGACTATAATCTTAGAGGTATCTACGCAATCTTCTGAGAATCCTATTGCCTTAACCAATTTTAGGGTACACAGGTTCAAACCTACTCCTCCGTCTACCAAGACTCGTCTGACTTTGGTTTCATGGACTAAGACTTCAAGATATAATGGGTCATTATGATCAGATTTTTCTGTCGAGTAATCCTGTTGGGAAAATGTAGCATGGTGCGAATTGGTTAAATATCCCACCATCTCTTCGAAACGATTGACATCTAAATCAATAGGGACAGTTGTGTACTGCAAAGCTTTATCGAGAATGGCTCGATGCTCAGGTGATAAGGTCAATAGTTCCAAGATAGATATTTGTGCAGGGGTTTTACTCAATTGATCAAGAAGGTTGTACTTGAACTTGGAAGCTTGTGTAGATGGCTCAGAAGAAGGACTTGGAATAGTGATCTTGGTTCTACGTGTATTGACACTAAATTCTGGAGGCTTCTTAATGGTGAAGGTATTGACATGCTCATCTGCAGCGCGGAGGCTATTTATAATCTTTCCTTTTCCATAGTCAAAATTGGTGTTTGCGTAATTGGTTGATGGATCGGTCTTAGTTCTCGAACCGGAGGCTTTTCCTTTTGTGTGGTCATGTAATGGGTCCTTGAAGACCTTATGATCACTGTTCTTGGTGTTTTTCTGTCCACCGACCTCTATGGTTCTATTCTCCACAAAGTCTTGGATAATGCCCTTGAGTTGGTGACAATTTTGTAGGCTATGTCCTTTTATTTGATGATATTCACAATGGGCTTTGTCATCCCACCAGGAAGGTTTAAATTGTCCAGGATCATATTCTCTTGGTTCCAAGGGTTTGATGAGATTGTGTTTAATCAATTCTTTGTAAATGACCTCGATCAGTTGTCCTAGAGGAGTAAATTCACGTGTTGGAAATCTTCTTTGAGGTCGTTGTTGCTGTGAATTTTGGAGATAGTTAGCCGTTTGATCTAGATTATCCATTGTGTCTTGATTTTGGTTGTATCCTCTCAGTGTGATAACTGGCCTTGTATATATGTTTTTAGCATCGACAATGCCATCATTTGTAACATTCTTGTTTCTGGACCAGAATTGTCTTCTATCATTTGGCGCGTTTTGATTTTGGACAATAGGATTCCTACTTGGTACCTTTATTTCGCCTTTGTCAATAAGGCCTTTCTCAAGGATGATGCCTTTCTGTACCAAGTCTAGGAATGAGGTACACTAATGTACTCTTAAATCACTCCACAGTTTTGGATTGATGTTCTCTAGGAATATCGTGACCTTTTGCTTCTTTGGTATCTCAACTGGACATCTGCTAGCTAGACTTCTCCAACTCTGAAAGAAAGTGGTGAAAGTTTCACCATCTTCTTGTGTCGTGTGGCACAAGGTTGCTATTGTTATCTCATTGTCTATGTTGAAGGCGAAATGTTTGACAAACTTTTCAGCTAATTCTCCCCAAGAGCGTATACCATATGGTAGTTTAGAAAACCATTCCAGTCCTATCCCAACAAGGGTTCGTGGAAATAGTCTCATCAGATATGTGGGGTCATACGATATGTCCATGCATGCTGTTGAGAACTCCCTAATATGTTCTAGAGGATTCTTTTTCCTATTATACTTAGGCAAAATCGGTATAATGTATCCATGGGGAAAAGGTGTCATGTAAAGCACTTTGTCAAATGGACATGGACATAAGTCTTGTGCTGAGATAGTTCGTTTGCCTGACATAGACATATTATCCATTTGTTGTTGGAGAGTTTGCATTTGATTCTGAAGGACATCGACTTGTGTCAAGGACATGGTGTTGGCGTTGTTCGAATCAATGTAGACGTTCTGATATGCCATGTTTTGCGACGGGTTGTGATTTGGTGAAGGAATATATCCCGTTTGAATAGTCCGTTGTGGGATAGGAATATATCCTATGTGAATGGTTTGACTTGGGATAGGAATATTCGTACCCGCCTTGGATCTCTTACCAATCATGTTGGTGCCAAAGGGGTTGGATGAAGTTGCTCCCGTCGTAAATTGTAAACCTTGTGTTATGTTGAAAGGGTTTGTGTTTACAATTGACGATGTCTGAGTTGGTATGCCAGTTGGTATTGTTGCGGTGATTTGGGGCATAGAACCACTTGATGTCATTGTTTGCATTGGTTGGGTAGATTTCATTTTCAATGTATGAACGTCAAATCCTGGTGGTAGTGTGGCACCTTCTACTAGCAATTTTGCTAGATAGCGTTGGGGATCATTTGCCAAGCACTCATCCATGAAGGATGCAAATTCAGGATCTTGGACTGCAGACTCTATGTCTTCAACAAAGACTCGTCCATTGGCATCTCTAGTGACAAATTTATCAAGCAATGGTTTGTGTGGTTTGTTCTTCCTAGGTGGTTGAGTGCTGAAAGGATTAATATACTCGTTGGGGTCTGCCATTTCTTTGTGCCTCTTTTGAGACCTTGTTTCGACCATAAAAAAGTTGCTCAAAATGGGGTAATGCAGACTATGCCTAAGAATTGATATGACCTATTTCTATGTTTTTGGATTTTTTGGACAATAAGGATGTTGCTAAAATGATTTCTAGAAAGACGTATACTGAGATGACGTATGGTAAGACGGACAATATGTAAGACCTCGTGTAGACTATGATTCTAAAATGGGTATAACCTACCTCCTCTGGAGTAAATGCATGCAAGGATTTGTTTTGACCAAGGAACCTGATTGTAGGACAAATGACAGTTGACAAAGTGAACTTTCCAAACTAGACTTGTTGAGCTGAAAAGATTCACTAGATAAGACTAAGGTGACTAGGTTTGATGAGTGTGACAAATCGGGACATGAATTTATCCAAAGACGAGGAAACTTATCTATGCTGTGATATGCAATTTCCTAGGGAGTATCTAGATGCATGCAACTTAGGATGACAATGACGAAGACGTGGATTATAACTAAGACGTATATAACCACCTAATGGATGCAAGATTTTTGAGGAAAATTTTGACAGTTTCTATTCGGACTCAGTTTGCAATTTTGATTATTCTCTGATAACAGGCAGATGTAGTTCACCTAACAGTTGCGGTTCAGGATTTGATAGCTGCGGTCTTTCCTATGACAGTTGTGGTTCAGTATTTGACAGTTGCGGTGTTTTTGACAGTTGCGGTCTTTCTTAGGACAGTTGCGGTTTACCAATTCACATGTGTTTTTCCTATTCTGGACTCTAAAACTAGTTATCCTGATAGACACTTGCGGTACGGACTTTGACAGATGCGGTTTGCATGGACACATGCGACTCAGGATGTGACAGTTGCGCTTCGAAACTTCGAGATTATGAAAATCATGACAGACAGATGCGATTATTCCCCTAATAGATGCGACTCTCTAATACAGAAGCGGCGATTAAACTAACAAATGCGACTCTGTTCCTGACAGTTGAAATTTTTATTTTTTTTCGAAAGTTGTTTGACTGACTTTGTTTGTTTGATCAAGATTTTGGCAAATACAGCAAACAGCAAACACGGCATTCAAAGTATTTTTAGTTTTTTGATAAATGGACTGTTGAGACTCGAGAAACATTTACACCCTAGGTTTTTAGGACAGTACTTGTTGAATTCTTACTTGGATTTCTCCAGCTACGCATATTTACGGTGGATGATTAGTAGCGTGACCCCACTGGCTCCCCTCCACGGCACTCACTTATACGGGGCAGCCAAGCTACAGTACCCATGAATCTCCCATGGCATACTTTTCATCTCTACACGTAAACCGTAAGATTGTAAGACGGCTTCACAAGTCCGACCTGCTGCACCAACAAGTAGATAGGATTTTGGTAACTCTACAACAAGGATTTTAATTCGGGCATTCCATTCGTGGGACACTAACCAACGTTGGCGAGAGTCCATTTCTGTCCATCTCGTCGGATTAGTGCACGTGATTCTTGGGGTTTCCCCAAGAATCCACTTTTATATACCTGTTGGAAGTCGCTTGGCTTTAGCGTGCTACCGGTCTGAGTCGTCTTGGGGTGAGTACTTTTTCCCACCAAGACAAGCCCAAGTTCTAGAGTCAGCAACCATTTCTCTTACACCCAGGATCGCATGACTGCACAAGGGGAGAGGATACTTCGGTGTACTGAATCGTAAGGGTTTACAGATATGTGCAAAGCACCAAACAAAGAAGACAGTGGTTCTTTTTATTCTAAATGACAATTTTCTATCTATCAAACAGAAAATTCATTTTAATCCCACACAATGATTATCTATCTACCAAACAAAAGCTTATTTAAATAAATTAACACAAAGGCATTAGGTCCTGCATGCAATTTATCAGTAGTTCATAGTCTTCAGCTTTCGTCCTGCAGAAAAATTGTCTTGGGTTTTAATTGTCTTCAAAGCTTCATCCTGCAAACACTATGTTATTCCTTTAGAATTTATTTAGCTCCAAGTTGTTTTTGTCCACTTGATCCAATGTGTGCTTTGAAGATTTTTTTTTTTTTTTTTTCTGCACATGCACAAACCGAACAAAGCCAAAACCTTAAATTTCAAGAGCTTTCCAAAAATGTAAATAAATATGAAAGATTGTCTGTTTTGCACCAAAAAATTTGATTTTTTTCGTGAAAGCTCTTGAGAATGTCGTCTACTTGCAAACAAATTTTCATGAAAAAATATGTAGCCTTGTAAAAGTTATGGTCGAATACGTCGGGTTCACCAAATGTAACTCAGATTTTTCAGAATTGTGGAAGATGCTAACTGCGAATATGCAAATACTTCCTCGATTTATCTCAATTGCCCTTCTCCATCTTGCTGTATTGTTATTCTTGCCCTTAGATTTATGTGTGTTTGAATGCAAGCATAACTTCGTCGAGTGTCTCAGCAAAATATCGAAGATTGTTTCTCTTCTCAAAAGTGTATAATGATTTCGGGAGGAGGAATAATGATAATGACAGGCCATTTTATAGATTTTGTGTTTTCAAATGATCGGCTCAGATTGAAAGAGAGATTGACGGATGAGATTGATGAATGCCATGCGATGAGTGATGTGACAGATAGAACGCGAGTTAGAACGTGAGTTCAACTACAGGTAAAGACTAATTTTAGAACATGAGTTCCAATCTTCATCTTCAACAAATAAAAGAAATAGACTTTGTATGCAAAAGCCAAAGTTAGAAGTTGGAGAATAAATGCATGATAAATGCATGTGAATGCAAACTTGAGTTAGTTAATTAAATAAAGATAATTAATTAATAAATATAGATCATTCATATGAGTTGGAACTAGTTAATCGACTAGTTGTGACGGAGAGTTCTCTCATAGAGATAACTCGAGTTAGACGATAAGTGCATGTAAGAGATAACTGAAAGTTAGAGGAACGTGACATAATTAATTAAATAATGAATTAAATGTTAATTTAATTCAACATTCGAAATATGAGACTTTTAATTAAATAAATAAATTAATTTATTTAATTTGGCTGTTGAAAAGGATAAAATGAATAATTAAATAATAAATATTTAATTATAGATGAAAAGGGGTTAAATCAATAATTAAATAAAGATATTTAATTATAGTTGGAAAAGTATGATAAAGGGGAATTAAATAATAAATTATTTAATTGATAGATAAAGGGGAAAGAATTAATTAGTTCGCAACATAATTAAATAAATATGATTTATTTAATTAATTAAGTTGAATAAAGGATGATTATGAATTAATGAATTAATTAAAAAGGGTATTTAATTAATAGAGGAAATATGTGTTAGAAAGGCAATTAAATAATTGACATTATTTAATCAAGACGACGGACTATAGAAAATTATGTTGAAATGTGTACTCGCAGGCCTAGACCAATTTTTGGTATCTACACCCTCTACCCTCTACCCTCTACCCTCTACCCTCTACCCTATACACTATACACTAAACCCTCAACTCTCAACCCTCAACCCTTAATCCCTTGATCCTCAACCATCAAACCCTAAACCCTCTACCCTATACATTGTGTTGGCAGATGGTCAACGCTCCCCTCGGGATTTGTGACATGGACTAACCACCTCTTGTGGATTCGTTAACTCTGGCAGTTGTATCGGGCATTAATAGGTCAATCTTTTGGTGTAACAGCAACTTTGGGCCAACAAGTGGTATCAAATCCAAAGGTTCCAAGTTCAAATCCCCTCGGGTAATGTTGAGGAGGAGTTTATTGGCATGTGGTCAACACTCCCCTCAAGATTCGTGACATGGACTAATCACCTCTCGTGGATCCGTTAACTCTGGCAGTTGTATTGGGCATTAACAAGGCGATATTTTGGTGTAATGGCAACTGTGGGCCAACACATTGGACCCTCAACCCTAATCCTTCAACCATATGTACCCTCAACCCTAATCCTTCAACCATATGTAGGTCCTAAACCCTAAACCATCAACACTATAGGTCCTCAACCCTATACCCTCAATTTTCAACCCTCTACCCTATACATTGGATCCTCAACCCTCATATATCTTTGTCCCTCCCTCCTCTTCTCTCCTTCTCTCTATCTCACTTATCCCTCCATCTCTCTATTCATCCATCCCTCCCTCTCTATCCTAATCCCTCAACCCTCAACCCTTAAACCCTTAAACACTCAACCCTAAACCCTAAACCACACTCTACCCTCAACCTAATAACCTCTACCCTCTACCCTAATCCCCCAACCCTTAAACCCACTTATTAAACTCTCTACCCTAATCCCTTAGCCCTCTCAACCCTCAACCCTCAATCCTCAACCCTCAACCCTCAACCCTCAACCCTTAAACCCTACTCTCTCAACCTCTATACACTCTACCCTATACATTGGACCCTTGGCCCTAATCCCCCAACCTTATACCCTCAATCCTCTAGGTCCTCAACCTTAAACCTTAAACTTTCAACCCTCAACCCTCTACCCTCTACCCAATACCCAATACCCAATACCCAATACACTCAACCCTAATCCCTCAACCCTTAAACGCACTTATTAAACTCTCTACCCTAATCCCTCAACCCTCTCAACCCTCAACCCTCAACCCTCTACCCTCAACTCTATACCCTCAATCCTCCAACCTCAAACCTTAAACCCTCAACCCTCAACCCTCAATCCTTAAACCCTTAAACCCTCTACCCTCTACATTAAACCCTCAACCCTCAATTCTCAACCCTCAACCCTTAAACCCTCTACCCTCTACCCTATACGGTAAACCCTCAACCCTCAATTATCAACCCTCAACCCTTAATCCCTCAATCCTCAACCTGCAAACCCTAAACCCTCAACCTCGATACACTCTACCCTATACATTGGACCCTCAACCCTAATCCTTCAACCATATGTACCCTCAACCCTAATCCTTCAACCATATGTAGGTCCTAAACCATAAACCATCAACCATCAACCCTAAATGTCCTCAACCCTATACCCTCAATTCACAACCCTCTACCCTATACATTGGATCCCCAACCCTCATATATCTTTGTCCCTCCATCCTCTTCTCTCTTTCTCTCTATATCACTTCTCTCTCCATCTCTCTATCCATCCATCCCTCCCTCTCTAACCTAATCCCTCAACCCTAAACCCTTGACCCTTAAACCCTTAAATACTCAACCCTAAACCCTAAACCCTCAACCCTCAATCCTTAAACCCTCTATCTTCTACCCTCAACCCTCTACCCTATACCCTCTAACCTCTACCCTCTACCCTCTAACCTAATCCATCAACCCTTAAACCCACTTAGTAAACTCTCTACCCTAATCCCTCAGCCCTCTTGACCCTTAATCCCTCAACCCTCAACCCTCAACCATTAAACCCTACTCCCTCAACCCCTATACCCTCTACCCTATACATTGGACCCTCGACCCTAATCCTCCAACCTATACCCTCAATCCTCTAGGTCCTCAACCTTAAATTGTCAACCCTCAACCCTTAAACCCTCTACCATATACATTAAACCCTCAACCCTCAATTCTCAACCCTCAACCCTTAATCCATCAATCCTTAACCCTCAAACCCTCAACCCTCAACCCTGATCCTTCAACCATATGTACCCTTAACCCTAATCCCTCAAACCTATACCCTCAACCCAATTCCCTAAACCATACAAACCTATAGGTCATCAACCCTATACCCTCAATTCTCAACCCTCTACCCTATACATTGGATCCTCAACCCTCATATATCTTTGTCCCTCCCTCCATTTCTCTCCTTCTCTCTATCTCACTTATCCCTCCATATCTCCCATACATCCCTCTCTCTCTACCCTAATCCCCCAATTGTATACCCTCAACCCTAAACCCTCAAACCCTTAAACACTCAACCCTAAACCCTCTACCCTTTACCCTCTACCCAATACCCTCTACCCTCAACCCTTAAACCCACTTAGTAAACTCTCTACCCTAATCCCTCAACCCTCTTGACCCTTAATCCCTCAAACCTCAACCCTCAACCCTTATATACTTAATCCTTCAACCCTCTACCCTATACATTGAACCCTCAACCCTAATCCCCCAACCTTATACCCTCAATCCTCTACCCTGAACCCTTAAACCCTCTACCCTCTACCCTCTACCCTCAACCCTCAACCCTCAACCCTAATCCCTCAACCCTAATCCATCAACCCTAATCCCTCAACCCTTAAACCCAATTAGTAAACTCTCTACCCTAATCCCTCAACCCCCTTGACCCTTAATCCCTCAACCCTTAAACTCTAATCCCTCAACCTCTATACCCTCTACCCTATACATAAGACCCTCAACCCTAATCCCCCAACCCTCAATCCTCAATCTTAAACCCTCAACCCTCCAACCCTCTACCCTCTACCCTCTACCCTCTACCCTCTACATCAAACCCTCAACCCTCAATTCTCAACTCTCAACCCCTAATCCCTCAATACTCATCCTTCAAACCCTAAGCCCTCAACCCCCATACCCTCTACCCTATACATTATGCCCTCATCCTTCAACCATATGTACCCTCAACCCTAATCCCTTCAACTCAATACCCTAATCCCTCAAACCTATACCTGCAACCCAATACCCTAAACCATCAACCCTATAGGTCCTCAACCCTATACCCTCAATTTTCAACCCTCTACCCTATACATTGGATCCTCAACCCTCATATATCTTTGTCCCTCACTCCTCTTCTCTCCTCTATATCTCACTTATCCCTCCATCTCTCCCTCCATCTATGCCTCCCTCTCTACCCTAATCCCTCAATCGTATACCATAAACCCTTAAACACTCAACCCTAAACCCTAAACCCTTAAACCCTCTACCCTCTACCCTCTACCCTAATTTATCAACCCTTAAACCCACTTAGTAAACTCTCTACCCTAATCCCTCAAGCCTCTTGACCCTTAATCCCTCAACCCTCAACCCTTAAACCCTAATCCTTCAACCCATATACCCTATACCCTATACACTGGACCCTCAACCCTAATCCCCCAACCCTATACCCTCAATTCTCTACCCTCAACCCTAAACCCTCAACCTTGATACCCTCTACCCTATACATTGTACTCTCAACCCTAATCCTTCAACCATATGTACCCTCAACCCTATAGATCGTCAACCCTATACCCTCAATTCTCAATCCTCTACTCTATACATTGGATACTCAACCCTCATATATATGTGTGCCTCCCTCCTCTTCTCTCCTTCTCTCTATCTCACTTCTCCCTCCATATCTCTATCCATCCCTCCCTCTCTACCCTAATCCCTCAACCCTAAACCCTCAACCCTCAACCCTCAACCCTTAAACCCTCTACCCAATACCCAATACCCTCTACCCTCTACCCTCTACCCTAATCCCTCGACCCTTAAACCCTAATCCCTCAACCCTATACATTGGACCATCAACCCTAATCCCTCAACTCTCAACCTTAAACCCTCTACCCTCTACCCTATACATTAAACCCTCAACCCTCAATTCTCAACTCTCAACCCTTAATCCCCCAACCCTCAACTCTTACCCTAAACCCTCAACCCCTATACCCTCTGCCCTTTACATTGGAACCTCAACCTAATCCTTCAACCATACACCCTCAAACCTATACCCTAAACCCTCTACCCTCAACCCTAAACCCTTAAACCTTCTACCCTATGCCCTCAACCCTCAACCCTCAACCCTATAGGTCCTCCACCCTAATCCCTCAACCCTATACCCTCAACCCC
>CM021105.1:30510951-30593321 GCA_007115665.2 Sequoiadendron giganteum | reverse complement strand
GTCTTGGATTTCAAGTTTAGGAGTAGTTGATGGAGGTGTGAATGATTTGGACTTAGTGAGATGTGATGAGTCAATGTATTGGGATGAATTGGATGATGGAATTTCTTGATTAACTGGTACTTGGCATTGTGGAATTTCCTTTAGGCTTGTACAATACTGAAACGGATCTGGATCACCATCAATAGTGATCTCGGTGCCATTATGTGGAAATTTGAGACATTGGTGATACGTTGAAGGTACAGCTTTCATTGCGTGTATCCAAGGTCTACCTAACAACAAATTGTATGGAAGAGTGAGATCCAAGACTTGGAAGCTAGTGTTCATGATTGCTGGACCAATTCTGATAGGGAGTGTGACCTCTCCTTTGGATGATCTTTCCTCATCATCGTAAGCCTTGATGACTATAGTCTTAGAGGTATCTACGCAATCTTCTGAGAATCCTAATGCCTTAACCAATTTTAGGGTACACAGGTTCAAACCTACTCCTCCATCTACCAAGACTCATCTGACTTTGGTTTCATGGACTAAGACTTCAAGATGTACTGGGTCATTATGATCAGATTTTTCTGTCGAGTAATCCTATTGGGAAAATGTAGCATGGTGTGAATTGGTTAAATATCCCACCATCTCTTCGAAATGATTGACATCTAAATCAGTAGGGACAGTTGTGTTCTGCAAAACTTTATTGAGAATGGCTCGATGTTTAGGTGATAAGGTCAATAGTTCCAAGATAGATATTTGTGCAGGGGTTTTACTCAATTGATCAAGAAGGTTGTACTTGAACTTGGAAGCTTGTGTAGATGGCTCAGAAGAAGGACTTGGAATAGTGATCTTGGTTCTACGTGTATTGACACTAAATTCTGGAGGCTTCTTAATGGTGAAGGTATTGACATGCTCATCTGCAGCGCGGAGGCTATTTATAATCTTTCCTTTTCCATAGTCAAAATTGGTGTTTGCGTAATTGGTTGATGGATCGGTCTTAGTTCTCGAACCGGAGGCTTTTCCTTTTGTGTGGTCATGTAATGGGTCCTTGAAGACCTTATGATCACTGTTCTTGGTGTTTTTCTGTCCACCGACCTCTATGGTTCTATTCTCCACAAAGTCTTGGATAATGCCCTTGAGTTGGTGACAATTTTGTAGGCTATGTCCTTTTATTTGATGATATTCACAATGGGCTTTGTCATCCCACCAGGAAGGTTTAAATTGTCCAGGATCATATTCTCTTGGTTCCAAGGGTTTGATGAGATTGTGTTTAATCAATTCTTTGTAAATGACCTCGATCAGTTGTCCTAGAGGAGTAAATTCACGTGTTGGAAATCTTCTTTGAGGTCGTTGTTGCTGTGAATTTTGGAGATAGTTAGCCGTTTGATCTAGATTATCCATTGTGTCTTGATTTTGGTTGTATCCTCTCAGTGTGATAACTGGCCTTGTATATATGTTTTTAGCATCAATAATGCCATCATTTGTAACATTCTTGTTTCTAGACCAGAATTGTCTTCTATCATTTGGCGCGTTTTGATTTTGGACAATAGGATTCCTACCTGGTACCTTTATTTCGCCTTTGTTAATAAGGCCTTTCTCAAGGATGATGCCTTTCTGTACCAAGTCTAGGAATGAGGTACAACAATGTACTCTTAAATCACTCCGCAGTTTTGGATTGATGTTCTCTAGGAATATCGTGACCTTTTGTTTCTCTGGTATCTCAACTGGACATCTGCTAGCTAGACTTCTCCACCTCTGAAAGAAAGTGGTGAAATTTTTGCCATCTTCTTGTGTCATGTGGCACAAGGTTGCTATTGTTATCTCATTGTCTATGTTGAAGGCGAAATGTTCGAGAAACTTTTCAGCTAATTCTCCCCAAGAGCGTATACCATATGGTAGTTTAGAAAACCATTCCAGTCCTATCCCAACAAGGGTTCGTGGAAATAGTCTCATCAGATATGTGGGGTCATACGATATGTCCATGCATGCTGTTGAGAACTCCCTAATATGTTCTAGAGGATTCTTTTTCCCATTATACTTAAGCAAAATCGGTATAATGTATCCATGGGGAAAAGGTGTCATGTAAAGCGCTTTGTCAAATGGACATGGACATAAGTCTTGTGCTGAGATAGTTCGTTTGCCTGACATAGACATATTATCCATTTGTTGTTGGAGAGTTTCCATTTGATTCTGAAGGACATCGACTTGTGTCAAGGACATGGTGTTGGCGTTGTTCGGATCAATGTAGATGTTCTGATATGCCATGTTTTGCGATGGGTTGTGATTTGGTGAAGGAATATATCCTGTTTGAATAGTCCATTGTGGGATAGGAATATATCCTATGTGAATGGTTTGACTTGGGATAGGAATATTCGTACCCACCTTGGATCTCTTACCAATCATGTTGGTGCCAAAGGGGTTGGATGAAGTTGCTCCCGTCGTAAATTGTAAACCTTGTGTTATGTTGAAAGGGGTTGTGTTTACAATTGACGATGTCTGAGTTGGTATGCCAGTTGGTATTGCTGCGGTGATTTGGGGCATAGAACCACTTGATGTCACTATTTGCATTGGTTGGGTAGATGTCGTTTTCAATGTGTGAACGTCAAATCCTAGTGGTAGTGTGGCACCTTCTACTAGCAATTTTGCTAGATAGCATTGAGGATCATTTGCCAAGCACTCATCCATGAAGGATGCAAATTCAGGATCTTGGACTGCAGACTCTATGTCTTCAACAAAGACTCGTCCATTGGCGTCTCTAGTGACAAATTTATCAAGCAATGGTTTGTGTGGTTTGTTCTTCCTAGGTGGTTGAGTGTTGAAAGGATTGATAAAATCATTGGCGTCTGCCATTTCTTTGAGCCTCTTTTGAGACCTTGTTTGAACCATAAAAAAAAGTTGCTCAAAATGGGGTAATGCAGACTATGCCTAAGAACTGATATGACCTATTTCTATGTTTTTGGATTTTTGGGACAATAAGGATGTTGCTAAAATGATTTCTAGAAAGATGTATACTGAGATGACATATGGTAATACGGAAAATATGTAAGACCTCATGTAGACTATGATTCTAAAATGGGTATAACCTACCTCCTATGGAGTAAATGCATGCAAGGATTTGTTTTGACCAAGGAACCTGATTGTAGGACAAATGACAGCTGACAAAGTGAACTTTCCAAACTAGACTTGTTGAGCTGAAAAGATTCACTAGATAAGACTAAGGTGACTAGGTTTAATGAGTGTGACAAATCGGGACATGAATTTATCCAAAGACGAGGAAACTTATCTATGCTGTGATATGCAATTTCCTAGGGAGTTTCTAGATGCATGCAACTTATGATGACAATGACGAAGACGTGGATTGTAACTAAGATTTTTGAGGAAGTATCTATATGCATGTGACTTTGGATGACTATGATGAAGACGTGGATTGTAACTAAGACATATATGACCACCTAATGGATGCAAGATTTTTGAGAAAAATTTTGATAGTTTTTGTTGGGACTCAGTTTGCAGTTTTGATTGTTCTCTGACAACAGGCAGATGTAGTTCACCTAACAGTTGCAGTTCAAGATTTGATAGTTGCGGTGTTTCTAACAGTTGCGGTCTTTCCTATGACAGTTGCGGTTCAGTATTTAACAGTTTCGGTGTTTCTGACAGTTGTGGTTTACCAATTCACATGCGTTTTTCCTATTCTGGACTCTAAAACTAGTTATCCTGATAGACACTTGTGGTTGAGACTTTGATAGATGCGGTTTGCATGGACACATGCGACTCAGGATGTGATAGATGTGCTTCGAAACTTTGAGATTGTGAAAATCATGACAGACAGATGTGATTATTCCCCTAATAGATGTGACTCTCTAACACAGATGCAGTGATTAAACTGACAAATGCGACTCTGTTCCTGACAGTTGAATTTTTTTTTTTGAAAGTTGTTTGACTGACTTTGTTTGTTTGATCAAGATTTTGGCAAATACAACAAACAGCAAACACGACATTCAAAGTATTTTCAGTTTTGTGATGAATGGACTGTTGAGACTCGAAAAACATTTACACCCTAGGTTTTTAGGACAGTACTTGTTGAATTCTTACTTGGATTTCTCCAGCTATGCATATTTACGGTGGATGATTAGTAGCTTGACCCCACTGGCTCCCCTCCACGACACTCACTTATGTGGGGTAGCCAAGCTACAGTACCCATGAATCTCCCATGGCATACTTTTCATCTCTACACATAAACCGTAAGATTGTAAGACGGCTTCACAGGTCCGACCTGCTGTACCAACAAGTAGATAGGATTTTGGTAACTCTACAACAAGGCTTTTAATTCAGGCATTCCGTTCGTGGGACACTAACCAACGTCCGCGAGAGTCCATTTCTGTCCATCTCGTCGGATTAGTGCGCGTGATTCTTGGGGTTTCCCCAAGAATCCACTTTTATATACCGGTTGGAAGTCGCTTGGCTTTAGCGTGCTACCGGTCTGAGTCGTCTTGGGGTGAGTACTTTTTCCCACCAAGACAAGCCCAAGTTCTAGAGTCAGCAACCATTTCTCTTACACCCAGGATCGCATGACTGCACAAGGGGAGAGGATACTTCGGTGTACTGAATCGTAAGGGTTTACAGATATGTGCAAAGCACCAAACAAAGAAGACAGTGGTTCTTTTTATTCTAAATGACAATTTTCTATCTATCAAACAGAAAATTCATTTTAATCCCACACAATGATTATCTATCTACCAAACAAAAGCTTATTTAAATAAATTAACACAAAGGCATTAGGTCCTGCATGCAATTTATCAGTAGTTCATAGTCTTCAGCTTTCGTCCTGCAGAAAAATTGTCTTGGGTTTTAATTGTCTTCAAAGCTTCATCCTGCAAACACTATGTTATTCCTTTAGAATTTATTTAGCTCCAAGTTGTTTTTGTCCACTTGATCCAATGTGTGCTTTGAAGATTTTTTTTTTTTTTTTTTCTGCACATGCACAAACCGAACAAAGCCAAAACCTTAAATTTCAAGAGCTTTCCAAAAATGTAAATAAATATGAAAGATTGTCTGTTTTGCACCAAAAAATTTGATTTTTTTCGTGAAAGCTCTTGAGAATGTCGTCTACTTGCAAACAAATTTTCATGAAAAAATATGTAGCCTTGTAAAAGTTATGGTCGAATACGTCGGGTTCACCAAATGTAACTCAGATTTTTCAGAATTGTGGAAGATGCTAACTGCGAATATGCAAATACTTCCTGGATTTATCTCAATTGCCCTTCTTCATCTTGTTGTATTGATATTCTTGCCCTTAGATTTTTGTGTGTTTGAATGCAAGCATAACTTCGTCAAGTGTCTCAGCAAAATATCGAAGATTGTTTCTTCTCAAAAGTGTATAATGCTTTCGGGAGGAGGAATAATGATAATGATAGGCCATTTTATAGATTTTGTGTTTTCAAACGATCGGCTCAGATTGAAAGAGAGATCGACGGATGAGATTGATGAATGCCATGCGATGAGTTATGTGACAGATAGAACGTGAGTTCAACTGCAGGTAAAGACTAATTTTAGAACATGAGTTAGAACATGAGTTCCAATCTTCATCTTCAAAAAATAAAAGAAATAGACTTTGTATGCAAAAGCCAAAGTTAGAAGTTGGAGAATAAATGCATGATAAATGCATGTGAATGCAAACTTGAGTTAGTTAATTAAATAAAGATATTTAATTAATAAATATAGATCATGCATATGAGTTGGAACTAGTTAATCGACTAGTTGTGACGGAGAGTTCTCTCATAGAGATAACTCGAGTTCAGACGATAAGTGCATGTAAGAGATAACTGAATGTTAGAGGAATGTGACATAATTAATTAAATAATGAATTAAATGTTAATTTAATTCAACATTCGAAATATGAGACTTTTAATTAAATAAATAAAGTAATTTATTTAATTTGGCTGTTGAAAAGGATAAATGAATAATTAAATAATAAATATTTAATTATAGATGAAAAGGGGTTAAATGAATAATTAAATAAAGATATTTAATTATAGTTGGAAAAGTATGATAAAGGGGAATTAAATAATAAATTATTTAATTGATAGATAAAGGGGGAAGAATTAATTAGTTCGCAACATAATTAAATAAATATGATTTATTTAATTAATTAAGTTGAATAAAGGATGATTATGAATTAATGAATTAATTAAAAAGGGTATTTAATTAATAGAGGAAATATGTGTTAGAAAGGCAATTAAATAATTGACATTATTTAATCAAGACGACGGACTATAGAAAATTATGTTGAAATGTGTACTCGCAGGCCTAGACCAATTTTTGGTATCTACACCCTCTACCCTCTACCCTCTACCCTCTACCCTCTACCCTATACACTATACACTAAACCCTCAACTCTCAACCCTCAACCCTTAATCCCTTGATCCTCAACCATCAAACCCTAAACCCTCTACCCTATACATTGTGTTGGCAGATGGTCAACGCTCCCCTCGGGATTTGTGACATGGACTAACCACCTCTTGTGGATTCGTTAACTCTGGCAGTTGTATCGGGCATTAATAGGTCAATCTTTTGGTGTAACAGCAACTTTGGGCCAACAAGTGGTATCAAATCCAAAGGTTCCAAGTTCAAATCCCCTCGGGTAATGTTGAGGAGGAGTTTATTGGCATGTGGTCAACACTCCCCTCAAGATTCGTGACATGGACTAATCACCTCTCGTGGATCCGTTAACTCTGGCAGTTGTATTGGGCATTAACAAGGCGATATTTTGGTGTAATGGCAACTGTGGGCCAACACATTGGACCCTCAACCCTAATCCTTCAACCATATGTACCCTCAACCCTAATCCTTCAACCATATGTAGGTCCTAAACCCTAAACCATCAACACTATAGGTCCTCAACCCTATACCCTCAATTTTCAACCCTCTACCCTATACATTGGATCCTCAACCCTCATATATCTTTGTCCCTCCCTCCTCTTCTCTCCTTCTCTCTATCTCACTTATCCCTCCATCTCTCTATTCATCCATCCCTCCCTCTCTATCCTAATCCCTCAACCCTCAACCCTTAAACCCTTAAACACTCAACCCTAAACCCTAAACCACACTCTACCCTCAACCTAATAACCTCTACCCTCTACCCTAATCCCCCAACCCTTAAACCCACTTATTAAACTCTCTACCCTAATCCCTTAGCCCTCTCAACCCTCAACCCTCAATCCTCAACCCTCAACCCTCAACCCTCAACCCTTAAACCCTACTCTCTCAACCTCTATACACTCTACCCTATACATTGGACCCTTGGCCCTAATCCCCCAACCTTATACCCTCAATCCTCTAGGTCCTCAACCTTAAACCTTAAACTTTCAACCCTCAACCCTCTACCCTCTACCCAATACCCAATACCCAATACCCAATACACTCAACCCTAATCCCTCAACCCTTAAACGCACTTATTAAACTCTCTACCCTAATCCCTCAACCCTCTCAACCCTCAACCCTCAACCCTCTACCCTCAACTCTATACCCTCAATCCTCCAACCTCAAACCTTAAACCCTCAACCCTCAACCCTCAATCCTTAAACCCTTAAACCCTCTACCCTCTACATTAAACCCTCAACCCTCAATTCTCAACCCTCAACCCTTAAACCCTCTACCCTCTACCCTATACGGTAAACCCTCAACCCTCAATTATCAACCCTCAACCCTTAATCCCTCAATCCTCAACCTGCAAACCCTAAACCCTCAACCTCGATACACTCTACCCTATACATTGGACCCTCAACCCTAATCCTTCAACCATATGTACCCTCAACCCTAATCCTTCAACCATATGTAGGTCCTAAACCATAAACCATCAACCATCAACCCTAAATGTCCTCAACCCTATACCCTCAATTCACAACCCTCTACCCTATACATTGGATCCCCAACCCTCATATATCTTTGTCCCTCCATCCTCTTCTCTCTTTCTCTCTATATCACTTCTCTCTCCATCTCTCTATCCATCCATCCCTCCCTCTCTAACCTAATCCCTCAACCCTAAACCCTTGACCCTTAAACCCTTAAATACTCAACCCTAAACCCTAAACCCTCAACCCTCAATCCTTAAACCCTCTATCTTCTACCCTCAACCCTCTACCCTATACCCTCTAACCTCTACCCTCTACCCTCTAACCTAATCCATCAACCCTTAAACCCACTTAGTAAACTCTCTACCCTAATCCCTCAGCCCTCTTGACCCTTAATCCCTCAACCCTCAACCCTCAACCATTAAACCCTACTCCCTCAACCCCTATACCCTCTACCCTATACATTGGACCCTCGACCCTAATCCTCCAACCTATACCCTCAATCCTCTAGGTCCTCAACCTTAAATTGTCAACCCTCAACCCTTAAACCCTCTACCATATACATTAAACCCTCAACCCTCAATTCTCAACCCTCAACCCTTAATCCATCAATCCTTAACCCTCAAACCCTCAACCCTCAACCCTGATCCTTCAACCATATGTACCCTTAACCCTAATCCCTCAAACCTATACCCTCAACCCAATTCCCTAAACCATACAAACCTATAGGTCATCAACCCTATACCCTCAATTCTCAACCCTCTACCCTATACATTGGATCCTCAACCCTCATATATCTTTGTCCCTCCCTCCATTTCTCTCCTTCTCTCTATCTCACTTATCCCTCCATATCTCCCATACATCCCTCTCTCTCTACCCTAATCCCCCAATTGTATACCCTCAACCCTAAACCCTCAAACCCTTAAACACTCAACCCTAAACCCTCTACCCTTTACCCTCTACCCAATACCCTCTACCCTCAACCCTTAAACCCACTTAGTAAACTCTCTACCCTAATCCCTCAACCCTCTTGACCCTTAATCCCTCAAACCTCAACCCTCAACCCTTATATACTTAATCCTTCAACCCTCTACCCTATACATTGAACCCTCAACCCTAATCCCCCAACCTTATACCCTCAATCCTCTACCCTGAACCCTTAAACCCTCTACCCTCTACCCTCTACCCTCAACCCTCAACCCTCAACCCTAATCCCTCAACCCTAATCCATCAACCCTAATCCCTCAACCCTTAAACCCAATTAGTAAACTCTCTACCCTAATCCCTCAACCCCCTTGACCCTTAATCCCTCAACCCTTAAACTCTAATCCCTCAACCTCTATACCCTCTACCCTATACATAAGACCCTCAACCCTAATCCCCCAACCCTCAATCCTCAATCTTAAACCCTCAACCCTCCAACCCTCTACCCTCTACCCTCTACCCTCTACCCTCTACATCAAACCCTCAACCCTCAATTCTCAACTCTCAACCCCTAATCCCTCAATACTCATCCTTCAAACCCTAAGCCCTCAACCCCCATACCCTCTACCCTATACATTATGCCCTCATCCTTCAACCATATGTACCCTCAACCCTAATCCCTTCAACTCAATACCCTAATCCCTCAAACCTATACCTGCAACCCAATACCCTAAACCATCAACCCTATAGGTCCTCAACCCTATACCCTCAATTTTCAACCCTCTACCCTATACATTGGATCCTCAACCCTCATATATCTTTGTCCCTCACTCCTCTTCTCTCCTCTATATCTCACTTATCCCTCCATCTCTCCCTCCATCTATGCCTCCCTCTCTACCCTAATCCCTCAATCGTATACCATAAACCCTTAAACACTCAACCCTAAACCCTAAACCCTTAAACCCTCTACCCTCTACCCTCTACCCTAATTTATCAACCCTTAAACCCACTTAGTAAACTCTCTACCCTAATCCCTCAAGCCTCTTGACCCTTAATCCCTCAACCCTCAACCCTTAAACCCTAATCCTTCAACCCATATACCCTATACCCTATACACTGGACCCTCAACCCTAATCCCCCAACCCTATACCCTCAATTCTCTACCCTCAACCCTAAACCCTCAACCTTGATACCCTCTACCCTATACATTGTACTCTCAACCCTAATCCTTCAACCATATGTACCCTCAACCCTATAGATCGTCAACCCTATACCCTCAATTCTCAATCCTCTACTCTATACATTGGATACTCAACCCTCATATATATGTGTGCCTCCCTCCTCTTCTCTCCTTCTCTCTATCTCACTTCTCCCTCCATATCTCTATCCATCCCTCCCTCTCTACCCTAATCCCTCAACCCTAAACCCTCAACCCTCAACCCTCAACCCTTAAACCCTCTACCCAATACCCAATACCCTCTACCCTCTACCCTCTACCCTAATCCCTCGACCCTTAAACCCTAATCCCTCAACCCTATACATTGGACCATCAACCCTAATCCCTCAACTCTCAACCTTAAACCCTCTACCCTCTACCCTATACATTAAACCCTCAACCCTCAATTCTCAACTCTCAACCCTTAATCCCCCAACCCTCAACTCTTACCCTAAACCCTCAACCCCTATACCCTCTGCCCTTTACATTGGAACCTCAACCTAATCCTTCAACCATACACCCTCAAACCTATACCCTAAACCCTCTACCCTCAACCCTAAACCCTTAAACCTTCTACCCTATGCCCTCAACCCTCAACCCTCAACCCTATAGGTCCTCCACCCTAATCCCTCAACCCTATACCCTCAACCCCTATCCATTTCTCTCTATCTATACACCTCACCTCTCTCTCCCTCCCTTTCTCCTACCCTCTCTAATTATCTCTATCTACCCTCTCCCTCTTTCTACGTACCTCTCGCTCAATCAATCCCTACCACCCTCTCTTGCTCCCTCTATCTATCTCTCTTTATCTCCCTCCCACTATCTCCCACTCCCTCTCTCTCCCTCTCTCTCCCTCTCTCTCAAGTCTCTCCCACCCACCCTCTCTCTCAAGTTTCTCCCTCTGGCAACCTACATAGGTATCTCTCTCTCTCTCTCTCTCTCTCTAAAATTCTTCCTCCCTCTAAAGACATACATACAAGCATAATACATATGTAGATACAAGCATACATTTACATGTGTAGATACAATCTTACATACATATAGGCATACATTAAATATACATGCATTGATACATACATACAAGCATGTATACATACATACGTATATGGTATGCAAGCATGCATGTACATACAAATATATAAACATACATTAAATAGAGTAGCATTTAACATAAAGCAAGACACAACATGAGCGTGGTATAACGATGTGTTATATCTTGCTAGACATGTCCCTCACAAACCTAAAAACCATGTCAAAACTAAGATATAACGTGAGCATGTTATATTTTGCTTTGGGAATCCCCAAGCCTTGGGCTTGATATTTTCCTTGGAATACCAACCCAAAGGCTTCAAGGGCGTTCCCAATGACTAGAGACATGTTTTTGCAAATTCTAAAATATTTCACATAATCAGGTTTGTGCGCACCATCGGGATTGCACGTGGTTCAATGTCAAACAAATCAAACACCTAGGTAATGTTAGGTTCTCTCTTAGCTATCCAACGATGTAATTTTTTTCACTTTCTGACAATGTTAAGCCTTCCATCTATAATTTCTTTTGATTGTGTGTCTCTTTTTTGGCAAAAAGCAGTGTTTGGTTTTTTTTTCGTTCCATTCTACAAATTAAAAAAAATCAATTAGTTTCCAAAATTTGTGAGGGTAGCATGGCAAAAATTATATTTTTCAGGAAGTGTCCACTTAGAAAATTAGTAAAAAATCAAATATTCATTAAAAATTTATCAAAAAAATTGTGCATCAACTGCACACTATTAGCTAATTTCTCACATGAGTGATTTTAAAAATACTAAAAAAAAAATCACCGTGCTAGGGACGTACAAGAGTTGCTATGTTATCTTTTTCTGATAAAAACAGCACCAATTTTTGTACGTCCCTCTTTTGAACCCCTTAATCTCAACCATTTTCAAAATAAATTATTAGTTTAGAAAGTACACTCAAAGCACTTCAATCCTTGTTTTTGTTCCATCTCAAAATTTTGAGTGTAACTATCCTCAATTTCACGTCCAAGGTCAGTATTTCCTCATTTCAAAAAAAAAGTGGCCACTTAAGCCCCCTTTTCAAGACCCATTTTTTGTCAATTACCCATGTATATATATATATATATATATCATGTCAAATGAGTATGTATACATTCTATATACGTACAAGTTAACATTCACATAATATATATATCCACACATATATATACATATCGTTCAAAGCAATAAAGTAATAATTCATTCAATAATCGAATGATTATGACTAAGTGATATATTCACAATAATACCATATTCAAAATGATACTTAGATATATATATCATGCGCTATACATTTATAATAATCGGTCTTTATTTATTAAATGAACTGACCTTATATATAAA
This sequence comes from Sequoiadendron giganteum, assembly GCA_007115665.2. Classification (NCBI taxonomy): domain Eukaryota; kingdom Viridiplantae; phylum Streptophyta; class Pinopsida; order Cupressales; family Cupressaceae; genus Sequoiadendron; species Sequoiadendron giganteum. The sequence goes on along the minus strand of CM021105.1, from coordinate 30,580,974 downwards.
AGCACACTATATATATATTATATATATATTGTAGTACCTATATATACATATATATAATGTACACCTCAATATAAGCATAATTCTTACTTGTATATGTGTATATAAACACACACTCACATATATATATATGAATTCCATAGCAAGGCCATGATCAAATAGTCCATTCGATACTCAAATGACTATGACCATGTGATTATGTCCTTATATAGCATTATATTAACATTTATACATGTATATGCATAATTACACATATGTTGACATACTCGTATGTACATCCCATTATATCTTACAGACGTGTATATCGACATGTGCATATATATGCATATAGGCATATATCTCAAACACTCACTCAACCATACAATCAGGCATAGTAACATAAGGAAGAACTCGTCAACTCCAAACATATAAACATCATCCAAGAATGAATTTGATAGTAATCAAGACCATTAATAATGAAAACATGTTATGCTAAGGATGACTTACCAATTCCCAACACTATGACTTGACTCAACCATTCTACTATGAGTGTGTGTGTAGCTCAAATAGGTTTCTGTAGACACGTAAAATAGACATCCGCTTTAATTAACATCCAATTCTTCTATTAATCAATTAAAACAATTTATTGATTAATTCCCTAGCTTCACTGTACTTAATTAAATAAATAAAATTATGTAATTAAATCCTTAAGTTCTTCTTATTTGATTCAATAAATCAAAATGATTTAAATCAAATATCAAAAGCCCTAAAATCCTCCAAGTTAATTAATCTGAATTAATTAACTTGTAATCATAAACACCCATTCTCTAGCTTTTGATTCAACTTGAGTCAAATCTAAACTCTTAACTAACCCACCCACTTGCACCAATAAATCATTTAATTGATTTATTATTTCATCTAATTTTTTTCAAAAGGGCATCAAGATGGAATATTCTTCAAATTTGAATCTTCTCTCCAAAGGACTTGTCCCTTCCAACATAGCATTAAATTCTCACACATCTCTTACATGTCTCTTACACAAGTCAACTTGGCATTAACTCTCTTGTTTCATCCCCCCTAAACATTTCATTTCATCAAAATTAAAATTTCAAATTGGCACATTGACCAAAATGTGCACAACCCTCATCCTCTCACATCTTGGCAAGTGGAATCTTTTCATTGGCTCATGAATGATCCCATATTCATCCAAATCCATCAATATTCTAACCTTGAATCTATAAATGAAAATAATTTTAACACAACACAATTTGACAACAACTTACAACACAGCTTGATGCAAAATCTCTTGCATTTTCAGCATCATCATCTTGGCATCTTTTGCTTATCAGGGATTGGTAAAGGGCTCTATTTTCACATCAAGGAGCACCAATCCACTATGAGATAAGGGTTTAATCATGTTTTCATGTGCTTTCATTTATTTGTTCTATTTATCTAAGTTTTCATATTTGAACATGATTAGGTATTTCATAGGGATGTTCTATTTAATTTTCTTAATTTGACTAACAATGTTAATAGTTGTTTGTTTTTAAGCATCTACAGATTTAGCATCTACAATTTCATTTAGGGTTACCAAACCAATCACTTCTCTTAAGTGATACTTCCCCTCCACCTAGAGGAATTAACTTGTCCCTACAACCATCTCAGCACATTTGCAATGGTAGTTAGATATTCATAATAAATCCATATGCATCATAAACTTAAGCATATTCATATAGCAATACATGTTCATCATCAATGTAAACATAATTATTCTTTCAAATAATTTATCAACACTTTCACATAATACCTATTTTAGTATTCCATTTATCATATCAAAATCATGATTGCACTTACCATCCTATTTACCCATGAAGGTAAAATTAAATCAGCAATAACAAGACGGGGTGTGACAAACAAGGTATTTAAGAGCCTAGCCAACTTGAATCTAAAACCACAAAAGCAGACCTTGGATATCACACATGATGAGACAATAATGGCATCAATTTTGATCATTATATGGTTGCAGCATGTCACTTACCAATCACCTAAACTTATTGATACCCATTCTAACAAGCCATAGTACATACAAAATTTTTTAGTAGGAAGAGAGTTCTAGAAATTTTCCTAGGCATACACTCTCCAACACCTTTCTACCAAAGAAAACCAACATGCTTATTCGACCATCACATGTTCTTTTAGAAAATGTTCTACAAACAACACCAAAATCCTTAGACCTAGTCTTCCACTAACCCTTTCATAAAATAAAATAGCATACTAGATTTGTGTAATATTAAGTATAATTTAAATGGGACATATTATGAACACAAAAAATATATAATTTAATTATATATTAAATAAAGATTATTTAGTGTATATATTATTATATCATATTTAGTAAGATTTAAATAATAATGATATCAATTGTTAAGTTGAATATAACATAATTATTTAATAAGTATTATATTTTATATTATTTTATTATGCTATATAAAATATAAGTAATAAAAACATAAAATATACTATATAATAGTATGTATATCTAGGATATAATATAATGTATAATGTAAAAATAAATAATATATTAATAGTATAATATATACTAGAGAGACATAGAATGGTGGAGCGAAGGCAGGGTCGAGGCGATCGCAGGTTGTAGGATTTTCAAGGGCATGGAGGATCTCAAACCAGATGGCCTTATAATCGACAGCAAAGAGGCCGCCTGTTGAATCCTCCATGGTGTGCACCACAGCAACATGTAAGGCTCCCGCAAATAATATTAAGGGCTCACACAACAACCAAAACAATGGGATGGAACCATAGAAGATTGAAAGGAATAGATGGGGGTACACAAACATGCGCCTAACAAAGCCGATCAATTTTTGAAATTTAGAGAAGAAGTTATGATGGCCTAAGAAGCAAGGTGAACATTTGCTAACAAATCAGGTAAGCCCTAACCTTGAACATACAACGGTTGTTTCTTTAGTTTTATAAAATCAAGAATGGAATGAGTCGATGAATATGCTAAAGGAAAAATCATTTTTCATGAAATGGAGTGGCCCGTGGCTAGCTTTTGAAAGGGTTAGAAATTGGTGCAATGAACAATGGGGGGAATCGACTATTCTAAAAACACTCCCAAATGGGTTTCACCTGATTATTTGTCTGAGCCCTAGAGATAAAGAGTGGATTTTGAATAGTGGGCCCTTTTTAATGGAGGGAAATGGGTTTTATTTGAAAGACTGGACCCTTAATTTTAATCCTAAAACTGAAATCATTACAGAGGTGCCAATTTGGCTACGATTGTATAATCTACCCCACGAGTATTGGTACATAGAAACCGTAAAACTGATTGGTAACAAACTTGGAACCTTTGTTAAAGCAGACAAAGCCATAGCCAATAATGACTACAGTATGTATGCCTATATTTGTATCCTCTGGCAATCAATACATCCTCTTCCAGCAATGTTAGAGATAAAAACAGGGGAGGGAACTTGGAAAGAAATGATAGAAGTCAAAGAAATGGTGGAGATGTGCTCTGCTTGCAAAGGGGTAGGACACCCTGTTGGAGAATGTAACCAATTAGTGAAAGGCAAAGGCTTAGAAAAAAATGTTCTCATGGATCTATTACTCCAAAAAGAAAGTGATTTTCAAGCAGAGGACAATAGCTTTATGGAAGAAATGGTGAGAAATAGGGTATGGAGTGAAGTAGAGGACTGGAGTCTATGCAATGTCGAATAGGATCTAGGATCAAACTGGATCTAGGATTGTGGACATTTTCTCAAGAAGAGGAAAAGCTTTTTAGAGAGGAATGGGTAGTAGATGGTGGTATGGTGGGGTTGGCGTCTTTGGTGTTTGAAGGACTTCAAGAGGGCATAAACAAAGATTCACCCTTAGGGTTTAAAACCAATCAGGTGGAAGACTCTGGGGAGTTAATTGAAGGAAAATCAATGGAAAAGGAGGAGGGGATTAGGGTAGAAACTTTGAAGGAATCCAAGGACACTGTTAGGACTCGTCTTGTAGCAGAGGAAGATTGAGCTTCACCAAATCTTTCAAGTTTCGATAACGTTAAGGCTTTATTTCTTTCTTCAGAGGTAATCCCTTCACAAAGTCTAACAAAGTCCAATCATGCTTTCAAAGACATTTTGAATATACAAAGAGGGGTAAATCTGGGTGAGGAGGCGGTTGAAAGTGGAAACTCTCAAAAAAATTCTCCCCAAGTTGAAATCTAGCATGTAGATCAAAACTTTGAAGAAGAGGAGCCATTTTTCAAGGATATCAAAATTTCTCCAATCAAAAATTTGGAAATTTCTTTTGAGGAAGAAAGAGAAGAGGGTAGCCCTTTTGAAGACCTGGATTTGGACTCCCCAACATAGGATGAAGATGGAGGAGGGGATGAACTAGGGTTAAGTTCTAAAGTGGGGATCAAAGAAAAAAGAACTCTGGCACAAACACTGGCTAAACAAAACAAGATAAAGGTGGGGGAGAAGGAGAAGCAAGGTCCTAAACCAACTAGAGTAACATTGGAAATTGCAGGAAGTGTTACGGGTTAGGAAAATTTGAGATCGAGAAAAGGTTACGCCTTTTTTCGAGAGAAATGAAGGTCCTTTCATGGAATTTTAGGGATTGCAATGCCCCTGACAAGATTCGTTTGATCAAGAGATGTCTTGATCAAACAAGACCAAACGTAGTTCTTCTACAAGAGCTCAAGTTAAGTGGAGCAGAGATTGAAGCTTTTAGAAAGCGACTTAGTTATTAGAAGTGCTTTTTGGTGGAAGCTCCAGGTGCTTCAAGAGGTATAGGGATTCTCTACAAAGATGTGATAATGGAGGTTCAAGCTCTCAGGTCGAGTAAATCATATGGCAATGGGTAAATTTTATTTCAAAGCAACTGCTCTCTAGTTTCTTTTTTATTAATGTTTATGGTTTGAATAACATTTCAGAAATGCGAAAGGTTTGGGGTGAAGTCTCGGAGGTGATGACAGCTAACAGTGACAGACTATTCCTCTTGGGTGGTGACTTTAATGCTATTTTAAGACCATCGAACAAGAAAAGGGGTCTTGGTTGGCTGAACCAAAAGCAGAGAAATTTTCATGATTTTGTAACGAATAATGGTCTTTTTGAGTTACAGTTCAAAAATGGGGATTTTACGTGGACAAATAGAAGGTCAGGATTTCTAAATATATCAGAAAAATTAGATTCTTTATTATTGGTAATTGGGCTAATTTTCAATAGACCTTTCAAGCTGAAACACTCCAAATCATAAGGTCATATCATTATCTGATAAATGTGTAGATTCAAGAAGAGGAGGCACCTGCTCACTGCCCCTTTAAATTTGAAAAAATGTGGTTAAGAGAAGAGGGTTTTCTAGAGCTAGTAGCTGGATGGTGGTCAAAAGTGCCACCTAGAAAGGGAAATAGAGCTTTTATATTTTTTTTAAAACTACAATTTTTGAAGGAATAGCTAAAGAAATGGAATAGGGAAGTGTTCAAAAATATTTTCTCAGAGAAACTTAATCTTGAACAAGAATTGGGAAAATTACATTCAAAAATTAATGAATGTGGTTTGGGTGAGGAAGAATTTATAACAGAAAAAGAGCTTAATAAGCAATATGCGGAGATTTTGGCTCGTGAAGAAATCTTTTAGAGGCAAAAATCTCAAGAGACTTGGCTTAAAGAAGGGGATCAAAAGACAAAGTTCTTTCATAATGCGGTAAAAGCTAGGAGATCTAGCAAAAAATTATTTTCAATACAAGATGAACATGGTATTACACTCAAAGAAAAGGATACTATATGTATGGAAGCAGTGTGTTTTTTCTCTGCAGCCTTTCGTAATAGTCAGGCTGATATTTCTCAAGAAAATAAAGTTTTGGATGTAATCCCAAGTTGTGTTTCAGCTGTACAAATTATTGGGAAATTGGTGCCTCAACATTTTGGTTTCCCTTGAAGACTTGGTCATTTTCTTCATATTCTGGTCTTTACCGCCATATCACAGGGGTCACTTCGTGGTGGCACGGTTGCACGGTGGCAGTGGTAGACAGGTTCGGCAATTACCTCCCTACCGCGGTTGATGCTCGGAGTGACCGTGGTGGTCACAGTAAGCTGCCTACTGTGTGGCCTGGCGGTTACCACCATATCACAAACAGTGAGAAGGCTCACCGCGGTGGCCGCGGTATGACCACTGGTGGTCTTCCAGAGCGGTTACCGCTCTACCACGGTGAGACCTGGAAGTCTCCGTCATAGCGCGGTATGACTGCTGATGGTCTATCGAGTGGTTACCGCCATACCGCGAGGTGGGTCCAATAGGGTTGCGGTAGCGCTATAGAAAGGCGAGACAGGGCTCGGTGAAGTTGTAGATGAGCTCAGATGAGCTCACCGCTATACCGCGAGGCGGACCAACTGAGGAAATGGTAGCATGGTAGATGGTGGGGTGAGCTCGGGTGGGTTCACCGCTATACCACGACAAGTAACATTGAGCTCGGCAATAACATGGTAAGTGCTCAGATGAGCTCGGAGCTCGATTGACCGAGCTAGACCAAGCTTGACCGAACCAAACCGATTCTATCAAAGCAATCTACGAATGTGAAGGTGACACGTGGCAAGTTGGCGGCGTCTGATTGACCGAAGACCAAAGAGGTAAGACAGTTATTGCAAGTCGTGGAAATAGAACCCAATTAGGGTGATGGATTTATTGCCTGGGTGGCTCGATGAAATCTGTGCAGATCGGATGCATGCTTGGTTGTTCAATACATGAACCTGAGGGTCAGTGATTGGTTGGGTCATTGAATGCGATGTATGGCTCGGTCAAAGATATACATTATGATAAAAACCAAAAAGGTGATAAGGGAGAGTATGAGTCATTGACAGAGATAGGCGTGAATTTTGTTCGAGCAGTATGCTAAGGCATTGTAACTGCAAACACTCTATCTCTTGGATCTGAACGATGTGAACCTGCTATGAGACCGAGTGGTTGTGCTAGCCAAGAGGTAAGTTGTGGCAGTCTGTTATGAGGAGCTGAAAGGAATCTATGTAGTAATGACATATGGATGTCATTGGAACTACATGAAGGTTTTGGTTTTTTTGCCTGCCTGTATTCTCCTGTTGGAAAATATGTAACACTCCTAGAAGAGCATAGCTCTGTATTTTTTGTATTGTAATCCTTTTACTGAATAATATAATCTGAGCTGAGTGTTTTGGAGGGTGGGGTTTTTTACCCGAAAGGGTTTTCCCCATGTATATATGTGTGTCAATATTGCTTTGTCTTTCATGGTTATTTGTTTATGTTGAATATGTTATCTTGTTAAGCATTTACTTTCCTCCATAGGATCAATGGGGGATCAACTGTGCCTGTTTTCGCTTTATGGCATAGTTGTTTGTGTCTTTGATGTGATTTTGGATTGAAATCACTAAGGCACTGTTGTCTTAGATGCCTATCTTAATGACAGACCGAACTCCTTATCCCCAACAAGTGGTATCAAAGCTAGTAGCTTGTTGCTCTTGATACCAACATGTGGTATCAAAGTTGGTTGAAGGAGATCAAGGCTTGATTATACCAACTTGTGGTATCAAAGTCTTCTCCTGGTTGCTAAAGTTTTGGGTTTTCTCCTGTGTCGATTTCTTAACCTGGCAAGCTTGAGGAAGTCTGGAGAAATCGGTTGGTGATTGATCCTTTAATGAGTGGATCTGTGTGCTTCTTTCATTCAACACACAGTTTGAAAGATGCTGGAGAAGAATGGAGTTGATCATGTTGTGGCAATGTGATCTAAAGCTCTTGGTTGGTAACAAAGTTCCTGATGCAAAGGGTGTGAGGTATGTTCATGGTTGTGTTGCAGCAAAGTGTGGTGTTTATACTGGGTTTATGTGTGAGAGGCTCCTTGGTGGTATGGACTTGCTTGTGTTGTTGATTAGCTATGGAGAGTTTTGCTTGTGCTGGGTGTTTTTGAATTAGCACTGAAGGCAGTTTCTCTGGTGCTCTGATTGCATGGAGGCTATGAAGTGACCTTGGTGGTCTGCAACTTCTGGATAGCCTGGCTCTCTCATTTGCTTATGCATGACTGTGGTGTTGGAACTGGTCTGAAATGGCCCTGTTGTTCCTGTGTGCCTGTTTCTTACACTTGCATGGTTCAGATTCGTGTCTTTGGCTCTAAAGGTTTTCTATAGACTTTCCTAAAAATTCTATGTTGCATTTTCATGTTCTTTCATTATTTTGGTTAACCGTGATGGCTGTGTGCAGACTCCTGAGTCATCCAAATGAGAAATGAAGATGGAGATGCGTGGGTGTTTTATAAACATTTTGGTTTTGCAGGTTTTACACGGTCAAGAAAAACTTGCGTTGTGTGGAGTTTTTGTCTGCTATTTTCCAGATCTTGGCTTTTGGGGTGTGACTGGATGAGATAGTTGCAGTTCGACATGTCTTAGAGGAGGTGTGATGTCTTCTCCGCATGAGAGTGTTGGTATGTGTTTTACTCATTCAGCATTCATGTGGTGTGTGCTTAATGGTTCTTGGACTTTGGTGCTTGAGTTGTGGACGTGATTGGCAAATCAGATCTGGTCTTTGATCTAGTTTTTGAGTCATGGTTGTCTACGTGGTTGTTCCTCTTCTTTATCTCAGTTTTGTAGTTTCTAGTGCGATGATAGATTTGCAATTTTTGAAGTGGATCTCCGAGTTGTGTGGTTGGTGGATTAGCTACCCATTGACTGCAGTGAGACAACTTGGGAGTGGACTGTTGATATCCACCTGATTGCTTATGTGTTGTTGCAAATCTATTAGTTGGCATTGTCTATGGTCACTTGTACATTGACATAGTTGTTTTGAGATGAGAGGATGGATAGCATTGGAGTACCTTAATAGTCAGTGAAAGGAACCTATAGCATGTGGGTCACGTTGTCATGAAGATATTTTTACACTAGTCAGTGTAAGCTTTTGACAGTGTTGGGGTGGTCGGTCATGGTGCTTGGAGAGCTCGGTGTCACAGTTCAGTGGGAGCTTTTGCAATGATTGGTGTCCTTTGGTGTTGCAGAACAGTTCTTTTGCATCTGTATGGTCACTATTTGAAGGTGTGCAACATCTTGGAACCATGGAAGACATTGTTATTTTTGGCTGAGTTGTTGGTGGTGCTTGACAGGTGATATTGGTTTTGGTTTAGAGTTGTGTGCATTATGTCATGGTTACTCTTTCTTAGAGTTTTGGCATTTTTCTTTTCTCTTGAGACCATAGTTGGTTCACTTGAAGCATGGTATCTCCGAACAAGGATGTGTAGATTATGGTGTCATGATAAGTTTTTCAAGCTTTGACAGTGGTCTGGGGTTTCTCTATGTTTTGAGTGCATTGGTCACATGCTGGTGAACTTCATGATTGTTGCAGTAGTGCAGATTGGAGTCAGCATGAGATGACAGGTTGTTGATACTCATGGATGCATGGAGAATAAGGTGAGGCTAGAATTCTTTTGAGAATGTTGTTGTTACAGCTGAAAGTCCGAGTAGTCTGCACCTTGGCTGAATTTGAATTCAATGGAGACCTTGAAGGAGAATGCTCTTGGGTAAGTCATGGTGACTTGTATATCTTGGATGAGCATGTTTTATTTTATCCTTAGTCTACTCGGCAAGGTATTTGCCCATTATACTTTTCAGGTGTGTTATGCTTTATCTTTCATTGGTATGAATCTTGAGTTGCTATTTTTAAATATTTTGGAGGATTCATAATGGAAGATGGATAGCATTGTGTATCCCCTTGTTCTTTTGAGGACTAATAAGAGATGGTTATATGGGTGAGTCTGGTCTTATTTGAGGTGCTTACATCCATGGATCTATTGGGTGTTGTTATGGCGTTTCCCTTTGGGATGTGAAGAAGATCTTTCTTGGCACAACTAGCATTTAGAAATGTATGTAGGAGGATGCTACTTGTTTTGATTTGCAATTTCTCTCTAATCTGGTCTTGTTCTTCTTGATTGTTCTTTTGAATTTAGATGTGAGTTGCCTTTGTGGTGCCAAGTTAGTCACAGTTTGTGGTCATGTGTTGTCACTTTGGTGATGACACAAAGGTGCCTGTCCTTCTTTCTTCAGTTAGGTTTGGAGGATTTTGGAAGAACTGTGGAAGACAGTTGAGAGAAAAGTTTCTTGCAGCAGGTGGTTGCAGGTTGTGTAGATCATAGTGCATTTCCCTTGTAACTACATTGTTACTTCTTCAATATGCAGGGTTTGGTGGACTTGGTGTGCCTAGATCACTTCTAATGGTGCTTTATTGCATTCATCTGGATAGTACCTTTATAGTGGGAGTACCTAGACGTGTGTAGTCTTTTGGCTGGTTGACACATGGTGCTTGTGTTTATTGTTGTTGGGTTGGTTGTGTGATGGCATGAGTTTACTGATGTTCATACCTCTGAGGTATGGGTGGTTGGATGTTTCAGTACGAGCTGTGGGTGCTGGTTTTTAGTCATGTGGGTTTGATCAGTTGAATGGAGGGCAGTTAGTTTTCTGGTTAAAGTTCAAGCTGATGGGTTGTCTTGTTCTAGAGAAGTGTTACTCTTTATGTGTTCACGTGGTGCTTTTTTGTTGTTGTGTTGGCTTTTTCCGCCTGTGGAATTAGATATTTGTGTTCCTAAGACTGGTGTTTCTTCACCTTGGTGTGTTCTTATGTTTGGAGTTGATGCCTAAGATGGTGGACATTTCGTATGTCATTGCAGGTGTCTTGGTTGGAGCATGGAAGCATGGTGTTGGTCCTTGTTCAAGTTGGGAGGAAGCCTGAATGTCTTCGTCAAGTGGGAGATTGTTGGGAAATTGATGCCTCAACATTCTGGTTTCCCTTGAAGACTTGGTCATTTTCTTCATATTTTGGCCTTTACCGCCATACCGCAGGGGTCACTTCGTGGTGGCACGGTTGCGTGGTGGCAGTGGCGGACAATTTCGGTGGTTACCGCCCTACCGTAATCGATGCTCAGAGTGACCGCGGTGGCCGTGGTAATCCACCTACGGTGTGGCCTAGCAGTTATCGCCATACCGCGGGCGGTGAGAAGGCTCACCGTGGTGGCCACAGTATGACCACCGATGGTCTGCCAGAGTGGTTCCCTCTCTACTATGGTGAGACCTGGCGGTCTTTGCAGTAGCGCGATATGACCGTTGACGGTCTATCGGGTGGTTACGGCCATACCACGAGGTGGGTCTAACAAGGTTGTGGTAGCATAGTAGGAAGGTGAGACAGGGCTCGGTGAAGTCGTTAGTGAGCTCGGATGAGCTCACCACTATACCGAGAGGTGGATCAGCTGAGGCAGCGGTAGCGTGGTAGATGGCGGGGTGAGCTCGGGTGGGCTCACCACCATACCGCGACAGGTAACATTGAGCTCGGTAGTAACACAGTAAGTGCTCAGATGAGCTTGGAGCTCGGTTGACCGAAATGGACCGAGCTTGATCGATTTGAACCGATTCTGTCAGAGCGATCTATGAATGTGAAGGCGACATGTGGAAGGTTGGCAACATCTGATTGACCGAAGACCAAAGAGGTAAGATAGTTATTGCAGGCCATGGAAATAGAACCCGATTAAGGTGATGGATTTATTGCCTGGGTGGCTCGATGCAATCTGTGCAAATCAGATGCGTGCTTGGATATTTGATGCATGAACTTGAGGGTTAGCAATTGGTTGGGTCATTGAATACGATGTATGGCTCAGTCAGAGATATACATTATGATAAAAACCAAAAGGTGATAAGGGAGAGTATGATTCATTGACAAAGATAGGCATGAAGTGTGTTCGAGTAGTATGCTAAGGCATTGCAACTACGAACACTCTATCTCTTGGATCTGAACGATGTGAACCTGCTATGAGACCGAGTGGCTGTGTTGGCCAAGAGGTTGGTTGTGATAGTCTGTTATGAGGAGCTGAAACGAATCTATGTAGTAACGACATATAGATGTCACTGGAACTACATGAAGGTTTTGGTTTTGTTGCCTGCATGTATTCTCCTGTTGGACAAGATGTAACACTCCTAGAAGAGCATAGCTCTATATTTTTTGTATTGTAATCTGTTTACTAAATAATACAATCTAAGCTGAGTGTTTTGGAAGGTGGGGTTTTTTACTCGAAAGGATTTTCCCCACGTATATCTGTGTGTTAATATTGCTTTGTCTTTCATGGTTATCTATTTATGTTGAATCTTCTATCTTGTTAATCATTTACTTTCCTCAGTAGGATCAATGGGGGATCAACTATACCTATTTCCACTTTATGGCATAGTTGTTTGTGTCATTGATGTGATTTTGGATTGAAATCACTAAGGCACTATTTTCTTAGATTCCTATCTTGATGACAGACCGAACTCCTTATCCCCAACATAAAATGCAACACTCATAAAGGCAGACACATTAGATGAAGTTAAGAAAACTTTATTCAGTATGGGTGGTGACAAAGTGTTTGGTCCAGATGGATTTCTAGCGTTGTTCTTCCAGAAGATGTGGGATGTTCTAGCTCAGGAGCTTTGGGAGGTGGTAGAAGAATCTAGGTCAGAAGGTTTTATTCTGAAGGACTTTAACAACACCTTTATTGATCTAGTCCCTAAAAAAGATACTATTATCCTTCAATGATTTCAGACTTATTGTGTTATGTAATACAATGTATAAGATAATCTCGAAAGTGATGGCGAATAGATTAAAAGGTGTTTTCGATGCAGTGATATCCCCTAAGCATAGTGGTTTCTCCCTAAATCGGTTTATTTTTGAAGGCATCATTCTTTCTCATGAAGTAATACACTCCATTCGATTGGCCAAAATAGAAAAAATGTTGGTGAAATTGAACATAAGAAAGGCTTATGATGAAGTAAATAGGATTTTTCTTTTTAAAAAAATTAGAAAGTTTGGGTTTAGTGAAGTGTGGATCAAGTGGGTGGCGAGTTGCATAAACACCCCATTTTTTTGTTTTACTAAATGGGAGTCCTCAAGGTTTCTTTGATTCAGAAAAGGGAATAAGGCAGGGAGACCCAATTTCCCCTTTCCTATTCATAATTATGGTAGAAGCTCTGGGAAGATTAATCTTTAAAAAGAGGGAGGAAGGTGGTAGTAAAGGTGTTGGTGTTGCATAGGGTGTCGATCCTTTGTCACATTTGTAGTTTGCAGATGACATATTACTCATGGGAGAAGCCTCCTTTAGAGAGGCAAGACTAATGAAAAATATCCTTGATAAATACAGTAAATTTTTTGGACAATGCATTAACTGAAAAAAATATGAGATCTTCTTTTTCAATACCTGTTGTCAAAAACAAAGGGAAATATGTTCAATTCTGGGAATGAAAACGGGCTCTCTACCTGGTGGATACTTAGGTATTCCTCTTTTTGGGGGTGCAAGTAAATCTTTGATTTGGAAGGATTTAGTTGATCGTTGCTTAAAGCGTATGGATGGTAGGAAAAGCAGATGGTTGACTTCAGTTGGAAGGATCTTAATGTTAAAATTGGTAGTTTTAGCTATCCCCATTTTCTCTATGATGTGTCTCAAAATTCCTCAAAAAAATGTCAAGGTAGTAGCATAGAGAATGAGGAAAATTTTTTGGAATGGAGCAATGGACCAGGACAAGATTCCCTAATTATCATGGGAAAAAATATGTATGGCGAAAAGCAAAGGTGGTACGGAACTGAGAGATTGGAGCATCATGAATGAGGCTTTGGGAGCGAAGTTGGTTTGGAAAATTTATGCACAACCTTCTTAGTTATGGGTCCAGATTTTAAAAGCAAAGTATTTGGATTCGATTGAAAATAGTAGAATTTTCATAATGCAAAATCCTTCTTTGGGGTCAGCAATCTGGAATTTTGTTGTTTCGTGTCATAAAGACATAATTGATCACATTTCTTGGCAAATTGGTAATGGCTCAAAAGTGAAATTTTGGGAAGATTCGTGGCAAGGTTTGCCAACTTTAAAAGAAAATGAAGATATAAATGAGCTAAGGCTTTGGTTCACTCAGCATTGGGGAGAGCGGGTTTGTGATTATTTGGAATTTAGAGGTGATGCAGTAGGGGGTGACTGGGATTGAAAATCACTCCAAGACATCAAGTTATCTAACAGAAAAATGCCATTATGTAGGGAATTTTTAAAACTCGAAAGGTTACAAGATCGAACAAGGAGGATAAGGTGGTGTGGTGTGGAGCGGTGGATGGCAGATACTCAGTGAAGTTAGGCTATCAATTTTTGGGCATAGGCAAGTTATGTGAATTGTTTGATCATCTTATTCTGGGGGAAGTAATTCCTTCCTAAGGCTAGTGCCTTTGCTTGGTTGGCCATTCAGGGTCACATCTTTAGAAGGGAACGAAGGAAATGCCTAGTTTTTTGTGGACCAACTAAATGTGTAATGTGTGCAGGGGTAGAGGAAATAGTTGACCATTTACTGTTGCATTGCAATTTGGAATCAAGGTGATGGGATATGTTAAGAAGAAATTTGGGTTGGCAAAGCCCCACTCCAGATACATTAGGGAAGGTTTTTAAGGGTTGGCCTCTTTTAGGAAAAAAATCAATCTTTTCCAGCATTTGGAAAGTCGCTTCTTTGGTTGTGTGGGAGGTCTGGAAAGAACGAAATAGAAGAATCTTTTTAGACAAAGTAGAGACTTTGGAAAGGTTACAATGGAGGATAAATCAAGCTATAGAGGAAGTAGTCGGAGCAGTGGCCGAGTATTCATTTTCGGCCCATTAAGGGGTTGGGTTGGGTGAATCCAATTGCTAAGGTGTCAGGGGTGATCGCTTGGGAAAGACCCTTGGAAGGCTAGTGGAAAATTAATTTTGATGGGGCTTCTAAGGGGAACCTTGGTCCATCAAGGGTCGGATTTATAATTCGGGATTGGAAGGGAGAAGTGATTGTGTTAGGGGCGAAAAAGTTGGTAGATGGAACAAACAATTCAGCAGAAGCATTAGCAGCCTTATTAGCAATTAAATGTGGGAGAAAGTTAGGAGAAAAAAAGATACACCTAGAAGGGAATTCGCAAGTAATTGTGTAAGAGGTGATAAAGGGGACCATCAGTGCTTGGCATCTGCAAAATGTCATTGAGAAAATTTGAGAGGAATTAGCCTAGTGTGAAATTTTTTTGGTGAGCCATATTATAAGGATGGGTAATACAGAGGTTGATGTTCTATAAAATGGGCCATAAAATTTGAAGAAGTCGATGATTTTAATTTTGAAGATTTTAGAGAGGTAAGTTCAGCGAACTTAACTAAGTTGGAGGACAGGTAAAATGCATTAAATAGGTGATATGGTGGGAGGTGTGTGGAAGTTTTGAAAAGATAAGCTAAATGCAAGAAATGTTGACAATGCCTCTTCAATACCTGGTGCATTTAATTTGGTGTGCGAAATTCAAGATGGTTTTTAATTCCTCGACCATTGGGTTTGAGGAATTCATTTACGTCTTGAAGTGGTGTTGTTGGCTCTGCAAGCAACAAATGGAGGTGGCGATACCGGAAAAACAAAGAGCTATGAAAGCTAATTTTACTATCCTCTCATGAAGGCAGTTACACCCTTTTCATGGTGATGTGTCAGGGGAAAGACTAAAGGGGCTATTCCTAATTGAGGACAGCAGGTTAGTGCAATGTGCAAGAATGATAATACGTAGAGATTTTGGGATCCTAAGGCATAGATATAGGACCAATATGGATGTTTATTCATTGATAGTTGCATGGGGTCTTGACTTGGGAGAAACTGTTGAAACGGTGAGGAAAGTGATGAAGAGAATTGTCCACGAGGACTTTCTAGTGGACATGGAGTCAATTCTCAAATGGGCAATTCCAGGGGTAGGGTTGGACATCAGTGAAGGGATTATGATTGAAGAAATAGAAAAGTTTCATGGGTCGGTGGGACTAGTTTCGTTCATCCACTGGCTAGAAGGGAGATTCAAGGCACGGTGTCATGAAGAAGCTCGACTAGGTTGGAAAGCTCTCAAAATTTTCATTGAGCTTATGGGTGTGGATGAGATCATTGGACAGGAGAAAGCATAAAAGCAACGTTTGGAGGCGAAAGCACAAAGCCAAAAGAAAAAGAAAGGGAGACACTAGAGGAAGCGAAAGTTGAAGAAGGTCGGTCAGAGAGCGATGATGCTAGACAAAGCAACTTGATGGAATGGGCTTGGGTGGTTTTTACAGTGTTTTAATTTATTTTTGTTGTTAGTACTAGCTTTGATAGAAGTACCTGAAGCGTAGTTTTTTTCTTAAATTTTTGTAATGGGTATGATGGACTTTTAAGGGATTAAGTTTTGTGTAGTTGGGGTTTCTAATAGCTAAGTAGTGGTAGGGGTTGTTGTTTAGTATGGCCTTTTTGTGCATTAAAGTGTTGGTGATCTGGTGTAAATTACATAACTGGTGTTCTTTGGATGGTAATGAAAATGGGAAAATGATGAAAATGATGTAATCTTTATTTTCAAAGTAATACAAAAAGCTTGTTACCAACCAAAAAAAAGTATAATATATATATATATATATATTAATAAATATTATATTTCGATATTGTATAATATAATAGACAATATAAATATAAATACAATAAATAATATAATATGATATAAGAAAGATAATTATTAATTATAATGGTTTTATATTTTTATTTAATCATTTTTAGTATAGAATATAATATTAATAGTATAGTTTATATATAATAATAAATATACATATTATATATATAGTTTAATTTGTATTATATTAAATACAAATTGTATTATATTTGTACGTTAATTTAATTTATACTATATAAAAATATACAAAATATTAATTATAACAATTTTAGATTATATATAATTTTTTTTTTTTTTTTTATGGAGGTCATCCACAAATTCTTTTTTGCTACCTGATACGAGAGCACGAGCCTTCTTGGGCTAAACCTCTTCGGCTAAGGAGTATCCATTCCGCCAAATTCACCTGGGGAACAATCCCAGCCTCATCCCTTTTTCAGTGTCGGAGCCTTTGCACTCAGCAAGACTTGATCCCTGGTGGGCTCATTTAGAACCTTTCAACTTCACCAATAGACCAAGGGCCCATTGACTTATAATTTAATTTAATTTAATTTATACAATATAATGTTGTCATAATAAATATAATTATAATAGTATTATCGAAAACATATATTATCTATTGTATTATATTTATATGTTTGTTTAATTTGTATTGAATAAAAAAATTATAATTTATACTTTTATTTATGTATTTATACTTAATAGTTGTTATTATAGGATATAATATTTGTATATACAATAATAAATATAGTTACATCATAAGAATTTCAAGAATTTTAAAAATATATTTTAAGAATTAAATATATATATATATATATATTTATTGATTATGATAACAATTTAGATAAAATAAAAAAAGTTACGGAATAATGGGTGAAGCGAAAAAAGTTAGTGAAGCAGCACAAGAGGACATGGTAGAATAGAAGGAAGCACGTGAACCAAGGAAGGAGGCCGAACAGCTAAGCTAGGTCTAGGAGCGGTGACAGGAGAAGAAGAAAAGGCACGATATGCCAGAGGTGGAAACTAGCCAGCAACATAAATCGGCACCAGAAAAGGTGGGAAGAAACAAGGAGAAATGGAGCGAGGAAATGGACAAAACAATCCCTTTTGAAGAATTCAAAGAAAAAATTAATAAGGGTTGGACAACCTATGGAAATTCTAGCTGGAACCCTGGATCAGAAATACATAGGCCCCAATGGGTGATGGAGAATGGTGTTTGGGTGGATAAATGTCATCCTTACTATCAACAATAGGAACAGGTTGAGAAGGATCATAGGTGCAGGAGAAACACGGCCTAGCTAGGTCAAGGACCTCCATGGGTGAGACCCAATCGCTTCGCACAAGGAAGGAATTTGGATTCCATCGGTGGATGGAGGCAGTACCCCACAAAATTGAAAGGGTGGTTCAGGGAAAAGGAAGGAGTGAAAAGGGACCTCACCAAAAATTGGCACCAAATGGATCTAACCAATGCCCCATTACCCAAAGGATCAAAGACTGCAATAGAGAGTAGGGCAATGACGAATAAAGGTAAGTCCATACCAACTCCCATTCTGATTCTAAATGTCAATAATGAAGTAGTTAAGAAAACTCATGAAATTATGCAAAAATCTGGAATGTTTACAAAATGGGGGGAGAAGGACAAAAAAGTTGGAAATCCATGGAAGATTGGTGTAGGACAAGCTGGGGGGAAGAAATATCAGTAAATTCCTTGGAAAATAATTGGTTTCTGATTAAGTTCCTTAATCAGGAAAGGAGGAATAAGGCTTTAGAATCATGACCCTATTTTGTAGATGGTGCCCAAGTTCACCCTGTGGAATAGAGGTCAAATTTTGACCCAAGGAAAGAAAGGTTTGGGGAAAGTGCAGTATGGTTAAGGCTTTACAACTTGCCCTCGAAATACTGGTCAGAAAAAACCCTAGAAGGAATAGGTAAATTTATAGGAAATCTCCAAAGTATAGATAACATCCAGGTGGATAGAAAGAAAGGACCTTATTTCTGAATTTGTGTAGCAATATCCTAGGGGATAGAGGTGCCTAGAATGATAGAACTCATATCCGAAGAAGGTTCTTGGAGACAGGAAGTGAACAGGGAGGACAATCTCCAATTATGCCCTAAATGCAAATCAGTGAAGCACGATAAGAAAGATTGCACAGAAAAGTGGGAGATCAACAACACGGGGGCATCAGAAAAGAACAAGGAGTGGGAAAAAATTAGAAATAAAATAGAGATGGGGCATGCAATGGAATTCCAAGAAAAAGAATTGGTGGATTCAATGATTTCAGGACAGAAGGTGGAAGAGTTAGGAAGGAAAACACTCTCGGACACCAACCAAGAAGAAAACCAATCAACTTGGTGGCTAGTACAAAATAACCACGGAACCCGCTCGGAATATGAAATACGGGGAGAAGATGTTTTTCCCCATCTCACAGACATTAGGCATGAGAATCAGTTAGTAGTAACAAAGGAAAAAGAAGAGGAAAAACAGAAGGCAGAATTCAGAGAGATATCAGCCATAAAATCACTAAACAACAACAAGGACCCAGAAGAAGGCTCGGAGGAAAGTCAGGAGGCAAGGAGTATGGATTTAGAATCGGAGTTCGATGAAAGCTTTGAAGAATATCAAGAGGTCATATTGGCTGGAAGAGGAATCGATCAAATACACTCGGCAAGAAAAACACCAAGGATCAAATCAAGCAACCAAAGAGGTCGTAAGCCCAATAAGGAGAAATTAAAAATGGCAGGGGCAGCAAAAGGACAAACCAAACTAGGCCAAAAAATCCTTAGAAACGGGAAGGGACTCCCCCTTCTTAGGGAACCATGAAAATCATAAGTTGGAACACTAGGGGCTTAAATGACCCTAGTAAATGGTGCCACTTCAGGCATCAGATAGATAGTGACAAGCCAGATATTTTAATAATCCAGGAGACAAAATGGAGTAAGGAGGAACAGGAAAGGAAATTGAAATGGTGGAGAGGTTGGAATAGTTTTTGTAAAGAATCAATAGGGGCTTCTGGGGGACTTGGGATATTCTAGAACCCTACCTAAGTATGTTGCAAACCCATGATGGATAAGCAAAATTGGTCAGCAGCTCATTTCGACTATCTCAGGATAATTCAGAATTCAATTTGATCAATGTATATGGCCCTATAGCACCAGTGGATAAAAGGCTCCTATGGGAAGAAATCTCCACCTTCCTGAGTCAAACAAAAGAAGTAAAAACTATAATTGGTGGGGACTTCAATGCTACTCTAAACAATTCAGAGAACTT
Source organism: Sequoiadendron giganteum (assembly GCA_007115665.2). Taxonomy (NCBI): domain Eukaryota; kingdom Viridiplantae; phylum Streptophyta; class Pinopsida; order Cupressales; family Cupressaceae; genus Sequoiadendron; species Sequoiadendron giganteum. Next base: position 30,561,276 of record CM021105.1, on the reverse strand, counting down.
GCACGGATTACAAAATTTGATAAGATCTCAAACAGATTTCCAAGAATTTATAGATCAAAATATGTTAAGAGAGATAACCACTAGGAATGGAATATATACTTGGACCAACAGAAGATCGGGCCACTCAGGAAGAGCAGAAAAACTAGACAGATTCCTGGTAAAGGGAGATTGGAATCAAGGAATGAACTTGTTGCAGGCTTCAATTCTCCCCTGGAGTGGCTCAGACCATTTTCCAATACAACTTGAAATCCAGCCAGATAATTTTAAAGGGGGATCTCCCTTCAGATTTGAAAAAATGTGGACGAGGGACCCAAGCCTATATGAATAGATATCATTATGGTGGAAAGATGTTTGGATTGGTAACCACTCACACCTTTTCACCTTCCAAAAGAAACTTGCTCATATCAAAACAAAATTGAGAATTTGGAATAAAGAACATTTCAAAAATATATTTGAAGAAAGTGATAAGATAGAAGCCGAGCTCAAAATCTTAAATGAAAAAATAATTAAGAATGGTATGGGGCAGGAGGAGTACCTAAGGGAGAAATTCCTACTAGAAGCCCAATCTGAATCCCTAGCAAGAATGGAATGTCACTGGAAGCAAAAATCCAGGGAACAATGGCTCCAAGAAGGAGATAGAAACACTAGGTTCTTCCATTACTCAACCTTCGTTAAAAGAAATACGAACAGGATAACAGATTTGGTGAGAAATGATGGGTCTCTTGCCATAAATACTTAGGAAATCAATCAAGAAGCAGTGGGGTACTTTGAGTCACTCTTTAAAAAAGAAGATTAGGAGGACGTTGGAGCAAGGGAGGAGTTCATCAGGAGAATTCTGAAACTAACCTCAAACATTGAAAATTTAGCACTAAACCCATAAGTATGGAGGAAGTTAAAAAGGCAACTTTCCAACTAGGAGCAGACAAATCCTCGGGCCCAGATGGCTTCTCGACATCTTTCTTCCAAACTTATTGGGAAATAATCAAAGAAGATCTAGTCAAATTAGTAGAAGAGTCAAGGAAGAAAAAATTAATGCTAGGAGCAATCAATCATACCTTCATAGCAGTTATCCCAAAAAAGGAGGCAAACTGCATGGGGGAATTCAGGCCAATTTCCCTTTGCAACACAATATACAAAATAATCATGAAGATCATCACCAATAGGCTCAAAGTGGTAATAAGTAAAATCATCTTAGAAGAGCAAAGTGGTTTCATTCCAGGTAGGTCAATTGTGGAAGGGATAATAGTGACTCATGAAACAATTCATTCAGCAAGGAAGTTAAGACTACCAAGCATGATCCTGAAATTAGATATCCTAAAGGCCTACGATCGAGTGGATAGGAAATTCTTGTTAGATGTGTTATTAGGATTTGGTTTTGATAAGGAAATAGTAGGTTGGATCAAAAGTTGTATAAATGGCCCAAGATTCTCAATACTAATAAATGGAGTAGTCCAAGGATTTATAGATTCTACTCGGGGGATCAAACAAGGTGACCCACTTTCTCCATTTATTTTTATCATAATGGCAAAAGCCTTGGGCAGAAAAATAGGCCAAATCAGAGAGGAAGGCTCTTGGAAAGGAATTGAGGCAGCACCTGGGGTAGGAGCAAGTACTCACCAGCAATTCATGGATGACACCATCCTCTTTCGATTAGCCACAAGAATGGAGACAAGAGAAATCAAAGAAGTTTTGAATAATTATAGCAAAGCTTCTGACCAAGCCATCAACTGGAGGAAATCAGAAGTCTTCTTCCTCAACACCCAACCTAGCCTCCAATGTGACCTCACAAGAATATTGGGTATCAAATTGGCTAGCTTACCAGGGAGATTTCTTGGAATGCCATTATTCTCAGGAGCTAACCGCACCACCTATTGGGACAGACTAGTAGGAAATTGCAAAAAGAAAATGGAACTATGGAAAGGTAAATGGCTATCATCAGCACGTAGGTTTATCCTGATTAAAACAGTTTTGGCAGCTATCCCTATTTACTCAATGTCTTGCCTAAAAATCCCCGAGGGCATTGTAGACCAACTTAATCAAATTATGAGAAAGTTCTTTTGGAATGGTCCAGAGGACCTAAACAAAGTCCCCTTACTGGCCTGGGATAAGGTATGTAAACCTCAGGTTTCGAGGGGAGCAGGAATTAGGCAACTAAAGGAAATGAACCTGGCCATGGGGGCCAAACTGGTCTGGCAAATATACACAAGCAATCATAAATGGGTCAAAATCCTGAGGAAGAAATATCTTGACTCAAATGAATCAATAAGAATAGTCAGGGTTCTCAATCCCCCAAAAGGGTTGGAAATCTAGAACTTTATATGTGAATGCAGGGACATCATACACAAACATGTGTCATGGGAAGTCCATAATGGTAGAAAAGCATCATTCTGGGAGGATTCGTGGGATGGTCACGCTAAATTAAATAATAAGTTGGGACTGGAGGTCATCAAGGAAGAAACCATGAGAGTATGGGGCCACAAGATAAGTAACTATGCGGAATCTATATGGGAAAATGGTGTTAAGAAGTGGAGGTAGAAAAACCTAGACATACTCAATGCCCCTGCAGTACAAAAAAAGGCTCTGAAAAGGATAATGGAAGCCAGAACCTTCCTTGTCAATGAAGGGGAAGATGTCTTGAGATGGAGTGTCTCAACAGATGGTGAATATAAAGTAAAACTGGGTTACAGGATCAAGGAAAAAAGGGTGGAAAGGAAAACTTGGCCAAATACATTGTGATGGGGGAGAGACGTCCTACCTAAAGTCGGAGTGTTCTTATGGCTAGCCTCTCAGGGAAGGATATTAACCTAGGACAGGCTATTAAAGTTAGGATTCAAAGGACCTAGCAGATGTGTAATGAGCAAGAATCAGGCAGAATCAGCATCCCACCTCTTGCTTACCTGCCCCTTTGTTGACTCCTGTTGGAAACACATCCTCAAACTTTTAGATTTCCCTACCCCTATTTCATCAAACCTTTGGGATTGGTTAGCTGCATGGCCAAACAAGCTACACAAAGGGGTATTTAGTAGCATATGGCATATAATTCCATCCACAGTATGCTGGGAAATATGGTAGGAAAGGAACAGGTGCATCTTTCAAGAACAATCGATGGGGAGAGAAAAATTAGTAGATTGATTGATTAAGGCAGTAGTAGAAATTGCAAACAATGCAACAAAAAGCATCCCTTATCCAAAGAACGTTTTCTCCAACAAAGATATTGAACTGTCTAATAAATTCGATGGGCTACATATCCCTCCCATTATTAGCACCCTAAAGGCTCCACAGAAGGTTGAAATCAAACGCGGAACAATATGGCAGAAACCTCAGCCAAGGTGGATTAAAATAAACTTTGATGGCGCTTCCATGGGAAATCCTGGAGCAACTAGCATCGGTTGTGTAGCTCGCAATTTTGAGGGGAAAGCGATCGCTCAAGAAGCAAAAAATATAGGACAAGCAACAAATAATATGGCAGAAATAAGAGCGGCACTATGTGGAGTCAAATTGGGAAAAAAACCCGGAGCATCAAAACTGCATCTAGAGGGAGATTCACTAATTATAGTTAACACCATAAGATGCAACTCCACACCAAATAGGATACTAAGGAGATGGTTAAATCCAATATGGACTTTGACATCATCCTTAGAAGAATTTCGTGTTAGCCACGTATACCATGAAGGTAATACTGTGGCTGATAGCCTGGCTAAGTGTGTGGCATCAGAGTCGGAGTACGGCTCGGGAGGAGACAACTAAGCCAACCCCGTGGGAAGGGTCTCATCAACAATATGCAGAAGAATTGGTGGCGGCATCAGAATCTGTAAATGGCAAGCTAAGTACGTTTGGGGATGTGAGTAATCGTCACAAAAGGCAGGCAAAACGTCCCTTCAAAATTTAGTCGATCGACTCAAGGCAAAATATAGTCACATCAGGCAGGTGGCCTCAAGAACAAAGGACTGGAGTAAAGGCTCTTTCGTGTGAAGTGACGATGCCTTTAAAGTAGGAACAGAAACGAAAAACAGTTGGCTATAAGATTAGCTAGCGTAGTGGTAAAAATCACATTAGCAAAAGCATTTGGAAAATTTGGTATTGAGAAATGGATACTCTGATGTGCTTGGAAACTACTACCACCATGGTTCCTTTCCAAGGGGAGGTAACGGATATAAGGCTTTGTGGTATCTTTACGGTTAAGGATAAGCTGGTAATTCATGCAGTGAAAGAGGTTTTGGGGAGGGAGTTTATATGGTCTTTCCACAAGCATCACCTCAACACAGATATACCTGAAATGTTTCTGGCAATCGCTCTCTACAAGGGAGTGGCGAAAGCCAAGGTAAAAAATCTCTGCCAGCGCATTTTCAAGCACACTTACTTAGGGGAAATAGATGCAGTCCTGGACAACATCGACGAGCATGGTCAAATACCCATGCCACAACATTACTACTTGTTAAAGAGGAGCGGTGGGAGACCAATTCCAAAATTTCCCATCCTATCAACGGTAGAGCCAGAGGCGCTAACAGAGCGCGGTGCGGACATAGATAGAAATCTCAACTTCCTCCTGAAAGCGGAGGGCTCACAGAGCCAATGATAAAGGAGGCTCTGGAAAACTACATGGCAAGAGAGGGATTTGATGTGGACAGTGATGCAGAGGTGAATAATGGACCGGTACCCCCGATTCTTCCAGACTCAGGGGAGGACTAGGTAGCAGATGATGGACGGGACGTGGATGAAATCGTGAATGGCCCGGCACACAAAAAATGCAAAATGGAGTGCCCAGTGAAGAATCGTGCGGCGCATGCAAAGCAGATGCGTAAGGAAGCTTCGGCCCAGGGGTCAAGATATGATGCAACCAGCCCCCTATTCACTGCTCTGTGGGGACCATGGAAGCTGAAGGGAAGGAGGGCCTAGAAGAATTAATAACCGGTCAGCATAATATTGTATTTACTGCTCAAAATAAGAAGCTAGGGTAATATAAGATAATTTGGTAGGAAGGGAGCAATATAGGATGTCTCTTGGGATTGTATGTTGTTTTGAAGTATAAATTGTGCCAAAAGGCAGTCTTGTAATATTTTTTGATCGATAATATATATGGTATTGGTCTTTCCAGTTATATATATATATAGTTACATCATATATAATGTAATTTGTATTATATGCAATATATAATATATAGTTTTTGGTAGGTAAATACATATAATATATTAATTATAACACAAATTATAGAATATTTATATATTAAATAGTGTATTATATTTATGTTAATTTTATGTGTATTATATTAAAAAAAAATTGTTATATTAATTTTATAGTTGTATTTAATATTTATTTATTATAGAATATATATTATAAAAAATATAATTAATTATCAATTATGTGTATAATTTATTATATATATAATCATTTCTATTATTAAATCTAATATATAATAAGAAATTTAACTATATTACTATTTTAGAAATGAATTTTATAATTTATGTAATATATACTAATAATACAATTCAGAGTATTTATCAAATGGAAAAAAAAATTAGACATTTTAAACATTTTTTTATTTTTAAATATATTGAATCTTCTAATGGGCTGCGAGGTGTCTAGTGAGTAGGTGGCATTTTGCAAAGCAATTCATGTGCCTTGTTTCTGCTACCATATTTTACTTCTTAAAATCAGAAAATATGGCTTTATCAATGCATTTTGTCATATACCCAAAAATTCCAAACAACCCAAAAATGTTCTCAATATGACCACATCTAATTATCTTTTAACACTCTAAATTCCCTCAACCACATCCTTGCAACATGTTCCCAAAATTCCTTCCCACATACCATTCTTCACCCCACCGTCCATTTTACTTGTTGGAGATTGTAAATAAACAAATGACTTGAGATACCTACAAATCACTCAATCAAAATCTCACATTTGATGTAGCACCCACTCCTATCCAACAAAAGCTACTAGAGTGTCGTCTCCTCCTTAGAAACAACTAATAAAATATACGGATCTTTTATTAAGAAAGGGTTAACTTATTACGGCATCGTGTAAACAAAGCCTTACCATTTTTAAAAGATTCACTTCTCTCCAACGCTCTCTTTTCAAGTTACTAATCTCAGATAGCATTCCAAACTTATCCATTTTATGATGCTAATTAGCAATCTTCATTCTCTCTTTCTATTACTTCATCACCATTCTAGGTAAAAATGCCATGCATTTAATTTACAAAATAATGACTTTAAATCTTTACATGACTCACAAGCCTTTTAAACTTCCTTAAGAAAAATGGCAGCCATTTGAAAATATAAATTTGTTGATAGAATTGTTAACTGTTTTTGAAATGTAAAGCAGCATTTTCAAGGTGCCGTACCCTTCACAAAGGGCCCAAGGGCCAAAGAAAAAGAGCATAGTTCAAAACAGAATTTGAACTATAAAAACAACCAGAAACAGCTAACTGACAGCTGTGGAAAACCAAAGAAATTAAACAACCCCAGACCTAGAGGGGTCAAAGTTGGCTCCACGAGCTCGAGTTCGAGAAACAGACACAGATTTTTTTTCTTCCAGAGAACAACCGACCAAGGAGACTCGGAAACATAACACGAAAAGAACAGTGAGAGGAGTGACTCCACCTCAACCACCACAGGACCACCAAACAATGAGGGAATCGGCAGTGAGGCAGCCGAGAACGAATCAACCAACGAAATAGTAGAGGCTCCCAACAAAAGGCGGATAGGGTCTGATAGAGCAGCGACAACAAGGGCAGGGTCAGGCACAACAGTGTCAGCAGATCGGACCAAAGGTGGATCCACAGCAAAGAGGTTCGGGAATATGTAAAATATATGACAATTGTTTTTAAACTTTTGCTAAATTTGCAAACCTCTTCTTAAATTTTCCTTTTGTTGATCTTAAACCTAAATGTGCTGAAATTGATTGCCATTGTGATAAGTATGATTAGAACTTTCAAAGTTGCATTGTGGGTCTACAATGTTTACAAACTCCTTACCCATACATCCTAAGAGAAGCTCTAGCCAAAATTCAGAATTGTAAGTAAGTGGATTGACAAGATGCTTGCTTTTCAGAATTATATGCTATAGAGCCTAGTGGTGTCTACCTATTATCTTCATGCATTGTGGTAACATTCTCTATATGGTGATTTTTCTTTAAACTTTAGCATTTCCTTTCTACATGCTTAAAACACTCGCTTGATCAGTTTTTGATTTATAAATGACGCATTTTCCAAATCCATTGATCATGTCTGGCCAACTAAGCACATTACTATAATTTCAAAAACAAACTCATTGATTCTCTCCCAAGTTCATTTAAAGCTAATATTTTCTTGCATTCTATGCATCTATACATGGTACCATAGTGGAACTTGTTTTTTTGTGCATCACATAGATCCAGAGAAACAGAATTTAGTCTTGATTACCAGCAAATAGTATTAAAAATATAGAAATACAAATAACATCACTATTTTGATAACCAACAAGCAATACTAAAAATACAGAAATCTAAATGACATCACTGGTCTTTCAGATCCATAAATGTACTTTAAAAGAAGATATTGACTAAAGTAATAAAGACATTTATAAAACATATTATCCTCTTAACAAATATTTCGCAACATGAAATTAAATTCCAGACATGGTGGTATGCAACCAATGTCTTCCAATAAACTGAGCACTTCAAGTGAGAATGAAAACAATATTCAATGAAACAGTTTATAGATAGAAGGATACACATACATACAGAATATTCATGACATTAGAGATACTAACCTTTTATTAATGAAATTGTAAATGAATTTTAACCAAAAAATAACAATGGAACAAAATCAAAGAAAAAAACTGTAAATATAAGCTGTTATTAAAAAAAAAATTAAAAATCCCTCACAGGATACTTACATTTGGCCCAATGAAATTGACTCCATGTTCTTTACACATGCTCACAAAATTAGCATTTTCGAAAAGAAAACCATATCCAGGGTGCAGCATGGTACAGTTATGGGCAACTGCTGCTAATAAAATATTCGAGTTGATATTCACGTACGAGGTCCTTTTGTCCAAGTCCAGTGGCATAGCCTTCAGCAAGAAGGGATCACTACTGCGCCTGGTCAACAGCTGTAGTAAGATTGCTGCAGTGATTTGTTTATTTTTTCCTTCGATATTACATTCAAATTACGGTAATTTGCCTAATATTGTATTTGATTGAAAATAAATCTTTGGTTTTTGGGTTTTTTATTTACTCCGATACAAAGTTCAATTGGTAAAAGTCTTGAACTTTATATGTTTTAGGATTTTCTCTCCCTTAGATTTATATCTATCAATGAAATAATGCTAAACACAAAATAATGTTTTGGTAAAAGTCTTGAACTTTATATGTTTTAGGATTTTCTCTCCCTTAGATTTATATCTATCAATGAAATAATGCTAAACACAAAATAATGTTTTTGAATGTGACATGTAATGGATAAATTTGAATGTTTGAAGGTGTTAAATTCTTAATTAGCCACCACATCATTTTAAATGGTATCCTCCAACGTTTATTGTTTGGATGGACAGGTGCTATGTAAGATGACTCTGTATATAGTTTGCCTGTTAACATTTTGCCAGTTGTTTTACAAACAGTATAATATTTGTCTTTTAAAAACAACTCTTAGCTGCATGAACCTGAGATGGCAACATTTGATATCTTGTTACATACAAACATACATTCCTTTTTCTTTGGACTGCACATTGTGTTTTGTTCATTCTTTATACAGGCTGTTTGCGGGAGAGGTTCCTGTATGCTGCTGCATTTTGGAAACTTTTTGCTCTATAAAAATTTTGTTCAGGTTTAGGACATCTATAGAGCGTGAAGTATCAAAGACAAGATGTAGAGAGTTAAAGAAACTTTGGAGGTAATAATGAGCATCTTGTATGAATTTTATGATTTCCTCTGGGACAAATTCTATTATGAGTATTATGCTGATTGTTATGAAAAGAGCAATGTCAGTGTGTGGCAACAACAGCTAATACACATATTGTTCCTTGTGGTGGTGGGGAATTAGGAACCAAATGGATATCATTTGGAGAAGGCAGGGATGGTATGGATTGGCTAGACAATTGATTTTCATTCTGAACTTGCTCCTCTTGAGAAATGTTATTAGTATTACGGGGTTGGTCTGACATAATAGGGAAGAAAATAATGGAGCAGGAGGCTCCAACCAACAACCCAAAATAATAAAAAAGCAGTATCTATTTTGCCCCAGGAACTGAATGGTGTTGTAGTAGTAGGAATAATGTGTACTTGTGACTATTGGAATATGAAGAAGTTTGATAGGTACATACAAGCCACACAGATCTGCTTGTACACTCCAAAGCCACATATATCTATACATACCACTTAGGAAATTAATAAAACTGTATGTACTACATACCCACTTAAGAAACCATGAAAACTGTACCTACCAGCTTAGAAAATCAGTATAACTGCAGAGATAGACCCACATATGAAAATAATCATGTGCAGGTAGAAGCAGCACCTATGCACATACATTCCACCCAAAATCCTCATTGTTGATTGCATGAGACAATTTGTGCAGAATCTTGATGTAAGTCACTTGCCATGGTTTCAGGGAGGTTTTGTTTTTATGAATCTGTACAAAGCTAGATCATTTGTGGTTGTGTTTTATTTCATTCTAAAACAATTGTGTTGTCATGTGCTAAACAAAGATGGCCTGACCTCTACTGTTCACTATAAGTGAAGATAGCTCCAGTAATGATTGTTTTTACAACATCAGCAGTAGCTGGTATCCATTCAATACTGGTGGGTACTATGTTACCATCCATCAGGAAAATGGCTCTCGACCAGTTTTTGTTTGGCATTCTCAGCCTCACCAAATAAACTAGGATGAGAAAAATCAAGATACTTAATGACAGTGTTCGCTTCAGCTTCAGTAAAAGGCACTTCTTGATTATTGCACTCTTATCTCAGGCTCACCATTATGGCTGATGATAAACCTTCCGACCACTAGATAAAACAGTACAAGTGTCTCAGAGACGCCTTTATGCTTGCACATTTTGCATACATGTCCACCAGGGCAGTTGCAACTGCAACATCTGATAAAATTCCTTTATTCTTTATGCTTTGATGGATGTCCAACTCCATACCCTGTTTCAATGCTCCTATTTTGGCATAGGTAGGGAGAATGCTGGCAAAGGTTGTGGAGTCTGGCTTTACACCTGCCATTTACATTTGCTTGAAAGTTTCTAAAGAATTTATAAAAAATCCAAAACATGGCAAAACTTCATAGGATATTGAAATCAAAGAAAACATGGCATCAAAACAGACCACACGTTATGGTATTAGACAAATTAAATCCAGAGATTGCTTTAGTGGCTTCTTAAAGACAAATTTTCAAAAAGAGTCTAAAAGCATAATTCTACTAAAGAGACAGGACTTGAGGACTTGAAATTTCAGCAAAACTGCTAAACAACAAATTTTAAGAAATTAATTTCCACTTATCAGGAAAAAACAAATGCATGTGGCATATGGCATCGCACCCAAGCTACCAGAAATATGTTCCCTAATTGGAACGTAAAATATACAAGATCCAACTGTTGCATGTCAAGAGTAGTACAAAAACTAAGACTAGAAACAGAACAAAATAAGAAATCTAAGCCAGTTCATTATTTCTACATTACTCAATAGGCAAACCGTCTGCCCACATAATAACTTACCAGGTTTACAGCCCAAAATTGAATATTTCATTTCCATATCACTCAAAAGTAACACTACTGTACCAAATTCAATTCCTTGACAACAGGTCTGAATGATCTTTTCAAACTCTATGCCACCCTGGGCAACAAAAATCCCAGCCTATATTTGCTGCTGTGCTATTTTAGCAGTAATGGCACAGCCTCAACTTTCTATGTAGCATGTCCCTCAACAGGTTTAGATGGCCCTGAAGGCCTCCTCCACGTACTGGTACCTGTAGAACGATCTTCATCCCGGGTACGATCCATACGCTGGTCTGAACCTCCCCAGCGCTCATCCTTATTTCCAAAACCACCATATTTAGGACGTCCGGATCCAGGTGGAAGTTCACGCCTGCCAGGAAGATCATATCGACACAAAGCTGCTCTTGCAGGTTCAGGGCGATCACCAGCCCGCCAAGATGGAGGTACATACTTGTTGCCAGATGGAGGATTTGCATCTCCAGCATGGTCCACATGCATACGATGTTCATCATCTTTGCCATGACCAGAACCAAAAGATGGCTTGCGATCTTCAGAGAGAAATGATTTCCTATCATCATGATCATTACGCCAAGTCTCGTTATCTACTTCAACACTAGCTGGCTCGGCCATCTTATTTCGTAGGTGACGAGGAACGAACTTTCCAGGTTTTGTCTCTAACTGTTTTGTAATCCTTGGATCCTCCTTTAGAGCTTCTTTTCGTTGCCGCTCCTTTTCCTCTAGTTCCTGTTCACGCATCCTTTGTTTTGCTGCAATTTCATCCAGTTTAGCTCTCCTTTCGGCATCTTCTTTATGTCTTCTTTCCTCCTCTGGAAAAGCACACACCCATAAGACAACATTCATCTTTATAATTGGGGGCAGAAAGTTCTAACAAAGGAAACCATATGGCTAAAGCAATATATAAGACGTATCTGAGACTCATTCTTACCCTCACGCTTACGAGCTTCTTCCTCTTCCTTGAGTTTGATTAACCTTGCCTCCTCCTGCCTCTTATAATATTCCATCTTTCTGCGCATCTCCCTATCAAGTTTTCGATTTGCTCTTAACTCTGCAAGTCTCTCTTCCCTTTCTCGCTTCAGCCTCTCAAACTCACCTTGGCGGCGGCTGACAACTTGAATCTGGAAAGTATTCTGCATTATCAACAGAAAAAATAGAGTAACTAGGGTTTGGATCCTTGAAGTGTTATTTGTCATAAAAACCAAAAGAAACCTAAAACAAAAAGTAGCAAATGTAAAAACCAACCTTATCATTTAACATTCTGATGAGCCTGTTTTTCTCTACAAGGTCTGCAGCATGCTGTTCTCTGCTTTGTTCAATTGCTTGCTGCCATCAGGGAAAACCATATTAGGAAGATTGACAAGGACTAAATAAAACTAAACCCAAAACTTAGGAACTGAGTATAAGAACCATGTCTTTTTTTCACAGAATCACTCCAAGTTTGCTAAAGGTTAATTGTTTAAAAAAGTATACATCCTCCGACATGCACTTAAATGCACATGGCACAAATGCACTCTTTACTATCCCATATGGTAGAGAGACAAAACTAAAAGAGAGTTAGGAAACCTTTTGTTGTCGCTCAAAGAATATTTCATCATCGACCAAATGCTCTTTATATTTTGCCAAAATAAGAGGGGCTTCTTCTTCTCTTTTTGCCCTTTCCAAGTGATCCATAGTCTTAGCTAGCTTTTGAAACTTTCGTTCCATTTCCTGTCTTTCCTTAAGTTGCTCATTCAAAGCTTGTTCGATGAGGATCTGCTTTGTAACCTTCTCCTGCAATGATTAAGGTAATTACAGCAGAGAATGATATTAATTTCTTCTGACATGAAAGACATAAATTGAACCTATTTTACAGCCAAGAGTTCTGTCGTTTCTAAAGCATTTGATTGGCATAAATGTAGTAAACAAGGCAATATGTAAAGATTGCTTACACCCTCGATAGCAGGCTTCTTCCCCTTCTTCCCTTTCCTTCTCTCAGCTTCTTGAAGCAAAGCCTGAGCTTCCTCCAATTCTTTCTCTTCTATTTCTCTCCGGATTCTCTGCTCTTCACGTTTTGTATATTCAGATGCAAGTCTTTTCGCTTCTGCTTCTTCTGTTATTCTTTGTTGCTTCAATCTCTTGGACTCCTCTTCCCGTTCCTTGGTAGGCCAAATGTAAGGGAACAGATTAGAATAAAAAACTAAATTGGACACAGTAATAAGACTATTACACTTCATATAAATAGAAAATACCATTTCAAGCATTTGCCGCTCTTGCTCCTCCTTGCGCCTCTCAATCAAAACTTTGCGAGCTAGAAGCTTCCTGTGCTCTCTCTCTACTGTCTCAAGTAAAATAGCTACAGGTAGAGTCACTTTTGTTGCTTTCTCAATGGTTGGAGGTTGTATAAGACTTCTAGCTTTGTTTAAACGCTTTGCAAGAATAGTCAAATGATTTCGAATTTTGTCTGATTCAAGGTCCTGCAAAAACAATTGAGACTAGTTACACTAATGTTCATTGTTGAAATATTCCAAATTTTGGGATAATATCTTCAAAAAGATAAGTCCGGCAACAAGCATTGTATGTCCCCAACCTGGCTTCCAAACTGTACAATTCCCTTTAAATGATCAATCTTCATCTGCACAAAATTGTACTTAACAGCATCCACACTGAGCTTTTCAACGATAGCAAAATCAAAAAATGGTATCATCCTTGTTAAGTTTCCAATTTTCATAGTTTGATACACTTGAGACACCTGAAACACACGGGTGTCAAGCATAGACATTAATATCAGCAAGAAATACTTGCAAATGATTTTCTATTTGATAACTAGAAAGTTAGAAACATGTTCTCCATAACACATTAACTTGATTAATGCTAACCATATGGAAAGAAATAAATGCATAAAGTAAGAATTGACTGAATATGCAAGAGGAAAGGTCCAAACCATCACCTGCTGTAACACCCTCAATGTGGTTAGCCTTTCCAATGAAGGAATGTATTGTTCCAACTGTACTTCTGGAACAGGTGAAGCTGATGACAATTTGTCACTAAGTTTCATAAGCTTTCCTAGAAGGGGCTGAGCTTTTTCAGCAAGATCCAGTGGGTGGAAATCGTTTTCCAAGAGATGGTATAGATCCTTAACTTCTTGTGGCACATAAGTCATCACACCCTTGGACACCTGGCATACAACAATGAAAACAATCACTCATAAGTACAGAATGCATTGAGTATCAGGGGGTGTTGTTTATAATGAAAAATGCCCATTCCTGTAAATGGACAGTGCAGTAATCATGAATCCTATTAAAGATGCCAAAAGCCAACAAAATTAAGTTTGAACTATAATAAACTCACATATAAAAACACACATCTTCCTGACATAACACACTCAATCCAAGTGATTTCAATAAATGAAGTAAAATTTTAAAAATGGGGTGTGTGGAACAGAATGTGATTCATTATCGATTGTCGGGCATTTAGGTTAAAAGGCGAGACTTTGAAAGTAAATAAGTAAAGTTCCATAATTTCTAATATCTGTTTCTTACCAATTCTGAAAGCAGTGCTGAACGTGACAGCTGCAAGATGAATATCAAAAGCATTAGACATGTAGGAAGAAGATTGATTAAAGCAAAATTAGTAACCACAGGATAAATGTTTCTTCCAATGCTACAAACATAAAAATTACATAAAATTAATCATTGTGCACTTCAAAGCATCTTTGAAATAAGTATAAAGCCTACCACTTCTCGGGCATCTCTTTTTGGATCCAAACTAAAACCCAAAAGGCCAGCCATCTTTAAGCTCCTTTCCTTCTCATTCTCAATTTCAAAATGAGGAGCCCCGTGCCTGTGATCATAGGGTGTGACAGAAATAGCAGCTAACAGTACAGACGATGCCATCAGCTGCAAGTCCTTCTGGGTCAGGTTTTTATTGTAGCTTTTCTGGAGAACATAAAGCTTGTACCATGCATAGGCATGATAAAGTTGACTTTCAGATACCCAGAATATCTTTGTCAACTTTGAGTAGTAAATTGCCATCATTTGTGGCTTAGGAGTCTTCTTCACCATGCACATAAGACCATGAATGTCCTCTATAGAACGGAAAGCTTCCTGAAGATCAACACATATCCACCAATGAAAAAAAAATCAAATAAAAAGGAAAATAATTATAAACTTGAAATCAAAAGATATTATAACCCACCAACCTGCCAGAGTTCAAGCTCGGTTGCAATCTTGAGTTGTTCAAACCTTGTGTCAAGATAAAGCTGCAAACTCTCAGGCAAAGACAAATCTGGTCTATCCCTTTGATCTCTGTACTTATTCAAATTGCTTAAGTGGTTTCGAATTATTTCACAAAGCCGACGAAACTCTGTTGTACGCTTATATTGCAGACAGAACTGGAAGGCTCGATGTGCAGTCATCTATGCACCAAAGTAGAATACATATCAGTTTCAATCACATAGAAGACATTCAGCAACCATGTGTAGTCATGATTCTGAAAATGCAGTGTGTGAGTGTGTCCCATGATCAGCTTATTAGTCATTTCTTAATACTTAAGCTTACAAATCAAAAAAGATCACAGCTAATGATTTGACAATGCATCCACTATATACCAAGCAAAGTAAGTATATGGCATAGAAAACAATTAAGCATGATTGTGATCATGACCACTTGTCAAGTTTAGAAAAATCCTACTCCATACATAAAAGCCCAAAATTTAAATACTCAAGATCCCCAAAAAACAGTGATGGTTCACTGATTTTATGAAATCTAATTCTACTCACCGCATACAAAGCTTCCAATTTAGAATTGTTGCGAAGTATTTCAAGCACTGTTCTGTAGGTTTCCCAAAGAAATTTAAACCAAGGAGTAACAAGCTCCCTATCAGACCTGTCTTTCCCTTTTTCTCCACTGACAAAACTAAGCATCAAATCCTCTGGCC
Source organism: Sequoiadendron giganteum (assembly GCA_007115665.2). NCBI lineage: Eukaryota > Viridiplantae > Streptophyta > Pinopsida > Cupressales > Cupressaceae > Sequoiadendron > Sequoiadendron giganteum. The sequence goes on along the minus strand of CM021105.1, from coordinate 30,545,647 downwards.
TCTTCTCTGCTTCCAAGTCCTCGACATCAAGAGCAATTTCAGAAGCTTGAGCCTGAGCTTGAGCCTGCTCAGCTCTCTCACTTGACAGTTGCAGGAAATACTTTATAACTTCCTCTAATGAACTGACATTAACTTGCTGGCAAACGATGCGATACTGAATAAGCCCATCTTTTGCAAACCTTCCACGCCTCATGTCAACGCAAAGTTCGACATATTTAAACATTATCTTCTCCAGTGTCTTCTGCCATGCTCTGTACCTCTTTGATGTTATCAAATCATGAAGAGCTTGTAATGCTGCCTGCTTCTGGCCAACATTCATCAGCTCTGCGTCCAAGATAATATAAAATTAGTTAGACGTCAATTAATCACTGCATGAAGCTCAACATCTGATAATAGAAAAACTATGTTATGACCATTTTAATATTACATTACTAAAAATTAATGATGCATTATACTTATCTTTTTACTACATCAGAGAGCCACTGACAATGCAATAATAAGAGAAGCTCAAACAGAGTTAAATGAATCCAATTCCAGATTATAATAAATATGGGTTTATGAAAAAACTCCAACTAGAATGAATGGAAAAATACAATAATCTTTCTACAAACCCCATTGACAGAAGAAAAGTTTGATAAGATTAAGTAAAATATAAAACCCGACTTATGATGAAATATATAGATAATAAACACTATGTTTAATGCCTAAGAAAAAGAGAGCATTAAGATCCAACAAGATTATAGATATGCAATTGAAATATACCGAAGTTGCATAATTTTATGTCATCTAACTAGTCCAAAGGCATCCATCTCTACACAGGAAACTAATATATTTCAAAAAAAAAAAATTGCCAAATATCTTAAGTTCATAAGTCTACAGTTGCAGATAAATGCCACCCAACACAAACAGATAGAAGCACATACATTTCCAAATATGAGTCGAAAGACCATTCTAATTCTCAAAGCATTTAAGTTTCAATGAAAACTTACAAGTAGAATCACAGATACTACAAAATCTGCAAATTGCAGGAGATTCACCTCACGGTATGCATTACATGTAAGAAGAAAACTAAAGGATTTGAAAGATCTTTCAATTTTGAGATGGACAACTAGTTGCACATATGATCTAAAGTTGTTGATATACTTCAGAAGAAATTGCAACAATGCTGGGGATTCTGATAAGCTTCCAAAACAAGGTCAATTTAACCCATCAAACTGCAGTACAGTGGAGGTGATTGCAAACATACTAACTGAAGATGTTAACTCAAAAGGCAGGCTCCAATAAATTGGATGAGGCTAGGTAAAGTTCTGAAGAATTTTGAACAAAGCAAGATGCTCATGTTCTTTTCCTTCTAAGGTTAAGCACATTTTATGTAATTGCATTAATGAACACCATTCAAATTTTAAGCTTCAATAGAGAAAAATGAATCTTCTCCTATGCTGAAAATGAATTGAATGTACACCCATGATGTTTGAAGAATTATGACAAAAAGACAATTATTTCACGAGATATCTAAGCTAAAGTCAAGACCACACCTTGAACTAAAGCCAAGATTCCATGCTAGATTGTTCAAAGAAAAGTCATTCTTCTTGAAAACTTTTTTTTACAAACAACAACCTTCACTATTATAAATGAAGCATATATCTGTCGACAGTTAGTCAGCATATAAATGGGATGCTACTATTTCTTTGTAGATGCCAATTTTTCCACAATATGTGGTCTAACAGTATCTATCAGTGATCAAAAAAATCTGACATTCACATCCAATTTCCATTCAGTAAATTTGAGTTTTTTGTTTCATATGATTTGATGGAATCAAAGCAGTTGAACCAAATTGGTGAATTCAATGGATTCTCATGTTGAAGACCCGGCCAAAGTAACATGTATCTTGATTCCACTGGGTCTGTTAATCTTGAGTTGCTACTGTTGTTTCTATTGAATAAATCTGGTTAATTGCCATATCCACTTGTGGGTGTGGCGTACCCCAACGATCAAGGCCAAGTGCAAATCCTGGGGGAATTTGACAGAAGAGATACCCTCATTTGTGGCATCTATGCCAAAGGACTCTCCGCAAGGGAAATACCCCACAAAAAAAAAATCTTTTGCAGAACAAAAAAGCTCATTTGTGAGGGGACATTTTCTTATTGCTAGTTTCACCAATCAGCTATTTTTCACTGAGTTTTAGAAACTTAGGTTATACTACTATTGAATTTGTCACAAATACATTCCCATGGTCTTTTTTAATATACATACAAATTAATTGCTGCAGTCAATTTGTCATGTAACCAAAATCAAAATACATATTTAAAAAGATTATAATACTAACTATCAAAAATAATGTTATAGTTATAACTATTATATATAATAAATATTAAAATACAAATATTGACAACTTAAATATTATTAACATTATGATATAATAAAATACTAAAATCATATATAATTAAGATAAACCAATAAAATATATCTATAGAAATAATACTAGAATGAGAACCACATAATACAAAATAATATTATTATCGAATATGACCATGACCGCTATAATATTTTAAAATACAATATAAGAGGCAATACAATTTACTTTGCCTGCGATTAAAGGAGGAAAAGACAATAATCTCTGCAGCTCGTGGAGAACAAGTCTGACATATATGCCCCGTGACTGGGAATATGTAATGTCACTTGAATTTCTCTGATAACTTTGCTGCTCCTAATTGCTTTATTATCCTTTCCATTCGATGCTTCTTACTTGGCTTACACCGCTGCTTCATATATTACCTTCTTATTATTGTCTTACATAATTCTGAGATTAGATAATTATAATTTGTCATCCTAAACATGTAATCGTATCACCAACTGCTGCTAACAACAACATGGCCAAGTCAGAACGCGTCATCAGCACAATAAAGCATCTGGTGTGCTTCAAATATCATTCCTCTGATAGGCAAGTAAGAACAAATACCGACTTCCACCTCACCCCAATAAATGCAACGCCAGCTAGGGAAGTGGCTGTTTACGCTGAATGGAATATTGAGGAAAGACGGTAAGTAATAAAATCTCAAAGGGCAGAGATTAAAGCTACCATGACAGCATCAGACTTAGATTAGTTAAAGATAACCATCGATCATACTTAAGACTTGTCAAAGATAATGACAAGAATCAATTAATGAAGCACCCAGATTAGTAAATAATTGGCAGACTGTTTGAAGGTTAGAGACCCCGCTCTGGGAACGTATAAATGTCCCTTGCGAGGCTCCGCGTCGACATGCTCCGGCCCACGTAGGCGTTCCATGTCTGTTGAGCTACATTTTTCATTGGATGATTTGTGCCCAAAGCCTTGCTCCGAGGGGAATTTTTCTAATGCTGGTCGAGGCGGGATTGTTTGTGCGGGGTGCGCCACAAAAGTGCGTTGGGGGCATATACCTAGGAAATGGATGTCCTTGAGTGGCCTTACTCGGTCGCGTGCACGGTGCATTCTCTCACGGCATGACTGTCGCGAGCATGAGCGGCTCTGAGTCTCTCAGGTAAAGGGTTCTGTACGGGATGTTCTTCCCAGGTTCTCTTTTAAAAGTCACACCTTTCTACATAGAGGTATAGGGGTATTAAATGAGGTTGTAATATGGGAAGGACATCGATTAGCAGGGAGATATATGGATCAGAATATTTAAAAGAGAACAGAAGATTTAATACATCCTAAGGGTATATCTGGACAGAGCATCAAACTCAGCAATTAGCTCACTCTCAGGTTTCAAAACATTTATTACAGCACATTATATAACAGTAATTATATCAGATAAGTGTGATTCCTAGTGACTTATCCTTGACGATCACCAGCAATTATAAGACTAATAAGTAAGTAAATATCCTTCAGTGTGGATTTTAAAGCCTACCATTTAATTTCTCTGTCATAAGCCTATTTGAATTCCTGAGTTTAGCAGACTAAACAGCTATGTAAAGGTCATCCCAAAAAGGGGACATTACACAATCTTGATACTGGACTCTGTTTTGCTTCAAATATTATCCATCACACATATATTTCTTACCTTGAGAAATAAAAAGAGTTGCAAACTATTCTATGCATACAAAATGTTTCAATTCCTAGCAATTTTCTAAAAGAACAAAAGAAGAAACTCAATTATGCTTGAACCTTAATCAAGGGAGCACCTAGTGCTATTCTTACAACTACAAGTAAAAAAGAAAACAAGGTTAAATTTCCCGAACTACTTGTAACCCTTGAGATAACCCCCATTCATTGCCTGCAACTTAAACCAGATAGTAATCCTCAGAAACATATATACACAAATATATCTGGATTGTAAAAATAACCAGCAAGCAGATGTGGACTGCAGAGACCTCGATATCCACCAAAGAAATAACGAAACAATTCCATAGCACATCCTCATAGGATTCTGTATGATTCAAAACGCATTTTCAAGAACTTCAAAAATATGCTAGTTGAAAGTTCAAGGGCTCCAATTTTTTCATACATATAGAATACAGGATGAATGTTTGTAGCTCAAAAATTGCAAAACATGTGTGTTGTCTGAGAATTTTGTGGAAAACCATGAAATTTACTGCAAATAAATTAACATTTTTTGGCAAATCTGACAAGTTTGTATACATTTTGTTAGAGAACTTGGGGAATATTATTTTGAAAGTTTGCTAAAGGGGGAATATAGTTTTAAAAGTTTACTAAAAGGCAAATATACAGTTTTGAAACTGTCTAGAAAACATAGCCAACTGGTGAAGATATCCCTGTAGAAACCCTAAAAATAAAGTCATAAATAAAATATCAGTCAGATGTGTCATCTTCGGAATCTCAAGATTCAATAGACGGTTTATGCGGAAAACATTTCAAAAAATGGATAAGATCTGCACGATCATCATTTTAGCATACTTTAATACTCACCAACAAACAATGATATATAAAACAGCGACAATAAAAATAAATAAATAAATCAATCACGCTCGAAATTCAATCGCTCAAAACCACTTAAAATTTCGACAGATAAATCAATCACGCTCGTATTTCAATCGCTCAAAACCACTTAAAATTTCGACAGATATTATTCTGCATCTACCTAAAATAAAAATAAAAACAAAGCAATAACTGTAGAGAAACGACTTCCCTCCACTCAACAATAAACCCTAGAAACCCTACATGAATTTTTTTTATATATATAAAGCAAAAGGAAGTTGAATAAAAATCCCCAGGAATCCATAACTCATGCAAGAAACTACAAGTTCAATCGATCAAAACATACAACTCATAAAATCCTTTTAAAAGTCTGATCTAAACAATATTGTCATGTTAACAGCAAAATAGAAGGGAAAGGACCAAGATCTTCGCGCATGAAAAAAAAATAAGCGTACTAACCTTCGGCCCTCTTGAGAGCATTTTCTGGCTTTGCAAAAGTCGCCATGTTGATAATCCCGGGTAAAACTCAGAAAACCCTAAATCCGCAGACGATACAAAATCGTAGAAGGAGATTAGTTGCATATAGTGGTCTTTCCCCTCCTAAAACCCTTCGAAGGGCACAAAAACGCCACGGACCACCGATTACGCTGTTTCAATAGCCGATCGAATGATTAGAACAAAATCCTCGCAGCAATCTGATTCAATACCCGATCAGAGTGACCAAAATTTTATCTTTTTTTTATTCTCAGCGCCGAGCCGAGTGCAAGAGCGCCTCGCAGGAAAAAAATTGCTCTCTTGTATTCAGCAATGTTATCTTTCAAGCTGCCCTAATGCTAAAGGAATTCAGGATCGATCTGAGCCGTTGATTTTCTAAGCCAGCGATGAAATTATTTTGTGAACGAATAAGCCTGCCTTTTATGTGTTTTATGAGAATGGTATTTTTCTATTTTAAGGTTATGTTTTTTTTAAATGTTTTTTTCAAGGCTATGGTCTTATGGGGAGAGCTACGCGGTTTTAATTTTATAGTAATTTAATTGAAAAATTAATTAGAATTTTTAAGAAATTGGAAATTCTATAAATTCTTATGTTAAGAGACGATGTAATTTATATATTTTTTAAATAAAAATTATATGGTAAATATGTTGTGAAAAAATGTAACTTAAAATAGTTCTTAACTAAAATATAAAGTGAAAAATTAAAATCAAAAGAATATTTTTTCTATTTTTTAATAAATTTAATACATAAAATAAAATGTAAATTAATTTTTATAATATCATTATAATTTATGTTTAAAAATAATATAATGAATAATATTCAACATTTTAGAATTATTGCTTTGTATAGTCTACATATCATACAAAATAATAAGACCATTGTCTTAATCATCTTCTTTGAGTACAAGCAATATAGTTCAAATGTAAGAAGGAAGAGCATCATCCAAACAATATACCTCTAACCACAAACCAAGTGGTCCCCATCTTCCTATTGTAAGTGACCCAACCCTTCAATGAGGGTGACAAATAGTAACATTTGCATAAGTAACATAACCAAATATGAGAACCAAGTGTATAATAAGTACAGTCACTATCACATGCAATCAACCATGCAAACCCTAGATATTTTGTAGCTACTCATGACTTTGGACTACCATGCAACTCTTAGAGAACAATAGTCGACAATATATGCAAATATAACATCACTTTGGCCAAAGCTTTCAACCATGATTATATTTTGACTATATAAAAATGCAAGTCATATGTTCACAAAATTGGCATTGCTCGCTTGACTCAATAAAATGATAATAAAATAAATTTAAAAGCACAAGATATAAGTTAGCATACAAGTTTCTAAAATACTATAATATTTCCCATGCTCCCAACATACCTTGCCTTTAAGTGAGAATCATAATGGTACATTATTTAAATATAGTCTACGTGTTGTTTCATATATATAGTTTATATAATGTAGCCCTATGAGGATTGTGCAGTCTTATATAAAGTTGACAATAAATTTTCTACTCATTAACATAAGGATAGCCAAGTATAAGGTTGACACAATCTCGTTTTATAGAGAAATAATGTATTTAATAGTTGTATAATGTTATTTTGAAGACTTAACAACCATATAAAATGTATTTTCACACCTAATTTTGAGAGCAATTAAAGCATGTGTTACTATAATGATGATCAAAACCAATTTTCACTAACATACAAAGTACCTAATTAAGTATAATATTATTTGTGTGTAATAACCCTAATGGCTATTTTGAGGGAATATCATTTAGGACTTCTTATATTTTGAATTAAATCAACAAAACTATAAATTTTACTTTAAAATCCTAAATTTTATCCATAAGGATTTACTATTAGTTTACAAGGTTGTTATAATCTCATTTTCTAAAGAAATAATGTATCGAAAATGTATAATGTTTTTGATAATATTTAAGTTGCATTTACAAGGTGTAGTACCCTTAACACCAAAAATCCCTACAAGCCAGAGTTCATTAGTTCAAAATAATAAAACATAACTAGTTACAGCAGATACACAGTTTGCAAAACCAGCACAGAGACAACATAACAAAAGACCTCCCAAAAAAAAACCTAGACCATCACCAAGCAAGATTCTCCCATTCCTCCATGAGGAATTTAAACACATCCCCAATGGCCAGACTGGTACGAGGATCAGACTCCACAACATTCTTTTTAACTTCCTCCTTTAGCACTATAGATAGAGTGACAATCGAGTGATGAATTATCTTTATAGTGAACCAGGTTAGCTTGTTGAGCTTCCTTTCCAAGCTGCAAACATGAGCCAGTAGGCCATTGACATATTCCTCTTTCACAGCATCTAACTTGTTAGTCTCTTCATCCAGAGTGATGGGTTTGGTTATTAGTATTATTTTGTTGCTTTTCATATACTTTTAAGACACTCTACATGTATGTGTTGTTATTTTAACGTGTTAATGAGAGTAAGTAGTCATAACTAAACAACACACAAGAAATGAAATATGTTACATCTAATGAAGGAAAAGTAATAAAACAAACTATTACAACCTTGCATTCGAACTCATCCCATCGTCCTCTATTCTTGATGATTCCTAAACTCATGCTCTCAAAATATTGTGTTGCACATGAATGTATGGAATGGCAACCTAAGAAGCGAGCAACTATGATGCAATGCAAACAAAAGTGTCTACATGCTTATATTTTTGTGTATTTGAAAATAAATTGTTGAATGATCTATGATGAGAGATTGTTGTTGAAATGATGCTAAAACTAATGATGCAAATCTAAATAAATGTTGTATAAAAGATGCAAGAAACCAAATGCTAGAATTGAAATGCCACGATAATGCTAATCTAAACTAAAACATTAAAATGCAAAGAGCAAACTATAATGCTCACTAAAATGCTCTCAAATTTGCAACTAGATTTTTGCAACATGAACTTGTCAAATTCTACTTGTTGAAAAGTTGTAGAAATGTGTTCTATTTATAGAATTTTCCTAGCTAGGAATGATGTGGCAACGATGAACGGTCGAGATTGTGATCCTATGGCATCAACAGTTGAGCACAAAGAGGTTAGAGAGAATCATGGAGGTTGTTCCCCGCAAGAAAACAATTTTCCAAGTGTTAAAGGGAATCAGAGGAAAGAAGAAGCCATGTGTCAAGGAGGTGTCAAAGTTGTTACAAGTTTGTTGATGGAAAATCCACATTTTAGAATTTAGAAAATTCAATTTCATGTGACACATGGTGAGGTGGAAAGTAGTTAGAAGAATATGTAGAAATGTGCCAAATTGAATTTAAAATTCAAATTTAAATGGAGAGGGGAATTTAGCAAAATGACAAATTAGTTTATTTGTGCATTTAACCAATTTAAGAGGAAAATGATTTTGGAGGCCAATTTGAATTTAAAAATTCAAATTTAAATGAAAGAGGGAAAATTAACTAAATGATAAATTAGTTTAATTTGTGCATTTAATTAATTTGAGAGGAAATGATTTTGGATAAGAAGAATATTTAGAAGTGAACTATATAAATAAATTTTATAATTTATTTATAAGTAGAGGATTTAAGATTTTATTAATTAAATAACAAGTATTTAATTAATTAGTGCTCAGACCATTTTAAAATGCATACACTACCTATGTTTTTAAAGTGTCTTTTAAGACAATACTTCCATAATATGTCATCCTTTCATACATACCTTGCAACCTTGAACCCATTTTGTGGAAATGAAACATGGTGAAAATACTTGTAGCATTGCATGATTTAAATATGAATATATGTGTATGAATGAAATGCTATGATTTAATTTTGGTGGTTAGTTGCATATGTATGTATATGGATTAATCTCTTTGCAGCTTAGCACATGGTAACAAGCAAGGAATATTTGTAGCAAGCACTAAAGTAGTAGAACAGGAGATTAATGAAGTTCAATCTGTTCAAGTGCAGGAAGTTGTGGAGCTAAGTGTGGTCATTACAAAAGAAATAAATGTTGGAAGATATCTATTCTGGAATGTTGGACGTTTGCCTATGTATTTCAGATGCAAGTTATCCTTATTTGAATAGGTCTATTTTTCCTTTTTTAGTTAGATGAATAAGTCAATCATTATTTCATCTCCTTGTATCTAGAAATGGGATTTATGATTGCAGTTAGTTAGTTAGTTGGTAGTTCGGATAAGATTCTCTCTGTTTTGTATAAAGTCAGTGGATGAGTTCATAGTTCAGTTCATTGATTTTGTTACAAGTTATTAGCAGTTGTTAATTTTCCAGTTATTCAAAGACATGTTGTTACAATGATATTATGAAATAAAAACTGTAAGAAGGATTATGTCTGATATCTAGTGTTATGTAATGAATGGATTTGTATGATTCATGGATGCATGAGAATCTAAGTTAGATCTAGTTTTTAGTCAAGTGAGGCAGTCTTCTAAGCTAGCCACTCAGGTATTTTTCTTCACTATAATTATCAATTTGTTTATTTATGCATTTCCAACTTAATTCTATTTTCATTATTTTACATGCACAATGCAAGTAGAATGGTTTGTGGTTATTTAAAGTTGTAGTTGTTTATCAACAAAGATAAAACATAGTTCTCTGGAGATAAGGAACAATTATTTTGTCATTATAACTAGTTTCAAATTAAGTTTGTACTTGTAGATCTTTAGCAGTCACCTACAACTTATGTTGTACGTACCCGTAGCCACTAGGTTTTGTGATTGTTTTCATTGTTTTTGTAATTCTGTCAAATTCCAACAAGGTAGAATAGTTTGAATAAGTTAGTGTAGAGTAACTTAGGTTAACACAAGTCATGAGACACATATAGTGTTGTACCATCAAAATTTTACGCTCCTCGATTGATAATTTAATGTAGGCTTGTAATATGAAGAGAACTGTTCAACTTGGCATACCCCTGAATTATGTAAAATTTACCAAGTCCATAACACATTAGTTTGCCCTTACACAGAGCTTGATGATTGGAGGAGTCCAAAGTGGATTCCTCCATGATCATCTAATTAATCTCTAGGAAGTGACTAGGTCCCTCCTTATACTCCTCTATTTCCTCCATTGTATCATGCTTGTTGTCATCACGATCCTTGCCATGTTTCGAGTTGCTAGAAATATCATCGACCAGGACCTCCTACTTATGCTTTGCCAAGCAGTTAGACCTCCCGATGCTGGCAAGTTCTACACAAGTGTCCATACTCGTGGCCACCACAATTTTGTCCTTACAATCTTTAGACCCAGCATCATCCTCATCATTTTCAGTGGGGGTTCCTCAATATAGAATGTGATGCCTTTCTTTTTATTTTTTGTTTGTTTAATGTTGTTTTGAAGAGTTTTTTATTAAGGAAAATAGGTTTTGAAAGGGCCCTAAAACCCTTTACAACGAGAACAAGTTTGAAAAGAAAACACATGGACAAAATTCAACCACCAAGAAAAAAACTTATTTGTTAAAGAATAAGCAATGCTAAACCAACAGGTAAACCATCAGCAAAACATTAGCCAAAAAAGCCACTAACAGTAGAGACTACTACAATTGTTCTAATATCTTAGTAGCTTCTAAATTACTAGAGATGACATTCTCATGCATCTCCACAACATCATCCAGCTCTTGAACAAGAATGGTAGCCCTCTCCTTGGTCTTACTTATAGTTCTCACACACGACCCCTCTTCCTTGCTCTTCTCCATCAATTTTTTGTGACCTTCAACAATAAACTCCTATAAATTCTCACCAATATCAAACAATTTTTCAATCCACATGCAAGCTTTTTCATTTAGAATAGTGAGCCCCTCAGCACTAGTATGGAGAGACTGACTACGAACCTACACAATAGTACTCATGTCTTCACAAATTTGATTGACTTTAATCTCTCAAGGGAAACCAACCTAACCTCATGATCCCTACCCATTTTAGCAGCATTAGTCGTCACCTTATCAAGATCAGTATTCATAGCTTTAACTCTTTTGTGCACAATCCATTCCTTTTTACTATTATAGACCAACATTGAACACATTGATATTAACCACTAATGTTGTGACCCAGAAAGCAAAGGTCGACTAGACCATTTAAATAATGTATTTAAAATCTAACACTGGCAAAAATTAAAATATGCATAGACAAAGAAGATGTGACCAAGTAATAAGGGGTAGCACCAGATTCACAAAGATGCAAACTAGTCTAAGAAACAAGGCTAGAATTAAGAAGCAACAAAAATCAATAAGTTTCCTTTGAAAAGCCTTGTACAGACTACAACATTTTTTTAAATCTCCTTGTCTACAAATTACCAAAAACTTCACCATGGATGTCATGGACGCCCTCATCTGGGGTTAATTCATTATAATCAATTGGTAATAATAGAGCACCATTATTAATAATTATTATTTTCAAGCCAAACTAAAACAAATCACTGAGTTGGAAAACATTGAATTGAAAATATTAACACTGAAAAATCTCACACCCAAAAATTAAATTTCTAAAAGTCATAACTAATGAAGCTCATTGGAGACTCCTCTACAAACTACGAAGGTTTTCATACTCAAAGCTTTAAAACTCTAGAAGGATTTTAGTCACAAGAATCAAAGAAGGTGAACACATTCACAAAAATTGTAATTGCTTAAAAGTATGTAGTCTTTTTTATACTTTATTTTGAGAAAGTACAATCATTTTAATTTTTTTAATATTTAAATGTTATTTTCATTTTTTACCATGAAAAGCCACACTTAAATTAATAATTTATAATACCTTTTTAAATAGCTAAATATTAAATATCTTTTAATTTAACTTTACTAACAATTTTAATATTTAATAATTTAATTAATTATATTTTAACTATCCAATTTACAAATCAACAAATTTAACTTTTTTAAGGGTTTTAATATTAAAGTATTTAATTAATTTTCTCTTTTACTCATCCCATTAACCTAAAGAAAAATACAAGTCAGAAAAGGACACAACCGACACTAATTTTTTGACAATATTGAATTGGGTCTATATAGTTTTAACATGATTCAAGTCCATCATTAGGTTTAAGGCTAAACCCCTAACCCTTGCATTTGAATTTTGCACATTCGTTTCAATTCTATCCCAACTCTATTATTTAGGTTTATTGTTTGGTAATTTGATTAAATGTATTTAATTATCCTAAATAGTCCAATGTTGTGTGATTTCCTTTTATTACAAAATAACTTATTTGTATAAAAACAGTTATTTAGCCTTCTCAACTTTGTAACATTATATGCATACATATCACATTGGTTGTTTGTTGTTTTTGTACATAACATATTTAGATTCCTAGTTTTAAGACAACACATTGTTCCAGGAGATCGAACTGTAAGACGTTGGTGCATGCACAGTGGTGCTTTTCCACAAGTTACTAGAGTTGTCCTTCAAGCAAGGCAGTTAATATAGGCATGAAAAAACATGTAATATAAAATTTACTTCCATGTGAGCATCCCCCCCTTGCCACCTTAAGCATCAGGGCTTAGATACCAAATTTTAACTTTTTGGATAAATTACATAAGGTTAATGTCAAAGGTTGTCAACCATAGTTTATGAATTAAATGGATATAACACAAAGTTATTAATTAGTAAACGACAACTCAATTGGGCTTCATGAAAAATACTTCCATGCTAGAACCTAATACGAATGGGCTCATCCAAACATTCCTTTTTCTTAACAACAACTCAATGTTTTAAGTGTTAGTCCAAAGAGTTCTAAAATCTGTTGCTTCAATACTAATGATGCATACTAAACCATAAGGACTTGTCAAATGGAATTTTCTTAGCATACACACTTCACGTGCAATGCATATCACTAGAAGTTTGGGGGTGGAAGCAATACATTATGTTGATCTATAAGGCTCAAAATACAATAACACATGGAGTTCGAAGGATAATTCCACATGTGGGTAAACCCACAAAATTTGTTTAAAATTTGAGTGAGGAAGGAAAAGTTGTAAAAAATGACCCCATGCAAAAAAAATTGCTTTTTGGGGTTTGAACGAATTATTTGGTTTAAGTGAACCAAAAGACGGTTCACTAGAACCTGGGTTCAAGCGAACCCATTTAATGATGGGGCGCACCATTCCTAGCAAAAAGCCAAAAGAAAAGGATTGTGGAAAGGGGGCTCGCTCGAACCCCACTTTTCCCCCTTCTCCCCCTCAAGCACCAAAAAAGTCCTGAATTCCCTTCTCCCCCTTAGGCACCAAAAAAGTCAAAAATTTTGTACTTTGAAGCTCGGGTTGAGGATAAAAATGGAGGAGACTTCATAGACCCAACTGGATGATGGTAGTCCTTGGAACGAGCTATCCAATGAATATAATTTTAATATGTTTTGGTTTTATTATGTATTTATTTTTTAGTTTTATTAAACATAGTTTTTTCACCAAAAGTCAAGCTCTATGTTCTACACGTGTAGAAAAACAGCAGATTATCAAAAAAAAATTAAAAAATATGAGTGCACCAGATATTGAAGTCCTTGATCCAACAAAAAAAAATTGAATTTCGATACATACAAAAAAAGTTACGTTGTATACAGTCCGCCTATGTTTGAGTTGTAATTGGTTCGACTTTGAAACTTGATTAAGGAAAAAATATTCAATAAAACACTATGAAACCAATTGAAAGCACTAGATATCGTAGTTACAAATCTAAATTCGAAAAAAAAAAGATTTTTATCCTTCATGAATTTTTTTTTATGTTGTATATGGTGAGCGTCACTCCTTACAAATGTTGTTTACTGAAAAAAACTAGTTTTTGAAGGAGATGGAAAAAGAAGTGCGATATGATTCCAAAAATTTTGAAAAATAAATAAATTAGAATCTACAAACAAAATTTCACAAATCACAAGTTTGCATCATCTTCAAATTCCTCACAATTTAGCCGCTATAGGTGCCCGAAAGTGAAGATTTAGTTAGAAAAAATTATTTCAATGTCCAATTTGGCCAAAAATTGTAAACTAATATTGTGGGATCACCCATGTGTGTGTTTATAGGAATAGAATAGGAATAGTAACAATGTTGATCAATCACAACTTCCATTTGTAGTTAAGTTCTTAGTACAACAAAATTCAAGGGATTTCTCAATATTACAAAGAATAAGTGGATGAATTAGGTGATTAAACTAGTGAAGAATGAAAGTAAAAACAATAATACCAGTCAAGTGTCCACTAGGATGTTGGTGAATTTTAATGGCTCTCAAAGAGCCCACTAGGGATCAAATCTTGCTAAGCGCACATAAGCCTCTTAGTCGTTGAAATGGGTTGTTTACTGACTTCCAAAAAAGTGGTAAGAATGACGGCTAATGGATTTTTGCGTGTATGTGTAGCTATATTTAAAAGATTAGAATATGATATCCATTTTTTCCCAAGAGGGATGAATTCAACAAGGCAAGCATTAGTAAAACTAGAGGAAGCTACCCAATTGTGCTTAGATATGCCTTAAAGAGGATAGGGATGCCACAACATTAGTAGCATATTTTGAAAAGACTGGAGGGTATAATCCTAAAAAATCAAGAGCAATTGGAAGCTATTATTGCGTTGGAGTAGAAGGTATTGCTTTCATTTGTCCATCAGACAACCAACTGCAAGAAAAAAACCCACAATTTATATGGAATAGAACTAACAGTCGTAGAAGAGGGTAGACATACATCAAACAATCAAAAACCACAAATAGGCTACCAACCAAGTTTTTCCAACAATACATATGATTTTTTATCAAAAAATTGCTACAATAAATTATTGTAGAGGTTATTTTGTGTCATAATAATTCTAGTGGTTTAAAACACTCAACCCATCAGATATTGAGTATCTTAGATGCAAGATATGTTGATGTTTTAATGCAAAATTATATTTATAACATGTAAATATAGCTGTCAAATCAAGAAAAAGGCATTCTAGCATTCAATAACTATATGCCACTATATGAAGAGACGTGCAAACCCTCAAAGATCAAAATATTACCATGTCAGTAACATGTTTAGCGTTTCTTGAACATACATGAAATCTCCTTGATTTGTTTGTAAGGAAAAACTTCATAGGATATTGAAATCAAAGAAAACATGGCATCAAAATAGACCACACATTATGGTATTAAACAAATTAAATGAAAATATTGCTTTAGTGGATTCTTAAAGATATTTTTTCAAAAGGAGTGTAAAAGCATAATTCTACTAAAGAGACAAGACTCGAGGACTTTAAATTTCAGCAAAACTGTTAAACAACAAATTTTAAGAAGAAATTAATTAACACTTATCAGGAAAAAACAAATGTACGTGGCATATGGCATCACATGCAAGCTACTAGAAATGTGTTCCCTTATTGGAATGTAAAATATACAAGACCCAACTATTTCATGTAAAAATTAGTACAAAAACTAAGACTAGAAACAAAACAAAATAATAAATCTACGCAAGTTCATTATAACTACATTACTCAATAGGAAAACCATCTGTCCACATAATAACTTACCAGGTTTACAACCCAAAATTGAATATTTAAATTCCATATCATTCAAATTTAACACTACTATACCATATTCAATTCCTTGACAACAGGCTTGACTAATCTTTTCAAACTCTATGCCAGCCTAGGCAACAAAAATCCCAACCTATATTTGTTGTTGTGTTATTTTAGTAGTAATGGCACAACCTCAAATTTCTATGTAGCATGTCCCTCAATAGGTTTAGATGGACCTAAAGGCCTCCTCCATGTATTGGTACCTATAGAACGATCTTCATCTTGGGTATGATCCATACATCGATATGAACCTCCTCAATGCTCATCCCTATTTCCAAAACCACCATATTTAGGACGTCCGGATCCAGGCAGAAACTCGCACCTTCCAAGTGGATCATATCAACCCAAAGAATCTCTTGCAACTTCTAGGTGATCACAAGCCCACCAAGATGGGGGTACACACTTGTTGCCAGATGAAGGATTTGCGTTTCCAGCATGGCCCACATGCATACGATGTTCATCATCTTTGTCAGCTAACCCATGACCAGAACCAAAAGATGGCTTGCAATCTTCAGAGAGAAATGATTTCCTATCATCATGATCATGATGCGAAGTCTTGTTATCTACTTCAACACTAGCTAGCTTGGCCATCTTATTTCGTAGGTGACGAGGAACAAACTTTCCAGTATTTGTCTCTAATTGTTTTGTGATCCTTGGATCCTCCTTCAGAGATTCTTTTTGTAACCTCTCCTTTTCCTCTAGTTCCTATTCACACATCCTTTGTTTTTCTATAGTTTCCTCCATTTTATCTTTCTTTTCGATATTTTCTTTACGTCTTCTATCCTCCTCTAAAAAAGCACACACCCATAACACAACATTCGTCTTTATAATTGGAGGAAGAAAGTTCTAACAAAGGAAACCATATGGCTAAAGCAATATATAAGACGTATCTAAGACTCATTCTTACCCTCACGCTTACGAGCTTCTTCCTGTTCCTTGAGTTTGATAAACCTTGCCTCCTGCCTCTTGTAATATTCCATATTTCTACGCATCTCCTTATCAAGTTTTCGATTTGCTCTTAACTCTGCAAGTCTCTCTTCCCTTTCTCGCTTCAGCCTCTCGAACTCACCTTGGCAGCGACTAACAACTTGAATCTAGAAAGTATTATGCATTATCAATAGAAAAAATAGAGTAACTAGGGTTTGGATCCTTGAAGTGTTATTTGTCATAAAAACCAAAAGAAACCTAAAACAAAAAGTAGAAAATGCAAAAACCAACCTTATCATTTAACATTCTGATGAGCCTATTTTTCTCTACAAAACATGTTGTTCTCTGCTTTTTTTAATAGCTTTCTACCATCAAGGAAAACCATATTAGCAAGATTGACAAGGACAGAATAAAACTAAATCCAAAACTTAGGAACTAAATATAAAAACCATGTCTTTTTTCACATAATCACTCCAACTTTGCTAAAGGTTAATTATTTAAAAAAATATGCATCCTCAAGCATGCACTTAAATGAATATGACACAAATGCATTCTTTACTATCCCATATGGTAGAGAGACAAAACTAAAAGAGAGTTAGGAAACCTTTTTTCATCGCTCAAAGAATATTTCATCATCAACCAAATTCTCTTTATAGTTTGTCAAAATAAGAGGGTCTTCTTCTTCTCTCTTTGCCCTTTCCAAGTGATCCATAGTCTTAGCTAGATTTTTAAACTCGTGTTCACTTTCCTTAAGTTTATCATTCAAATCTTGTTCGATGAGGATCTGCTTTGTGACCTTCTCCTACAATGATTAAGGTACTTACAATAGAGAATGATATGAATTTAATCTGACATGAAAAGCATAAATTGAACCCATTTTATAGCTAAGAGTTATTTTGTTTCTAAAGCATATGATTGGCATAAATGTAGTAAACAAGGTAATATGTAAAGATTTCTTGCACCCTCAATAGCAGGCTTCTTCCCCTTCTTCCCTTTCCTTCTCTCGGCTTCTTGAAGCAAAGCATGATCTTTCCTCCAATTCTTTCTCTTCTATTTCTCTCTGGATTCTCTGCTCTTCACGTTTTGTATATTTAGATGCAAGTCTTTTCACTTCAACTTCTTCTTTTATTATTTGTTGCTTCAATCTCTTAGACTCCTCTTCTCGTTCCTTGGTAGGCCAAATGTAAAGGAACATATTAGAATAAAAAACTAAATTGGACAAGGTTATAAGACTATTACACTTCATATTTAAAATAGAACATACCATTTCAACCATTTGTCGCTCTTGCTCCTCCTTGCACCTCTCAATCAAAACTTTGCAAGCAAGAAGCTTCATGTGCTCTCTCTCTACTGTCTTAAGTAATATAGCTATAGGTAGAGTCACTTTTGTTGCTTTTTTAATGATTGGAGGTTGTATAAGACATCTAACTTTGTTTAAACGCTTTGCAAGAATAGTCAAACGATTTCAAATTTTGTTTGGTTCAAGGTCTTGTAAAAATAATTGAGACTAGTTACAATGATGTTCATTGTCGAAGTATTCCAAATTTTGGGATAATATCTTCAAAAATATAAGTCAACGACAACAAGCATTGTATGTCCCCCACCTGGCTTCCAAACTGTACAATTCCCTTTAAATGATCAATCTTCATCTGCACGAAATTGTACTTAACAACATCCACATTGAGCTTTTCAATGATAACAAAGTCAAAAAATGGTATCATCCTTGTTTTGGGGTTAGGGCTTCTCTCTTACCTCTTACCTTTTTTAGTAAGAGGTAAGGCTTCTTCCTGATTTTTGAAAGTTTGTTTCTTATGGGCTTTTGGTCTTCCTTTTGCCTTTCTTTTTTAGGAGGTAAACCTTTCTTCCATCTATCCTTTCCCCAAAATATTTTTTTCCAAAAAAATTGACTAAGTGTGAAATTTTTGGATTTCGAGGGTAAGGCTTCACCCTTACTTTCAATTTTGGGGGTAAGTCTTGACCCTTACTTTCAATTTCGGGGGTAAGGCTTCACCATTACTTTCAATTTCTGGGGTAAGGCTTCACCCTTAATTTCGATTTCGGTGTTAAGGATTCACCCTTACCTTCGATTTTCTGAGGTAAGCCTTCTCTTTTACTTCCAATTTCGAAGGTAAGGCTTCCCTCTTATCTCTGATTTTTGGATTCTGACTTTTCCTCATCCCTTCTTCTCAACATGTGGTATGAGGTAAGACCAACACCCGGTTCTTAACAATGTGCTCTTCTCAAGGTTCTAGACCATTTAATGCATATGCAAAGGTTTCTTTTCGGGCCCGACGCTCTGAACTTCCCACAAATTTGGCATATTTTTTGGGCGACACCATTAATGTTTGAATTACTTTTTGAGCACCCAGATTTGATTTTTTGGGCTTCAAGTGTCATGCCCCCAAAATTACCAACTTAAAAACATACACAACTATATATTTTATTGAACAAATGTAACTAGGCAATTAGATTCCTAAAGTTGTATGCAATTGACGACATAAAGGACACAAAAACACCCCACCACTTAACTATCAAACATGATCGACTCTATCAACTAGAGATCATATTCTAGTTTTGATCCAAAATAGTTGAGGAAATATCTCCTATTATTTTCCATACTTCAAAGATAACAATCAGAATCATAACCTCCCACAATTAAAAACTTAAATATTAAACCAACTATGTCTAAACTTAAAATATTACTTAACCTAGATGTTTGAATTGAAAACATAATGTTATACACCTACATAACTTAAATGTCGAAGAAACCCATTATCCTAACTTACACCATGAAATTATTCTCTTGATCTTGTTTATTCCAACTGTGAGCACAAAACCTGCATAGACTAACAAAAGATCAACAAAATGATGTTAAACATGTTAGTAACACAAATCTAATGCTCCCTATGAGATTCTTCAACTAATTTAAAAGAAAACATGAAATAAACAAGGAAATAACACAAATGAAGCATGTAATCTAACTTAAACCAGCAAAACCTTCATCCCATAGGGGGAGTGGTGCTCCTTTGATGTGGAAAGAAGCCCTTTCCCAATCCCTTGATAAGCTTGATGAGTTGTTGAAGATTCCAGGATAAAATTGACTATAATCTAGCTATGAAACTTGAAAATGATGAAGAAATAAGAACTTAAATGGCTATAGTGATAATGCATGAAGTTGTGGATCCATCTTATGAAAAGGATGCCTCTATTTATAGAAGCCAGGGGTTGAAGAATGGATGGATTTGATGAATGTGGGATAGAATGAGAGTCAATGAGAATGTGTCAAGTGTCACAATTCTATTAGATGAAGGTGGAGCACATTTTGGGAAATGTGTGAGTGGAGGAGGATGAAAAAGAAGTAAATGTTGTTGGTTGAGAATTTGAAATTGTTGCAAGAAGAATGGAATGACATTTGAGAGGATGTAAGAGGATTTGAAAGGTTGTAAGAGAAGTTACTGCAAATGTAAGAGGATGTGATAGGTTTTTGAAAACCTTTGGAGGGAAATTGATTAAAAGGTGGTTGAGAGGAATATTCCTCAAAATATGCCTTTGTGAGGATAATTGAGGTAATTAAATAATTAGAAGAAATTATTTTCATGTGCAACCTGGTTAGTTGACCATGGGTTGATTTAACTCTCGGGGAGTTGAAAATTGGAGGAATTGACAATGGTGATTAGAAAGTTGATTTAGGATTAATTAATCTAGAATTAATTAATTGGAGTGAATTAGGAGATGTGACATTTGATTTGATTGATTTTTAATCAAATGAGAGGATTAAGAGAGGATTTAATTAAATATGATGAAAATTAGTTAGAAGAAGGGTGAATTAATCCAATTATTTGATTAATAGTTGAATTTACTAATTTTAATTAAATAATGTTGATTATTCAATTAATTGATCAATTTGAAGTGATTTAGGAAGAAATGATGTTAGTTGATCAGAATCAGATGTAGTATTACTTAGGACTTTTTTAGTGTCTACATTTTGCCCCTCTTTGAAGCAAAGCACTTGCTACACCAGTTCAAAGAATAACACTACCATGGTCAAAACTCAAAATTTTCCTAGTTTTTTTGGATGCCCCACTGTTGCCCCAACGGAAGAATTACGCTGCCATATTGCCCTCTCAAGAGATCGAGTCAAAATTTGGATTTTTGGGTCGAGCTCGCGAAAAAGATTCAATGACGATGCAAGAGCGGAAAACAAACCATGGGATGCAAAATTAGGCTTACAACGATGAAAATGGACCAAAACGAACTTTGTTTGGGCTAAAATAGATTAAATGGGTTAAAAAACCCTTAAGAAATACCTAAAAAATCCTAAAAAATTGCATAGAAGGGATTAAGAGAGTCATTTTCAAATCATTTGCACACTTGCCTTTTAGAAATTCTGCCACTTTTAGTTTGAGGTGCTGACGAAATGGTTGCTCGCGTGCTTCTTGACATTGAACGAATCGAGTTTGAGAGTTCCAAAGGCCTCAGGACGTAGGACCCCTAGTACACCTTTCAAAACCTTTCTCGTTTTTTGCATTTTTCGAGCATTTATTAGGGTTCATTTAGGTCATTCAAAAGTGGCTCTCTAGGGTGTTGCAATTGTTACAGGCGATGTCGCTTTTGCATATGTCGGCTTGCGTTTGCAGTGAAGCGTCGCACAACACTCCAAGGTTTTAGAGTCACGCAAAAATGTTGAGTCGCCTTTGTGATCTAGCGTCACGCAGCCCTAGGAGGGTTTGGGGTCACACAAAAATGTTGACTTGCCTTTGTAGAATAGCATCGCATTTGAAAAAATGCAGAGCCTCACCTTTGAAAATGTCGTGTCGCTTTTGAAATATAGGCTCGCCTTTGCTTTTTTAAGGATTTCGAGAAGCATCCTTTGCAAT
Organism: Sequoiadendron giganteum; assembly: GCA_007115665.2. Lineage (NCBI taxonomy): Eukaryota > Viridiplantae > Streptophyta > Pinopsida > Cupressales > Cupressaceae > Sequoiadendron > Sequoiadendron giganteum. The sequence continues at coordinate 30,523,909 of CM021105.1, read as the reverse complement.
TTTTGATGTCATGCACGTTTTGGTTGCAGGAGGTCCTACCGGTGCTCCATTTGAAGGAGTACAAGAGCTTGTTATTGCGATGGGAGAGACATTTGTCAGACTAGGCATTATTTTTCCTTGGAGTAACCGGTTTCGACCATATTGCTCAAATGCCAGAGGTACGAACGTACCTCACGATGATGACAACACTGGTCGAGAGATGGCGAAGTGAGACTTCTTCATTCCACCTATCGATTGGCAAGGCCACCATTACCTTAGAGGACGTGTGGCGGATCCTATGGATCTCGATTCACGATGATCACATCATCTATGACGTTGATGTCGACGGTGATGTGATTTTTGCTTTGTTTGGCATCAACTCATATGAGGTGGACATTGTCTAGATAGACATCTACCGCTATAAGGGGATTGCCTCTGACTTGACATTATTTATTGGCATACTAATCTCGGGAGTCCTTGTTCCCGATCTATGAGCTCAAGGATGCAACGTTGGCTGGGGGATTGTTTGGTCCTAGATGATGCAGGAGATGATTGTCTACGCCTAGGGGCCAATCATCCTAGCCTTCTTGTATCATGATATGTATTAGGTCATCTACAATAGGGCTCACAACATTGGAGTGGGTGTCACCCTTTTGCACGTGTGGGCCTATGAGCACATTATCATCCTGAGGCTGCAAATTGTAGATGTTTAGATTGACCACGATGATCTTGCACTGTTCAAATACGAGGGGATGACTACCCTCCACTTTACAGGTATCATAGGCATCTCGCACTAGAGGCGAGTTTTGGACGAGATGAGAGTGTTCACATGGAGGCCTTGGCTCCATTTTTTGATATGGAATGATGATGACTATCATATTTTCTACTGTTGACAGTCCTGAAACATGTTGGGATGGGAGCATTACATGGTAAAGCGATACCTCCCCGATAGGGTTGCTCACCAATTTGGGGAGGTTTAGGATGCACCTGACAACACTTAGAGAGCCATCTTCACCTGCAGATCTAAAGAGGTAGCATGGGGACAGAAGATCCCCCCAACAAGCGATTGATGATTTCAAGTAGCTGGTTATGGTGTCATGGGTATATTTTGATGGTCTTACGAATGTAGGGATGAGCCAAGCATATGATGTGTATTGAAAGGCCCATGCTCTTGTTCGATTGACTTTACCAACAATGTTGGCCACAGTGAGAGGACAGGTCAGGGGACCGAGGATTGGCCAGGTCCAATAACTAAGATAGGATGGGCACGATGAATAGGTTCCACCATTAGTGCCACCTATTGGACAAAGGCCACTAGTCCAGCAGCCACGACAACCACATATGCCACTGCCACAATGACCATCGGGTCCCGATCTTAGGGACGGTTAGATAGCAATGTTGCAGGTGCAGGTCCAGGTTCTCATAGGGTAGCTTCAGCAGGCACAGGTCCAAATACAGACATTGGTCCAGGAGAGGGACCAAGCTTGACAGGAGGTGGCACAAGAGTGCCAGATGAGGTAGGGCTCTGATATGGCCCTTGCGCTTGAGACATGACGACGACAACAACTAGAGGCTGCAACCCAACAAATTCAGGGGCAGGCTACAATGTCAGCCGAGATGTATGGTCGTGTGATGTAAGAGGCATCCTATTACAGGGCAGTTTATTATAGAGTTGTGGCACAAGAGCAGAGGGAGCCAAATTTCTCCCATCTCAATCAGATAGATCCTACCAGGACCCCTCGTGTAGGCACATCAGGGAAACCCACGAGGTCTCATCACCAGAGTCAAGGCATTCACCATGGAGGCAGACATAGCGAGGGAAACTCAAGATACTGAGAGCACACAGGGACACGCTTTTTGTATAGCTTGATTATGATGTGTATAAATTCATTGGCTGAGTTTTTGACTAGCCTCTTGTATATCTAATACTATATATATCTAATTCCAATGTATCAGGACATTCAAATTTTTTGATATATACATGAGATGACTTTGCAATGCATTCATATGATGTGATGCTTATTTTATTTTATGTGATATGTATATACATATGGATGGATGCATGCATGTGATGTTTATTTTATGATGTTATATGCTTTATGATGGATCTATGTGAATGCACTATTATGATGGATACCTAATATATTTATGGATGATGTATGTAATGCAATGATATTTTCTATTTCTTTTTCAATATCTTTTCTATGTATGATATGATGATGCAATATGTATGTATGCATGATGCAAAATGTGATATTTTTAATGATGCTTATGTGGTGGATGACAATGCAAATGTGATGTAATGCTTATCTTCTTTTTCAATACCTTTTCATATGCAGTGTATGTATGGATGATGCAACATGTGATGATGCCTATATGATTATGCAATGGATATTTTATGCAAATGTATGGTTTATGAGATGCTTAGAATAAACAATCTATATTATGATTGATGCAATATGTATGAGATGATCGATGTTTCCTATTATATATGATATGCAGTATGCTGACATTTTGTGGATGCAGGATGAATGCATATATGGGTGTTTTTGTTTCTAAATGTCATGACACCATGTTATTGTTAGTATATGAGAAAGATAGAAGAAAGAGAAACCAACCCTTGACCTTGAGATGATACAAAAACCATGATGATGATCGTTTATCAGAGATTGGGGATATAAAGAGCTTACTTACCTTATTTTTGATAACATACATAGATACAATGCATCAAGGTATAGAGATCCAGGATGACATTGTACCTAGTACGATGGACTTTGAATTGACAATCTAATAGGAGTATCCTTGTTCACATATGGCGTACAAAACCTTATTTAGGATGCAGTTTAGATATCTCAAACATCTCAGACCAAAACATAGAAAAGCAGAACCTTCCTATGTGGTCAACAAAATATCCAAAACACCCTCCCTATAGACCAAACAAAGTAAGCATGACCAAGGTTATATTACAAGAACATCCAAAAATTATAGTAGATAAAAAGATAATGATCAATGCCCCACTCCTTTTTCTCTAAATCATTTTGTTTAGACTGAGAGGTCATTGGAATGAGTGCAATAAGATAAATCAACAAGACAAGGACCAAGTAAACAAGCTAGTGTTCTTCATACCTCTAGCCAAAACTAAACTACAATGATGTATGATGTTGATGTCCATTGTAGGAAGGATGCATCCCAGGACATGATGTTATTAGATGATTTTGGGATTAACTAGATGATGTGCTATTAATACCAAGAGTTTACCAACTTTTTTACCTACTGACCTAGACTTGAGACCTTAACGTTTGAGTTTTCACTTTTGATTTGGTAGACTTGTTTTTGATTGCTTTGCCAAAGGATAAAAACAACAACTGATTTATTATGAGTGGATGCTTATTGTGGGTGAAAGAAAAATGGGACAAATGGATTTTTTCAAATATCTGGATGTTTTTGGTATTTTCAAGATGTTTTACAAATGTTTTTATTTTTAAAATTTCTAATGTTTTTGGTGTTTTCTCCAAGTTTTTGACCAAGAACCTAGCCTAAAGACCTATCCTAAGGGCTTCGGGGGCTAATCAAAGATTAGCCTTATCTATGTTATACACACAAATACCACGTAGTTCAATTGACACAAACACGTTTATTAATGAGATACGAACAATGGATTGCTAGCTTATTGTGACAGACTCCTAAAGGACTGACCTAGGGTGTCTCAGGGGCTCATTAATGATGGTCTTACCTACGTTCAAGATCAAAGATGACATAGTTTGACATGATGACTTTGTTTTTGATTTTTTGTATTTTTGACTTGTTTTTGGATTTTGACATGTTTTGGATGTTTTTGGATTTTCTAGTTTTACAAATGTTTTTGGATTTTTCCAAGGATTTTATGAATGTTTTTGGATTTTCTCGATTTTAGGAAGATTTCAAGAATATACATGAATTCGATCCAAATATGGGTATAAGAATGTGCCCCCAACGTGATGTGATAAACTACCTCGATATAGGCGGGACAAACTGACCTTAGCAATGTGCCAAGTAGTACTAGGGGGAACATGATACCAACATAGGATCAAGCTATGATGTAGATGCGAATGGGTGAATGGGATGGGTGAATGATGTAGAACAAGCCATAGAGATCATGGTGGATGGAAAATACTTATTTACACAAGGTGCCTGTTTGCTAGGTTTTCACCAAGGTACTTGCCCAAAGTGCCACCAAAGTGGTTTTCACTAGAGGATGATTTTTTTATCTTTACTGTTTTTAATCCTTTTTATGATTTTTTTGGATTTTAATATTTTTTGTTCTTTTTGGATTTATACCCTTGCAAGCTTAGGCATAATTTTTTTTGAGATGGGATTTTTTGATGGGCTCTTGCAGAGGTTCACCTTCGGGTGTTGACAACTGATATGCTCCTGATTTATACCTTGCGGTGAGGACAAAGGGTCCCAACAAGTTGAGTTCAAAATTTCCCTTGCTATCTAGATTCAACACATTTTTTTTATTTTCTTTCATCACGAGTTTGCCAACTTGAAAGGACTGGTTCCTTATCTTCTTGTTGTAGCTCCTCTTCAGATGGTTTTGGTAGACTTGCAAGTGGTTCAGAGCATCCATGCACCGCTCACCTAATAGCTCCAACTCGTTCAATTGAGATACTTGATATTCTTTATATGTAATGAGGTTTTGCAATGATATCCTTAGGGATGGGAGCTCAATCTCGATAAGAAGGATGGATTTTGATCCGTAGACCAAGAAGAATGCGGTTGTACCTATTGGTGTACGGATACTTGTTCGGTAAGCACAAAGGGCGGGGTTCAACTGTAAGAGTCAGTCACGACCAACTTCATTGATTGTCTTTTTGAGGATTATTAAGATGGTTTTATTTGTAGCCCCAACTTGGTTGTTACCCTAGGGGTAATATGGAGTAGAAAAGTGATGTTGGATATTGAATTTTTGGCATAGGTCTCAGACATCCTAGTTTTTGAAAGGTGGCCCATTATCTGAGATGATGGCTTTTGGGACACCATAGCGACAAATAAGGTAATTCAGGATGAACTTAGCAATCTGATTTCTTGTGATATAGGTCATAGGAATGGCCTCTACCCACTTTGTAAATTAATCTATAGTAGTGATAATGAACTTGTGTCCATTAGATGAGGTGGGTGATATTTTGTTGATGAGATCGAGCCCTCATTATGAGAAGGGCCAAGGTGTTACAATTGGGTGGAGCTCTTAAGTTGGTGCATGGATGAGGTCTCCATGTTGTTGACATTGCAGGCACTTCTTGACATATTCGTGAGCTTCCTTCTCCATTGTTGGCCAATAGTACATCATTCTCAACAGTTTCTTAGCCAAGGTCATACCACTTGAATGCTAACCACAAATACCATCTTGTACCTCAGTTAAAGTAGTCAAATCTTCCTCAACGTTTAAGCATCGTAAAAAGGGTTCCTTCAATACTCCTACAGTACAGGGTGTCACCTAGGATAACAAAGTAGGATGACTTTTTGACAAAGGTTATTTTCAGGTTCAAAGTGATATCGGTAGGGAGGACTCCTATTCTTAGGTAGGTGTATATGTCATGATAACACGGGTTACTAGGACCAATGATTTCACAAACAAATTCAAACTCTGGTACCTCAAAAGCTGGTACGAGAAATTGCTCTACCAAGAATTCATGCTTAAGGATGTTGTGTGGGATATCCAACAGTGATCCGATTGTTGCCATGGCATCTGCTACTCTATTGTTTGTCCTTGGTATTTGATTGAAAGTGATGTCAATGAAGAATTATTTGAGGTCCTCCACCATCTTCTTGTATGGGTTTAGTTTATCATCCTTTGTTTGGTACTCGTTGTTGACTTGGTTGATGATTAGTTGAGAGTCTCCATAAACTTTAAGAGCCATGATCTGTCATTGTACTGAAATTTTGAGTCCAATCACAAGGGCTTCATATTCGACAATGTTGTTAGTGCAAGGGAAAGATAACTTGTAAGATTTAGGAATACAATCCCCTTGCGGTGTAATGAAGAAAATGCTTGCCCCTAATCCATGTTGTGTATATGACCCATCAAAATAAACCTTCCAATGATCTACGATATTGAGGTTGAACACAAAATCATCTGGGAATTCTTATATAAGTGGATTCTCTGAATAGATGGGTGCTTCTGCTAATTGATCTGCAATCACTTGTCCTTTGATAGCTTTTCTTTCCACACATTCAATTTTATATTCTGAGAGGATCATGACCCACTTAGCCATCTGCCCATAAGTGTTGGCTTGGAAAGTAAATACTTGAGGGGGTCTATTTGTTGGATTTTTTGGTTGTCATTGATGTCGACACTATTAGCATTGATGATTATGAAGGTTGTATATGTCGAGGATATTGATAAAATTAGAATAAATATGTTGTAGGCAGTTTGTGAAGCTATGAAGATCATAATGGTGGAAAGTTGTGTACGTTGATATTCAGAAGTCGCGCATTAAAGGGTTTGTTTTTGAGCCTATATTGTATTTTTTTCGAAAGTTTCAATGGTACGCAACAAGATTGGAGCAAGTTATGAGTTTTTAAGTTCCTACAGTCATTTTGTTCTTATAACAGGTGTTTCTAGAAGAAGAGAATGCAATTTTGGTAAACTAATTTGTTGCGTATGTTCTTGTGATGATCAATGATGTTTCTAGATCATGCTCTATCATTGTGGTACGTTCGTGTTAATTGGTGTGTTCGTGATCGAAGATTTTTCCTTTGTGTGTTCAAGTTTTCATGTTCTTGGATGACATGATGATGGTAGCGTGTTGCGGATCCTTATGGATTAATTTTTGAATTCTTGGTGTGTTCGAGGATGTTGATTTAGGTCTTCAATATGTTGTGACCGACTTAGGTTTGTACACATTGAGATTTGTTCATGAATTGGGCTGACAGTTTATAATTCATCTATTATTTATTTGTGGCCGACAAAGTTGTTGATGTAAATCCATTTAGTGGATATATAAGAGCGATTGTTTCTTCATTTTGAAGTGTACGAGGTGTGCTCAATGAATGTATATGAAGTGTGAATGTGAAATGTGTGAATAAAGATCAGACTATTCGATTTCAAAGCAAAGTGTGAAGAAGATTGAGCAAAGTGTGAAGAAGTGTTTATGTGCCTAATCGGAACTGTCATAAGACTTTTGTAGAAGCTAATTTCTCAGTTCAACCTCATCATATGGATTTAATCTGATTGTTTTATGTAAGGCAGCGAGCCTTCCCTTTTGAGAAGTGATCTCTAGGTAGTGTATTTGAATGCATGTGCATTCCTTATTCATTTTTCATTGTGCTTCTAACAAGGTATAATCTTATGGACTAACAACCACCGTGGATTTCCCCTAATAGGGTTTCCACGTATAAAATCTTGGTGTTCATGTATTTTTGATGTGTTGTTGATTCATGCCTTCATTGTTAATTATCAGATCTAAGATTAAAGGTTGATAAAGGTCAAATAAGTTTAAATTTTGTAACAACTGATTCACCCCCTCTCAGTTGTCTATTCTTGTTTTTCCAACAATTGGTATCAAAGCAGGTTCCTTTGAAGAAGTTTAATAGCTTGAGGTGATTTGAGATGACATCATAAAAGAAGGATAGTCCCAGATGCAATGGTACAAATTACTCTCTATGGAAGGTCAGAATGGAGTGTCATTTGACGTGCATTGGTGAACCCTTCTGGAAGATTACAAAGAACACATATACTATTCCTCATAATGGTCCCTTTACTCATGATCAGATCAAAGAAGCTGAAACTAATATCAGGGCTATAAAAGCATTACTAAGTGCTTTGACAGATTCAGAGATGACAAATGTGATAGGTTTGAAGACAACACGTAAGATCTAGAAGAAACTAGAAACATTGTATGAAGGAGATGCATCAGTAAAGATTGCTAAGCTAACAAATCTGAAAGGAAAGTGAGAGAAATTGAAGATGAGTGAAGATGAAAACATTGTTTCTTTCATGCAAAAGGTAAATGAACTAGTGATGGGTATTAGGTGTGCCAGTGGAATTATGGAAGAAGATGAGATTGTGGCTAAAGTGCTCAGATCAATGCCTACTTCTTACAAAAAGAAAGCTCATGCTATTAAAGAACTCAGAAAAGTAACAAATGTGACAAGAGACATGCTAATTGGTAAACTAGCTACCTTTGAACTAAGTGAATTTGGTGAGTCTACTCCTAATTTTTTTTTGCATTTAAAGCTATTGTATCCGGAAAAAGCCAACAAAGATATGATCTGAGAGAACTTTCCAAAAAAACATTCAAATATGAAGATGAGATAAATAGATTGAAGATGAAGAAAGAGAGATTGAAGAGATGGAAGCATTGATTATGAAAAGAGAAGCCAAAGAACAAGGTAAGTATAAAGGAAAGTTGCCTATTAAATGTTTCTCTTGTAGTAAGATAGGTCATTTTTCATCAAGGTGTCTTGAAAGAGTTTCTAAGTACAAACCTGACAAGTATAGATTTCAAAAGAAATGTTATTATGCTGAAGAAGGTGCTACTGATGATGAATTTGATAAAGAAGCTGGAAATGAAGATGGATGGGTATTCATTGCTATCAAGGAAAATGGTATGGTGTCCACTGAATCTGCTAACAATCAAAATATTGAGAAAGATCTTACAGCCAAAATTGATGAAAAGGATGAGTGGGTGATTGACAATGGATGCTCACATCATATGACTGGTGACAAAAGCAAGTTTCCAAGCTTGGAAAAATATGAGGGTGGTGTTGTAAGATTTGGAGATAACAATGTTGGTGTGATATGTGGTAGAGGCACTATTTCTCTTGGTGGTAAATACAATACTGATGATGTCCTTTATGTTGAAGGATTGAAGCACAATTTGTTGAGTGTTGGAAAAATGGTAGACAAGGGATACAATCTTCAGTTCAAAGATGGAAAATATAGGATATTGGGAAGCTCTAGAAATATAATTGTTTCAAGTACAAAGACAAGAGGTAACATTTTTAACTTAAGTTCTGCTAGTGAAAGTTGTTTTATTGGTCAAGTTGATGTAAGCTAGTTATGGCATAGGAGGTTGTGTCATGTGAATTTTGATAACATTTTCAAAGTAAGTTCCACTCAAGCAGTCAGAGATCTACCTAAGTTAGTGAAGCCTACTAACACTATATGCAAGGAATGTCAGATGGGAAAGCAGACAAGAGTTTATTTTTGGAGTAAACAATATCATTCTAATGGTGTACTAGAGCTGGTGCATACTGATCTATGTGGTCCATCCAAAATCAGGAGTCTACAAGGAGAAAGGTACTTTATGTTGATCATTGATGATTACTCTAGGATGATATGGGTTGCTTTCTTGACAAAAAAACATGAAGCACTAGAAAAGTTCAAATGTTTCAAAGCTATGGAAGAGAACGAGACATGTTTGAAGGTTAAATGCTTAAGATCAGACAAAGGTGGTGAATTCACTTCCCGGGAGTTCAATTCATTCTGTGAAGAACATGGAATCAAAAGATAGTTATCTGCTCCCCAAACCCCTCAACATAACGAAGTTGTTGAGAGAAAGAATAAAACAATTCTAGATGTTGCTAGAACTATGATGTTGGAAGGTAATGTTCCTCATATCTATTGGAGAGAAGCTATAAGCACTACTGTATACAGTATCAACTGGGTAAATGTTAATGGTAATTCTTGTAAGACTCCTTTTGAGTTGTGGTTTGGTTATAAGCCTACTATTAAATATTTCAAAATCTTTGGGAGTAGATGTTATATCAAGAGAGATGAAGATATTGGAAAGTTTGATGCTAGAAGTGATGAAGGTATCTTTCTGGGTTACTCTACTAAAATCAAGGCCTATCGGTGCTACAATAGAAGATTGAAGAAAATGGTTGAAAGTGCAAATGTCAGAGTTGATGAAGACACTGTTAGATCATCCAAATATTGTGGATATGGCTCAAATGACCAACATGATAGTACTAATAAAGAAAATACTACTCAGACACATAATCAAGTTCAAATTGTTCTGGTGAATCAAGAGAATCATGAAGGAGAAGCTAGTGGAAGTGCAAAAGAGAGAACAAAAGAACCAAAATTCAGAGAGAATCCTAAAGTCCCAAGGTATGTTAAGCTAAATCATTCTGAAAATCAGATTATAGGAGACAAGAACAAAGGTGTGTAGACTAGAAGAAGAATTGCAGAAGAATATTGCTTGATTTCCAAAACTGAGCCCAACAATGTCAATGAAGCATGTAAAGATGAATATTGGATGGAAGTAATGAAGGAAGAATTGATGCAGATAGAAAAAAATGATACATGGATTCTTGTTCCCAGACCTCAAGATAAAAATGTGATTGGAACCAAATGGGTCTTTCGGAATAAGTTGAATGAACAAGTTGAAGTAGTCAGAAATAAAGCAAGACTGGTATGTAAAGAATAATCACAGATGGAAGGTCTTGATTTTGAAGAAACCTTTGCCCCTATTGCCAGAATTGAAGCTGTAAGGTTATTTCTCGCTTATGCTACTTTTAAGAATTACAAAGTCTATCAAATGGATGTGAAGTCAGCATTTTTGAATGGTGAATTAGAAGAAGAAGTTTATGTTGAGAAACCAGATGGATTTCAATTTACTGATGAAAAAGACATGGTTTGCCAGTTGAAGAAAGCACTATATGGACTCAAGCAAGCCCCTAGAGCCTGGTACATTAGATTGGATAAATACTTGTTGAAGCTTGGATTCGATAAAGGTACTGCTAACAACAATTTATCTTTCAAGATGGATCAGGATAATGAGTTGATTATTGAAGTCTTTGTTGATGACAATATTTTTGAAGGTGATGATGACTTATGCATAAATTTTGTTGATGAAATGAAAAGTGAGTTTGAGATTTCAAGGATTGGAGAGCTAAAATTCTTCTTAGGATTGCAAATTACTTAGTTAGAGGATGGAATCTTCATATCTCAGTCCAAATATGTAAGAGAGTTATTGAAAAAGTTTGCCATGGAAGACTCAAAACCAGTTGGTACATGCATGGTAACCAGATGCAAGTTAACACAAATTGATGATTCTCTTAAAGCTAATCAAACAAGGTACATGTCAATGATTGGTGGATTACTCTATTTGACTCAGACTAGACCAGACATTACAAATGTTGTATGTATCGTTGCCAGATATCAAGCTAACCCAAAGGAATCGTATGTGATTGTAATAAAGATAATTTTCAGATATTTGAAAGGAACAATTGACATTGGTCTTTGGTATCCTAAGGATGATGATTTAAATCTGAATGCCTTTACAGATGCAGATTGGGCAGGAGATGTGGATGACATGAAAAGTACAAGTGGTGGTGCATTCTTCTTGGGGAAGAAGTTGGTGTCTTGGCTAAGTAAAAAGAAAAATTCCATTTCCTTATCTACTACTGAGGCAAAATATATTGATGATGCAAACAATTGTACTCAAGTAATGTGGAGGAAGCAGATGCTAGGAGATATTAGAATTGATTATAATGAGCCTATTGCTATATTTTGTGATAACTCAAGTGCCATAAACATTTCTAAGAATCCGATGTTACATTCAAAGACAAAACATATATCTATCAAGTATCACTTTTTGAGAGACAAAGTGAGTGATAAAGAAGTCAGATTGGAATATGTGCCCCGTAAGGAACAAATTGCAGATATATTTACTAAACCATTGCCTAAGGATACTTTTGAGTATCTCAAAGGGAATTTAGGGGTGATTTCCCCTCCTAATTTGAACTAAGATGCAAGTCTTTGCATCAATTCATGCACTCATAGTCATATCTTGTTTCAAATTGATGTTGTAGTGGCTACTACTTAGGGGGAGTAGGCAAATGATTCAGATATGTGGTTCAAAGCTTGTGTACCTTTTCCATTGATGTCAAAGGGAGAGAAGAGTAATGTGAAAAACCTTTGAAGAAGAAAAGGGGAGAAGAGAAATGTAAGGAGGAGAAGAACAGTATGAGAAGAACTATCGGAGAAGAGCTAGTTGTGTTGATGGTATTTTTCACATCATGTGTTGTCATCAATGCCAAAGGGGGAGATTGTTGGATGTTGTGGTTGTGTTGCTGATATGTGGGTTTCATTGATGTCAACACTATTAGCATTGATGATTCTAAAGGCTGTATATGTTGAGGATATTGAGAAAATTAGAATAAATATGTTGCAGTCAATCTGTGAAGTTGTGAAGATCATAATGGTGGAAAGTTGTGTACGTTGATATTCATAAGTTGCCCATTAAAGGGTTTGTTTCTGAGCCTATCTAGTATGTTGTCTGAAAGTTTCAGTGGTACGCATCAAGATTGGAGCGAGTTATGAGTTTCTGAGTTCCTACAGTTATTTTGTTCCTATAACAGGTGTTTTTGGAAGAAGAAAATGCAATTCTAGTAAACTAAGTTGTTGTGTATGCTCCTGTGATGATCAGTGATGTTTCTAGATCATTCTCTACCATTGTGGTACGTCTGCATTGATTGGTGTGTTCATGATCGAATATTTTTCCTGTGTGTTCAAATTTTCATGTTCTTGGCTGACATGATGGTGGTAGCGTGTCGCAGATCCTTATGGATTAATTTTTGAATGCTTGACATGTTCGAGGATGTTGATTTAGGTCTTCGTTATGTTATGAATGACTTAGGTTGGTATGCATTGAGATTTGTTCATAAATTGGGCCGACAGTTTGTAATTCATCTATTATTTATTTGTGGCCGACAAAGTTGTTGATGTAAATCCATGTAGCAGATATATAAGAGCGATTTTTTCTTCATTTTGAAGTGTGCAAGGTGTGCTCAATGAATGTATATGAAGTGTGAATGCAAAATGTGTGAATAAAGATCAGATCATTTGATTTCAAAGCATAGTGTGAAGAAGATTAAGCGAAGTGTGAAGAAGTGTTTTTGTGCCTAACCGAAACTATCATTAGGCTTTTGTAGAAGCTAATTTCTCAGTTCAACCTCATCAAATGGATTTAATTTGATTGTTTTATGT